>JAWWMP010000001.1:112068290-112176409 GCA_035047865.1 Dendrocincla tyrannina
AAAGAAAGAAAGAAAGAAAGAAAGAAAGAAAGAAAGAAAGAAAGAAAGAAAGAAAGAAAGAAAGAAAGAAAGAAAGGCGATTGAAATGGTTTGTTAGAATACCTGTTCTTCCCCTGTTCTTACGCTGTTCCCGAAGTATCTACATTGGACCACTGACAGGGTTAGCAAAATGCAGAAAAGAAAGTGCGAACTTTTTTATAACCTTGATTTAACACCCAGTCTGAGCCAAACCTGTTTTACAGAATATGTTTCCATTGGGGTTTATAATGCAACTACTACAGAGAAACCAGCATGATCTGACACAGCATGAACTGTTCAGCAGCCTACTAAAAATATGAATAGCTCATAATGACAGGAGAATCAAACTGTTACTGACTGGAATGTGAGATTATAAAATGTGAGATGACAAAATATCATGATCCAGATTGAAATTCAATATATTTGTTAAAGTTGTCAGCAAAGGCACACAGACTATTGGAAAACAGTCAGTGCATTCCCTACTGTTGCTAACAGCAGCCTTTGGATAAGGCAAGAAGTCGCAAGTTTAAAACAAAAATAAATTAAAGGAGGGGTTCTGATATCAATCCAACATATTCAAAAATAGAAAATGTAATGGTAAGCAAGTAGTGAAAAACCAGCCCTGGAGGGGTGAACAAAGGCAACTGCAGCCTGTAGCACTGATATCTCAAAAGCAAAAAGTGCTTTACCCTTACCTGAAGGGTCTTCAGAAGGTACTTTGCTGTAAGGCAATGCCCTCATGAAGTCTGCACGGCCTGGGGATTGCAGTTTTTAAAGGGATTTGCTCTCAGAAACTCTTGGATTAGGTAATTTTACACGCACCAAGTTAAATATCAAAGAGAGAACTAGCCAGCCTGCCAGGCTAGTTACTGGGGCTTGTGAAGGTAAGTAATAGCACTGAAGTATCCCTGTTCAGGTAAGAAGTCAAATAAAAGTTTCAGGTGAGCATATTAGTGAAGTGCTTACTTAAGCAATTTAGTACACAGAGGCCAGATTAATGAAATTCAGGAACTATTCATCCTGCCACCCAAGAGTGTCCTCCATACCAGAGATATGAAAGCAAACAGGATAAAAAAAAAGATGAAATAAGAAAAGAGGTGCTACTCACCTGTGCAATGCATTTTGTCTTTTTTATGGAGCCATTTGTAATCAATTCTAAGCATGGTTTGTATTAGTCTGGATCACAAATGACACGTACCATGCAGCTGTTTACATCTGGCTCACAAGTGTTTAACTGGTGTTTGCCAGGAGGACATGGATGCCTTAGAGAGACTTTTCAGGACTGAGATGCAGAGTCAGAGAGGAGGAAAAGAAGAGGGCCTTTACTGTTCCTTATTTCTGTTGCCTCCTTAATAAGCCTCCTGTTATGAAATACAAGTAAACTTCCATGGAAATATTGATTGGAAAACACTCCTGATTTTCTTCTGAAGTAGTGAAAAAGGCAGTAGTGAATATATGCAGGTGTATAGGGAAAGTTGATTTGAAAAAACATTATTGCATAGCAATCCAGGTAAAGCTTCTGCAACAGGAACTCAAGGTACAGTCTTTGTCTGTGGTGGGATTGCAGTCCCTTGTCCTGACTGTGTGTCCTGTCCCAGGGACAGAAACAGGTGCTTTAGATTACAAACCTGTCAAATGCTCCCAAGGTGTCTGGCACTGCAGTTTGCACACACCCCAAGGATCCTTCCACATGGGCATTAAAAACCCTCCTGCATGATGAAGAGCTTAGTGCTGAGAAGTCAGCCCTGGTTTTGAAAGCTCATTCCCCCTAATCTGCTCAGAAACCAAGTGCTGGGTCTGACACTAGGCAAACCTGGAGGCTGAGGGGAGACCTTCCTGCTCTCTGTAACTACCTGAAAAAGGCCTCAAGTTGCACGAGGGTGGGTTTTATATTAGATATTAGGAAAAATTCTTCACAGAAAGGGTTGTCAGGCATTGGAAGAGGCTGATCAAGGAAAGTGGTAGAGTCGCAATCCCTAGAAGTGTTCAAAAAATGTGTAGGTATGGCACTTGAGGACATGGTTTAGTGGAGAACATGGTGATGTTGGTTGTAAGTTGATGGTTGGGCTTGATAGTCATAGAGGTCTTTTCCAACCTTAATGATTCTCTGATTCTATCCAGACATGTCTGGAGAGTAGGACTTTTGCCCACATGTGGAGCTGGTGAAACACACAGGATGCACCACCACCTCTTCCCTGTATTCTCCCACCCGTCCTAGCCAGAGAGAGTGGAAAGCTACAGGCCAGGATACTGCAGGACACAGGAAGGGACGAATGAGCAGGAATTCACCCCTTGCACCACCAGCCTGGCACTTTCAGAGCCAAGCATGCCGGAGCTTTGGCAGGGGAGTTTTGTTCAAAGGGAACAATGCCACAGACACGGGTGTAACAAAGAGACCTTTGTGAACATGACTGCCCTGCAGCACAGGATAAGGACTTCTTTTCAGGCTGACTGCCTGGAATACTGAAGGAGGACAAACAGCTACCCAAGTCAGGATAACATAACCGAAAATCCCAGTACATCCCCCTAGCTCCCTGCCTGTTCAACTCCTCAGCCGTGCAGCAACTTGTTCCTCCGTGGGAGGATTTGAATGGGAAAGAGGGGGAGAGGCAGGAGGTCAGGCAGCAGCAGAACAGGCAGCTCTTTGCATGCGTGCACACGTAGCCCTGGCAGTCGGGAGCCTGGCTGCTGGCGCAGGCTGGTCAGCTGCCTGGCTCCCGAGTTTGGGAAGCCCTGCGGCACACAAAGGTTGCACTGAGGCAAAAATTCTGAATTCAGTGCTCCTGCCCTCCTGAGCCAACAACACACAAAAAAAAATCCACCCCCCCCAGCTCTGACAGGTCAACTGCTTCCAACTTTCCTGATGGATTATCACAAGGGAGAGAAATGATCCTCGGCCCTTCCTCGCAGAGAAAGCTGAGGATTTTTTATCATGGGGCTGCACAAAATGAAGCACAAACTTGCACCATTCATGCTGCCAATAACACCCCCAATGAGAGTGTTACGCCCTCTCTTAAGGACCTGCAAAATAAAATATAGCCCAATGTATTTCCAAAAATGTATTTCCATAAAAATATATTCCCAACTCAAACACACCACCAAGGCCACCCACTTCATCTCTACCTACACCAACATTTTTTTCCCCATAAATTCAGGCCATAGGCACCCAGTTTACCCCAAAACATTCCAACTTCATTATAAGCCAACTTCACAGAAGATTTTTCTTTTTCAATAACTATGTCACCGAGCCTATTCTTTAACCAACATTCACAAACCATATGCTACCCAGCTGGATTGGAAGCCTGTATTTTGTTTTCAGTTCCCATTGTAAATTCAGTCATCAACAATGCCATTGATCTGCCTCTGAAATATTCCTAAACCTCTATCAGTTTCATGGGCACTATCATTAGAGGAGTGAAACCCCCAACCTTCCATGCACAAACATACCTGAAGATCAACACACCTATCTCCACCGAGCTTGCAACCATTCAATACATATCACAGTGCCTGGGAGGAGAGCAATGATGGCACTTCTTCACTGGTGTAAGACTGGGCTTTGCTTACCAGAAGAACTGCTCTTACCTTACAGTAGCCTCTTTGCAGTCATCAACATCCTCATGAGAGGAAGTGGAGAGGCAAGAACTGATCTCTTTACTCTCATGACCAGGACTTGAGGAAATGGTATGAAATTGAGTTAGGGCAGGTTTAGATTGGATTTCAGGAAAAAGTTTTTCACCCAGAGGGTGTTTGAGCACTGGAACAGGCTCCCCAAGGAAGTGATCACAGCACCAAGCCAGAGCTCAAAAGGTGTTTGGACAATACTCTTGGGCACATGGAGGGATTGTTGGGGTGTCCTGCATAGGGCCAGGAGCTGGACTCGATGATACTGATGAGTCCTTTCCAACCCAGCATATTCTGTGATTCTATGAGGAATCAGAAGCCTGCTTCAGTGCAGAAACCCAAGCCAACCAACTACCTTTAACCCTCAGTTTTCACATATTAAACCCTTATGTGATCCAAATGGAAAATCATCAACTACAACCAACATAAAATATGTTTTGAAAAAAATTTCCCCCAGTATCTAACTTTCTAAATTTTAAATGACTGCCACCTTCAACAAATGTATAATTAGAAGTAAAACAAAATGAAGCTGCCCTTGAAAAATGAACCGCATCAAGCAGAAAATAAATAATACGTAAGCCCATCTCTGGAGCCACTGCCACAACTGCTCTTTGAGCAGTGCTACTGCAATCCAGGGAGCCTTCACATGCTCACCATGAAACGTGACACACACTACACCCGTGCACTGCAACACTTACTGAAACTATGCAATTGGACAACACAGATGTGCTGAAGTGAACCCTGCTGGGCAATTAATAAAGGACCAGAGCATTCAGTTGCCATGTAGAGAACATTTTTCACTAAATGTTCTCTCTGACATCTCAGGGGCTTGTCCTGAAAAGTGGCTTCTGATACAACTCCAAGAGACAACAGTGAAAAGGAAAATGCTTTAGTCTACCAGAGTAAAAAAAAACCCAACCAACCAAACAAAACCAACTAACCAAACCAACAAACAAAAAACAAAGAGAAGTTGTGGGCTCAGCAAAGTCTGTGTATTTAGTCCATGTATATAGGCATACTTTGATCTTCCTTCTGTCCAGCTGAATGATGCTCTTTCCACATGGGCTGCCTGCCAACCTGTTTCCCCCCTGCTTTGCTCTGAAGAATTAAATGTATTTTCAACTTCCCCTGGCTAGAACCTCATCTTTACCCCACAGGCTGTAACCACCCTGTTTCTCTCAAGTTGACTGGTCATCTGGCACAACTGTGTAGAACAAAGAGTTATTGTTTCTAACTTGTGTTTTGGCTTCCTATTTAGAAGATGTTGCTACTGCTTTCTAAGCCCTGACCTGAGAGCTGAAAGATTTCACAATGCACTTGAGCTCTTCGTCCCACGGCAGGGTACCCAGGGCTGCTGTGGGAAGAACATGTCACACGTGTGCCACAGACCTACTCCCTTGAGCCACAAGGAACAGTGCTCAGGTGCTTCTCATGCCCACAGGCCTGCACTCAGTGAGAAATGAAAGATACACTCAAATCAGATAAGAAGTGGACAGACATCTTGAAAAAAAATTCAGGATCAAAAACTAACTGTGGCTCAGAGCAGTAGGGCAAAGTCTCTGCTCTCACCCTTTGGTCCATAGGGAAGCTCTGTCCTCCTCCAGGAGCCTGGATGCACTGGCCATGCCTTGTGGCACCCACAGCAGTGGTTGCTCTTCCCACCATACCCATCCCCATGTCCATGTTTCCCATGCAATGACAGGCCAGCTGTGGTCCCAAGGCTGTGCCCAAAGCACAGCAACCCGGTGTGGCTCAGACTGTGTCCTTTTGGCACAGTCTCTGTTGCAGGAACAGCTTTCCTGAAATGCAAGTGAGACTCAGTGCTCCAGTTACTTTCAGGAATGTGCCTCTACCAAGGATTAAGCAAAATAAATGTTATCTGTTTTCATGTTTGCACATGCATACCTGGCTCTAGCCTTGTCCAGTGCTTAGACCTGCCAACTGCTCCTAGTTATTAGGAAACATCTCAGTTTTACAAGGTCACTCTTCATTTTTCAAGAGCCTTCTCTCTAGACGACAGTTCCATCTGCTGCTCAAGTTCCCTCCCTAAATTCACAGTTATCATATATATGAGTTACAGTTCCCTACAGAGGGACTTCAGAGACTATCCCCGCATTTGCAATGAAGTTATGCTAAAAACAAAAAAGAGGTCATATCCGAAGAATACTAACACCTGCCAGAGTTCCTTGGGTCTGCTAATGAGCTAAGGGTGTAGAAATACATTTTTCTTAGGTGAACTGTCAGCTGATTAATTCATACTTTTTTTTGGAGCATATTATTTTCTTTGAGCATATTTTCTTCTCAGTCATAAAAGCACAGCTTCATTAAATATTGTTTTTCTTCCTTTATTTTCAAGCTACTTCTTTGCAAAGTGTCCCAAATTTTTCCACTAATTCTCACTGATGCTGCCAGTGGCATCTGCAGAACATTGCTGCCCCAGAGTTCCACTGCCCAACAGTGCTGATTTTTAGCGGACCACATTCTTCCTCTTCCCCTACCCAAAACCTGCAGCTGTGACATTTTCTGGTTTTCTGCAGGTGAGAAAACTCCTGTTGACCCTAAGGGACAAGACCAGCTCTCATACTTGAAGGGATGGAGACCTGTCCCGTGGCTTACTTGCCAGCCTTTATTGGCAAGCAACAAAATGAGGGTGAGGATTCTTCCTCCTCAGTTTTGTCTGCAAAAAGCCAGAGAGCAGGTGGTGCCAGCCCCAACAGATTTTTCCTTACAGACAAGAGCAATGGCAAACTCTAGGCTGAAAGGGGACAACAGCATCCAGAAGAGTAAAGCAGAACTAGACTCTGCCCAACTTATGCTGGGTGAGAGAAAACTCATAACTGTCCTCAGTGGTGTAAGTCCTTCCACCTGCACAACTAGTTCCGGTTAACTGGGTCCTCAACACTCTCCTGTTTTATGCCAACAGAGTTTGGCCCAGAAAGTGCATATTAGCACAAAAATCACAGACAGCTCCTAAAACTGGCTAGAGATAGGTTGTGTACCTTGGGCATTTCTGAGAAGGGTTCAGAGGCAGCTCCTCTGCAGCCAGGGAAAGCTTCAGAGAGGCTGCATTGGGCAGGCAAGAAGACAAATCTGCACATCACAGAGTGTAGCTACAAGAAAGCTCCCCAGGTGCCTTTCACATAAGTGGTGTTTGACAGTGCATGAGGTTGGACATTGTAGGTGATGCTGAATGGAATGGTCTGCCATTGTTTCCCATGAAAAAAGGAGGTGAAGAAATGCAAACTACCTCAGTTTCCAGGCTGGAGTAGCAGCTACAGCTCATTGGTGCCCAAACAACTTACTCATGCAGAAATAACTAGATTGTCACCTTTTTTTGAATATTTATAAACTGTGTCTCAGGATCCAGATGAGAACTGCATGTGGAGCCCTGCAAATATGAAGTGCACTGAGTGTGCAAGGGCAATTGGTTGGCCCCATTACTCAGGCAGTGGTTTTGCCAGCAGCCCAAGCAGTGGTGCTTCAGGCTGGATTGTTTAAAACACTAGTCCTGAATCCTTCACTTGCACCTGCAGGGTGGCACTTTCCAAATGAGTTGCAGGTGCAAATAACACTGTGTGAGTTTTTCTTTATCCATCTTGCTTGAAATTCAGCTTGAGGGGCATCCCTCAGAGGTGCTTGTGACCAGTCCTCACTGGTCAGTGACAGCAGAGTGTTTGCTCTGCTTTCCTTCCATTCCTTCATTTCTGGGTGATGCATGTCAAGATCACTGAAGAGGAGGGGACAAAATCTTCCCTTGTGAAAAAGCTTGCTTAGTGAGACATGAATAGAAGATTTGTACCTGCCAGGAGGACTGCAAGGAGCAAAAAAAAAAGAAAGGGAAACAAAACTGTCATCCAGTGGACCTCAAGAGCTATGGCCACACCAGCAGAGTCCCCAGAGCCGTGAGAACCTTCATGCAGTCCCAGCTGGGCAGGGCACTGCCGGGCCAGGCACGCTCGCTGCATTTCAGCCCTGCATTCTGAAAAGAAAGGACCCCAGTTCCTGACAAACAAGCTGTGGGCAGGGTGCCAGCTGCCTGCTTTCTGAGCAGTAAGAAGGGGGAAAAGGCTGCTTCTTGGAGAAAGGTTGGACACAGGCACTGGTGATGGAAAGATTTAACCCTTCCAGGCTGATGCTGCAGAATGTCACGGGGACAGTGAGTGTGCCAAGTGTACCAACACTCACCAGAGACAAATCCTGTCTTGCACAAGTTCATGAAGCTCACTTTTTTGTTTGCCATCTAAAGCCTTTATACAGCACCTTCAGAGCAGACAGCCACCTATTTAATCATTTGTGGTGTGGTGTCAAATCAAAGACACAACAGCAATTGTGCTATCCCCAGACACGTAGACAGAGGCACAACATATTTCACATTGTGGTGTTGCAATCTCCTTACCTCTAATGCAGCAATAGTGCCCAACAGTGCTTTTTTGGCATTTAGCATTCAAAAAAATATGCATTGTGTTAAAAAAAAAGTCAAGGGAATCTTGAGTAGTGCTGCCACTTTTCTTCTGCAGTCAAATGCAGCTAACCTTCAGTGCTAAACTCCACATGTTAATTTTTAAGTCATTCCACACCCAGTTTATTTGTTTCTCAGATGTGTACGGGCATGCTTTGATTTTCTTACTTCTTTTATCATCCACAGACCACGTGCTGGCTGCCTCACACACCAGCACAAGATGTTGTGTGCCACAGACTGAAAAGCGTTTTCCTTTCCCTTACAGAGCCTTGGTATTACCAAATGCTGAGTTAAACTGCAGCTTTATATTGAGAAAGAGTAGCCACAAAATCCTAAGGAACAGCCTAGCAGTTATAGAGGTAACAAAATACAGAGGGGCTAAAGAACATTGCCTACTTTAGAGAAAACGCAAAAGAAACTTTTTCTTGAATTATACACATCTTGTAGTAACTTTTAAATGCAGGAGGGGACTGAAGCAGCCTCAGAAGTTTGCACTGTGAATTACTGAGGGAATGGAAGGAAATGCATAAGAAACATGTTAGAAATATTACTGGTCAGTTTGTCAGGTCCTGCTGAGGGACAGGAGCTTCACACAGTTGCTATAGCTATGAAGAAGGAACTTGGATAAGAGTCAGCGTTTGATCCCGTGTCACATCCTACAACTGATCTGCTCCCCTCAGGCTTACCCGAGTTCCTGACCTTTGTCTCTGCTGTTTCCCAATGCACTCAAATCATCTTTTCATACTGCAGAAAGCCTGCTCGGGGGTAATCCATACATTATGGATGATACATGTGCTTAAGAGCCTCGGCTCCCACTGCTCAGGAAAACTCACTACGTGACCCTGTGCCCTTCTGTGACAACCCACTAAAACACTTACCTTTCACATGAAATTGTGAATTTATATGGCCGCAAAAATAGGCAGTATCATCTGGTTTGGAGCTGTGAGTCTTAAACATCAGCTAAATGAGCAGGGAAAAGCCTGTTCTTCTACATTAATATGAAAAAATAATTTCTATGGTGGAAGCCTGCACAGAATAACTTGGCCTAGAGATGCTCACACCCCATTTTTCCTTTAAAAGCAGAGGATTCTGGTTTGAGTGGTGTCAATGCAGCAAATTTGGGAAGAATTAAATACTAATGTGTTGTTTCAGGCCCTTTTTATGTGGTTGGGCAGACCAAAATTTCAAATTACCGTACTAACAGGCTTAAACAATACTCTGGAACTTCTTGGTACTTATCCTGTGACCTAACAGTGGTTCGTTGACTGTATTACTCTGCAAGGCAAGGGAATTAAGTCAGAGCTTTATTCTTTTAACATATGGTCCCCAGAAAAGATTTTCTCCTGCACTTCGTACTCTGCACTACTCTTTAAGTGCATCAACAATAAGATTCATAAAGAAAGGCATTAGTTACCTGTGATTAAATCCCATAGCCTAGGTATGGATTTAAAATTTATGGAAATAAAATTATAGACATAAAAATGAGGTTGCATAGATCCAGATGATTGTTAATGAGTGTGAAGGCCTGCAAGAGTAATGTGTTATTTTACTATTGTTGTAACATGTGTTTGTCTTTAAAGAAGGTGTCTGTAAAAGGTATTGCACAGGGCTTTAAGTCACGTGGGTAGGTGCAAGTAGCACAGGATTAGGCGGCTGGGGACCAGGCTAAGATGAAGGAAATTACATCATTCCCAAATTCAGAAAACTCAGGAGTGAATCTCAAGCAAATGGGGAAGAACGCCAACGGAAAAAGTTTTAGGAGACAGGTGAACACAAGGATGTTGCACTTTTTTCGTTGATGTTTTGATGTTGTCTGGGTTTTTTGGGGTTGGAGGTTTTTTTGAAGCTGTATTCCCATGAGACTTTCAAAAAATACAGGGGACCAGTGGTTCTGTTGGTCAGCTCAGGCATTGCTCCCAGACCTGTACATGGAGACCCACCTCTTGTGGGCAAATTCAGTTCCCAGAATTACACAGGAGTTTCTGACTGGACTTACTTTCACAGAACATTGGAAAGAAACAAACTGATTTTGGGGAACATACTGCTCATTCAAAGCTGGCCAGTAAGGGTGGGTCTGGCTACAGGACTGGCCATGTACATTGTGTATGGCTGGCACTTCTGGCAAACCCAGGAAGAGCACTCCCAAAATGTCAGGTATGAATAAATTTTGGGATGTAGGATTCACTAACCAAGGAGAAAGCCAGGGTACCTGACTTTAGAAAGGAAGAGAAAGACAACATGGAGAATGATAGAGCAGTCATCTGAAGTTCAACTCCCTGAAAAATACTCAGCCAAACTAATAGACAATCAGTGACTGTCAGAGCATAAGGGAAAGGGAAACAACAAATGTGGATTTGTGAAGAGTAAATTGTGTCAAACCAACCAAATCTTCTTCTCTGGCAGGGTCACAGGGCTGGTGGGTAAGGGTATACTGTGAATGTGGTGTATCTTGGCTTCAGTAGGATTTTCATCAACATGAGGCTGGGGAGGTCTAAGCAGCACTTTTGCAAATAAAACTGGAATACAAAGCAGCCTTGATAAAACAGAATAAAACTGATTTAATATCATCAGGATGAAACTCAGTGAGAGGGTGAAATTGAGGAAGGAAAACTCAGGTGCCCAGAGGAAGGCCAAGCTGGTGAGATGGACTACTGCACAAACCAGACCGGGGAACAGAGAAAAGCAGGGATCGAGCATGAATTGACAATGTGATACTGTTGGAAAAAGCGCAAATGTCATTCTGGGACATACCAGCAAGTGCTGTAAACAATTACTCCACTCTGCTCGGCATTGAGGAACCCTGAGGAGCAGCCCTCTGCCCAGACCTTGGCAGCAGGCTCTGCAGAGTATTCGGGCAGATGGGAACATATAGCAAAGAGGAGCAAGAGGAGCTGCAAGGGACCGAAATACATCATTTAGGGCAAAAGGATGAAGGAATAATTTGTTTAGGCTAGAGAAAGGGTTCTGCCATACATAATACATAGAACAATATGAAATGCAGAAATTCATGGCGTTGCTGGTGATCTTTGAGACACCTCAAGAAGAGAAGTGGGGAGCTGGTCCAAAATGCTTGGGAATGAACATGCTGCCAGGGACAAGGCAGATACACTTGGGCTTGCTTAAGGGCAGGAAACAGTCCCCTTGACCTCCTAGGCCACCACTTCATAGTCCCACCCTCTTTCTAAACAAGATCCAAACCCACCAGAAGCTCCTGGTCTGAGTTGATATCTTTGGTGAAAGGAGTGAAGAGGACCAAGTCCCCTGCTGTATATTTCAATACATGACTTTGGAAATGCTGAGCCCCTAAGGATGCCATGACTGGGCTTTTGGCATGCAGGGTGGGAAGGATAAGGCCCCACTGTCAGCCTATCTGCCACATGGCACCCTGCAGTGGCTGAGGAGGCAGGGAGCAAGAATACTTCCGTGCAAATAAATGATAATAATAATAATAAACAACCAACAAAGAAGGCAACAGCAAACAATTTCTGGCTGTGGAGCAAAGGACATCTGTGGTTGATAATAAATCTCCATAAAGAGTGAGCTATTCAGCTGAGAGAGGTTGAGCTGGACATCATTGCTCTTGTCCAGGACTGTCCTCATATGAACAGATAGGAGTCTGGAGGGTGAGGACAGGGTACCTTTCTGCCAGCATCACTGGCTGGGGTTATCTCTGTACCGCTCATTTGGAGTGGGGGTGTTGGGAGAGTCACATGTGTCTCTGGCAGTTGCCAAAATTTTGCTGACTTGCCTTTGGAGACCTAAAATCTCACTTACTTTCCCTGTGCTTCACATGACATGCCTCTCTTGCCTGTGTCTTTTGAAAGATCACAAAGGGACCATGAAGTTTGATTACTTTGCTGCTCATGATCATAAGAGCACAGTATCACCATTTGGCTGGTGCTGCACTGCGCAGACCACATGTCCAGTGATTTTCTGACTCACAAACTCCACCTTGGCTGCTTTTATACTGTCCTTTGATTTGCCTCATTCATACACTTCTTCTGGGGAAAGAATATTTTCGATAAAGGATTCAAGACTTATTCTGGAACTGAAGAGGAATCTTTTTTTTAATTGGTTTCTGTGTTTTTCATCAGCTTGCTGTTTCCAGGCTAATTTTCTGAGTAGCTGTCCCCCATAGTCCAGAATTAGATCACACTGGAGAGTTCCAGTGCCCTCTGACAGTGGTACAGCCCAGAGCAGGTGTAAACCTTCCCCACCTCCACAGCACAGATCTTACTGGAATATTCAGGGCTTTCCATGAGCCCCCCACAACTGAGCAGTAAATCTGCAGCACCAAAGATGTGCTCTTACCCAGGGTAGAAATGTCTTCCCCATCCCTCGATGTGATTTAATGCACACCTGCTGCATTTCTTAATTTGCACAAAGCATTGTATTTTACTGCCAGCATATCTTCTGGGACTGTGCATCCCTTTGGATTCTTCTGGAGGGTCCCCATTCCAAAGTGGAGAAGGGCAGAGGGAAGTAGTTTTCTCCTCAAACTGAAAAATGCCCCACCTGCCCTCACCCCCATGACTTCTTCCTCATAGAGAAGAAGCAGAGTACACAACCAGGCTTTCTGAGAATGGAAAAGAAGCATGTGATAATGTTCTTAATGTCTGCTGCTTTTCCATGCCCTCCTCTGTGTTTGTTTTCTGGGGCTGTACACAATCTCCAGAAAAGAAAATATTTATGAGCAATCCTCTGAAAACCCTCCTCCACTGTGTCCAGGGAACTAGTCTTGTGGGACAATACCAAGAAACAAAAAACACTGTGGACTTCCCAGTGAAAGGAATACTCTTGACTTGAGCACACATATCCATGGATGGCAGAGATCAAAGGCAAAAACAGACAAGCATCTCAGCTATTCTAATGAACACAAATGCTGGCTCTCACAAAGTCCTTATTCCCATTGATTGAGGTGCAATGTCCAAAGCACTGGGAGTCGTGAGTCTGCACAGCTGCTGTGACAGTCCTGGCAACACCCCACTGGGTTCATGTTCTGCGTTATGAAACTGCTATTGCTCCAGGCTTAGTGGGTTTGCTTTGTTGTTGTATTTCAATCATTTTGGTCTTCACAGTACGCTACACAGAGGAAACACAAAACATGAAGTTGCTCAATATTGGGGCCCAATATTCAGAAACTGAGGCTCTCACCCCATGATGTGCATTAATGTGTCAGAAAGAGGGATAAAGTTGACAAATACATTCATTTTCCATTATATGAGCCTTCTGTTCCCATACTGGGTCTCAAATGCAAGACAGCTGTCATGGAAAGGAAAGCTCTGGCTCTTCAACAACCATGGACATTGGTCAAAGGAAATGTTGCTGAAGTCAACATGCATGTTACTACAGGTCTTTGCAGAGAAAGTAACTCAGAATATGTTCTGCACATAAAATATTAGTATGTAAAATAACGTCTATTATGCGTTTTCAAAAGCTTTCTGAATAACCTGAGGCCTGGATGGTGAAAGTCTATTCTATAGTGTATTTTAGGTAACAGCCCATTGCGAGATGGAAGAATTCCCAGCATTAAAAAGTGCTAGTCGTTTACAAAATGCAAGAACTTGTTCACTTCAGGTCTAAAAACTTCTTCATGCCAGGCAGCCCTAGCAGATTCCATGATTCATGTAGCTGCAGGGGAAATGGAGTTAACACTTCAGAAAAAACCATCTCCCAAAGAGAAGGCAGAGACCAGTGTCTTCTGTCTTTTTTTTCAGTACAATATTACCCTAGGAGGATGAAAAACTAGAGGGCTTCTGTAAGGCTGAGAATTCATGATAATTTCTGAACAGTTCCACGCCATTAGTGAATCACACTTGTTATACAAATTAGAAGCAGGTAACATCATGGTTTCTGGCTGGACAAAGGAATGTTTTTTACAGCTACTTTTTTTTTCCTGGAAAATGTTGACACAGATTGACAAAAAAGAGTTCTAATTTATGTCCAACGTTGCCTAGTTGGACTGGTCAGATAAATAAGACCCTAAAAAACCCTGCCAAAATGAAAAAATAATGAAATGTTCATATTTTAAAGATTAAATGCTATGCTTTCATGGCTGAAAACACAGTTGCAGTTTCAGTTAAATACTTACAATATTTGATTTCAGGCACAGAAAGTTCTTTTGTTCAGCCACAATTTTTTTTTTTCACCCTTCCATTCATCTAAAACACTTTGAATATTCTCATTTTGAGGCAACCTGAAACAAGCTGTGGTGTAATTCTTTCAGTACTGTCAATCAAAAAACGTTATTAGCTAAGCTTTATTTGCAGGTCCCATGCTTTGTTTTAATCCCTCAAAGCCTCTCTGTGTTTTTTTAGCAATTGTGGGTATTTCAGACAGAGCATATGTGTACATTTATCTGTAAAATAAATTCTGACACAGAACTTTATTATGGTGGTGTGGGATGATGGATAGAGTTAAATCTAGAGGAGATTCAGAATTCTAGGGTAAAAGGCAGCTGCGACTCCCTTGATGGACTGAGGTCAGCATGCTCCCCAATACAACGATAATCATCTGCTCAGAGGAACAGAGTGGAGCATGCAATGAAGTGGAGACTACGTGGCTCTTCTCCATTCAAATCCCAGGGAGAATTAAGATGTTCTGCTGCTAAACCAACCAACCATGTTGAACCCCCTTCTTGGGTGTGAAGCCACAATCACCACCCTCCCATTAGGTACACCACTCAGAAATAAAAGGTATTTATGACTAAAGCCACTCAAACTCCACCCAATCATAAAGAAAATAGTATAAAAGTAAGTTAGAGATAGGGGGAAAGTGGGAGAAGGTCTCCACCAAAACTGCTGGAGTCAGTCAACAGGCTGAGTCCACCTTCTCCTCACTAGAGGGACACCTAAAATGAGAAATAGACTCTACAAGCACTTTAAGTGTTGGTTTTAGGACTCGCGCTTTTGTTTGGCTTGCCCCATAGCATATTAATAGATTACTTCTATCTACTATTAATAGATTAGATCTTGTGCTTCTTTAATATATGCATCAGTAGATTGTTTTAAAACATATTTTTGCAGTAGACACTTTCACCATAACCTCCAAACCTTATTAATCTGTCACAATATGTATTAATAAAGAGCGTTACTCTGTGAACTGTTAAAGTGAGCCGTTGCAGTTGCCAGCAGAAGAAAATACCTTGGCAGGACCTGCTGAGGGGTCTTAGCTCTGTTGAGCCTCACCCTAAAAGGGTGGTCGAGGTACCCCCTGACCTGGGAAAAGGTGTTTGATTCATGAGCTGCTTTGCTTTGTTTTGCTTCTTCAGTACCTGACTGAAGTGGGTGTAAGATTAACTAAAAGAGGATTAACTTAACCTAGGATTATAGTAACTTTAGCTAATGACCGGTAAGAAGATCAAAGTTTAAGGATGCATTTTCTATTTCTGTCAGGGGTGTAAATAAATAAGAAAAATAAATAAAAAAATAAATAAATAAAAATCTCATCCTTGTTCTAGACGTTTTAATGATATTTTAACGGATTTTTTTTTACTTGGGATTTCTTACACCTGCCTGTGGAGTGTCAGATGGTTTGAGTCTTTAATGATTACTTCTGTAAAGAAGTAGTTATTGACTTATGTGAGTGCTGAGAGAAACCAAACGCAAAACTGTCTGTCACCATAACAGGAGACACTTTGAATTAACACTGGGGTATCTCTTTGGCAGAGGAGCATTTCTGGCCCAGTGAAGAACAGACCATCTGACTAAGCATCTCCTCCCTTGGAGCTGCCCTGTGGTTATGCTCTGGTTTTGTAATGCCACCCATTTCTCAGCTGTCCTGTGACTGCAGCACCTTCCAGAAATGCAAGATGTATGTAATTTTTTGATTCATCAGCCCCAGAAACCACATGAGAACTGAGACAGCATCAAGGATCTGGACTCCAAATAGATAAAAATTCTCAGGACTGGGGTTTGCTCACCCAAAGGTTACACACAGGTCAGCTAAAGCAGAGCAAGGTTGAGGTTAAAATCGGAGGCCTGGAGGATGGTTTCTGTGAGAAGGGAAGGGCAGAAGTGTAATTAGATATGGTTATGCCTCACCCAACCCTTGACCCCTCCAGAGCATGTACTTTTTGCAGGGTATTTTGTAGGCAAAAATGGAAGGTGAAAGATAAGCAGTTTTAGAGCACTGGTGTCTGGCAGCATCTGTGAGGGGGTTGCCTGCACAGGATGTCCATCCCACCCAGGCAGCTCTGCTGGGAATGTGGATTCGTTCACTCATCTCTTTCACTAACAGATAAAAATGAATGCTCAACAACGTTAATAATATCTCCTGCATGGTGATTCTGACATGGAAAATACCTGGTGTGTGCGTTAGGTATCCCCAAACAGCTCACATTCCTGGAAACAGCCAACATAAGTAAAGAAGATTAAAATGTGATTGCTGAACAAAAAAACCCCACATACACTGTTTTTCTTATCTTTTTACAAAGCTGTTTTCACAGAATTGATTTCCTCTAACACTCTGCAAACTCATATTTGTGTCAATATATGTTGTGGACAAGCATTTTCCTTGCCCTTCATCGTGGTTTCAATGACTGTAAGGGAAGCAAGAGTGTATTTTCTTTCAATCCAGTTATTCCTCCAGTTTGAATCCAAGGTTTACAAAGCTAAAACTTCTGCATTTGTCTTCCACATACTTCTGCCTTGGCAACATCAGCTGTGGTATGAGAGTGTAGGCTCCCCAGTGAGATATGGTTGTAGCTCTGAGTTTACTATCTCTCAGACCAAATATCCCTCTTCAGCTACCAGTAAATCCAATGGCAAATGTGTCAGATTTGGGTGCAAAATGTGCTATATTAGTGTTAAAAGTAGGTGAGTTTAATTCTGGTTTTATGAAAGTCTGTAGCAAAGCTCTTGCTTGTCTTCTGAAGGGCCAAGTTTTCATTCGCTGTGGTTTTTCCAGTGAGCAGATGGACAGTGTCACTCAAACAGAAATCTTTCTGTCCTTATGTCTTCTCTGCTAGGAAAAGTTCTCCATCAACAAAATGCCACACAACTGGATATAGACAGGGAACTTATCTTCCACTTCTTTTGACATGGCGCAAAGCAAATTATAATTAATTTTATAGCATCAGAATTGTGCCAGATTCTTAGGAGTGGCACAATAAAAAAGGCAATTCTGCAAGCCCTACTTTGAACTGATTCAGCAAGCCATAGTGGCTTCTTGGAGCAGAATTGCACATTAACATTTAGCTGGATGAATGCATGACACAGAAAAGTTGTTCTTGATTAAAAACAAATATCCAGCATGGCAAGAAAATGAGTAAGGATAAACAGTGATTAAGTGTGATATGTCTGAAGGCTTCCCACAGTATAAAAGCCATATGTGGGAGGCATGAACCTAAAATTAAACTCCTAACAGTGTGAGTTAAGGTTTTTGAAAGAGGCACCTGACATAATCCAAGGGGGAAAGTCTGAGTAATTGGCTCATCGAGGGAGGTTCTCACCACTTTCCCATGATCTGCACCTTCTTTTGCCTGCTGTGCTCATCCAAGCAGGAAAACACCATCCAGGGGTCAGCTCAGACAGACTGACTTACTCATCCCTCCAGCCCTGCTCATCCAAAGGAATTTCCCTGAAGCAGGGAAGGACCTGTGGGCAGCCCTGGCTGAGGAGGGTCTATACAATGCTAGCCCAAGCCAGGTGGGCTGCAGCTGGTACAAATCCTAAACTCAAGTCAACCTACTCGCAGCCTCCCCTTGCTGTTCTCAGCCAGATAAAGCCCTGCACCACAAGCTTCAGTTTGGGCGAAAGAGCCACAGGTTAATTGCAACAAACAATTGCTTGGGACAACAAGGAATTAACACAGGCCTTTCCTCACAAACAATGAGCTACTGGTTGCTGTCCCTGCGGTCGTCACTGTGTGCTGGAGCCTCAATGTCCTCTCAAGCAGAAAGGCAGAGTGGCATGTTTTTGTTTGAGGCTGTCACTTTTATTCCCTTGGTGATGCTGTAGCCTTGTATTCCAAAAAGAGCCTATACTTCTAACAGGAATGTCATTTGACTTTCCTGTCCCCTGGTGATTGCAAGGACAGACAGCAATTCTTGGGGTCTCCATCACTTGCCACCCTCTGCCATGCAACTGGCATTCCTGCACGGCCTTCCAGAGGCTCCCTCCTTTCAGCAGCTGAGAGGGAGCCTACAGTTTGAGGGAATCCAGAGTCACCCAAGGCTTTTTGACAAACTGTTTGCACTGCCACTCTAGTGACGTTTTGCAGAAACTGCACAAACGCTCATTCACGCAGACCAAACTCAATAACTGCAAGATGTTTTGGCTTGTTAGCCACTCAGCAATTCTGATTTCTTCCCCATTAGTCTTCATTGTAGATGCAATCAACAACATCTTCTCTTTTCTTTACTGAGAAAGAAATAAACCAAATCCAGTCAGGGTGCATTTGTTAGTGGCTGGAAAATCCTAAAGTTTCAGGTTCTCCCTGTAATGCTGAAACCCTGTTTTCTGCTGCCCAGCACTTTGGCAGAGGGAGCCTGCAGAGCAGCTTGGAGTCTTTTCCACTCCCTCTGGGCATGTTCAGGAAGTGAGACTGCGATCACTTGGATGACCACCCTTTTTCACACAAAGACCTGCTGTGGCCATGGAAGAAATCCCTGCTCAAGTGGAGCATACAAGGCCTGCACATTAACATGTGCTGCAAAATTAAGGTGCAAATTAACTCCATTGAAAGAAAACCAGTGGAGACACCAACCCTGAGAGGCCCCGAATATGAGCAAAACATGCCATCCTTTTGTTACCAAACCTTCTACCAGTTAAATAGCATTTCTCTTTTTGGGTGGAGAGAGTCTCTATCTAGTCAGGGTGCAGCACACTTAGCCCATGCTTGGTTGCTGTTTTGGCAGCTGCAGGGCCCAAGCTGTGGTGCCTGGAAAGATGCTGCACAGCCATGGGAAAGGCAGGCAGCGTGGTCCCTGGTCCATACCCTGGTCCATACCCTGCAGCAAGATCAGCTGCTGCAGTCCACTCCCATAAGGAAATGCAATGAGTGGATCTGTTATTTAAAGCTATTAGCCATCCCACATCAGGCATGAAACTAAGAAATTATTGGGAAGGGGAGTTTTCCTCTTTTTTTCTCCGTGGAAGAGCTGTCTTCATCCAACTCTACACTGCTCCAAAATGAAGTAATTTTGGCTCCCTGCATTTTAGCTATTTGAGATAACGAACTCAAATTTCTTACTCCTCCAAAGGCCAAGCTGGCTTAATGTTATGGCTTCATTTTCACTGTGACCTGTGCTCCGAGTGCAAGTATTTGGATTAGCAAGACACAGAAGCTGCTCCCACATAAGGCAAGTTTCCTAAAGGAAATGTTGTGGAAGGGCAAGAGATGGAATTCAAGATTTATCAGTAAAGTTTCCATGTGATGCCCACACAACTGATAGCAGGAAAATTTAATTATTGTAAAGAATAACCAAATAAAACTGATAGAAAAGAGTTGTAGAGTTTGCAGTGTTGTTCATCAGCTCACAAGCTGCCATTTCTTATAGATGTATCTGTTTATTGAGGTTGGCCACAAGCAGAGGGTTTAAAGGAAAGAGCTTCCAAAGATTTAACCGTAACTAGAAACCCAGAGTCCCAGCTTGCTCCAGAAGCCAAAGGGAGCATGTCTTTTTAAACAATCTATGTTGCACATAATATTTTTTTGTACAGGTGAGTGCACCTTCCTCTATGTCACATCATAGCTGGGTAATAGACATGGTTATTAGAAATCTGATTCTTTAAGCGGCACTTCCTTAGAGAGCAGAAGTGTGCTGCATGTTGAAACATGCAACCAAGGCATCATAAATATTTGTTACTCAACATGACCTGCTCTAGGCCAAGAGAGGAAGAAATATTTTTCAAAAGTTATCCAGAAAATAATACTGATTAGTTAATGCATTCAAAATAATGAGCTCTCTTTGAAACACATTAAAAAGAAAATAAAAAAAGATACAAAACTCATCAGATTGATTTTTGTTGATGAATTATTAACCAAGCTTTCTCAAGTAGCACTCTGATCAATAAGGACTGTACCACCTGATTTCCTTTAAATGCCCTGTTATTGCCTCTTTGTTTGCCAGCTGTATAGAGCACTTTTTCTCTTCCTTCAAGCTTCAAAGTATCCTTCTCCACAAAAAAAAAAAAAGGATTTGAATTGGCTGGTGTGAGGAGGATTAATTTCCATCTGCTTCTCTCATCTGAGTCATAGTGGTCAAACAAAACTGGGAATCCAGAAGACTGTCAAATTAAGAATACAGTCAATTTATTGATTGCATCTTTTCATTGAACAAATTAGGCATAAAATAAATACTAAAGCTATAAAAACCTGCTTTCCTGAAGACAGCAATAACCAATATCAGGAATGGAGCTCCTTTCAGGTACCCCATGCAACCTTTCTAGACAGCAGCTGTTCACAAAGAGCTTGATCAGCGCTATGCTCCCTTTCCATTATCATCATCATCATCATCATCTCCATCTCCTTCTGGTGGTTTCTCTCATAAACCTCAGTTCTCCCCAAAAAAACCATCTATCCATGTTTAAATTCATGAGCTACTTGTGACTTCTCTGAGTGTCGTAATTGATACATCTGTTGCCTCCTAAAGAAATTGTATCACCCAAAATGTTCCTTCCTTCCACCAAAAAGTTGCCAGGGTTAACTTTATGGAGATCTACATTACTTGTTAAAGATATCAGCAAGGTCAGTAGTATAGTTAAGTGTCAGCTCGGGTAAATTGAATTTGGTCAGACTTATTTTGGCCATAAAAATATATGCCAAACTGCACACGCACACACATGCACAGATATATATATATATATACACACACACATGCACTCCTCTCTACACACACAAATGCACTGAGACAATATATATACATATTTTTATGAACACACATATACACCAAACAGTTGAGCTGATAGTTTTTTTTATTTACTATTTTATGACCAGACAGAAGTTTGAAGATGTTAAAAATCTGGTATCCACAGAATAGAAGAAACTGATGGACACTCAGCAGATTAAGACACCTACAACTGGTGAGGAAGCTGAAGGTTTGTGGGGTTGCTGCTGCCAACTGAGTGTGGAGGACAAAGAGGAGAGGAAATCATACATAGAGGTGCCCAAGAGAGGAACATTAACAAAAACTGAAAGAGAAAATTCCACTTCCTCTTCAGGACAAGACCACCTCTTATCGCCCTGTTCTTAACCAAAACTGTCCTCTGGGGAAGGTCCTTCTTCTATTTCCCAGTCTCCTACTATGAGCTAGCTCTAAGATTTTATGAGCAGCTAATGTAGTCCAGGATGGTAAAAGCTCATATTCCTCACTTTTCCACCATTTCTTTTCTCTGTCCTAAGGAACCAGAGCATGGACAAATCCCATTGATGCAAATGCTGTGATGTAGCAAGAATGTTTGCCACCAGACCATGCTCTGGAATGACAAATATGCAAGAATTAGCATCTATAACTCTACATAAACATTGGGGTTAATCTCCAGGGTTTACAAGGCTCTCTAGATGTGTTTTAACAGGACAATATGTTTTACAAAGGACCCATCCAACACTTCACATATCAGCAAAGTTTACAAGAAGGTAAACTGAGCTGGGGTGACAGTTCAGATGTACAGCCAGAGCCCTAATGAGAATGCCAAAGTCAAAGTAATAAACTGATTTGCAAGTCTACTACCTTCCCAAATGGCTGAAGAACATTCCAAGTCTGGCAAGCCATTTGGAAGGGAAGAGCTGTGAGAACTGCATTGCTGTCTCTCAAACTCTGATATCTAAACTGACCAAATCACCACATCTTCAGTGCAAAATGATGAGCTGGCTGTCAGCCTCACCCAGCTTGGGCACGACTGCACTCCTTGGGCAGTCCTGCTGAGGGGACCAGCACTACCCATGGAGTTTGGGGATGCTGAGAATGATTTAAAATGGTTAATTAAAACTGAAGGCTGTATGGACAACTGTAACAGGAAAGGAAGACTGAGTCCCCAGACAAACCTCCCATTCTCTATTGATGACAAAAGCCTACTTCTGTGTTCCTAAAGCCAGGTGAGAGGAACCCTGCCCTGGCTTTATTCAAGCGTTGAGTAGTTCAGGTAGACTCCACCTCTGTACTCAGAGCAAGCCATCAGCCCCAAGCAGTTTTATTTTGGAGGGTGGTTTTTAAGATGACTTGTCTCAGCCTCACCATCACCATTGAACTTCTGCATGTATGAAAGGTGGAATAAACCTTTTCGAGCTGATGAACAGTTTGTTTTAAATGACATTATTCTTTCTGTGTTTTTTACCCAAAACTGAATACCAACAACAGAATAAAGCTGGGAATTTCAAGAAGTAATGCATTTTCATTAAATCACTATGAAAACCAGCCAGATAATCCTAATAAATACAATGAATTAGACATTCAAAGAAGAATGACCTCATGTTTTTCTCATCCTAATCATCACAGAGCATTGGCCTAACCTAGACTCTTTTTCCATGCCTCTGTAAAGACCTGAGGGGACTTTTCGGAAGGAGCCAGCCAATATCTTAGCTGCATTTGCTATTGTTTCTGTTTATCACTTGGGTTGATTTGCAGTAAAAGGATGATTGCTTCATTATAATAATTCAATCTGCACTGAGACAGGCTGTCTCCTGTGTTACGTGACAAACAGCTAGAAACTTTATTTCATAAGCAAAATTACCACTGGCTGTTTGAAAATGCCAAGAGCAGCTATCATTAGATTGTGGTTTGGCTGGCTCTGTTCTCTGGTGCAGGGGCTGTGGAAGGCTGGGGAGTCTCTGTCTCAGGAAAGGACCTTCCTGGCTCACTGGAGCAAAAGGATGACAACGAAGAGAAGAACAAACAATTTGTTTTAGCATCAAATCAGATAGTTCAGGGGAAAAAAAATCTGTAATTTCTCATATAGCAAACTGGGAACAATTTTTGCTCCTTCAGAAACATAAGCTTAACCTGGACACCATCACTGAAATCTGGTGGGAAGATTCCCATGGTTGGAATATTTAAACTAATCTTTATTGTGTGGTGCAGGAGGATCAGCTTAGCACGGTCTGAGGAGGGCTTGACCTGTTGGTGAAAAGGGTTTTGGCCTGCTTCCAAATTTCTAGCGACTTGGGAACAAATGTTCTGGAGTGGGCCCTCTGATGACTAGTAGGTTGAGAACCTGACTTAAGTCCAGAGAAGCCACTAGCCAAAAAAGAGAGTAAATTGAAGTAATAAATATGAATTGCGGACTATTGCTATAAATTATAGCAGTATGGTAATAAAATGACAAAAGTAGACATCCATGGTCAGCAGGAGTTTTAAAAGTGTGTTAGCTTCAAATGGGATCAACAGAAAGGTACCACAATATTTCTAAATGGACTAAATCTACCAGCTATAACTGTCAATAATAAACTCAAAGAAGTAAAAATCATGAGTAAATATTTCCCACTTCTGTTTGGGGAAAAGCCAGATAATGCACTGAATCTTATGTAAGAAAAACAAGCCTTTCTTTTATAACAATGATTTCTAAACTTAGAAATTTTTAATTGGCAGTTCCTGAATAATTTGCATCCAAAAGGAAAAGATGTTCACTGAACCCCTGCTGCTGATTTTGAATAAGTCTTGGAACACTAGAGAAGTTGCAGATGTGAAGGAAAGATAAAGTTGTGCCAGAACTTAAACACAGTAACTAGCATGACATGAATAAATATAGACTTTTCAGCCTGACACCAATCTGAACAAAATAATATAATGGTTATTTGGGAAGTCTCTTAAGAATTAAAGGGGAAAAAATAGAATGACATTGAAAATTATCATGAACTTATTAAAAACAGACCCTATCAAAACAATTTTATACTGCAGGCGCACGAACATTTTTAATCAGCAAAGGTGATAGAGCTGATATAAATGACACTGTTGGACTATTTTATCAACTGGACTATTTTGCCTCAAATAAAACTGTCTTTGGGGAATTGCCCAAATACATAAGCTGGGTTCTTGGCTCATCACTCTAACAGTTCCCTGCTGATGAAGTTGGCAATTAAGATGGAGACTGCGAGGGAGGTGAATGGCAGAGCTGGTTTGCCCCTTAACTGTGACAGAGCACAAGTCAGGGAGAGCAAAAGAGGCCAGACTTTCCAAGTGAGGAGATTGGTGATTCTGCAGAGATTTCCAGACCGTGGTAGACAATCAGAGAAACTTCAGCTCAGTGTCTGAAGAGGCCAAGACAGCCTTTTGCTGTGCAAAGCGTGGTCCATTATGGAGCAGGCATCTGCTGCATTTCACAGTGGTGTGATGGCTCCTACAGTTGCTTTGGTGTTCAGAAAAAAAATAGAGGGGTTCAGAAAAACACATGCTAACTTGACTAAAGGATAGGAAAGAACACTTTATTCTGAGAGACTCAAGGGTTCCATTTCTGTGGTATGTCCAAAGGAAGGGTCGGGGATTGAAATGAGGAATTAAAAGCAGGAAGAAACAATGGAGGTTCCATGGGTTGTATTACAATGAAGATCTTTCTAGAAGACCCTCAGGACTATTCTAACAGAAAAAAAATCTGAGAAAATAGGTTGTCAATGGTGACACACACTTTCAGTGATTCTTTCAGCCAGTAAACTGTCTCACCACTGAGACAACTAGGAAGACCTTTCTTTACACATTAGAGTGCTCAAACATTCCCAAAATTACTGTGTGCTTTTACCAGGTGCTCTTACAGACAAACAAAATAAGAAGTCTTAGCTAGTGCAACCACCATGTTTAGTCCCTGCCAAGATTCTCAACAGTTCTTTTAATTCTTCACAGTACACACATTTCTTTATGGCAATAGGACTTAGAGCTCGTGCAAATTAGTGAACATGTAGTAGCAAGGAAGCCAGAGGTTCAAACCCATTTATTCTATTTCTTCATACTCCTCATCTCCCTTTGTGGCCTTGTAGGACTTCTTACCCACTGATTTTATGAAGAAGTTGGACCCATCTTGCTGACAGGAAACATCTCTGTGAGCAGATCTGCTGCCCTCAATGGAAAAGTTTCTATTTGCAAGACTTGTTCTTTTAGTTCACATGGCCTTGCAGCCTACCAATTTCACCAAGTCTAAAGTCTTAAATCACAACTTAAGCAAAATCACCGCAGTTTTCCCCTTATTCCCATTAAAAATCCGTGAAAATACCAAGTTTTCCATGGCTTTTGCCCAAAACCACAACCTGCTGCAAATTCATTGAAAAGTAATTCCAAACTTAACCCAGATTAATAATAATTCCAATTACTATGGCCAAGATTTGCAGTTCAACAGATTAAAAATTGTCAGGTTTCGTGTCTCTCTGTGAACATTGTGTTCCGCTCAAACCACAATCAGACAAGAAATTATTACTGTCAAACTAAAACTATTAAAAAAATCTACCTTTGCATTATGTAAACTATACTTTGCAGTTCAGATCTGCAGTTTAATTTTGTCCCGTTGTGTAAAGATGGGAGGAACCTGCTTCTAGATCCAGAAGGGTTTCCAAGTCATAGCCCTTCCCAGATCAGGATATTTGGACCCATATGCTTTTGTTTGGATACTTTGCTATTTTTTCCTTTAAATGGAGGGCGTAATCAGATCATCTGCAAGTGTTTCAAGCTAACATGTTTTCAGCCATTAACCTCCCCTTTGCTGAAAATCCTTGCTGGTTGACTGCAGTGTAATTCCCAGCCACAGTTCCCCACCAGTGCAACATGAAACAGGTTTGCTGGCCCACCCTCAGGGATAAGAAGGAGATGAGAAGGGTGAACACCTACTAAGATGCTAATTCAATTATTTATGATCAGGCTGGACACCCCCTACATTTTTCTGAGATTGGTTCCTTCCTCTGGCCTTTGCATTCTTCTCTCTAGGTATGATATTTGGAAGCAGAAGCATAAGCTGTTGATGACTGAAACCACACTCCCCTGAACAGGATGGCCTTGCATTTTCTAGACCAAAGTACTCTCTGGGACTGTGCTGAAAAAATGATTTATAGTTTTTAATCTCTTCACAACATATGACTGTTAAGTATGCTATAATATATAGGACAGGAATTAATCCTGAATTTATTTAGTGGGTTTTTTTCTTTTTTTCATCTGTCAGAAGAATGCCATTTCAATTATTTAAGAAAATTATGTTTTTCAAGGTAAATGCATTATTTCGTTATCTGCTTCCAATTAACTGGGAATTCACTATGTTCAGCCAAATGTCCATTCATCAACAAATTCCAGATTGCTGGCAGTCTGAGCAAATTCCCAATTTTCTTCTTTTATGGGTAAAATAAGTGAAGATATTCATGCCTTATGCTAAATTATGGCTGGGGTTAGACTGGCCTTGAGGGAGGCGAAAACAACTGTGGAAGGTCTTGCTACATATAAATAGTTGTTTTGATAGAAGTAGAGCTGGAACAGTTCACAATATTTTTTCTTCAGGTGCTTTGTTATTGTTAACTAAACACCCTTCTGCCCTCCTTTGTGGGCAACTTAATGAACTGAGCTGGTCACCCTCCAAAATATGCATAATGGGTTGGTGAGGACATCTCCAGCAGCCCAGCTCTGCCTTCCACAGGGACATTCACTTGAGCACTGGAACAGGCTCCCCAGGGAAGAGGTCACGGCCCCAGGCCTGCCTGAGTTCAAGAAGTGTTTGGACAATGCTCTCAAACGCATGGTGTGATTCTTGGGGTCTTCTGCATAGAAGCTGGACTTGATGATCCTGATGGGTCCCTTCCAAGTCGGCATATTCTGTGATTCTATGACACACAGGAACAAAAGCGAAGTAAAATACAACCCTATCTCATTGCAACTCTTCGTGTCATGTCCAGCCCTTACAATTAGTGAATTCACTAATTTTCAGTGCAAGGCTGTGCAAAGCAGCTCCAGCAGTGTCATAGGCTGCCTCAGAGCCACCCTGGAGCTTCAAGGGAGCAGTGAGCAGGAAAAAGCCCAGTGGCCAGACTCGTGCCTGGACAAAATAGGGTCTGCCTTGGAAATACTCTGATGCTGATCCTCCTTTCTCCTCCTGCAAAACAAGACTTCCTAGGTGCATGCCAGCCCATTGCTGACACAGATACATGGCTTGTGACACTCCCACTGGTTTCTCAGCCCAGACCCACACCGTGCAGTGCAGCTGCATCCATTCCAGCCTGTTCCCTCCCCAGCCAGCTGCTCGCTGGGAGGAGAAAGCCCCATGTTCCAGTGTGGGGTCTGGTCTTCTTGCAGAGAGACTCTTTACCCCAGATATGGAGCATGAGGATTTTTTAAAAGGCAAACATGCTTTTTACAATGTCTCGTGTGGTGTTCGAAAGCACTTTTATTCCCTGCTTGCAATTGACACTTTACCTGGCAGTGGGCCAAACGAATCTCCTGGGCAAAACCAGAAGAAAGGCTCTGTTGGGCCAGCTGTTGGGATGAAAAGCAACCAAAAGTGTTGCCCCAGCCTCTGTATATGCCAACAACTGCTCTGAGCTCAGTTACTCTCCAGGCACTGCTCAGAGTGTCACTTCTGTGTACAGTGTCAGTGTACGAGTCATGTAAAGAGCAGAGAAGTTGTGTGGGGTGATCCCACTATCCCATCTTCTCCCTCTTTTTTAGTGCAACTGCTGTCTTCTCTGGCTTGCTCAGTTTTTGTCAAAAACTCTCTGTCCTCTCACCTCCTATGGGTCATAAAAAGGCATCTTGGTTTTCTGATGCCTTTCTTTTTCCCATTTCAACCACCACTGACTCTCTAATTACATTTGCTTGGTCACCTCGTCTTTTCTCCTTCCCACTCACAGTGGATACATTCTGCTCCTTTTGTTCCCTCTTTCCAATGATTTGTGGTCAGTGATGCTTTCCTTACACTGTGGAGCAGGACTCTTCAGCCATTCTCATCATATTCAGGTGTTCGTAGGTCTCTCCCTCTCCATGCACACTCTGAGATAGAGTTCTCTTGTGCACCATATTTTTCACCACGTGAATGAAGAAACAGAGTCACCACTCTGCCTTTCATTCCCCAGGCTATGCAGAAAGCCAGCCATCCTTACGTGGGCTGATGCCTCTCCCACCAGATGTAGGAGGGGCAGGAAGACAAGAGATTTTCCCTTATGTGATTTGTGTGCATCTCAGGCAGACACTGCTCTACACAAGGCAAGATGATTAGACTGAGGTTTGGGGATAAAAGCTGTGGCATCTTCACTTCTTGGGGAGACAGAGCCCTGAGAGCCACCTTACTGCCCAGCAGCTCTGCCAATGGTGAGGGCTTTCTCAACAGGCAAAACCATCACCATACCTTCAACATCTGTCTAATGTCCGACAGCCCAGGCAATCGTGAACTCCTATGTTTATTTTACTGGTAGAATACACCTGCAACTTGAATATTGCATGATAAGCAGATGTTCACTTCTATAAATTGAACAGTGCACAAAGATTTATAGACCCCAGAGGTTCAGATTTAGTGAGTGGGAGCCAAGGTCACAACTGGACCTCCAGATTCAATAAATCTTGACATTACTGGAGCATTGGGGGAGGGGAGAAAGGCTTCATTATAGACTTATAACAATTTTAAAAGTATGCCAGTGATGATCTGCAAAGCAGATGTAAGCCAGGCTGGTTTTGATACATTAAACTGACCCTGCCAGGTAAGAGATGAAATAACTCAGGGTTTTATTTGGAGTCACATATGGAATACAGGAGTGGGAATGATGATAATAAGCCCCTGTTCACTTGAGAAGCAGAGAGGAAAAAAATCCCCATTAAAAGGAGCAAATGTTTTGTTTTCATGCTCTAAGGACACTGCTGATAGCACCAGTGGTGAACTTATACTAATTAAGGTACTTTAAATGACGTATCTGTGCTGTGTTTTTCTTTCATGGAGTGCACTAATGAAAACCGCTGGTTTAGCTCTGGAAAAAATGATGTCCTGAATGAGCAGAGTAGGTACCTACTGATGGCCACTCCAAAGGTGTCTCTCAGACCAGGAGGCAGAGTCAGCACTGCTTGAGTGCACTCAGAGGCCCAGCAAAGAGAAAAAACTGCAAGAAATTATTCAGATTGTGATGCCCCTTCAGACCCTCGTCTATTTGCTCGAGCTTTAAACACAGGCTGGCAGGAAGGATGGAGGGGAAAGGAGGTGAGGCAGAACGGGCAACCTGTGCCAATGCCACTGCAGAAGGAAGAGAGGTTGGAAATGCTGAAAGAAAGAAAAAGGGGCAATGAGGAAGGTTTCCAATGGGCACCAAAATAGCAGACATGACTGTGTTATAAGAACCTTCATAAGGGCAGCTCAGTAGACATTCTCTTGTGGTAGCTAAGATAGTGTTAAGGGTGTAAATTGAAGTGGATAAAGTCTGAAACACCTAAGGCAGCCTGAACTGCCCCCTGCCAGCCCAGAGCCCCATATGGGTGTAAAGCCCTCCAGAGAATTAGTACAAGTTTGTTGACTCCAGACTCCTCACCATACCCAGTGACTCTTATGTTAGCACAGTTAAAGCTAACTCTGATCAGCCAAAAGGCTGTCACATGTGACCAACTGCAGATGCAAACAAGAGAAAACAAACACCAAAATCTTGTACTCATTTTTTTGTTTAGACATGCATGTGAATAACTCCCCTAAATTCAAGTATGTGAAAGCAGAGCTGCCTGAAGCAGAAACAGCAGGAAGACACAGCATTTGATGGCTTCTGTGGCAAATAAAATGAAAATTTTTGAACCAAAGTGAAGTCATCACTAATAGCCAGATACAATCTTTTCAAATGTGAGTGCTCCCAAATAAGACTGTGGTATCTAACCTGTCTACCAGCTGTAATACAGTGAACGCAAAAAGCTGACTGGCTGAAGCAGCAGCAAAAGATTTCCAAAATGCTTGCACAAGGATCATCTAGGTGTCCATGAACAAGTACCTGCATGCCCTCCTGAAGGGAAATCCAATGTGAAAAGCTGGAGTCAGGCAGGGGAGGTCGGTGCCCAGAGCACGACCCTTTCTTGCTCTCATTCTGGCTCAATTTTCTCACTTCTGAGCACACAGCTTATTTTAATTCTCACACCCCTGTATAAAAGATCTGGGTATATTTTGCTTCAGAGGATGTAATGACGTCTGTCATAGGTACAGGCTTGGAAAAGGCTGTTGAAGCAACCTGATGTACAACAAATCTTCTGTCAACTGGTTTTTCATGATCAGTGGTGTGTTTTCTGCACCCAGCTCCGAGGTTATGGGATGGAGGCACAGGGAGTGATTACCTGCCCCAGTGCCACCCAGAAGTCCCCTGCAGCAATCCCAGTCATCACATCCCCTCACCTGGAGAATTTTTCCCCGTGGCCACAAGTCTGGGACCATTAAGGGAAGGTATTTCTCGGTGGTTTCCACACTGCTCCTTCTGAAAGTCCCACACGACCAGGGCAATCAGGAAGTGTTTACACTATATGGCCTTTGTTCCTGTATCTTTAAACACTGACTCCAGAATACTTCTGATTTTCATACCAAACAAGCACATTGTAGCCTCTTTGCTGGTGAGACACAGGCTGTGGATTTCCCTATCTTGGAAGTTGTAAAAGACAGCTCTGGTAACTGCAGTATCTTTTAAGGGAGCCCCTGGTGTCCTTAATGAAAAACTTGTTTAGGTAAATCAATACTCAGCTTCATTGTTCTCCTATATCAGACCAGTCTGCAGGTAACAGTGAGTTCAGTGGTTACTATTTATTCCCAGATGATTACTAATCCCATTTCCCACTGCTGACAAAGGCGTTAAAAATCAAAGTAATCTCTGATTGAAAGGAAGACTTTCCCAACAGCTGTATCCTTCAAAGGCTTCAGCCTTTTCTTTCCCCTTCCCCTGTCCCTAGGTAGCCCTCTGGGACACATGGTTATGTGGGATGCCAACTGCTCACTATTCATCATGGCCTGTTCTCCAAGGGCCCATTGACTTTCAATAATTTATCACTCGATGTTCTGTGTGCTGCTGCAGAAATAAATCAGCACTGGGAGCACCAGATGCTCCCGTGTCCCATTGCACTGCGCTAATTTATTAAAAAGGGGTTTTCTCAGCCCAGCCATGGGGTGCAGGGATCTCGTCCATGAGGAGCAGTGGAGATGGGGGTTGAGGTCTACTGAGCCAAGTGCAGAGAGCATTGAGAGAGAGAGTTCAACGTGGAAGCAACACTAACTTGGAAACCCTCGCAGGGTGAGCAGGCGGTCGGCTTTCCAAGCAGAGCTGGTTGTGACTGTGCTCCAAGAAAAATACATTTAGTCCTTAAGCGTGTATTTTTCGTTCTGGGCTCACAGTCTTTTTTTTGTTTCTTGGAATAGGTCTCGCACCCGGATACAGCAAGTAAATACCAAGCCATAAATCACAAATTTGATGCTTGCTTTTCTTTCCTCAAGGTTGTATAATACAATGAAAAAGATCAAGCAAATGAGAAGCTATTTTACGCTGCACATGCAGAGTGCAAAAGGCCCTGGGTGTCTTCCAATGACCCCACAAGAATGATAGGCCTCCTGCTAACACAAAGATCTGTTTTTCCGAGGCATCACACAAATCCTCTCATGGATTGAAGAGTTTCTCTTGTTCTTGTTTTCTTTAATGCTCTTGCAATACACTTAATTTAACGCATAATGACCCTTCATTCAAACCTTCTGCACATATATATTGTGGTAGTTTCATCAAATGTGCCTCTGGCAGAACAGGAAACGTAAATTTCCTACATTCTCTCCCAGAGTCCTGAACGCACGTCAACAGCTTTTCAGTGTTTATCACCCTCGGTCATTTCTCATCTCCCCTTCAGAGGGGGAGATCCATGGCTGCTAACACACAACTGTGCCTCTGACGTTACCACTGGAGAACGAGGCTGACCCCACCTGGGTGATGGAAGAGTGCTGGGACTCCTCCTTGAAGTTCTGGGACCTTGTCCTTGAGGTCCAGCGTCGCCAAGGTTGCACATTCTGTTCCAGCACTCCCTCATGCAGCAGGGCCTGAAGTCACACCACTGGTGCTCTTATAAAATCAAATGCCAGTTTCCTGCAAGGGGGAGAACCAAATCAAGAGTGCAAGATTCTTCCTATCCCCCAAAACGTTGTTTAGGATAATTTCTCTTCTCCAGGACAGCGCCTACCAAACAGGAATGGTAAAACAGCACAGGAGCACTCCCAGTACTGCTGATGCATTGGCAGCCTCTCTGCTCATCTCTGAGCATGAAAAATGGGACTTTAGAGCATCACGTAACTAACTGACAGCTGTTTTGTGGTGACAGCAAGAAAACACACTTTCTTGACACCAGCTCCTTTGCCAGGTTTCAAGTCTGTGCCCCTCCTCCACAGGGACTTCTCAACTTTTACAGGAATGAGCTGGCAGGTGGGTTGTAAACCCCCATTTCTGCTTCTTTTCTCTCCTTCTCCTCAGAAGTTTCCATTTGCACTGACATTTTCCCAAACTTGTAAGCCAGGGAAAGATATCCACTGTGCATAATACTAGCCTGAAGAGATAAAGCTTGCCAATGTTATGAGAAAGCATAAGCAAGAGTTTATAATGGGAAGTGTTGGGCAATCCTGTCTTTACTGACAGCAAAATCCCCTGCTGTGCCTGCCACCAAGATTAATTCCAGATTTCCTTAGGTTCTTGTGACATGCACAGGGAATATCCCAGAACTGCTTAAGTGCTATCAGGTCTAATGGTCTCTTTCAATTCTCTCAGACCGAGTATCAAGAGCACTATTCTGAGGAGAATTTTTCCTGAAATCTTCATGGGACAACATTGGGAAATGCTGGGTAGTCAGTAAGACTGTTGTTTATCCTCCTGGTAAAACACAGCTCCCTAAACCAGAACCATTCTCCCCTTGAAGATAAGCAAATGTTAGCGAAACGACTGTAAATCATGACATTACTGGTTAAGGTTGCAGCAAAAACTCAGTTTGCATCTTAACTCTGCTTTCTCTCATTTACAGTCTTCTTCAAATGTCTTCTTTGGCACTGAAAACATTTGTCTCAACCTAAAAGTGAACTTTGGAGAGGGGGAGTCTGAATAAAGCCCCTACAGCTGTTTTTGAATTATCCAGGAAGAAAGAAACGCACATTTCCCAGTATAAACATTATCTTGGTTTTATTTTGGGATTTTTGTTGGGCTGGTTTTTTGGGGTTTTTTTTTTAAGTTCAAGGAGAACATTCTGTTTATTTAGAGTTAGACTCTTTTATTTTATTTAGATGTCAGCACAGCACATCTGCATTTCTTGGTGAGACAGAAGAACATAAGGACTACTCTGCAAGGTCAGACCAAGGGTTGGTCCAACCTCATATCCTGCTGGCAGCACATGCTCAGAGCAAAGCGCAGAGGAAACAGGACCAGTGCCCAGGGGGCTTTCCTGGTGTCCCCGCTGTGCTCCTACCACTCCATGGTCACAGGGCTTCCTGAGCTGGAGCTGCACCCGTGTTTGAGAGTCACCAACAGCCTGGTCCTCTCCAAATTCGTCTAATCCCCTTTGGAGCCCTTCTACCCTCTTGGCTTTTGCAGATTCCCATAGTAAAGGCACTGGCCCGAGGCAGTTGGGCTGTGTGTGAAATCAGTAGTCCCTTGCCCTCTTTTTAGAGCTGATCTGGTCATTGGAAGACTCCTCATTCTTACATTACAAGAAACACCTTTTATCCCCAAATAAGCCTTTTTTTCACAAGCTACTTCATTGCTCCTCTCATTCAACTTGAATCATAGCCCTCCTCATTCTTGTTTTAGTTCTCTCTCTACCCCTGGCTCTTCCATACCCATTTCAGGGCGGCTGAAGCGTGGCATGGTTTGGGCTTACAATTCATATTACAACATTCTTGCCTGTTGGTATCTAGTCTTTAATTTGCCCATTTTTTCTCTCTGTTGCAGAGTATCAGAACCATGCTTTCATAGAATTTTCCACCGATTTTCCAAACTGCTTTCTATAAGGCAGCAGCTTGCTGATGGCCAGCTGTTGGCTAAGTGGTGGTCACTTTGTCACTTCCCCTCCGTTTCATTGCTTTACTCTTACCAGCACTGGCTTCCTAGTGACATTTTATCTCCCAGTCACTCAGCTGGGAGTGAATGAGATCCTCCTGCAATTGTTTGCTATCGGCTGTTCTGAAAAGTTTTGCATCATCCACAAATGTGGTTAACTCACTGTTTATGCCCTTTTTCAGATCTTTGATTGACATATTGGAGATATGTCATCTCCAATGTCCATCTGCACTGCTTTCTAGACTGGAGCAGGTCCATGAGAAGACTTGCACAGCTTGGCTATCCAATAGGTCTGTATCACTTTTGGAAAGCTGGATATGCTTTATCAGTGATGCCTTACTTAGGTGCATCCTTACTGACCTCTGCCAACAGATTTGCAAAGCCTGACTCTCCCCTACATAAGCAGCATGTCTTTCTTCTCACCGTCTCTTCCATGCACACAGGATCCACCCCTGCCTGTCAATTCTAATCCGTGATAGAATTTTCAATACCCTGCCAGGTACAGAAGGTCAGCACATTAGTTTGCAGTTCTCAGGTTCATTCCTGAATTATTTCTAGTTATAGTTAACATATCTGGAATAAAATGTTCAAATGTGAGACTATTAATAATTAAAAAGATAACAAATATTCCTGCAGACAAGTTCAGTTATCTATGCTAGTTTCCCTGTTAAAAAGCATAGTTTCTTCTACAGACTGAGCCAAAGTATATCCACAATTAAAATATTCAGAAAGTTACCCTTGTTCCTTGAATAAAGCATTAATTTATTTTTTTCCACTGCAAACTCCAGTTTTGTATTCACAAGTTTCACTCTTATGGTCTCCTGTGGATCAAACACAATATAAGACATCAACTGAACATCCAGAAGTTGTCACATTGTTTGGCATCTGCAGTTAATGTCAGGATTTGGGTTCATAATTAGAGCCCTCCTTTATCAGGAAGTGTACTATTGTTATTTTGCAAATATAATTTCAGTTATATTGGCACAGTGGGTGATGCCCCAAGCCTGTCAGTGTCCAAGGGACATTTGGACAATGCTCTTAAAAACAGAGTGTAACGTTTGGAAGGCAGTTGGGCTAGATGATCTTTGTGGGTCACTTCTAACTGAAATAGTTCTATTCTATTCTACTCTCTTCTAAATCAGAGCTTTCCCTGTGCACACTTGTTTCCTGGAATAATTGTATGTATTTATTGATGTTTTAGCATATTTTCCTTCAGCAGAATTATCCTCAAGTTTTACAAAGCAGAAATTTGCGTACTTAATGTAGTCAAATGTACAACATAGAGTAAAAATATGCAAGTCTATATGTGACTTGTGTGCCTGCCCTGCACACCCCAGCACCTGTGTGCATCTATAATAGAGCACGAGTATTCATGCAGACATTGGAGAAGACAAATGTGCAAAAACTCCACATTTGTACAGGAATTGTGGGGTTGGTTTGTTGTTTGTTTTGGGTTTTTTTTAAACTGCTAAATAAAACGTAAAGAGATAGAAGTTACCTATGGCAGTGAAGGCATCAAGTATTTAATCATGAACCTAATTACACATATGAAAGCACTGTCTGTGAAATTAATGCAACCTATCATCTGGCTTAAAAATAGGCTCCTGCTTAAATATTTTGCCCACCAGAGGCTCCAGTGGGGATCACCACGCTACCACCCAGGTAAATAAATGCAGATTAATGGAGGAAGTGCAAGTGCTTTCACCTCTTTCCCTCAAAATTAGCAGCACCTCCACACTGTGCAATAATACATAAGGGATGTGTAGCTTTGCTCCCACCCTTGAGTCAATTCAGAGCTGTGTTTGTCTCTGGGCAAAGTTAAATTTAGGGCTTGAGTTTCAAGGCTACTCATCTTCAATTTGCAGCTCTCTCAGCTGCAGTATATCACTTGCAGGCCAATACCCATAACCCATAGAGGGGTATCCCATGTGACATACATTAATTTATAAATGAGAATGATATCTGAATGCATCACATTTCAGTGAAGAAAAACAAACCTTATGGACTCTTTCAAGGCTGTGATAAATTAGAATGTGCATGGTACAAATATTTGTCTTGCACCCTTATTACAAGTATTTCCTTTTCACTGGTTAATTTAATTAAGAGGTGTCCCTTTGGATTAAAGCTTTGTAAGATTGATATATTTTTCTGCAAGCCATAATTCATTTTGAATGAAGAGAGGAAAACTCATAGCTCCTGAACTTATTAATAATGATATGAATTAAAATACATTCCTGGCTTCCTTGAACACTTACGTATGTTACAGGATAGCTGGGAGGGAAGGCAAGAGGGATTATTTTTGTTTTCATGAGAAGGACCTGATCCCAGAAACACTGTTGAACATGTATGATGAAGAGTTAGTCACAATGATTTCTTTGGCAAGGGAGAAAGAAGCAGAAACAAAAACAACACTGATCCAACTTTCTGTCAAAGCCGGGGAGGGGGATGAGAGAGCTGGTATGGGATCATTCTTCTTCTCTCCTGAAGCCCAGGATCCCATCTCACTCCAAAAAAGCCTCCCTGTGCTTGGCAGCCTGTGACTGTGCAGGATACCAAGGCCAGGAGCAGAAGTGGCCAAGCCTGCCAGGGTGGCTCGTGGCCCAGAGTGGGTCACCCTCCTGCACAGCCCTGGGAGATGTGGGGGCTTCCCTTCTGTCCCCTTCTATGTGTGATGCAAATTGTCACCCAGTGCAGGACACTGAGCCCCCAGAGAAGACGAAACCCACAGAAGACCCCAGCTGAATCAGCTGGTAAGTCCTGGGTAAGAGTATCCAGCCTCTGAAGATATTACCTGAGCTGTAGACCCAAAGTGAAAAAGGGAAAGATGAAGCCCTCTGGAGAAGGAGCTGTTTGGGACTTCAGAGGGTCAGGATTTCACCTTGGTCTGCTGTGCTGATCTTGGATGTGCAACTTCATCTCACTGCTCAGGACCCCTTCCTGACTTCTGTCAGACTTTTTTTTCTAGGGCAGTGTCTCTGGACCACAGGCCAAGCCCTGCTGTGTCTGTGCAAAGAGTGGAGGCTCCACACAAAGCTTTTCTGACAAATAGGCATTATCGAAGATGGTGACAAACCTGCAACTGTGTTTCCCAAAATCTCTGCTGTCCCTCTGCTCACAGTTGTCCTAGAATTGTCCATCAGAATACTAGTCCACAGCTCCGTCCCTATAGACAGGAGAGTGATTTTCTGTCTGATTATCTCTTTGAGGTAGAGTTTAGACATACAAATATTTGGGAGATGCACCTATTTTGAGAGCTCTTCCACAAAGGTTGGTGTTAATAACTTCCGTCACTGCCTCTGTGACAGGCTGATGAGGGATGATTTTAATGTCATTCAAGGCTGAATAATAGAAAAAGGCTTTTCCTTTTGCTTCTTCTTTAGAGGAGAATTTTCTGATCAGTTTTGAGTATTGTGTCAATAAGTCCTGTCACATTTTCTTCCATTATAGAGCCTACCAGTACACTGCTAGCAGACTCATTAACAAGACAAGGGACATCACTGTCAGAAGAAAAGGCTACTGAAATGTAAATACAAGGTCTAGCAAAACATCTCACACATATAAGCTTGAACTCGAGTCACTGCTGCAGGCATAATTGAAGGGGTTTCTCAATACATTATTCAAATCCATGTTGATGCTGTTTTGCTTCCCACCCCACTCGAGCACCTGCAGAAACCTCTCTGCTGACCCTAAGACCCTTGGTGAGATTCAAGCCAGAGCATTTGGTCAATGCCAGCTCTTACATCAGTGACTGGCACCTCTTCATGGCTCAGACGTTCCACTTTTAAAAGAATAATTACAGCAATGTTGTGAGTTGAATGACAAAACTCAAATTAAAAATGAACTTGAAGATGTTTCCCTAGCAACTGTGTGCAGCAGTGTTCCCACCAGGCCAATGTTACAGCATCACACTTGCAATGGAAAAAAAATACAGACTGAAATCTTCACCACTTGAATGGCAAGTGAAGCCTGGCAGAGACTCAGCCTTCCTTGGTAACACCAGTCAGTGCCCAACTCATAATGTTGGCTTTCACCTTCTGAGGAAGACTGCTCTGGGTAGAGAACAGCAGCAGCCATGAAGAGAGGCTCAGGCAGCATAGGAACTTCAGGAGCTGGTCCTGAAAATACAAAGAAAAAAAAACCAAACCACCAACTTAATTTCAATACTGTAAAAATAACTTCTTTGTCTGTTGATGATCTCTTTCTCCTTCCATATCTGATCCTTCTCACGACTACACTAGTGCAATTCTAGCACACAGTGTTTAGTGAGTCACCTTCTGCCATCTGACACACACTGGCTTTCTTGAAGCAGCAGCCATGAGTTCCCAGAGGGCAAAGTAAGGCTTACTCACCCAGCTGTAATCATCTTTGTGCAGCAAGTCTTTCCCAGTCCTTCTTGCTCATCTTTCCTCAAACTGACTCTTGGGAACAACATGTCCTGGTGCAACCCACCCTTTCTTTCCTGTCAGACTCAGAGCTCCATATTTTCCCTGTGTTATGACCCACAGCAGAGCAAGTGAGTGATGCAAATAGGAGAAGGGAAGAGGCAACAATCCCATCACTATCCTAATAAACCCACCAATCCTTTGTTTACATCACCCCAATCATTTTAACTGATGTAGTCCGGTCTGCTGCACCAGGCAAAATTTTTCTGCTGAATCCTGCATTATTATCTTTCAGAAAGACAGTGACCACTTCCCTCAAGGATGCTATTCTGCCTTGAATATTTAGGCACATGGATGAAAGGCTGCTGTGACATCATAATTTAAAATCTATTTACAATACTTTAAGTATTTCAACTGCTTTAATATCTATTTGCACATTTAAATTTACAATTTGAAATCTATTTCCAACTCAGCATATTCTATCATTCTATGGTTATCTATTAGTTGTGCTCCTGAGATAAATGCAACATTATACCACATCACCCCAAGAACGATTTCCGCTCACCTGTGCTGAAAGCCTCCTCTTCCATAAGCTTGGCTTCCACCTTTTGGACCTTAAACATTCTGAAAATGCTCCCCAGAGGTGGCAAATCAATTGCTCTCTTCAGCTGATTCATACTCAGCATCACTCAAATGGATAAAATTAGCAATATTCAATCCAAAAAAATGTACCTTGCACTGTGATTTATGGTTTACCTCCTGCAATATGAGAGGCCTTTGGCACGCTGAGCCAGAGCTGCCTCAAATGCCACCAATGGCACAATTTCATGAAAAGACTGGGAGGGGAGGGAAGTGTTCATGAACATCCACACGTCAGTTGTGCTGCTCTTCCTCCTACTTGCCAGGTGTTAATTTTCATGCTGTTCGTGCTTTCTGTAGCTCTCCATGTGCCACTAGGAGGAGAAGCTCAGCCAGGGGCTTTGCAAGGCAGGGCTAAACAGCATCTGAAAGCCTGAGATGATGAAACAGGAGGAAGACTATTCAATCGTCCTTTCTTCCCGCAAAGGGAGCATTGCTTCTTACCCAGGGAAAGAGGTAGGTTTATGCAACTGAGTAGAGTAATCCAGGAGGGAAAAGAATGATGAAAAAGCTGAAACATCTCCTTGGTGAGGAGGCAATCCTACAACTGCTGGGTCTTCTTTGAGAAAACAGGCCCCTGTTCCTCCTGAGCCATACACAGGGACCTGAGCAACCCATGAGACCTGAAGTTACCTGGTGGTTTCAAATTATGAGTCTCTAACCTGAAAGAAGGGCCCAATCCCACTCTTTATAAATGACAAGGAACCTCTCAGGAGACTTTGGTACATTTCATAACTGCATACAATGGAAACAATGTCTGAGAAGTCTGGTTCTCTTTTCTGTAATTCAAGTAACAGCTCACCCACAGAGTCAGAGTAAGGTGCACTTTAGGATAATGAAAAGTCGTTCATTCTCTTCTTATGAGAGTTTCTTCTTACAAGAAAATTTCTCTGTTATTCCATCAATCCCCTCTGTTGCCACAGGGTGACAGAGATGCAGCAGCTTAGGCAGACAACATTACAGGCATTTTTCTGTGATGCTGAATCTCAGATGTTGTCCTATTCATCGACATACTTCCTTGGCATCAAGAATGTTAATCTCATACCTAGGAATTACTCCTTTTCCCATCCCTGTGCAGTCTTGATAGTGCTACTTGCAAAACTTCCTTACACACAGGTTGGAACTGGCACTGGAATCACCATCTATCTTTTCTGTTTTCACAAGGCTTGCATCCAGACTCTCACCTTGCTTAGGTCTTTGGTGGGTCACCTGGTCCAACCTCCCTGCTCAAGCAGAGTCATCCCAGAGCCAGAGCACAGGATTGTGTCCAGACAGCTCTGGAATATCTCCAGTGAGGGAGACTCCACACCCCCTCTGGGCAATCTGTTCAGTCCTTGGTCGCTGCACAGTAAAGATGTTTTTCCTCATATCCAGGTGGAACTTTCAGGGCATCAGTTCCTGCCCATTGCCTCTTGTTCTATTGCTGGCCCCACCGAGCAGAGCTTGGTCCATCCCCTGACCCCTCCCTTCAGACACTGACAGGCAGGAGGGAGGTCCCATCTCAGTCATCTCTTCTCAAAGCTGAAGAGGACCAGCTCTCGCACCAACTATTCCTGTGTTGATGGCATGGTCAGTGTCCCAAGCTCATACAAATCGATGCTGAGTGTGCCACTCTGCTCCTTTGTGGGTTTTCAGAGAGCAGGTTAGAACTGGAGAAGTTCTTGGCCCAGTCATGGTTTAGTTTTTCACCTCCTGTATCAAAATACTGCTAGTTTGGTTAAGGGGATGAGTGCACCCATCACAGACCCCATTCCTGCAGTACTGCATTCTGATGCAGAATCTGCCAGGATCTGACTCACTCCGGCGACCTGGCTGCTGCAGCTGAAGAACATGGACTCTCCTGAGAGGGGGGATTCTGCGTGCAAGGGTAGGAAAGGAGCAAAGCAACTGCCCTTTCCCAGTAAGTAAAGCCAAACCATGTTCCCACAGAAATCAATGGTGAAACTGTTGGGACCTCAGGAGTGACAGCTCAGGTCCTTCATGATTGTTTGCCTTCAAAAAGGAGTTTTGCTTCATTAGGATGCTGAGTCTTTCTAATTCACATATTTGATTTGCTTTGGGTCTTGGGTTGTCTTCATTACGAGACTGCCAACGGGGAATCAAAGGGGGTCAATCAAAAGGGGAGTCTCTGAACCTGCTGTGAGGCCCTGAAACTTTACTGGAGAGTGTTTTGTGTGGAGTGAAGAGGGATCTGGCAGGCACATTCCTGATGGAGTGTCCTCCCTGTTTGATACCATTGTTATGGAAAATTAAAACTTCAGGAAGGCCAGTGAAATGCAAATGGCACGAAGCCTATGTGACACCATTTGCTCCCTACTTACCCGGGTTCTGCAGAACAAAATATCTGAGTTTCTGCCTTGTGTGTGAAAACGAGCTTTCCTGGGTGTCCTAAAGGCCAAAATCCCTTGTAGGTGTTAAGGTCAGGAATCCAGCAATAGCATGGCAATAGAGAAGAGTCAGAGCAGTCACTTCAGATGTTTGCTGTGGAAACAAACTCTCACACAAAAGTGGCAAGAACCGAAGATGTGATGCAAGAGCAAACCAGATGAAAACAGTGTGTTTGGTCCCAGGATGAGTCACCTACTGGGCGAGGGCAAGGGCAGTGGTTCTGTTGTGCACCTCCAGCTTTTCACATCCACTTGAACCCAGCTGGTTAGCGAGGATAACACTTCCTGAATTTTGATGAGCTTGAACAATATGGTTGTAACCACACAGGAAGGAATGTCCTCCAGCAGCAAAGTAAGTGACAAGACAGAGGTGGTTCATTCCACAAGGAACTGCTAAGCAGGGTGGTGCACAACCACACAGTGAAATAAAGCTCTTTTGGACAAAGGAAAGGGTTTAATTTTTGTTACAAATAGTTTAATTAATCACTTCCCTCAGCCCCAAATGTAAAGAGGCTTGGGCTACAAAGGCTCTGCTTGCATTAATCTCCAGGAGAGCAGACACACCTCCCTAAAATTCATTTAGCTGTCAAAAGAAGCCAGCAGCAGAGGTTCAAAAGTTGTGGATTCTGTGCACTTCAATGAGGCTTTTCCTTTAAAATAATGACAAGTAATAAAATAAATATAGAAAAGTACACCGAAACCCAAAACTTGGGAAGATTTTGTTCCCATTTCTCCCGTGGGAGAGGCAGGGTGAGGATACCACTAGTCTTTTACAAGCAATCCTTCCATCTAAATGATTTGCAATGGGAGCTCCTGCCCTTGCCTGCAGACAAAAGCAGAATGCATCACTGTTGCCAGACCACCTGGGACATGGGGAGGAGAGGAAATTTCCAGATGGGTTTTTAAGACAATTCATTTATATTTATATAGCCAGAATAAATGTTTTTTTTCTGAGATAGCATTTCCCTTTGCTCTATTTAGACCACCAAGAAAAGAGGGAGGCACAGAATTTCTATTGCATTAATAGCCCTGGTGTTTACAGTTTTGGCTTTTATGAACTTGTGGGAGATGTTTATTGAGTCATAAACTCTACTAATGGGGATATTATCTCTAAATTATGTAAGTACTACAGTATTTGAGTTAGTTAAAAGAAAGGTTTGAAACAGTTACACACTTACAGTTTATCTCAATTACCAACATGATCCCATAATGGGAATTTAATTGCTAATTGCTAGCTTATATTGTAGAAGAACTACAATAATAAGACGCAATATATAGCCTATATAAACATGTCCAGACAATTCCATATCACCTCCTTTCACTGCTACCTTCTAGTATGTTATGTTGGGGTTTTTTTCTTATTACAATGATTTAATTCCTAAATGCCTCAAATTAGGGATTCCTCTTTGTCAGGAAAGCATTTCCAGCAGTACTTTCTTAGATGGATTTTAGTGAGCTGCCTGCAACACACTCGAGTGGCTTTGAACAAAAGGGACAGCCTCATGCACACGCTTTAATACTTTGTTAGATTAGATTCTCAGGAGCTCCAACAAAAGAAATCATAGTTGCATTTAAATCAACTCAGATTTTCCTGTTTACCCAGCTGTAATGAAGTTTGACCAAGACCCACTGGCCAGAGCCTGAGTCAAGCTCCAGCACAGCCAGGTCCTGTCAAGATGTGTATTTAGCTGGTTGTTTCCAATCCCTTCACAGTAAGTGCAGAGGGATGGGCAGGGATAACAGGTCTCCTCTAGATACTCCGGTAGGCTGGTCACTCCCTAGAGACGCAGGTTGCCCTTCCACTGGCAAGTAAGGGATCCAGAGAGTTAGTGCAGGTGCAGATATCTGAAGGCAGGGGACATAAAGTCTCACCCATAAACCTCATTCTAATTTGGAGGAGGCTGTGTCCTACCTGCAGCACGTCAGCTCTGGATACAGTCATCTTGTCTTTCAAGACAATGCCATTCTTCTGACAGATATGCCTTTGGAAGTGGGAGCTTTTCCAAGTCCTGTTAGGTGATACAATGAATTTTGTGCTGTGACAGATCATCCCACCATGCTGCTTGCCAGGAATCTGCATTAGATTTCGGGTAAGTTTGTGAATCAGCTCCTTTACTTCTCTTTGTTCGTAGGTAGCTCTTAACATGAAACTTGTCTGACGAAAGGCGAGAGCAAAGAGGACAGATGGCTGGGGTGAAGGGCAGATGAGGATAGCTCATTTATTTGTGTGTAACACATACCAGAAGAAACTTCCAGATGATTCAGAAGTGACCAACTGTGCAGAAAAAGAGTTCATATAATCAATCTATAATGTTAATATATTATAGCTACATTAATTTCCTTCCTAGTCTTCGTTATGCTTCCTCACTAGTTTTGAACTTTACATTGGAAACTGGTGGGGACATGGACTTACCCCCACAGCCCTATCTACCTTGTTTGACCATTGCCTAAAACATGAGTGCTCCTTCTGGCTGGGTCTGAGTCACTACCCTAAACAGACTACAAAAAGAAATTAATTTAGAGTAAACAGTAACTTTCAAGTCTTCTTTCGAGATAATTTCCTCTCAAATGTTATCTATGCTGCCCTGTAAAACCTAAAAATAATTTTAAAATCTGAGTTCAGATTATGTTTTTTATCTCCTGATGCTGTACCTTCTTCACAAACAAGCTACTGTTTTGTCTTTCTCATTGTGCTGTGGCTTGATGGTTAAATCACCTTGAAGAGGAAGAAATGCTGCAAGTAAATATGCAATAGATAAGTTAATGAGGGTAGAAGACATTACTGTTTAAAGAACTAATGTTACTTTCCATGTTACTGAACTACAAAATGTTAAAAACTGGAAAATTCTTCTGTTAGTTCCATGTCCCAAACCACAGGAACATTCAGAATGGTCCAGCAAGCACACAACTGGTGCGTTACTGTTAGTGATACACGGACTGCTGTTCTCTGAATGCTGTCAAGTGACTGAAAACATCCAGCATGTTGGTTATTGTGGAATTAGGATCCCTGCAGTTTTCCCACAGAACATTTTCCTTTGGGAGGCAGAAATGTCTCATGGGCTAAGAGGACAAAACAGACAGAGCAGTCGTAGGAGTCAACTGAGCTCCAACTTTTTCTCTGAGAAGAATTTCTGCCATGAAGGAGGAATCAACTCACATCAGTACGAGGGATGAATGCAGAAAGGGGACTTCAACACCCCTTCATTTGCACAGATGAACATCTGTGTGATGCTGGTGCAAATGGCTCTGTCTAGGAAAATACAGCAGCTCCCTGTATGATGAGCAGGACAGAGGAAAATACTGCCTGGTGAGGAAATTCCATTTTTTACCCTCAGGTTTTCTATGGCTGTTTGTGACTGCCATGTCTGAGGGGGCCCATCTGCTGGCGACCACCACGGGCACTCTGAGCTGGACAGGACCAGAAGCTGACACGAGGCCATGGGCCAACCCATTTGCAGCCATTTGCTGGCAGCAGCAGCTATTCCTGAGAACCTGGAAACTCATATTCTCAAATGCCAAGTAGAGGAAACAAACATTAACACTGAACACACAGCAGAGCCCAGCAGTGGGATGGGGAGCCAGCCCTGTAATGTGAATCCCTCCGCTCCTGCCGGGGACAGCGCGGATACTTGTGGAAAGAAGATACCTTTGGCTGCCCTACAGAGATCGAGAGCTGAGATTAATGGCAACTGTGGGGGCTGCCTTCCCGTTTATGCCATGCATGCTTTAAAGCTGTGGCCTCCTGCCATCTTGAAACATAATCCTGTGGTATTGTCTTCATTCAGGCCCCTCATCAGCAATGTGAAAAGAGAGAAGAAGCTGGTGGCAGGATTAGAGGAGAGGTTGAAATATTCTGGGCAGCATATGCTGTAAGTCACATTATACAAAGAGGATTATTGGACTGCTCATTGGCCAGGGCTTTCCATTCTGGAAGCACTGCTGCTTGTAAGAGAGAAAACCTGGTGAAAAGTGTTTATAACATGTCAGTCCACAGAGTATGACACACTGTGAGCACAGTGACAAGCACTGAAAATATTTTTCAGGGCCTGTCTGCCCTCTCCTAGGAGATGGTTTTGTTTGTCAGGGTTATGCAAGATGCATGGGAAAAGGGGAAAAACAGAAGTGAGACTAATAATTCAGAATGGTATTAATAAACATCCTAAAATTACCATCATCAGATGACCCATCTCAAACTTAAAAATAAGTACAGTAGTCCTGGAAGGCTGTTTGAGACCCTTGTTGTTTTAGAGGTGACAAACCACCTTTTGTAGTCCAGTTTAATTTACTCATGGCAAATCACACCCATTTTTTCTTAGAATACCAATCCCCTTACCTGAACCAGATTTTCCTTCCCTGGCAAAGATGTGTTTACAGAGAGCAGTGGTATTCTTTCTGAGACTTCATTTTATTTCACTAAATAAGTCAAGTTCCCTTAGTCACCTTTCTTATGCCCATTCTCTTGGTCACCTTTCTAGTTCTTCTCTGTGCTGGTTCCAGTTTGCTGTCAGCTTTCTTGACCATGACCAAACCAGAACAGACCATGACTGACTAGACCTATGCACATGGTTCCACATGAAATTATAAAAAATTGTATTTGTTGAATTTTTTGTTTATTCAAAAAAAGGCTCCTCTTGTCTCACACACATAAAGGGAAATAAATTAAAGTGAATTTGTCTTTTCTAAAAGCTACTTGAGAAGTTCTAAATGTCCAGAGTCAACTTTTCTTGGAAACCATCATCAATAGAAGATTTCCACAACTGAAACAAATCCTTCTAAAGTCTAGGGAACACTAAAATTTTACAAGGGAAACTGCATTCATCTAGTGTCAAGCTCAGTCTTGGTGGCATGTTATAAAAATATTCAGCTTTCACAAAACTGGCTTCAAACGCAAATTGTTGTTTCGGCTCTTGACACTGTCCCTGTGGTCAGACATTTTTCTTGTCATGTAAGAAACCATTTTCCTCTTTTGGATCAAAAAGCAATTCATGGTCTTGTCTCCCACTGGAGCAGTTTTCTTTTCAACCCCCTGGACATGGACTATGGCTTGCCCATTTTATTACAAACATCTTCCTAAGTAGCAGCAACACACACAATTATGCCTTGCCTCAACACCTTTTTTGCAGACAAAAAAGGTAGGGAGCTGCCAAAAGGTTAATATTTTGCCATATTGTGGGAAAAGAATAAAAATTTCATTTACACTATCCTGCAAAAGCACAGGAAGGTATTTCTAAATGGAATCATAATTCCAAGTTTCAAAAAAATAACTATTGCCTTTCCCTTGGTTTGGGGATTTGGATATATTGAATTCTCATCTTTCTAAACCAAACTATAACTTCAGATACCAGGAAATGCAGGGCACTGCATGTGTGGGTCTCCCAGGCACCAGCAGAGGTGCACTGGCTCACACCTCTTCCCCTTTTCCTGTGGAATTGCACGGATGAGTCAGCTCCGCCTTCACCTCAGCTCTTCCATTCCTTAAACTGGGACAATTACTTGCCTCACAAGAACATGCAGTAAACCCAGATTTTACCACAGCTTTCAGCAGGCATAGGCTTACAAAGACAGAAAAATGCCAACAGAAGTGTCATTTAGTCATGGAGCAAAGAGAAAGGCAACAATTAGTTTTCAAAGGGCAAGCAGAGTTCTACTGAAAGAAGCTGCACCCTAAAATTGTACTGGAGCACCATCGCTTCATATGTGTCCCACCCAAGTAAGCTTGGGTGGCTACTAACCTGAGTCACATTTAAAACACAGAGCAAGAACTGGCAGCTTCCTTGCTGTGCCTACAAAGCATTTGCTTCCACTTTGGAAGGCTATAATTATCCCTGATACCAGAGCAACTTTATACTGTGCGAAAACCTTGCTGGCATTTCCTCCACAAAATAACAAACTTTGACACAAACAGTACTTGAGCATCACCACGGGGATACAGCAAAAACACAGATATAAGCTGAAGAGCAAGGGAGGAAATTTGAATGGAATTGCATTACTGTGCTAATGCAGTTCGACCTAACATTTGAAGAGGTCATCCAACAGCATTCGTTTGCAGAACAAAGCAGGGTCAGTCAGATTTTGCACTGTTTGACTCAAAGATTTCTCAATACTTGCAAATTCTCCATATAACCAGACACAAAGATTAGAGGATATAGTTTTAATTAGGCTTGTATAAGTGTGTCAGAGTACTGTTGATTTAAAAGGAGTTCCAAAAACACAAGTATGTAGCAATGTTGGAACAAGAAATTAAATGTAATAAAACCTATATCTTTTCTTGTTTTCAGTATCTGCCTATGAAATCTTTGGAGCCGAAGCACTAATCTAAAAGCAGCATCTTGCACAGATGAGATTACTCTTCCTTGCCAAACAGATCGTCCAGAAGAGGTACGTATTTGATCACTTTCACCGGGGGCGATGTTGGTAATTGGCTCCAGTCGCTTTCCTTCTGAAATAAGCAATGCAGAGAATATCTTAGTATATAATAAAGAAAACAAGAATAACTAAAAGCTGGTCAACGTAAGATTGAAGACCTGCTTCAATTCCAAAGACAAATCTGTGAAAAACTGGGTCTTTATATAGCACATCCTCTTATAAGATTACTACATTCACATTTTTATCAATATTGCAGAATATTTTATTAAAAATATTTTCCATCACTAGCTCTTTTGCAGACATTTTCAAATTAAATAATGCTGTATTTTCTTCATTAAGATGCTTATACTTGAAATTCTTAAGTCATCCATGTCAACACCAAAAATCATACAAAATAACAAGGCAGAGAGAAAGAAGAAAAAAAAAGCCAGCTAAACAGGCACAACTCTGCTGCTGAAGTCTAGCTGCCAAATACAGATAGTGTAGACCCAAAATACTGCTACTAATTCATGATAAGTCATGTACAGAATGACAATTGAATTCTAAAGCTGAGCAAGATTTAAATCCCCGCCTTTCCCTGATTTTTTTTTTCCATTTTGCATTTACCTCTTCATTAAAATATTCTTTTACAGCCTGGGTATTGCAGTTAACTAACAAAATAATAAAGTCAGTAAAACTCAGTAAGCTAAACTGGCACGGATTTGGTGGCTGTTCATCAAAAGCTGTGTGGGATGTCAGTGTGACAGTTACAGCAAAGCTTTGGAGCTGATGTGAATTGATTATCCCAGATGATGATGACCGATTAGAACTTCTATTGACGCTCTTTCTTCTTTGATTTCAGCTGTAACCTTCCTCCCATAACTCCATGTACCATGCTCACCTGCAATCTTAAGAATCAGCCACATCCCTGAAGTGCATCCAGTGGCTGTCCTCACGCAAAGCTAACGTCTCCTTCATACTCAAACAAACCCTCACCTCCTACGCTGATCAGAACACACGTTTCATCACCAATATCCACTTCAACTCCCTGCTTGTTTCACAAGCACCTTCTCCTCCCCACCTTCAACATCTGAAGGCTGCCATTTGCACCCCAACCTCACCATGTAGGAGCCACCTCCTTCCCTCACCTACCAGAGGTGCTCAATGGCTGGGGAAAGCCATCCTGTGAGGGGATAAAAATGGTCAAATATATTCAACAGCAAGAATATCTGTGCCTCATCTTCTTTCACTCTTCCTTTTGGGTAAAGAACTTAGCACACCCTGAAGGCAAAAATCCTCTTGGCACAGGCTCTGAGTTTCTTTTTATGTCTGTGGTACTGAGGCCCTTGAGGGTCCCTACCCTGACACAACTCAATGAGAGCAGTCACTGTTTAAATATTGAGTTACAACTTCAGCACTGAATTTTTCTGTAGAAACAAAGAATACCCCCGCAAAAAACCCTAATGCACATACTGAACCATATGGTATATGCTGTATAAAACATGGAACGCTGTATAAAACATGTGAAAGGGCTTTGATTTTGTCTGTACAAGGTGGGGAAATTCTTCTCAATGACAAAGTGAAAAATAATGCACCATGGAAAGCAGAGCAAACCCCCAGAGCACTGGGCCCTCATTAGACACCACCAACAGTTTGAGATGCTACAGAAGAAAGAGGGGGTAAGTCAGGTGAGACTGAAAAGTCAGGTTAGTAGCACAATGCTTGAGGAATACTGGTTTAAACTGTGTCACAATTGAACTTGAATTTAAAAGAATGCTGTGTTTCTAAATGGTCTCAATACAATCAAACACATTCTGTACAACACATTGCTAGGCCAGAACAGCAAAATGATGTGTTGGCAGAAGGGCTTTGGATCTCTCTCTTAAAAAGTTTTAAAAATTCAGCATAATTGCCTTATGGACCATCTATTTTAAAATGTTCCACTCAGCACAAGATGGCAAGATCAGATTAATCTCTGCAGTTTGTTGATACTGCATTTTTATTTACCCTAAGTAGTAGGCTGGTGGAGATATACAAAGTTGATCCGTCGGTACTTCTCTCAGTGCACGCCTACCAGAGATGTGGTGTGCTGTGTAAAATTTTCTATGGAGTTATAAAATATTCATAGTTATTTTCTGCAGTGTTAGTGGAGCTTAAAGTATTTTCTGAACTATCTCAGCAAGAGAACAGATCATTTGACATGTGACAATGGTATTTGTGGGTGAAACAGCACTCATGCCCACTGTCCATGGACAAATACACCTGTTTCCCCTTCTGTTTTCTTTCTTCTATAAAAATGTCCCAGAGATGTGATGCCTATGAGGCACCTCCTCAAACTTGTTTGACTTCTCTGTTCCATCCTAAACCTCCCAGAAAAAAATAATTACTTGTAGAAAAGCAGGCATAAATACACAAATATGAAAAAATGCTGTAGTGTCCATTAGATGAAACAGTCATGTTAAAGTTGGAGAAATTCCATCAATGTGCTGTATTATTCCTTAGATGAGATACAGTGGTTTTACCTTGAGACGACCCTTTACCGTCGGGACAGGACGGATTTGATTCTCCCTCCAGTTCAGCCCATTCACAAACATTGTATAGTTCACCTGCTTATGGTCATCTTCATACCTGAGAAGAACATCCATAAGATGACTTGAGGTTAAAAGGAATTTTTAAAAAAGTTAAATCATGTTCCCTACAGCATACTAACAGATCAAACTATATGAGAGACCTGTGCTGTAACAAAACTGACCTGCTTTATTATGACCTCTACAATCATTTCCTGGAAATAAGCGATCCTTCAAAATGCTGTTTGCATATGCCTTGGAATCAGCTTACAACTGACAAACGCACAACTTTTTAACCTACCAAATAATAGCAGATTTTAAAATCACAAGCCTTCTTGTTTGGTAGCTGTTTTATGGTACCATTCTTTATTTCCATGGAATACGTGTGGTTTTGTGTCAGTTATGACTGTCCCCTAAATGCATGAAGATGAATATGCTGCCAGCTAAGGTCTACAGGTAGGTGTAGGAAAAGCTATTTCCCTCCCACAGATTTCATAATTCCTTACCCTGAACTAAAAACCCCATGGGAACAGATTTGTAAGCCACATCATCCTTCTGCCATTGACTTGGATGAAGCAGCTTCAGAAAAAAATCCTCAGTTCAGCAAAACACTGAGGTGATTCAGGCACCTGGGAGCCACTGTTCTCTCAGTGGCACCAGTCAAATGCTGGAAGATACCTTCAAGCTGAAGCTTAAATCCTTCTTGAAATGAACACTTCATCTGCTCCGCTATAAATACAACACTGGCAGCTTCTGTGAATGACACCTGTCTCACCTGACACCACCTGCCTGCAAAAAGGGCACAGTTTGGGCACCAAAACACACCCTGGAAGTGTCTGTGCTTTACTGGGGTCCATGGAGAGACATACACATCTAGCAAGACTCAATATCTATTATTTTGTGGGAAACATCAGGTTAAACAGTTCTGCCCTGAGACAAATACTATTGCACAGGAGCAAGATCTTCTCCAGGAAACGAGTCTTTTAGAAAATAATTTCCCCTTGTTCTTAAAGAAATAACAGTGTGCAAGACACAGGTCTCAAAACCCTTCAAACAACTGCAGAGGGTTCTGATAAAAATTAAGCACAAAGGCATTTTAAGAGAGAATTTATAGCACAAACTTGGAAAACTATGCCAGAGGAGAAATAGATCTGGTGACAAAAATAAACTGCAATAAACTGCAACTCATCCTCTCCTTCTCCTCCCCCCACACCTTTCATTTAATAGTCAGCAGGAGAGATAATAACAAAATATACTGAGAGCCATAAACAGAGATGCTAGAGATAAACTGGAATGTTAAGTACAGCGAGTTATGCTGAAGATGAAAGCAGAGTCAGAGAAGAATGCTACTGCTACTGGTATTACATGGAACCTTGAGAAACCCCCCAATGGCAGCTTCCTTCTTTATCATCATTCACGTGCAAGTTAACATTCCCATAAAGCTTTACTTTTGGGGAATAGATCTGGTATATGAGACAATTATCATTCCCCCTTCCAGGATGTTCTCATTAGCTGCAGGGGGGTGTTTTGAAGGTGGCAATAGGGAAAAGAAGGGAGTTTTGCATTAGAAGTAACAAAACAATCAAAAAGCTTGTATGTCTTGGCAAAAGCAAAACAATGGCACACGCATTGGAAGTTTAGAACTACCACAACAAAGTATTTTTCCTTGTCCTAGTTGCCTTTTGTTCATTGTGAAAAGTCAGAAGACTAATTCTAGCACCAGGACGCAGAGCTGTATAAACAGGATTTTTAAACAAAGAACAAACGAAGATGTGCATCTACTTAATTTTTATGTCAAGGCAAAGAAGTTGAGGAAAGCATTACTGCTCCTGCTTTTAACAAACACTAACAAGGAGAAAAGTCCTTTGATGTCACAGCACTAGCAAAGTGAGATGACAACATGGGCATGGAATTTACTGTATACCAAAGATTTTAACATGGGCAGAGGAAATGGCATTCCTAAATCCCATATTTAAATAGCTATAGAAAGCAGCTTAAAATACTACTCTAGATAATCCAGAAATAAAATAAAAAAATAAATAATAATAAAAAAATCTACTCTTTAGGTCTCTTTACTGCTGTGTCTTATTGTATCAAGCTACTAAAAGCACACACCAGTGATCTGGCACAGAGCATCCAGATGGACTGAGGAGATGTTATCAATTTGTGCATTATTGGGACAGAGATGTCATGCATTTCAGTGGCTGGAGTTAATAAGAATGAGACTGACAGTGCTCTCCAGGAAAGGAAATTAGATTTGTCTTATCAAGAAGATGCAACAAAGATAGCTTGAATCCCTGCTCCTCTTCTTCAGTTTTGCCCTATGACTTCACCAATGCATGTGATTTCAGACTATGGAAGCCACTACCCCAACCCTATCATAGTTTGCAGGGCTTTTCATTTCTCTTTGACATTACAGAAATAATCACACATTTCTGCTTCTAAAAATAATTTGTAACGAAATACTCAAGATATGTGAAAAATCTGGTTAAATCACATTATGACCATTCCTGAGGATGCTTTGGGGAGTAAGGGTTACTTCCTAGCATTTTTTAATTTCCCACTAAGAAATCTGTCACCCAGACATTGCGAAAATTTAATGTAACTGCAGAGCTTTTTTAATTCCTTTGTTTTGCATAGCATGTATTAAAAAGTTAATCTTAGGGCAGAAGCATCACACTGCTTTAACCTTGGAGAAAATGTTGGAATTCTTCAGCCTGTTTGACAGTCTCTGAGTGACACAGGTCTACACCCAAATTGTCATAAACTGCTCATATGGCAAGATTTAAACCAGTAAGCACAAGTCCATGCAGTATGAATTAATTAATGGCTACCATCTTGTGTATACATTTATTCATGTCTTGAACAACTATGAATGGAACCATCAAATCCTCAGAAGACTGAATAACAGAAATAATTTAAGAGATCCAAATATGAATGCCAGAGAGTCTTTTCATCACAAATGGCAAAGGGAGTCTCAGGCATCAAAGACAACAACCAGAAGACAGAGTGCAGGAGAAAGATCTTGCGACCATTTCCGCTCTTGCTCCTGCTACCTGGGCTCTTGGTGTAGCAGGAAGAGGGGGATTGCTTCCTGAAAGAAAAAGGTCATCCCTGAAAAAGCATTACAGGTAGGGAACCAGGTACAAAATCATTAACCAGTCCAATCCAGGATAAAACTGAGCAGGCAGGAGTGGCCTGGCCTGGCCTATTAGTGACTTGAGATCTGGGATGACCACGTAGGACACCCACTGTTATCAGGTAGTGCTACCTGAGGCACCAGGGATTCACCTTGTCAAGAAACAAGGTTTCTTCAGAGCCCCCTTCAGAGCCAAACAGGCTCACCCTGGCAGTGTACACAGATGAAAAATTACACAGCTGCTTTTAAAAAAAATTAAAAGACATATTTAAAAAAAATAGGGGCATGCAACTAACAAGTAAATTAATGAAGAATAATCAATGTGTAATACTTGTAGACTTGTCATCCATGCTTTCTTCTCTCCATTTTTTCTCTCCTTATCTGCCAGCTGTTTATATATCCTCTGGGAAAGGACAGCCTCTTTTTAAGTCCTTGCCAGCATACATTTAGCATTGTAGTCAATAAAAATAAAAGAAAAAAAACCCCTAAATTCATTACTTAAGCACTTGGGCAAAATTTATTTATTAAACAAACTATAATTGTTCATTATGCCTACATTAGTTTAAAGAAATGCTTATAATGACTACTGTAGTTTTCTGGCAGAAACAATTGTGTACCATCTGCATTGCTTAATACATTGTGATTAAAAGTCTGAATTGTTCTGTGCTTAAAAAACAAAGTGAGGAAATGCTGATGGCACAAGGAAATACTTTTTAATGTGCCCATTCAGATAAACTGGAAAAATGGACACATTTTTGGGTACCTAAATCCTACTATTTCACCATCCTACAATTAAAAATATAAATTTACACTAGATAGATGATATAAAAAGGTGTTACGAAACCCCAGTCTTTGTGCTAATTCTCCCTGCACTCTGTGGCAATGGAGTGGTCTTTGGGTACAATAAACAATGCCTTGGGTCATTTGGGGGTGACCACAAAATTAGACAGTAATTTCTAGTCCCATCCCATGCTTTTAATAAGTGACAAGATCATTGCAGTATAATTTACAACTGTAAAAAATAAATACTTTAAGACTACTACCTTTCAAAATGGAAAAATAGAGTCATTAAGTCCTGCAGAAAGTCTTTGCCACCTAATCTGAGATAGCAAAGCTGAACAAACACACGGCTTCAGTCTTCAGCTGTTATCTGATCACTCTGTCCAGCATCATTTTATAGCTGAATGGGGTCCAGCTAGTGCATTAGCAGTATATACTGATTTTGTGGGAATCAGTCCAACAACTTTTATTGTACCGCTTTCTGTCTTCATAAATACAGATAACACAGTAGGACCACCACTGCCACTTGCTTCAGACACATCAGTGGACATCAAATTCCGTGTTTCCTCATGAAATAAAACAGGGAAAGAACACTTGACAAACTTCACCCACACTGAATTGCATACTCCCCAGGAGTGAGACAGTTCCTTATGAGCAATAAACCTGCCTGTTTCATGTTTCTTCAGTGTCGAAGAAAACCACATGATGCAGGAGGAAAGCAAGAGTATGAATTTCATTGAGCCAATACAACTCTTTGATATCTGGCTTACTGGAAATTAACTCCTACTGAACAGACTTCAAAAATATTTTTCCCTGACTCTGCAACCTGGTAAAACAATAAACGTCCCAAGCAGTGCCAAGTGCAAACGTTATTAAGACTGTGGCAATGTTCCTTGTCACCTGCAGTGCTGTCACACCACGGAAACTGCCACTCTTTAAGCAGCTGGTGCTGTAACATTACACAGGGCTCTCTATCATAAGAAGCACTTCTCACACTGATCTCCAAGGCCCAGCTTCACATCATTTACCTTTCTCATACAGAAATCTGTAAGAAAGGCTGGTCACAGCATCTCCAGAAGCTAAGGAAAATGAATGGCCATTTAGAAATCCAGCTCCTATATAGGCAGAGGAGAAAACTTCTCCTTCTCCACCACCTACAGAAAGAACCTACGGCAGCTGAAAACTCCTCCAGTTGTCATGGGTACCTGGCTAAAGCTGGGTGAAATGTAGCCTTCACCTCTTCCTTTTCTTTTAAGCTTATCTCTAATTTTTATTATAATGTACTAGGTTTTTCCTTGTTAGCTGCCTACACTCAGACTCTTCAGGAGAGAAGAGGTTCAGAGTACAAATCTTTCCCTGATATAAATTCGCAAACAATAAACATGTCCCTGGAGCCCATGATGTGGCAGGCTTGTCTGTTTCTCATCCAAACCGAGTCAGTACATAAAGAAAAACTTTTGGTCCCTTGTGCATCTATTCAATTTCAGCCCTTAAGAAGTGGAAACCATAAGAACCCCTCATTAAATACAAGATGTCGACTGTCCTCCAACAATTGTGTTGGGCAGCTTGGTGGGAGTTCTAAAAAATCAGGTTTAGATTACTGTTATAATTCAGACATGCTTCTGATGACTGATGCTTATAAATCACTGTCAGAAGTGATGAACAGCAAACAAATTGCTCAAGCTCTGTATCTGGATACTACAGGAAACTATTCTGAACATTTTTGGTATAGAAATGGAGGCTTTGTGAAAAATATCCCCTTAGGCCTCTTAAAGCAGTCTAATTGATTTTGATTTCACAAGGAATTCTTGGTTGCAGTATGAAGAAGCGTTACTAAAATGGATTCCACATTTCTGCCTGGCAAGGGTCTTTTCATTATTTGATAAACCCATACTTAATTTGCAGCTTCTCCGGATATCAAGAATCACAGGTACCTGAAAGCATCTAAACATGACAGAAGACAAGACCTGCTTCTGTTTTTAACAGTGTGAAGGCACAGACAAAATGTTTAAGGATTTTGCACAAGGGAAAGGAAAAAACAATGAGTATACACTTAAACCTACTAATGGAAAACCTGGCCATGAAAACCAAACTCAACAAGATACGAGTGTTCAAAGCACCACAGCTTACTCTGAACTCTGGTCTTTAATGCAAGTGCACCGAATACTAGTTCTTTTCACTTCTATTCCCACTAATACAGCTAGCCAAGAAATTTCTCTCAAAACAGTTTAATGCACTATGCAAAGGTACGAAACCCATGCCAGCACTCCTTTTTGCTTTTCAAAAATTACAATAAATTGGGTTTCAGGTGAGATTAACAGGAGTAGCAAAACATTTTTATTTACTACTGATGTCATCTACTTGATTCAAGGACACTTCATCTTGGTATGTTTCTTAAAACTCACATAATGTGCTTTCATAAGATTATTGGGTTTACCTTACTCGCATGAAAAATGAAAACAAAAAAAGTGAATCTCATTGAAAACTAGAAATATTGGTAACTGAGTCCTAAAAGACTGATTCCATAGAATTCTGCCAAACCTCAGATGATTTCTCATGCCAGACAAAATGAAGTTGCTAAGATGGATGCACCTCAGTTGACTATAAATATTCTATAAATAGGAAATATGTATCAGAACAAAATCTGCATCATGAAATAATTCATATTAAATAAATGAGTTCTTAAGATTTGTGTCTGCAGTAGATATTCAGCATTGATTTTCACCCATGCATGCAGCTCACACTGTTTGCCCTTAACTTACTTGGTCAGCAAAGCTTCTAGAACTTCATCAGGCAGGGGCAACCTAAAGGCCTTGCAAATAGTCCTGCACGTCTCATAGGGCAGCACTCCACACCTGCACGTCAGAAAGAGAGGGGTAGAAGTACAAATTAGGTATTTTCCAGGTTTACTTCAAGTGAATGTTTCTGTGATTAGGAAAACACATGAGGAATATCAGGATAGAGGTAAAGAAAGCAAGGTTTTATGAAATTTTGCTATTACAAAGCCAGGAAACTTGAAGGTCACGTTGTGGTCTTTCTCCCCCATACTGAGGTCCTTAATGATTCCCTGTGATTCTTTACGAAACAAAAAAGGGCAAATGAATTGCATAAAGAGTCCAAATCCTTTTTTCCCCCTCTTATATCACTATTTTTCCTCTTTGCTTTAAAATCCTGTGTTTTGCCTGTGAACAGATATCTGATGTCACAGAATGTTCAGTACAGCACCTATAATAAAAAGTCCACACACAAAATGAAAGAGGCACAAAGGCCATCCTTTTCTTGTCTGCTCTCAAGTGCTGAGAGTGGCCTAACACTACCAAAAATATTCTTTAGCCACATTATAACATTTGCTCAGCAACAAACAGAAAGTAGGTAGGTTTACAAGCAGAGCTTCCAAAATAACAGCTGAGGATAAATGAAAGAAACTTACTTTTCACGGTCATTGTACACAAACACTGCAGACAGCTGATCAAAATTTTCAAAGCTATTCTTCTTTAGTTTTTCATGAGCCGCTGCAAGGAGGGAGGTGAGGTCTATTTGACTGTCATCTCTCATACCATAGTGGCGTGCAAGAGTCATAATTTCGTGTTCTGAAAATGCTCCACCAGCGACACTGACTATCCAATTTCTGTTCACAAAAACAACAGCCCACATTAGTTTTAAGTAAATGAGTTAAAACCAATTAACAATCACTAAATTTGGGGGAGGAAGGATGTCCACATTTCATCAGTACTTGGCTATACATTCAAAAATGCATACTAATCAAGACTGAAGAGTTTTACCAGAGATGTCATCCTGGTATGGAATATTAGTAGAAGGTTTATTTTGTCACTGCATTTATCCAACAAGAGAGTGAAATAGCAAGGTATTTCCCTGTCGTGTTCCTAATTGTACTTTGCATTCTGCAGTATGTGGTTAATTCTCCGTAAACACAAATAAAGCACAACAGCTACATAAAACACAGCGAGAGAAATAACAATGGTAGAGGAGAAGTGAGGCAGAGGATCCCAACAGAGAACAGAATATTAATCAAATACTAAGCCACACTTCATAAAGTTCACAAAGCCGGGCCTGATGGGCAGCTTTCAGGGAAAAGCAGGGCAAAGGGAAACACAAATTCCTTGCAGAGAAAGTGAAGAAAATCACACCCAACTTGTAATCACAAACCCTCCTGGAAAGAATGGAAGACAGGAGGCAGCAGCAAGACCTGTTTGAGGCAGGATACTCTAAGTGGAAATCATACCCCATGCAGGGATGAGCCTTGGACTCACCCTCCCAAGACTGTGTGTGCTGCTCAGATGAATATGCCAAGTCCAAGGAAAAAGAAATGTTCCTGAGATCCACCTGATGGGCCAATGCTGGCACTGACTGTCAGTCCCTCAGCTTACAAGGCCTCTTGTCAAACCTGGCTTAGTGTAACTACGTTGGCTCTATGATCCCAGACTTCTACCTCTGGTGCACCCACGTTCAACAAGATGTTTTCTCAGCAAGCATCAACATAAGCCTATGTGTCTCAGTCAAAATTAGCTTAATTATATATAATATTTCTGGATGAACTTCACCATAATTGCTTATGCAATTAGTGCTGTACCTTGTGGTACCCTTGAGGATACTGAATCACTGTGATTACACACTGATCCTTGAAAACAAACGGAACAAATTAGTAGTGATGCACTAAGTTTCGACACAAGACTCAAACTGCTAGCTGGAGAATACTCAAATTGTTTAATTAACCTGGGTCTCTTAACATCCACATGTGAACTGAAAGCACAGAAACTTAGGACCCTTCTAAATCTGCAAAATGTTAACAAGAAACGTAATTTTTCACTTGCTTCTTCTCAGAGTCTTGTGTGGTCCTGTTCGAATGAGGGGTATCCCTTTATATAATATGATTGCTCTAACACAGCTATTGAATAAGGGATGTTAAACATTGTAGAGTGTCTACTTTAATTCAGCTGCTCCTTTTTTCATATTACACAAATCAGAACAACCTTTTATTTGCAGTGGCAGGAAATAAATACAAGAAAAAGACAGGTTGTTGACAGTAGCAAACTTTGTTTGAGATTATGCAAACTTAATGATCAAAACTTGGTCCATCTACTTATCTTATCAGTATTATTATCCCACTTACTGAATATTATTATTTATACTGTGGCAGCATTCAGAGATGCAGTCAAGGCTGGAGCCTGCTGCAATAATACTGCTGCAAACACAATGAAGAGGACAACGCTGCCTGATAAGCCTGACACTCCAAATGCTTGGGCTGGCAGAGCTGGAAGCATGGAGATAACATCAGCCATCCGAATATTTCCACATACTGGATTGCCATACATGGCACAGATTTTTTACAGCGTCAGGATTTTAAAAGTCTTTTATTTTCTCAATTCAGTTAGTGACAATCAAATCACCAAGACCCACAGATAAAATTATTGTCTCATTTGGGAACTAAGGAATGCAGTGACTAATGAGTGGGACCCAAGACTCACAAACAGGATTAAATTCTAAACATCTCAACTCTTCCTGACAAAAAGAAACAAGCTGCAACAAACTTTCCCATAGCTTTGCTATCTTTTGTTTTACTTTTTTTCCTTTTGTTCTAAAAGAATAAGACAGATTGCAATCTGAATTTATTACAGAAAGAAGAAATAATAATTAACTGCTTAAGAGAGCTGCTTCTCAAGCTGAATTGAAGATAGTCATCTTTGTTAGACCCACATGGCTCTTTGTCTGTAACAGCAAACAGGCTTGCCAGTAGCTTATGAGAAAAAACAGACTGGATAGGGCTGTGTCATGCACAGGCATCTAAGTCTTAGTTATTTTTTGCTCTCTTTTTAACAAAGCTTTCAGTAGTTTTAATGACAGCTTAAGGGATAACTTCAGTGTGCATCACATATTTATTTTCTGGATGAATACCGTAGATTTGGATTCTGAATGGAGTTAAAGTAAATTGTGTAATTGCAATTCTGCTTCTCCACATCATACTTCTACATGTAGTTTTAAATGCAGCTCATATAAAATTACACAGGTAAAAGAAGGAAATCCAAACAGCCAAATTTAAAGCTTTAGCTGTATTTAAGATAAGAAGATTATCATTGAAGCTGTCACAGAGATAATTGCCTATACTAAAAATAATCATTTATAGTTAGTTACGATAATAAAATGGCACAGCGGATTAAAAATAAAGTGATGTACACAATAAAAAAAATGAAAGAAAAATACGTATTCTATTCACAGAAAAATATCTTTGACTTTTCACAGATGCAAAGAAGTGCTCTTGCCTTTGGCATTAAAAACACTTCTTTCATTCTAAAATAAGATCCATGTTTCCTGTTAGACCCTTGATTAAATTTACACCCAACTTAGCCCCCAGCGTTGTATCCCAACAAGTCCCTTCTTGATAAAATAAAAATCTTTCCCTGCCACTTAAACACACAATCACCCCTTCTAAAAGTGTTTCCCCCTAACTTTGTCCTGCAAATGTTCCAAACCTTTGGCCTGCTCTTAATGCATTATAAAGTTTTGCAGATGATTATTTTGTAATGTAAATTAAAGCCATAATTATTTTATTTTAACTAGCTATTGTGTACATAAATTAAAACCCTTTTCCAAGCTCTAAAAACTTTCTCCAGATAAACAGTAACTTTCAATTTTCTCCCCTTCTTACTCTAGTAATAACGTTTTCCTTCTTAGTGCAATTAACAACTCAAAATTTTACTTCTGTTGACTAAAATATCTGAGTTCAGAATTATTTTGATCAAAAGCTGCCAATAACTGTGGCCTCTCTTTGTTTTAATCTTACTTATTAACCACTTATTTTTCACTTCTAAATTACAGCTTGTATTAATTTCTCATTACTTTCACTTTGAATTGCTGGAAGAACCTTCTGCTTTTCTGAGATATTTCTGAAGCAATTCCTGCCTTGCTTAATGCTCCTATGGGGATGACATTACACCCAATAAGCATCTACTTATATGCTTTAGTTATTATGACAGTTCCTAAATACACAGTGTATTACTTTTGTGAAAACCAAATGCTCCTAAGTAAAATTTTCTCCTCTGTTCCACATAATTAACTCTACCCAATGCAGTTCATATGCTCAAGCATTCTGGCTGAGGGATAAACTGAAATCAGCTTGTATTTGAGCATGATCTCTTTTTCAAGTATCTGTACATTTGCCCATTGCCATATCTGGATCATTGCCAGAATACAGATTTCTGCTCCCTCTACCTGTGCTGAAATTACTAACCAAGTATTAATTACTGCTCTCATTACTGCCCTGCAGTACTTTTTAAACATACTTACCACTGCCTTCTACAATTTCAATACGCCTTGGATTCCATCAAGACTCTTTTCTTTGTCAGTGATTCAAAACCCAAATAACACCATTTTTGGGAGGCAACTCAAACATTCATTTCAAAACTACTGATTAATTTGTTTGACCCTTAAGACTGACTTTTCTTTATATTTCAGTGTATATACTGCTGCTGACTTGTGCCTTCTTCACAACACCCTGTGCCAGCTCCATAAAAAGTAGACAGATTTCAGTTGTGCTTTTCAACCTACTTGAAACTATCACATTTCTCTTTTTCCACTTTCTTTTTCACAATCTCCAAGTAAATGCAAAACAAATCTATGCTATTTGTCTGCTAACATGTGCAGAAAGCATCAAAGAAGAGTGAAGCTTTATACATTTTGGGGGAATGCCCCTTCACTAAATTTTAAACCCCCAAATTCACTCTTACCTGAAAGTGCCATAGTCAATCATATTGGTATGCTCAGGGTCAGTAGTAGCAAATGTCTTTCTGATTTCTTTGGAACGAGATTCCGTCTTGTCCTTCAGTTTCATGAGGATGACACCAACATCAGCCACAGGGAACTTAAGAGAGGAAAGCAACACACGGATTACAAAGACCCGAAGGATGGGATGCCATCCAGAGGGACCTGGCCAAGCTCCAGTAGTGGGTCCATGACAATCTCATGACGTTTAAGAGGACCAAGTGCAAAGTGCTGCACCTGGGTCGGGGAAACCCCTGGTACCAATCCAGGCTGGGGGTTGAGCAGATGGAGAACAGTGCTGGGGAGAAGGACTTGGGAGTGCTGGTGGATGAGAGGCTGGACATGACCCAGCAATGCACACTTTTGGAGTGAGTCCAAAAAATGCCACCAAGATGATTCAAGGGATGAATCGCCTCTCATATGAGGAAAGGTTCAAAGAATTGGGATTGTTTAGCCTGGGAAAGAGAAGATTTTGAGGTGACCTATGTGGCCTACAAGTACCTGAAGAGAACCTATAGGATGGAGAGAGACTTTACAAGAGTGCAGGCTGACAGGACAAGAAGGAATGGCTTCAAACTGACAGAGAGTAGGTTTAGATTAGATATTAGGAGGAAGTTCTTTGCTGCGAGGGTGGCGAGGCACTGAACAGGCTGCCCTGAGAGGTTACAGATGCCCCATCCCTGGAAGCGTTTCTGGCAAGGTTGGATTGAGCTCTGAGCAACCTGACCTAGTGAAACATGTCTCTGCCCATGGCAAGGGGTTTGGAATGAAATGATCTTTAAGGTCCCTTCCAACCCAAGCCATCCTATGATAAGCACTCTGCAAGCAACCATGCATGTTGTCAAGATGTAGGGCAATACTAACTTGCTGACTATTATTAGTTTCATTCTTTTCTCACTTCAAATGCATAAATCAGCACTGTGTTAGGTTTGGAGGGAAGCTTGCTGCTGAAAAAAAAATTGCTTCCTACCAAGAACATAAACAATTAAAAAAAATCATCAGATCATGCATTCTCAGAAAGTTTATCCCAGTTACATAAAAGGACATCCACTTTTGCTTCAAACATTGCATTGTTAAAGCAGAAGTAGAAACATTTAACATACAGTTCTAAAAACCTGGTGCTCATTTTATGTTGGTGCAGCTCACTGAATTCCCAAGTAATAAATCTCACCCAAGTTAGTCTTTTCACCATTGGCTCCAAGGAAATATTCCAACACATAGTCTCATTTATATGGGACTACATTGCCTTACATACTCAGAATTAGCAGATTGGAAATTTGTTAGGAACGAATTTTTCTTGTTGTGTATAAGAATGATTAAATGTTTATGTCTTCCTAAATAGGCCATTAAAATAAATTTGAACTCAGACTAAACAGAACTGGAGCACTAAGGCTTCCACCCTATATTCAGATTGTTGTGTTAGTGGTCACCCAAAGATTTATTTGCTATGTTCATTTTTAACATAAAATATATAAGTAATTAGTCATTAAATGGTGTTGAGTTCAAGTATGATTATCTGAGATGTCCTTACAACTGTCATGCTCTACCTAACTTAAAATGCACAATGAACTGCCTGAAAATAGAATTCTCCCATTTATTCCAGCAAGCAAAGTTTTTATTAGCAATTACTTGCAATTTGGTATGACTGGTATTAAGGAACAGAAATTGTGCCTCACTCACAACTATGCTTAAGTGTGTCCACAGCTTTATATCAGTCCAAAAGGATCTAGAAAAAAGTATTTAAAGTCCCTATGACACTGCCAGAGCAGTACAAATTGATCCGAGTTTAATCGATACATCGGTGGTTGCAAATTTCTCTCAGATTTAGAGAAGACAATTCCTGTCTATGCCAATACTCCAGGTGCAGCCGTGGCAGGCAAGGCAGTGCAAGGCCGTGGTGTGGAGCAGCTGGAGCAGCAACCAGAGTTTTAGGACAGCAGCTTACCCAGTCCCCTCCCCAAGATGTGACTGCTTGGGCTGTAAGGACACAGCTTTCTACTGACAAAGGAACAGAGATCAAGTAAAGGCTGAGTAGAAGGAATCAATGGCAGTTTTTAAACCCTTCTGTCTATTCCTGCCCTCTCCACATCAACAAAACAGCTGCGTTTACATCTTTTTTTTCTAAACTACATATTCCAAACACCTACATAGACACTGAGGATCGCAGTAGTATGGCAATAACTTTACCCACTTTCCCTCTTCTCATGTAATTGCTGGCATGTCAGCATCCTGTCACTCTCTAGTTTTGTTTGATTGCCTTGCCTAAGTCAGTGGTTATTATGCTGAATTCAATGGGATTAAAATCCACTTCTATGTTGCAATAGACAGCAAAGCCAGAACAATTGAAACTGTTTCAGAGATGTTGAATTCCCTTCCAAGGAGGCACAGTGATGCCTTATTTGAAACAGTCCTTCCCAAATCTGGATAATACCAGAAAGACTGGTACACATGTTCTGCATTTTGCGAGCAAATTTACACTTTCAAATAAATACTTTTTTCCCCTCAAATTGAAACTAAATGTGCTGAAAATATTTGAGTTAGATCCTTAAAGTTACTTTCAGTAGAGGTGGTAATCCAAATTATAAGACTCAGTGATTTTTCTCTCCTTATAACTTACATACAATAACACAGATACATTTTTCAAACAAAGTTAAAACTTTCCAAATATTTCATATGGTGTCAAACAAATTTTCAATTTCCACCTACACTTTACCAATCAAAATTTCACCTGAACCACCACGTCCCTATAGAACTGTGGTCAAAATGGCAATTTCCAGAAGGAAAGCATTCCCTATGGGTTTCTTTGACCAGTTTTCAGAAAACATACTGATGTGCCCCGCTGAAAGAAAATCTCTGTCTATTCAAAAGGAAAATTATTTATATTTGAATTTTAGACACAATGGAAAAATAGTCATATTCAAATTGTTTCTCTTTCTTTAAACTACCTTCCAGCTCTTCTCTAATAACTGCTAAAATTGTTGGGATTTGAGTATGTGATCCCTTAATGAACCAAGGCAAACAAGGTGTATCCTTACTTCTGCTAGGAGGAGAAACAGTCCAGCAGTAAGGAAACATAATGTATAGATGTTTTCTATTTTACTGCTTAAAGCATTTAGCAGCCTTAGCATTTTATATCCACAAGCACCTTGCAGATCTTCCTCGTTATTCCAGGGAAGGCAGGTGTTGCTGATGTGCTAAACCACATTCATTTACAAAGAAATTGCACTATTCTGATAAAGTATACACCAGCAGAAGCGCCCCCGCTCTCAATTTATTGTTGCTCTCCCCTCTGAAAGCAACATCAAACTCAATACACACCATAAGCCTGAATTCCTGACTGGGATGAGAATTTCTAATATTACAAGGGAAACGTTCTGGCAGAAAAATATGTGTGAACTCAAAAAATCAAGTCAAGAAATAAAATAGCCTCATCCATAAGATTAAATTGGCTGTGCTCACATCTTGAGTGCTGTGCACTGTTCCAGTCTCCACATCTCACAGGTACCTTGCAAAGGTAAAAAAAGATGAGATTCTTAAGTGGACAGGAACAGGTTGAGGGAAAAGAATGTCTCAGATTTGCAAAATTACGAAGTTGGTGCATAAGGTGAATGGGGATCTTTACCACACCCCAGAACACTAGAACTGGCACTGAAATTAGCAGGAGGTTTGCTTAAAAAATATAAAATTCTTTTATGAGATATTTGTTTTTCATAGCAGGCAGTGAACTTTACAACTTGCTGCCACAGAAAGTTGTGGAAGCTGACAGTATCTGTAGGTTCAACAGGGGTTATATCAGCCCAGGGACAAGAGGTCCATAAACACTCTCAAGAAGGAATAGGCAGGGATATTCCTTCTAACAACTAATGCAGTACAAGTGGGTTCTGAGTGGGAGAAGGGAGAGCAAAGAGTGGCCAGACTTGCATGCACTCCTTAGCTGGCATCTCCTGAAACCATTGCTAGGCAGAGAGCACTGGGCTGTGAACTTTGGATGAGGAAACTGGGTATAAATAATTCTGAAAAATATATAGCTAAACCACAGTCCTTAAAGATAATAGAAAACAACGAGAGCCTGCTTCACCTCATTTGCATTCTTCTCCATGTAGTTGAACGTGTACTCATCAGCATCCACCAAAAGAAAGCTGTGACCATGGAAACAAACTCTGGCTCCAACAAACAGATCATGAGCCTTGTAGTATTCAGATGGTTCACTCTTAAAGAGTTCCTGCCCAGGCTTCTTAATGCGACCTCTTTCCAAGAACCTCCCACCACGCATCCCTGTGGGAATAGAATGAAAAAATAATTAATTGTGGCTTTACTTAGGAAAACCCAACAAACAAAACGACACAAGATAAGCCCCAAACCACCAATGAAAAGACACCCCAAAAAGAGGATTTGTATTTAAGTACCAGTTTTTGTGTTTCAGTTTCTTGTCTCATAACACTTTCCCTCTTCCCCTCCCTCTCATTGTAAAAGAACTGTCTCTGCCAGTGTCCACAGCAACAGTTACATTGTGCATATTCTGTGACATGTCTCATTTGAATGCCTGCCAAACACCTTCCCTGGTTTTGTTTTCTTTAAACTGGGACAGAAATGTGCCTCTCCAAATCTTTCCCATAACCCTGTTGACAGCTTTGGAACTGACCCTTGAGAAACACAAGATGCAAAAAGTGAGATGCAGGCAATTATCCCTAAGCTGTTAAAAGCAAGAAAAGGGGGGAAAAAAAATCACAACTTAAGACAGCACGGTCCTATGAAGATTGTGGATTCTAACTTCTTTTTAAGAGCTTTTGAATCCCTTTAAATTTAGAAGTGACATGACACTGTTTTCCAAATGTTTTTCTGCCAATCCAATTTAATTGTGATCTGCTCTTTCCCCTGTGAGGGGGGTATGCCACGTGATTTCTTTTCACATCATAATGATTTTATGTGTACCACTAGAAACTGCACGTGGTTCTCAAGGGTAGGTAAGATACTAAAAGGAACATTTTGCTTTCCAGTAGTATCTTCTGGTGCACCACAAGATTCCACTGCACTTACCAAGCTTTCTAGAAAACCTTCTGTCGCATGTTTAGTTTCATCAGGATATGTGCCCCACAACAACTCTGGGGTTTGCTTCCTGTTGATATTTGAGCTTCCAAGCCAGAAGCCAAAAGTACACTTTACTAACATTTAATGACGCCTTAATATCAGGTATTAATGCACATCCAATAAAAGGCTGATTAACATGGTAATAAAATGCCTTTTATAGCCAAAATTACAAATGAATGTGAAACCCAAACTACTTATTAAACCAGAGTTCTCAGCAGATGTCTCTCTTAACTACTTTATTAGCACCACAAAAGCAAAAGACAAAAAAAATACACTATGGTAGTGGTCAGATCTAGCTTGAATCAAAAAATTCAAATCACTGATAAGACTCCGAGCTAAACACATTCCTTTTCACCCACCTATTAAAACAAACGTGAAATTTTTAGGTTATATAATCCTGGCAATTGTTTTTAATGTTTAATATGTCTCTGTAAGACTGGAACTTCACTCTTGACTATTTCCTTGCAATTGTGCACTTATATTGGAAACTTCCCTTAATACTTCTGTCCCATAATTGTTTTTAAAATGTTACGGGTTAGTACCTTACAAATGGCATAAAGAAAAATGACTGAAAATATCTCATTAACTTAGAGATTTGACACTGAAACTTGATAAGGAGTTTTGATGGAAATCAAAGCACAAGGCTCAAAGCACAAAATAAACACCACAATGTAAGTCCCTCTTCCACTAAGATCAGACCAGAGTTTGCAGGTGTTTGTACAGCTGTTGGCTGGGTCTTACACTGAGTTAAAAAGGGGTTGCGATCTTCTGCATGGGGAGCCAAAGTTCTCATGTTTTGACCCCCATCTCAAGAAGTGCTTCAAGATGTCCAGCCCTCTGAATTTCCTAGAGTTACTGAGAGTGTGAAGTACTTCTCTGCAACTTTCACTGAGGAAACTGTGAATAACTTCATACGTCCATTTTAGGATTGGGATCTGAAGCCTTACTTGCCAATTTGTACCAGTCCATGTAAATAAAAGGGCAAAAATAGCCCTCTAAACCTGTGCACAAAAGGGATGTTATTTTGCACGCCTTACTCCTTCTCCTTAGCACTCCTATCTGACCTCTGCAAAGCTTTCTCATTCCTAACAGTAAGAAACTCATTCACTTTTCCTTCAGATGTGACTAAAATGAGGGAGGGGTAGTAAGAGAAAAGAAAGGACAAAGAAAGAAAAGAAGGTGGGAACAAAGACAGTTCTGCAGTTCCTTTCCAACAGCTGCTTTACATTCTTCACCCCATCCCTACTCCTTATCCTGTTTCTTCAATGTTATTGTCATTAAACTCTCCACTGGCCAATTCTTAGCTACATGCCTTCCATTTTACCTTTCTGCCATCTCTGAAAATCAGCTACTCCATCCACTTTAACATCCCAGGGAAGTTAAAAAGCCATTTACAGACACATGGCTTCCAATTTTTTCTAGTACTTGCCCATTTTTTGTTTCACATTTTGTTTGACCAGCAATGCTCAGTGGGCTCCCAGGTGAAATCCCAGCATATATTCTCATTCCAAAGCAGAAGGAAAGAAGGCAGGCAGCAATCTCTGGCCTGGCACTCATGCTGTTGGTAGCCTGACCGGCTGACCACATCTGCACTGCACAGTGTGGGGCTCTGGCTCTGCTCTGGGTGCTGTGGGATGAATCTGGGCTCTCAGGACACAGGAATTACTTCTGTGTGTTCAAACTGCCTGGAGGAGTGTGTGGGCTGTGCTGCAGTCCCAGGCAGGGGGTGTTTACAGCACAAAACTGAGTGCAGGGATTGCACCCCTGGGTGTGGCAGAAGGATTTCTGAGTCTGCAAAACCTCCAGGGATAGTGTTAGATTGCAAGCCAAACCTCGTGCAGAATTGTCCTTACTAAAGGACCTCCAGGAGGGACACCAGGTTCCCTGGGGCCTTGTCTAGCTGGAATGGTGCAAGAGAGAACCAGGAATGACCAAACAGGCAATACATATGATTGGGGTACAAGATTCAAACCGTTCCCTGGACTTCTTTAATTTAACAGTGCAGTTGTACCTTTAGCATCCTTTATGTCTCCAGACACAAAAAATGCCAAACATGTCATTTACTGGTGAATAACTGAGCTGCTCTGGAGCCTCACAGTAGCATCTCACAGTATATAGATAAGTGTATGTGTATTTAGCTGCGAGAAAAGAAGTTGCATAAATTACAGACCACCCAAGAAAATAAGTCAAATAACGATGACAGGACACTGCTGCCATAAAGAGTGCTAAATCTTGATGTTGTAGTGCAGCAGGACCAACTGGGAATGCTTGTTGAAGCCTCAAGCAGGTACTCTATACTAAACACTTCTCAGAGAATTGCTTGCAATTTAGTTGGGGGTGAAGTTCCTACTTATGCATTTATAATATAATTGGATACAAGCAGAGTTGCTGTCAGAGGTTCCCTGGATTGAAAAGGCTCAGACCTTCCAAAAATCCTACTCATGTGCGGGGGAACTCAGAACTGTTTAGTAGAACCACTGGCACAGAAAGCATTCTCCGGGAATGTAGAAGGCTCTAGATATTCACCACACCTTCACTTCTTACACATGTGATGTTCATTCATAGGTCTGAAAAGTATTATCATCAGAAATCATTTTCAGTAAAGGCTGAAGTGTAGGGTCACAGGAATACTCAGTCCTTACTGCAAGCTGAATAACTGGACCTCAGAAAGTCAGCTGGTGGCAGCAGAGCCTGAAGCAAAGGGGAGGAAACAGCCCTCCCTTGGGATGGTCCTTGCTGTGACAGTGAGAACAGGTCAGTGCTGAGCACAGTGAAGGGGTCACCGTTGCAGGGGGTACCTGAAGTACCACACAGGTGCTCTGGGCCAAGGAGCTGATACAGTGCAATTCCAGCAGCATCAGAAGAGCTATTCAAAAGGTTCCACAAGAGCCTAACATGGTAACAAAGGAAACCTTCTATCACTCTTTTCCCCTTGTCTTCAAATGTGGTCTCCTGATTTTTTTTCTCTCTCTGTGTTTATGAGATGACAACAACTTTTAGCCACATGCTGAGTGGTGCCAGAGCCCTTCTGGATGTCACCTCTCTGAAGCTGCTATTGCACAAGTTTTGTGGGCTCCTCAGAAATACACTAATCACTCTAACAGGGTCATGCTTAGCCAAAGCTTCCCTATCTCTCTGAGTTACAGAATGACTTCCTGACATCCTTCCCAGTCCTATGTCCTTCCATCCATGCATAAGACACTTGAAGGAAATAAAAAGATGCTTGAAAATCATAAAACCTTTCATATCCTCAGTTGGAAGCAGCCTACAACAGACAACAGTGGTCAAAAGAATTTAACCATGGCAACATTTGGCAACCATGCCCCAGCAACAGGATAAATGTGATCAAGCAACTGAGAAGTAACAAAGCATTTGTCACTTAAACACTGGTAGCCTGGCTCTTGGAATTCAGTTCGGTTTTATACAAACACACACATACGGACTCTAGCATGGGGCAAACTTCACTCTTTACATGCTCAACACTCCATGATTAATGATAAAGTATGTTAAAAAGTATCACAGCTGTTTTGCTTTTATGAGCTGCATCGATACAATGGATGCTGTATAGGTTTCATAACATGATTTTACAAAACAAAGGATTTAGTCTTTCACTATTTGTGCCTTATATTTCCTGTCCCTATTTATCATCAGTTACAATACAATTCCTGCATGCTATGCACACCAAAAGCAAGAGTTTAAAGGCCATCTTTTCAAATTAAAATGTAAATAGAAGTTCTAATGCATTGAACTTGCACTTCCCAAAGGATATTGTGAAGTCATGGAATGAACAGTGCAATTCTGAGTGAGGAAGACCATGAATTACTATGATATACAGCTATGCAAGATAATGCAGTAGACCTGCTGATGTAATTCCCATTGCATTTAAAAATCCACATCCCTGCTTCTGCTAGTGCTGAGTCTGGTCACAATGTTTACTGGAAACTCTAACCAAATGAGCAGGGAAACTGGGTGTGGCTGGAGGCACTACCACACCTTACCTGCGTTCTGCTCTGTATACTCAAACACTGAAATGGTGTCATCGCTGAGGAAGTAGGAAATAATGAATTTCCGATCCTTGTCAATAGCACTATCCGTGATGAATTTTGCACCAAAGCGCAGCGTGTTGCTTTCCATGCCATATCTACAAAAAGGAAAGGGAGGGGTAAGAAATCAAAAACAGAACATGGGAAAAGCTTTCACCCCTAAGAGATGCCTTCTCCTGAGTTTTGTAACTTACATTAAATGTGTTATTCCTGGACCAAGAAGGGAAATGGCATAAGATTCACTACTTAGTCAAAAACCATTTTCAGCTTAAATTAACAGAACCAGCTGGAGTCAGCCAGATAGAAAGGAATAATTTTCAAGGGGAAATTATTTCTTTGCCACAAACCTGGAATTAATTTGTATTTAAGTTCAGATGCAAATCAAGCTCCAAGTTTCTTTCCAGAAAATTTATAAAGGAAGAACACATTTAGGTATTATATTTTCCAATTAAACTCTGAATAACAATTCATATAGGATTATCTCCACAAATTCAGATCCATCAAATGATCTTACTAGTTGGATATTTGTTAAGTGATTGTGTTTAAAATAATTTAAAGCGTCTCTATATACATTCATAAGCCTTTTTCTAACAGTTTTCTTCTTTTACAAGGGTTCTACAGGTGAATCTTTGGCACAAGACTTTGCTCTTTTCGTTACACTTCAACAACCCCTGCCTGTCAAACCATTTCATAATGAAAAGTAAAGGGTTAGAACTTTAAAAGAGCCACAGTAAACTGCATGAAATTCAGCAGACAAAAAAAAAGTAAGTATCAGAAAATCAAACACAAAACCAAATCTGTGTTGGACTGCTGGATCATACAACATTCCTAATGCCTGGGCTAAGACTTCCATCAAACTGCCACTGAGGACAGTAGAGGAGAGGAAGTAGGGGATGTGAGGGTCAGAATATTTGCCTTCTCCAAAGGCAGAGTTTGCAGAAAATTGAAGTACCCAGTACTTATCCATCTGTCCCTTAAAAGTCTGATGAGTTGTATATTTTGCTGAAAAAAATTACATCCCTGCGTGACATTTATCTTCTTCACAAAAATACACCAACTTAAAATTACTCTTAACACAAAATACCTGTCTTTTTCCAGGAATTTCCTGTAATCTTTTTGGGGAGGCTTGAGAAGCAGACTCATGCAGGAACACAAAGAATCTTCTTCAGAACCAAATCCAGTATAAGGAGGAATAGGTTTTTCTGGTTCTGGAGGTGGTGGAACTTTATATTCAACTGGGGTGAAATCCTCTACGACAAAGACAGCAAGACTTATTTATTACTGCTGTGATGAAGCCATTCTACTAAGAATTTAAACTTCCAATATGAATACTTATTAGGCTATTTGTGTAACAGAGCACTGATCAAAGTCAAACCAGGATCCCTCCTACTGTTACAGGGCAGAAAAAGACTCCATAGAGCCAGCAGCAAAATTATTGTTTCTTCAAGGGTTTCAGGATTTCATCTATAATCTTAAAATATTTGAAAAATATCATTAAGATACACAGGCAAAAGGAAAGACAAATACAGTTTCAAAATGGGATAAAATAGTAAATTAAAAATTCAAAATTAATTTTTCAGTTTTATCCTTTGAGACAACATGATTAAGTAAATAATTGGCTTACAAGTTTCCTGTCCTGTCCTTTTGGCTAGAAGAAAATAAATACATAAATAAATAAAATTTTATTCATTGTTTAAAACATACATATATAAGAAATGTCTGGTACACTGAAGCAAATAGCTTCAGTCCATATCTTATTATATCCAGAGTTTTGGAACCTTTGCTTTTCCTCATTTTCCCCAGTCTCAAGTCTGTCCTCGCAGTGATCAATGACAATCCCAGATACACAGCAGGAGCTCTCCTGACTCAGCAAAGGCACGTCTGGTCAGGGACCTGCACTCAATTCCCACAGAGGCTGCTCCTAAAAGCTCTGCTTTCCTAACCCTCCTTATTTGTCTGTGGGTGAAAATCTTGCTGTACCATTTGGCCCCTTGTTGCACCCCTGCAACAGCAGCACAGTCTGCTGCTTAAATGAGGTTAGTGAAAACTGAAAAGAGTAAGAGGGGAAAAAGAGTAACTTGTATATGGGAAAAGGTAAATGGCCAGACCTGAGGCAAATGAGGACATCAGCCATAGGAACACAGGGTAAATCAGATTGGATGGGAGCTTGGGAGGTCTCTAACAGGGTCTCCTGCTCAGCACAGGGTCAGCCCCAGGTCAGGCTAGTGGGGGTGTTGAGCCTGTACAGGCTGCCACAGGGAACAAAGCTTTACCCGATATCCAACTTTGACACTCTTGTTTCCACTCAAGCCTGTTGTCTGGTGCCTCCTGCCATGTCCCCCTGAGAAGGGCCAGGTTGCCTGGTCTCTCCACCTCCTCATGGGTGGGCACAAGTGGCCACTCAGGGCCCTTCCCAGGCTGAGCAAACCCTGCTCCCCAAGTGTTCCTCAGCCCTGACTGTTCTGGAGCCTCCCCTGAACTCACCCTGGCTGGTCCTTGCCTTTCCTGGCCTGGCAGCCCCAAAATGGGACACAGGACCCTTTTTAGGTCTCACAGGTGAAAGTCAAACACATGAGCCAAACTGAAAGAAGACAGATCACAAACCACAGCCCAGGTGGCAAAGAGTGACATAAGTGACCAACGTACAAAAGTGCATCCCATGAAATGAAATGCTTTTCTTCTTTAAAACTCAAATTTTCTATCCAGAACTGATGAGAGATTAATAACCTAAATTTGTAGCATGGGTTTTGGTGCCAACAGAGAGGGATAACAAAACTCCTGTCACTTGGAACACTGAACTGCTTTGTGATTAAAAAAGTTTTACACATGGCTATATGAGAAGATCAAAGCACAACACTTAAAATCTGACTTGCCTAACAGCAGCGTGAGTTGAAAACTAAAGCAAGCATTCAGATGTCAGGGTTTCACCACCCTCACAGCAAAGAACTTCCTCCTAATAACTAACCTAAACCTACTCTTAGTTTGAAGTCATTCCCCCTTTCTTGTCATTACATGCTGTTGGAAATAGTCTCTCTCCATCTTTCTTACAGGCTCCTTTCAGGTTCTGGAAGGCCACAATTAGGTCAACCTGAACACTTCTCTTTTCCAGGATTAACAAACCCAGTTCTCTCAGCCTTTCCTCACAGGAGAGGTGATCCATCCCTTTGACCATCCTGGTGGCCTCTTCCAGACTCGCTCCAACATCTTCATGTCCTTGCTGTGCTGGGGACCCCAGCGCTGGAGGCAGCTCTGCAGGTGGGGTCCACCTGAACAGAGTAGAGGGGCAGAACCCCCTCCCTGGCCCTGCTGGCCACACTGTTTATGATGCAGCCCAGGACATAGTTGATTTCTGGGCTGCAAGTGCACATGGCTGGGTCATGTCCAGCCTCTCACCCACAGCAATCCCAAGGCTGTTGGACTTGATGAACCTCAGCAGCCTTTTCCAGCCTAAATGACTCTATGATTATCTAATTTTGGGTCATTTTAGGGAAGAATTATATGAATGCATAATGGCATCTTAAATATAAACCTCAGGAACAAGTTCCAATGTCCCCCAGTTTTAAAAGGTCCTCAAATGCAACAGTGAGTGCCCTGGATTGACACTGGGGGTTGCTCCGACACACGTGCAGCACATTGCATTTGATCTTATTAAATCTTATTAATCTCATGAGATTCCCATTAAACTTTACAAGATTCCCTATTTTCTAAATACTCTTTGTTCCCAAAATGCCACACTTTCACAGTGCCATTGTGTGCAAGCGATGGCTTGACACCATTGATGCCTAAAGATTTTAGTATGTTTTGCAGATTTTCTAAAATTTTTAGAATTATGTAGGTTTCCCTGGATTGCTCACATATTAGGTGGTTTTTAGAGATCACTGGGCACTTTCTTTACACATTTCTGAGTTTTGCCAAGGACGCAGTGTTTTGAAGAAGCACCTGCAAGACAGCTTAAAGACAAAACAGAAGAGAAGGCCCAGAGCCCTTGGAGAGGCTCCAAGGGGCCATTCTGAGCTTTCTGAGTGGGGGCACCTGGGGAAATGGGTACTACGGGTTGGTCTTAGATATCATATATGCTAATTACTGCAAGTTATAAAAGCTGTAACATCACTGAACCACGTGTGTGCATACTTCTGGTGTGCACCTAGAAGCTTCTGAATAAAAGCACTTCTCTATCTATTTCCACTAATATTGTTCTGAGTGCCTGCCTTCCAGGATTTTAGGCATCACCATAAACAATGAGCCTGCAAACCGGCGTTATAGACGGAGGCAGAAAGCAAACCGCGATGCCCACGGGGTGCTGCACATTCCCCCTCATTCCCGCACCAGGATCCCCATTCCCGCACCGGGAATGAGCGGGCGGCTCCTCCGGCGCTCCCGCAGCACCACCGCGTGGCAGGACGCGATGCTGCTCATCACCCCGAGCGCTAATTGCTTAATTACGCACCGTATCAGGGCGCCTTTCGGCAGATTCGAGCCCCTTCTCCTCGCTCGGCTGCCGCAGGTCCTGCCAGAAGTGCAGAGGGAAAGATGCTCCCGTGTTTACACGGCGGTCACAGGGTCTGCACAGTCGAACTCACGCATACGGCATTCATTAGGAAAGGCCGAACCATTTTTCTTTGTATACACTTGAGCACATGTGGATGAAAATTAGATTTATAAACTAGGAGGAAACTACAAATTAAGAGGGTTAGTGTGTCGCGCCCGGAGGGTATATTAAGTCCCTCACAACAAAAGCGGGCAGTAAATGAAGTCCAAAGAGAAGTTCAGCATTTTGGTTCCCATCGCATCCATGAAGTAATATGAGTTGGCTTCATTCGTACAACCATTACTTTGGAAAAGACCTCAAGTCTTGAGATCATCAAGTCCAACCATTAACCCAGCACTGTCAGCTCCACCACTAAACCATGTTCCTGAGTGCCACATCTACAGGGTTTTTTAACACTTTCAGAGAGGGTGACTCCACCACTCCCTTGGGCATCCTCCTCTAGTGCTTGACAACCCTTTAAGTCAAGAAATATTTCCTAATATCCAACGTAAACCTCCCCTGATGCAACCTGAGGCCATTTCATCTTGTCCTGCCACTTGCTGCCTGGAAGAAGAGACCAATCCCCACCTGTCTAGATTCACTAAGGAGAACAATGCAAACATCCAGCCTAGTGCCACCTATATTTTTCAGGATTTTAGAGGATTATGTAGTCAGATTCTCTCCTATGAGTGAGGAAATTCAGAAAGAAATTGCCATGGAGAAATACAGTTTACAAAACTGGTAAACTCATGTCTGCAACTTGTGAGCAGCCAGGTACATGTGCTCAAAACTCAGTTCATCTTTGCTGTGCCACACAGCATTAGGGCAGAATCAGACAGGCACTTACACATGAAATGGATTCCTCTCAAGGTGATCACCAGTGCTTAAGAAAATGACCTCTGTCCAGTCTGGAAAAGGAATCAATGCTCTCTCCTTCCAGGTTATAATGTTTTTGGTGTGAATTTACAGTGGGTAGAGAGAGAATAAATTGTAAGCCCAGGATTACAAATTTCTACTTCCAGAAATAATAGCACAGGTACTTTTCCCATGGACAGTTTCACCCCTCATTACTGCAGTAACTAGGGGGTTATTTCACCTCATATATCAAACACGTGGCACATATTTGTAGCTTTCTCGCCATAACAAAACCTGAGTGAGATTTGAAAATGCACTGGGAACTGCAAGAAACAAAACAGCTTCAGCCACAGCTTTAGCATATAAACAATTAGAAGACAGCAAAGCTTTCTTAGTAAGAAAAACTAAATTCTTCAGGAAGAATTTGTTGCCAGAGAGGCAGCATTAAACCAGCTCAAATGAGCTTGGCAGCTTTCAGTTTCAATATACACTGTAAGATTTTGGTATACATTGCAAGATTACCTTCTGCCCTCATCAAAGAACTGCAGAAAAACCCTCATGTGCTAGATAAGGCCATATTTCAAGGAAGAGTCAAGTGCTGCATACTTTGGATTAGAGTAGTAATCATACTGAATATCAGTATATAGCAGGCAGGCCAGAAATTCTACTTTCAGATAAAGAGGACAGACACCTCTGAGCATTACAGGCAAGAACAGGAGAGAGAAATCCCACTGGACCTGGACAATGCAAGAGGTGATGATAACGTGGAGGGATGGCATTGTTAACATGATGTTCTCTATACATAAGAACACACAAACAACTGAGACCTGTTTTTACTGAAAGCCTGTTTCACAGCTGAGGTAAGAAGTAAAATAAGAACAAAATAAAACCATCTTCACAACTTTTACATGCAGGATTAAAGAAAATTTACGGCTTGCAGAACTGTCCATGCAGCTGAAACATGACAGTGTTTATCCTTATTCAAAGTGAATCTCCATTTACAGAGTCTCACTTCATGATTATTACAGCTACCTGAGGAAAAAAGGCATCTGAAGGCACACAAGCATATTTAGAAGCTGCTGCTCAGTCTCCACCACGTGTAGTGGAGGGGTTGGGCAGCAGAGACACTGACCTCTGACGAGTCTGGTGAGAATTGGCAGGAGGCTTTAATGCCCCGCTGAGGGGAAAGCAAGAAGTCAGCTGTCATCCAGCAGCAGCTGCCTGGCCACCAGCACATATGGAGTGTCCAGCCCATCACCCCACACTCTGCCCTGCCCAGGCAGCGGGTCAGAGAGGAGCCTGAGAAATGAGGGGGTGGGAGGGTGAGGAGAGCTGGGACAGGAGAGGGATTGCAGGGTGCTGTGAAAAGTCAGAGCAGACAGGCTTGGGAGGTGCCGGGACAGCGAAGAAAGATCAGTAGGAAACCAGATTTTACTGCTTTTATTCCTTCAGGAGTAATCTGTTATTTAAGAAAGAACACTTTATACTCAACTCTGTGCTAAGATACTCTATTAAGTGAGAAGGACAAGTATCAACTTCCCCCCTGCACATCAGTCTATTTCCCATTTCAGCAGGGTGACCACAGCACCCACACACCTGTAGAATATTTTTATCCTCCTCTGAGGCTGCACTAACAAGTCTGGACAGGTAATATCACACATTAATGCCTTTTCCCTTGCATTCATAGCACTTCTAAGTTACAGTGATTAGCTTCCTATTGAAGGGCATTGGCTATGTTTATCAGTGAAAAAACTCTGCTTTTCACAAATATATTACAACAGGCAAACCCCACACTGGAGATACACAGGATATCATAATCATGCTCTTCAAGGGAAATCTAAACTACTCTTAATTCTCCTAAAGGGCAAATTCCATGGGCAAGCCACTTATGCTGAAGCTGCAGACTCAAAAATAAATGTTGGCTTCTTTAATGGCTTTGGCAGAAGAGCATAAATTGAAGGGGAGGAATGTGAAAACACAATAACAAAACAGCTGGATTGATGCCATGAGGTGCTGAGTATTGTGCCTTGATGTAAGAACTAATTTATCCACTTGCTTACTCTTACTCAAGTAAATGGTCTCCCTGGACTCGAGCTGCAATTAAGTACGTTTCAGTGTTTAATTGGATCGGAGTGCAATGTCGAGCACTTTGTGGGACTCAGCCCACTGAGAGCACCTTGTACGTCCACCAGATACAAACCAAATGTGTAACTTTCCAAGAGTAAAAGGTGGACACTCGCTTGTTCTCTCTCAAAACCTCCTTCTAAGCTACAACCTACTCTGATTCTACTCCTGGTCCCTTCTAGTTAAAAAATCATACCTATTTTGTTTTAATCCTGATAGGGAAAGCAAAGTGTGTGAATCTCTTATCTCTAATAATATGTGTATTTTCTGTGAACAAGACAGGCTGTATCAAAATGGATAGTTTTTCATGTTAGCCAAAGTCTCTGCCATCATATACCCTTAAAGGTATGTGTAAAACACTTCCCATTTCCCAAAGGTCTCAGCTAGAGAACATCTTTGTGGTTTTTTGTGCCAAGGAGGGAGAGAAACTGGAGAGAACACTAAGAAAAATTATCATAGATATAAAAGAATGGACTATGAAGACTGAAAGGTTTTCCATAGCAGCAAATAGCCCGGGAGGGGAGTAGGGTTGGTAAGGTGGTGTGTTGGAATAGTGTTCAAATACAAATAGTATTCAAAGTACAAGGTTGTTATTAGGAGAGGATATTGAACAGTTGTTCTCCAGGTCCAACAAAGGTAAGACAAAAAATTTACCCTCTCAGTTTACACAAACCAGCTTTATAGTAGTTATTAAGCAGCATTTCTAACTATGAGGTTTGGGCAAGATACCTCAGGAGGCAAAGAAATCTCCTTTACTGGAGAATATTTATAAAAGGCCGCACCAACATCTGTCAGTGACCATCTATGTTTATGCACTACCCTGCCTCAGAACAATGGGAACGGATTAGATCACCTACAGTCCCAATTTTCTAGAATTCTGCACATCAGCAATTTCTAACTCCTCCTAACTTGCAAACCACCTGACTTTAACGTCCAGGGACATAACCCGTAATTACGGAGCCAGCATTAGAGGAGGCAAAGAGCCTTTGCATTTATTTAACACTTTGTTGCACTACTTGTTTGATGCAGGATGATCATCTGCATTTCATTTGTTGCCTGCCCTGACTAAGAAATCCCCATTCACAGTTCCAGGATATTTTGCTCAGACAGAGAATATTGCTGGCAAACAGTGGCAGTGGCCTTGGCTGAAGAGATTCTCAGGGAAGAAGCCCCTGGTTTGCATCTCTGGAGTTAGACCCCTATTATTGTAGATTCTTATAGATAATACTATGACTATTGAACATGGTTTCCTCACACACTGCTTAGAACAGGTTTATTTTGGTACAGATCTGCAAAAGTATTATTAAAAAAGTTCTAATGAGACATGTTTCACCAATTAAAACATCTAGTGTTTGAATGGCAGTGCTACATCCTGTAATTCCTCCAGTTCCACACACTACACTCTATCTGGTCACAAGTTAAGGTAGAAGAAATAGCCCACTCAGGTATTTTGTTTCACAATATTGGAGAAAGGCCATAGTAGAATTCTTCCAACCATGTCTGAACAGTCAGATGCTTAGTTATATTTACTGAATGACTAAGCTGCCAGAAAATAACAAAATCATTTTTGCAGGAAAATGTTCGTGATGGAACCGTTAGCAAGTCCAACTGAGGACATTTAAAGACAGATAAATGAAAACTGCTATTGTTATTCATTTCCAAAATGCTTTTCCATTATGGACATAGTTGCTAAATGTTTCCAGAATTTAGTGCTCAAACTTCACAGGATACATACTCTAATGGTCCAGAATACATAAAACTACATTGTAAAAACCAATAATGTGATAGCCTAGTACTGTCATGTCACAAAATCTTATTATGTGAGGATTCCGACATCCATACAAAATGAAACATATGGGGAATAATTGAGCTCATTCTACTTACCCACTCACTACATGCTCTTTATTATTTTCTGACTGCAAACACAGTTATTGGAATAGGAGGGGGAAGGAGAGAAGAAGAAATGGCAGTCTATCCGTATGACTATTCTATCATTGTCATTTTAAAATAGAGGCAGTTAGGAAAAGAACATGTGCATTATCTGTTAGTTTTCAATCGAGTAACATATAAGAAAGCTCTTCTGGATCACCTGCAAAATTACTGCTTTGCTGCTAATGGCCTACAACAGATTGTTATTGCTAAAGGTTTTAATGAACATGTTTTGTCAGTAATAAAATTTGAAGACAGCTCTGTCAAACTCATGTGTATAAAAATGCTAATAAAGAAATTATAATTATCACTACTTACCAATTCCATACTTTTTTCTGTAATATTCTTTAGTGAATTCATCACAATCACAGATTACTATCTTCCTTCCCCAAACATTAATTATTGCCCCTATTTTCAAGTCACAGTCTTTGTAAAATTCCTGATGCACCGCTCCTGTCTGATAAAAGAGAGAACATTCATACAGGGGCTCCAATAAATCTCAGTATCCCACAACCCCTCTTAAAATCCAGGTCATTTAATGCATGTGATTTAACACATAACCTTTGAAGTCCATTTGCAAGTATATTTCAACCCATGTCAAGCCACTTCGCTTTTACAAATGAGGGATTTACATGAAGTAAACCTCAGTAGTTTTCATTGAGCTATTCTCCAGTGGCTGCATGATTCTATAAATAACTCTCTTTGTTGTAGAGGATAACAATCACAAAAAATTACAAAAACTGCTATGAAGATATTCACCAGCTGGAGGCATTCCATAGTATCTGACCTGCAAAGGGTCCCGAGCGTACCAGCCTTTGTTTCTTCCTGACCTTCCCAACACATTGAGGAGAGTGTAATTGGTGATTGTGCCTGGCTGTAACATCTCCGTGGGAGCAAACTGCAGGAGAAGAGACCAACTCTTCAGAAATACAGTTAACAGTGAAGAAAGAGAACTCTGTCGCTTTAGAGCTAGCAGGTTTGTTACAGACTGTTATTGGAGTATTTTCCTGGGGGAATTTTCAGTAAGTTCTAAAGTAAGATTACACCACCAAACCAAAAATCCAGTGTGTATGTCAAAAGCCAATACATATGCCAGAAGCAGCATCCAGAATTTTGCTGTGCATCTGAGGGTAAAGTCTTTTTTTCTTGGAAGCAAACAGAAGGCAGAGGTCAGCACACCCAAAGTGCCACATCATTGTCAACGTCTGCTCTAAAGGCTATTATTTTGATTGGCAATAATCATAAAAACATGCAAAGAACCATTCAGGGTTGGTCTAAACCACTGCACAAACACGGGAGATTCAAGTAGCATGATTCTGTTGGCAAAATTGTTTGTATATTTGTTCCTATTGTGAGTTTCAAAATTACAATAGTAATTTATCCCAGTAATAGCAAACTTAATACACAAATACATTACATTTTTTTAAAAAGTATTAATTAACTGCTGGTGCAGGGTAATCAAAATGAGTTATTTTGTCTTACCACCTTCCCTGACACCCCAATTTTTGACTGATCTCTTGTGCTGCCCTTCTCAAAATTTCCAGAGGAAGAAGCCAGCCCTTAAAACTGCAACATGCACTTCAGGGGTAGCAGGAGTCTGGTAACACAGAGCCACTGATAAATCAGCATCTCAGAACACAGGATGCACGAGGTGAGAAAAGTGTGTTATTTTGCTGTTAGGTTTTTACTATAAAAACTCTTGCACATCTATGGCATCACAAATAGATTATCAGTGATAGAAGGAAAGGAGGAAGAGGTTCCCAGTATTTTACTCCATCTGTTGGCTGATGTTATTCTATTATCAGGATCTGTCTGGAGTGATATAGAAGTGTATCCAGCTCATCAATTTTACAACCATAACAGGTTACAGAGGACACAAACCCTTTGAAGATTTTTCCGAGAGGAGTCTGTCTCACATAAGCATCTGATTAATGCCCAACAAAGATTATTGATGGATTCCTATTGATTTTAACCGGCTTTGCTTAAGGTCCCAAATCCAGAAACTCAATTTTAAGAAATCACACTAGATTTGCTACAAAGAAGTATTGTTATGGAATACTAAAACTGATTTTTCCAAAGGTTGCAAATATAAATCATGGATCAAAACTGAATTCACCTCAGTTTTACATGAGCTTATCAATATTAATTAATTTTCTGGACTTCCATTACTGCAGAATAGATTTACCTTAATACACTAATACAGGAGAAAGAAAACCATAGGACATCTCTCCTTAGTTTAAAAATGACAAGCCTAAAGCTATTTTTCCATCTCTTACTAAGATAGTATGTGAATATGTGTGCAAAACCTAAATCATGCAATTACAATAAATACTCTGAAAACACTTTCCAAATAACATTACAATCCTAGTAGAGAGTTTTCAAATCAAGGCATCCAATATTTCTTATTTAGTAGAAGGATTTGAATTACATTGACATTTTCATTCCTCACCTTTGGAAGCTTAGCTCTTTTGAGGAAAAGCGGAACTACATCCCGGCCTGAGTTTACTGGTAAAATTTCTCTTATATCAATTGTATCATCAGACAAATAATAACGCAGAACAAGTTCTCGTGGGCCAAAACACAAGTATTCTGGGTCATTCCAGGCACAGCTGAAACCTAAAACTTGCCCATCATACTCCAGAAATTGTTTCAAGGTGTCAAAGCGCTCGTAAGGGCGCAGTGGATTTGTGGCCTTCAGAATCCGCTGAGAAAGGAGACATTAAGAGAAACATAATTGTAATTATTTGCTCTGAAAAACGTGATAACAACTGCATGATACTAATCTTAAAACATGGGTTTAGGATTTTCAAATGACACCACACATTATAGTACATGAAACACTATTTATGCCATTACCAAAGAAGTATTTACAGGGTTGCTGTGCCCGCAGAAAATATAGAAAAACAATTTTGGATCGGTTTTATTCCTTGCTTTTCTTCAGTAAGGTACTTCAGATCAGAGAATTGTTAAATTATTTATAGTACAGCTCACATTTTCAACAAATTGCCCATGGTAATCAGATGACTACAACTCCAAATAGCATCACCCTCCCTGATTTACTTCCTTCAAAATTATTTCTTAAATATAATGTGGCATAAAGAATTGATTCTTTCTTTTCCCTTTGGTACCTTTTGTCTTTTAAGTGCAAAACACGGTTTATTAGCTTTTGATTCATGTTCTGCAGTTGGCAGGTACTGGGTATGTATGTTCTGCTCTCAACACACCCATTGGGTCTGAAAGGGAACAGCAAATCTGCAACTAAAGTTACATTTCAGCTGATGCGACCTATGACAAGGTGCTGCCTGCAGTCACGGCTGCTGCAAAACCAGCAGCACTGCATTAAACTGGATCCCAGGATGATGAACCAACCCAAGGACTGCATTTATATATCATTAGTTCACATATATAAATAGTGAACAGGGTGTTTTCCCCAAGTCAAAATCCATCATGTCCAAAGGGAAATACAACCTTTCCAATCTAAAACAAATTCTACAAAATTGCTTCCAAAGAAGAATGGTGACAGACATTGATGGGGCAATGTAAGCTGAACTGTTTGAATCATTGAATCATAGAAGGAATCACAGAGTCACAGAAAGAACTATTGACTGTGGCAGTTTATATCACTATCCAAATTTTTATTTACCCACTAATACATCTTTAGGCCTTAAAAATCTGAGAGGGAGACGATCTATTCTTTCAGAGCATCAAGTCTTAAAATAAGGAGAGCAGAAACAAGTTTTGCCTTCTGATCTGCAGCACTCTTTCCATTTCAGCCATATATGCTACAACTCAGTTATTTACCTTTTCATTGTTCTCTTTGCTCCTTCCTGAACCTTAAAGATGCAACGAGCAACCAAACACCGCCACAGAGCCAGGTAACATCATCACCTATGGGATACCGTCTCCAAAAATACAGCAGGAATTTCTTCACAGAAAGGGTTGTTAAGCATTGGAAGGGGCTGCCAAGGGAGATCTTGGAGTCACCATCCCTGGAAGTGTTCAAGAAACTGCTGGAAGTGGTACCTAGATGGTGACTGTTCAAAGGTTGGACTTGATGATCTCAGAAGTTTTTTTCCAATCTAAATGATTCTGTGATTCTCTGCAATACGAATCTAAGTGGTTTGATGCACTTTTCAATGGTGTCATTTTCTATCCCATCACATTCCTTACTTTCCTTCACACCTTCATTTTCTGGCCACCTATTAGGAGTCTGGTGCAAACCAATCTAATTTTGCTGAAACCAGTCCAGAGCAATCAAAAAAAAATTATCTTCCACAAATTAGGCACAGGAAAGTGAGAGCAAAAGGCAGCCAGAATTTGCTAGATAACTTTTCTGTAATTCCTCAGGAACTGAGAACATGGAGACATAGATTTTAGTAATTTTTTGTCTTCTGATGCTTATTTCTCAATTTTTTTTCCTCTCTCTGTCGTCTTTAGGTACAAATATGCACAATACTTGACTGTTTTGCTTGTTAAAAAAAAATAACATAATCTAAGCAGGCTATGCAGTACCATCTATAATATTGACATAGTCTGACAATATCAAGACAATTCAGCATGTGTTAATATTCACAGCTGTTACCTACAAAGCCTGAGTAAGGGAAAAGCAACCCATGGCCAGTTTGAGTCACCACAATGCAGAACCAGAAGAGGTATTACAAGTGCTGCAAAAGGCTGGCAGCATGAATGAAGATAAACCAACATGTTGACCTGAGAGTGCCTCAGAGACATGGAAATCATCCTACACATCCCAGTCACAGCTACCTCATGTTTTCACTGCTGAGACCTGCAGCAGTTTGCTCAATAAGGGTATGAAGCTGAATACAACAGACAGAGGAGTATTTGCTGTTTTCAGAGGACCAGGCTGGATCTGTCACAACAGGCTGCATATCATGGGCCAACTGTCCTAGCAGAGTCAGGTCAAGTGCCATCTGCACTCACATTAGTCAAGATAAACAGAACTGAAAGAAACTGTCATTGTCCCATGCAGAAAACATCACTCCCCCCACTATTCACAGGATGGAAAAAAAAAAAGAGCACCCCAAATCCTGCAAAGGGGAATCCAAACAGGATGTAGGAGCTGCAAGTGAGATTTTTGGAGGAGGTGTGTATGGGTGTGTATGTATTCCCATATACTTATAAAAGAGGGAACTACCTTCAAATAAAACCTCACAAGTCTTAAAACTGCAGAGCTCTGGGTTCTGTAAGGCAGAAGAGCTGACTTTACACTTGCAAAGAGCTGTTAAAAACGTGTAGGGGAGAGAAGAAAGATGACAAATGAATAGAACAAGGGAGCCTGCAGGAAGCCATACGTGTACCTGAACCACAAATCCAATTAGATCTTCCTTTAAATGCTTTAAAAGTGTTTATTATCATTAAATTAGCTCAAGCAAAACTGTAAGAAGAACATGTAATAGGTACACCTTTTTTTTCTTTTCAGTTTAATACTGAAAGGTTTATTTTATTTTTCCCAATTAGTTTTGTTCTGTTTTAAAAGGTGTGTGAACACATCAGGAGAAAAAGAATTATATTTAATTATACAATACAATGAGCCATATACCAACATTTTTAAAAGCAAGTTTTGTCTTGGGATTTATTACGTTGAAATAGCTACTTTCTATTTGTTTTTTAAAGAAATAATTTATACAAGGCATATTAATAATATGAAGCTTTCACTACTACTGCCTCATCTGACCTGTCGTCGCTCTTTGGTGTATGGGTCCTCCGGACGAGTTCCAGGAGGATTTACTCTAATTCCCATCTTCCTCAGGAAATTTTTTGTATACAGGTCACAGTCTACAATCTTAAATATTCGGGAATAAAAGTTTACTTGTATGTTGATATTGAAATGATATATAGTATAGAACTGGTCTTCATGGGGAGGTGGAAGTGGAATCCGATGCCGACGAAGAATAGTTCCTGTGAAAGAGAGGGGAAACTTATCAACGATTTTAAATACCTGACAGGAGGGAATGAAGAAGATGGAGCCAGGCCCTTCTCCATGGTGCCCACTGACAGGACAAGAGCCAATCAAAAGATACAAAATGCCGTCTGAACACACGAACCCACTTTTTCACAGTGAGGATGATCAAGTGCCAGAACAGGATACCCAAAAAGGTTGCAAAGTCTCTGTTCTTGGAGATACTTGAAACCCAACAGGACATGGCCCTGGGCATCTGGCTCTAGCTGATTTATGCTTGGAGCACTGGGGTGGGCTAAGCAATCTTATGATATCCCCTCCAACCTCAACAATTTTGTGACACTACAAATATTTTAGAAATAACTTACCAGAATTTTAGAACCAACTTACAAGCTCTAGCCTTGGTAGGTTAAACCAGTTTGTAAGACATACATTAAAGACAGGCATGCAGCTGCATTTGTGACCAGGTATGATTTATTCCAGGTTTGCAAAGAACAGCAGATCGGCCCAGCTGGGACTGAATTCTTTTTTTCAACATTATGAGAGAACAAAAAGGACAGTAGTCAAAGTTTTGCCACAGCCAATACCTCAATACATATCTGTGAAAATACCCTGCAGAAAATACAAAGATGGTCCAGTAATCAACCTCAGGCTCTTTGTTGCGCTTATCAACCCAGGCACCGCCCGTAACACCGGCTTTACAATGTGTATATACCCACTGGCTACAACCAAACAGGAACCACCAACCCATAATATTGTAACAATTACTTGCCACATAGTTTCCCAACAACTTTGAAATTACAGGAATTCTACAAGTTGTTGTGACTTAAAGACAAATACAGTAAACACATGAAAAATTACAAAAGTAAAAATAGTTCCAATACCAACCTACTACTGTAATAATAGTTTATTAGACACAATTAGCTGAAAGGTCTGTCTCATTATCACTCACTACAGAGCTGGATCTCTTTCCAGTGCCCTTCAGATGTGCATCTGGTAGAGTTTCCTGCTGAGTCATGTTTGATGCTTTTCTAGCAGGTTTTGGAGGTAGGTGAGGGTGGAGGGGGGCTTGAGGAGACAGGGAATAATGAGAGGCAGAGCAGGAGTGAGAGAGATATCACTGTGTGCCTTGTTTGGTGCTTGAAGGGCCTCATTCTTAAATTAGTCCATGGTAATTTTTGATTGTTCACTTTATTTCCCTATGGACTAATTTGTATGAAATGCCTTTCACTACTACATTATCAGAGATGTTTGTTAAATCCTAATTCCTAAAATGAAAACATGTCCTTAATTTTTCAGGGGAATAAAGCAACAAAGCAGATTTAGTTTTTGTTCCCATTAAAATAATTATTTAGGACCTGTTCAGCATCCTGGTGTGTCACATGTACCAAATCCAACATCCTGGTTACTAACATTTGACTTAAATTTTGTCCTCTACCTGCTTAAACATATTATACACCTATTTAAGATGCAACCTCACTAAAATAAGTTAGAAAAGGTGAAAATTGGCACATTTTAACATGATGCAAAATTGCATTAGGATTAACAAATCTAAATACTTCAAAACATGTTACCTAATTTTGGCTAATCCTTGGGTCACTCCTACAAAAATCAACAGATAACGTGCTAAGTCAGAACATGCAAATCCTGTTGAATTGTAACTTTAATGAAAATATAACAGTTGACAATTTTCTAATACGAGGTGTTTTCTGAGGGTATATTCACCTCAGATTTGGTGAATAAGCCTTCAACCAGTTTTTCATATCACTTTTCAGGGTAAAATACACGAGCCCATTTTATTCTGAGGGATAAGAATTTCTTTCCTAATGGAAAATGTCTTACAAAGATAACATCTACAGCAATCCTTTGCTTGTATTACGTATCACTGTGCCTGACATACACATGCATAGGATATATTTTATACTGTTGAATTTGAAATTTAATTATGTTTCCCTTCGCTGTGCTCTTGGAAAGGGACTTGGGGTACTGCTTTTCTCTGATGGTGGTGGCATTGAGTTCCCACACCATAATTTGTAGCATATCTTCTTGTCTCTTGGGGCTTCTGATTATTTGCCAACCACAGCAGCTGCTTAAGGAGATCTCCCTAGTAGTGAAGGCCTTCTGACAATGAAGCTGGTCAGCAAATTGTTAGGTATCTGCTGTTTCCCTGCTCTGCAGAAGAAATTAAGTGGCATCCAGAGTTTCCTCAGTACAGCTCTCTGACTCTCTCTGCACAACTCCAGAGTGAATTAGAGAGAGAAGAATGAGTAACACCCATAGTTTGCACACTCTTTGCACAGAAAGGAGGAGAACCACCACTACTATTCCGGCAACACAAGGAGTTCACCCCAATAAACAAGGAGGCTTCTTACATTCACTGATGCACCCATCTCCGAACGTAGCAGGGTCATGATTTGGCCACCATCAAATATGGCAACATCACAATTATTTCAAGGCCCCAGGGGAGGCTTACACTCTTAGATAATTGGTTATATTGGAGGAGCTGATTGTAACTTCGTTTTCCTCTCCATCCAGCCAGCCTTGGGAACCTGGCCAGCAGGCAGCTCCGCTCTCTTTCTCAGCTGGATGACCTTGGGGAAACCAGCCAGCTGCTCTGCTCTGGCTTGCAGGGTCTGGATTGCACTGGAAGCTACAGCCAATCCCATGGGAACATAAATGACCTTTTGATAAGAATATCAGCCAGCCACAGTCCTGTTAACTGGGAATTAGATGTACAAAACACTTGCACTGCCATATCTAGCCTGGCTCTCTATGGGAGAATGTCTTTTTTATATTGGAAGAATAATTATCATTCTGGCAGTGGAAGAAGAATTTGGACTTTGTTATGTGATTGAGTTTACTGTCCTCCTCTTCACTCTGTTCTCTCTTATCTTTACTTGAGTCTTGTGCACTGTTTCGTCCTGGTGTTTTTTCCTTTGATTCTGGTTTCTCAAGGTCAGGTTGGCCTCTGCATTCCTTTCTCTGTATGGATTTCTGCTAATGTTTCTAAAATTTTCCAGTTTACAAAATTAAATTAAGTTTAAATTTCAGTTATTTAGCAGCAGCCTTATATGTCCAAATTCACATCCAAGTACACCAGCCAATTCTATAAAGCAGTTTTTAAAGTCACTGAAACACATTTCTCACAGATCATTTACTTTGTCAATCTGAGATTTTGATCAATGCTAAAAGTACATTTTCTGACTTTTTTTTTCTCTGAAGCAATTTGTTTTAGTTTTGCAAATTCATAACCAAATTTAGAAATTCTTCTAACTTTTTTTGACAGCTGTTTCTTCACCAGATCTTCCTGCAGTCTCTAAGCCTCTCCAAGTTTCTTTCTGCAAAGCCACAACTAGAACAAGAGTATAGTGGGACTATTGCATTTCTCCAGTCCCACCATTCCTAGGGACACCCATTCAGACCATCACACTCTCATTTGTGATGGCACAAGCACTGGTAACCCGCTGGTCTCAAGGTATGAGCCAGCCAAGCTAAGATCTACCCCACCCTTCACTATCTTCTCTCCAAGAAGCCTCCTGAGAACAGCAATTTCAGCTGTCTTTTACATATTTTGTTCCAGGGCAAACATCCAAGTTTAAGGTCATCACCACCTTCTGCCTTCAACAGTTCAATTCCACTTTATCCATCACTCTTTTTTGCTGTTCCTCCTTTACACAAGCCCTCTCCTGCCACAGCAGCTCTCCAGCTGTTCACATAGACTGAGCCTATGCTGCTCCTGATGTCCCCACACTTCTTTCTTCACCACCAACCCCATACCTGTGCTCTCCTCTTCGGTGCTGTTTCCCTTTCAACTACCCAAGCTCTCCTACAGCTGAACTCTCATCTACAAAACTCTGGAATTTTAATTAACTGTGAACCTGTATTTCAGCAGATGTACAGAAGACAGCACAATGGTTAAGATCCTGAACTTCGGCTCTGTTCAGTTCCTCATCCTGTTATGACTTTTTCTGTGTGATCATGGCTATATTTTCATTCCTTTGTACTTCAGTTTACCAGTTTCACAATGCAGGCAATTGGAATTTGGCAACTGGAATCTGGGCTTAAAAATTCCCAGTCAGGATAAGGAATTTGAATAATATAAGGCATAAATATAAATAGATATATAGAAATATATATATAAAGAGACAGAGAGAGAGAGATAATTATAGTAAAGTATGAAACAGGTCAATTTTTGAATGAAAATGCAATAAGATTATCAGTTAGTGATTTGAGTTTGGTTTTTTTTTAAGAAACACTGCTTTTGCATATATATATATATATATATACACAAGAACAAATATTTAGTGCCTTTAACATAACAACTTGATCATTGGTCTTCATTTATGGAGCATGAAGTCAATGCCCAAGTGCATGTGAGTAAAGAATCCTCTGATAGGCATCTCCCCCACATTTTTCACTCTACATCATATCAATATCTAGGATAACAAGAATATTTATGTAGATGATTATGATAAAGTATAGATCCCAGATGTATTAATCAACTGAAAATCCTAAACACACCCCAAATAGTCCTTGGGCCTTGCATTCTACAGTATCTTTTCCTTCCTAAGCACAATCAATACACAAAACTTCCTTACCAGCCCAGGTACCAGCAACAAATAAACTAAGTGCACTTTTGAGATCCTGAAACATTTCTTTTTCATCTATCTGTTAAATATGTTGTGTATATATATTTATCCTACATAAAGTACTGTGACAGAGTCTTAGAGGACTTCAAAACCTCCTTGCATGGAAGACTAAGAAAATTCTTATTTCTCTCTAATACCATTTAGTTAATTTTAGATCCAGTACCAAAGGTGACTCCTACAACAATTAACACAAGATACAAGTAAGGAAAGGGGGAAATTGTAGCCTTCCTGTCACCACAGGAACAGGACTAGACTGCCAGGAACATCAGGTCTGAAGAGGCAGCCTGCACAACCCATACCACAAAGACAATGAAAATTACTCACTCAAAGGAATCACCTCTGAATTTGCTTCATCCTGCTCTAATGAATCTGGCTTCCACCATCCCTCTCAAAGGCATCACCTCTGCCTCTCGGGTTAACTGTGCTTCCCTTGTCAATGGACATTTGTTCTAAGCCACAAAATCCAGAAACGGCCACTCCCCCTCCTGTGACACACAAATCAAGGAAAACCTAAACCTGATGATGTCTCCTACCTCTTGCATCTGGGTGCAGGGAGGGGATAAGTAAATGTAAGCTCTTTCCTAAGGAAAGAGCTCCAACATGTTATTCTTCACATCTTCAAATTGCCCAGGAATGTGTAGGATGAGGTTTCACTGCATTCAAATCAGTTCCTGCTGACGAGCTTGTGAGAATTCTGGCAAGAACTACTGGACACGAGGAGAGCAGGGCCTGAAGCACTGGTTTAAGAAGAGATTCCCAGGCAATTTTATCCCAGGTCTAACAGTAAGGATGCACTTAACACCTTTAAATATCACAGAATCATAGAATGTGCTGAGTTGGACGGGACCCATCAGAGCCATCGAGTCCCCAACAACGAGATCATGTGCCTGAGAGTGATGTCCAAATGCTTCTTGACCTCAGACAGGCTTGGTACTGCGACCACTTCATTGGGAAGGCTGTTCCAGTGCTCAACCACCCTCTGGGTGAAAAACCTTTTCCTGATATCCAGCCTAAACCTGCCCTGACTCAGCTTCAGTGCCATTTCCTTGAGTCCTGCCACTGATGATGAGAGTGATCTTAGTCTGTGGATAGATAAATTGATATCACCTGCCCATCTGGGAAAAGAATAGGGTAGTGAAATGGTTAACTTATTTTTGAAAATCGCTGTGCTAAGATCCTCCAGAATGTACAAAATATCTTTGGGGACTGGGAGGCGCAGTCATCCCAAGACATACATCCTGCTTCTTTGGATTATATCCCTTGAAAACTTTTAATTTTGGCAGTGACCCATAAACACCAAGAAGCAGCAGCTGTGCTCCCCTTCTGCAACAGGATGTTGACCGCTAGGTCACATTTTCTTAACATCAACCAAGTCCATTAATAACCCAGTAAATCAGCTCAGTAAACCCTCCTCCAAAGCCCCCAGGCTGGTCTAAGTGCAGTGATGTGACACACGGATGCAAGGCAGCTTCTTAGCTTTGAGGCATCCAGGAAAAATTACTGTGCCAAGGACACTTTAATCACAAAAGCACCAAGAGTCAGGGGCACAAAAGGCACTCTTCTTCAATAATGGGAGAGACACGGTTGTAGCTACTGAACAATTACAGAGCTGCTGCTGCAGAACTCACTGCCAGTGCCAAGATGGGAGGAGCCAGGCTCAGGAATGGAGATCTAGAACACAAATTGCTTTTGCAGAAGGGACACAACACTTATAAAGACCTACCGTGCTATGATTTCAAACAACTACATTAGAGAAAAAATTATGTGTTTGACTATGGGAGGGGAACCAGCCTTACAAAGCCCATCTCTTGAGACACTAAGACAATAAAAAAGCTCCCATCACGATCTGTAATAAGAAAAGACAATTACAGCTGTTGCTCTTACATCCCACTTTAGCTATAAGAGCTCACATTATGTATCCTTTGGAACGCACCAAGACTGTGTTGAAGAAAAATACAAAGGAAAAAAAAGAATATTATTAAAAATAAATACCTTGATCTATGCCACTATTTAGCACAGGGGGTTCAGTCACTTGAATTGTATCATCTTCAGGGTAGAAGTATATTTGACAGTGCCTGATTCTGTAAGGCTCTTGAGTTTTGTCAGGCACTTCTTCTTCAAAATAGGCATCAAAATTCAACACCTATTAAAAACAATAAATAAATATAAAGCAGCAAAATCTCCAACACTTTTGCAAAATACATCAAATAAACTTGTACAGATTATAAATAACTAAATGTTTGCATTTCAGGAGGTAGATTTATTTCTCAGAAATGTAAGAACAGAAATCCTCATTAAATCGCATAAATTTAAAATTCTTTGCTTGGCATTTTTTATTATCACAACATCTAAGCAGAGATGAAACTCTAAAGAAATAAATCAAATATAAAACTATCAATAGGCTGCTTGGAAAATCTCTCCAACAAAGCATTTTTCATGACACAATGAGCTACCTAAATACTGAAGCAAAGTTTAGACTGCTATTTTATGAATTACTGAAAAATAAAGTGCATCATGACAGCAATGGCTTTACCATCAAGGTAAGTGGAAAGAGTTCTTTTTAAGCAGATCCTGAAAGCTTTCAAATGAAGGGTACTGAAGATGATCAGAGAGAAATTATATTTTTCAGAAGTCATTTACAGCTGTGCAATATTGACATTTCAAAGCTTACCTGGTTCTGCAACCCAGTGAGTGGGGAAATCTCAGAGAGTACAGCAACTGGTCATCATGGTCCTTGGCAACAGCAATGATGCCAAAAAACCCACCTCCACAGGAGAGATGCTCAGTGGTTTACACAGTGGCCTTTATGTCTGGAAGTCCCAGTTCAGACTGGGAAAACCATTACCCTTCTTGGTATCATTTATGGTTTTTAACCACCAAGACCAATTCTGAGGGAACATGCAAGACACATCTGCTTGGTAGTGCATTATCTGCCAGGATGGTTGCTCAGGTCAGCATGTGCAGGAAGGCATTCATTAAATCACGTTTCCATCCTGCCCCCACCCCAACACATTTGGGTCAAATCAGTGCTAATTTACACCTCATTTTTCACACTGGTTATATTTAATAAATTCAATTACCTTTATTCTTGATCCATCAGACAAACTAAAGCATTGAAAAAAAGACATCTTAGCAGTTCCCTACGTTTCAACAAACATCTCTCAGACCTTTACTTGGAAATGTTTGAAATGTAGTAAACTGGCTGTGTTTCCCTACATGACAGAACTGGTTATGGTCTGCACTCCTTCAGCACATGCCTTGGGGAATCTCAAGGTACTTCCATGAATACTGATGACAGAGATTTTAAAACACCTAATAGACAAAAAACAACCTCCTTTTCTGCATCTGGGGAGAGAGAGGCTTGCCCAGGAGTACACAAGAGCAGCACGCTATGTCCTACTCAGGCTTTTCAACAGGTCACATTCCCTTCTCTCAGGCAGATTAAGTGCAAGATTAGAAAAACTCTATTTCCATGAACTATTTCAAAGGCTCAGATCCCACTGATTTTCAGCATTCATCAAACAGTATGACAGACACATTTTTGACATCTACTCTCCTGCACTACGAGCCTTCACCATTAGAGAAATAAAATTCAAATTATAATCAAGTGACATAACCATTACCTGTTAAACCTGATGGCATTAGATCTTTACACAAAAGAATCTGACAACTCAGTTATGGTTTGTTTAATTAGTACAACATGCAAGTTTCTGCACAACCTAAAGACCAAATTGCTGAAAATAAATAAAAAAATTCATTCTGTCCACATTTTTTAAGTGTAAATTTCACTGTTTCACATATCTAACACAAAAAAATCTGACATACAACAAAGCCAAAAAAACTCTATCAACCTTCAACATCTCTCCTGCCTTCCATTTGTCTAAACATTCATGTAGAGTGCCATTTTTGGTGTCCAAGGCATCCTTCCTGGCCTCCAGCAACTATTCTGGAATGACCAGGAGCTCTGTATAAATCTCTTATAAAGTTCTGTATAAATACTCCAGGGGGCTTAAAAGGTACTCTGGTGGAACCACTCCATCCCAGCCTGAATATCCTGGGCTTCAGCAGACAAAGATCAGAACTTCATTCCTTGTCCAGCTGCTGATAAGCCATGCAACCATTGGAAACATGGAAACTGCTGTACCCTCGTCTCCCTATTCTGCCAGTTCCACTGGAATACAGACATCTGACAAACACACTGTTCAAGGGCCCTCTTCCACTACTAACTGTTCTAAATTTTGTCCATGATTTTTTCCTGAGAATGGATGTCTCACAAGACACCAGCCAGGCAAAATGATCTGTTTGCACAGAACTCCAAGCACAGGCACATCCTTAATACACTGGACTTTTTCTTTCTCTGAGCATTCATCTATGTCCTGGTTTATTCCATCTGAGGAGTTTGTGACGGTTCTTTTGCACTTACACCTTATTCTCTTTATACCCTTATCAACATGCTATTTTATGACTGAAATATATGCAGCAAGCATGTGCAATTTTGCAGATCAAAGCAGGTGATTCAGGAAGAGCGAGGAGGGGGAGGAACAGAAGAGATGACTTACTTTTCATTTGGAAGCAAAGTTAGTTTTAAAAAATACTCAAGATGTAACTTCCTAACTCATGTCTCAGCTGTAGTATATTGCTGTGTGCAAAGTTCCCACCCCACTCCTTAAAAAACTAAATGTTACCTATGAAAACCAAAAGTAACAAACTCTGAATAACCTCTGTGGCACTTTGTAAAGTTGGCACAAGGTTTTTTGGCACCTGTGGTGGCGAAATCATAAACATCATTTCAAGCCCAGGGGGCCTTGTGTGTGTATTTAATTGTAGAAGAAATTAAATTTACACCTGCTTCCTATTAAGCATATGGAATTCCAAAAACTCTTTCTCAGCCTACTTAATAATGAAGTTTTTGTCTGTCCTTCCTCCAATTCCTATGGTACTGCTGAAAGTTAGAAGCTAAAGAAAAATGGTAAGAAAGCAGATTACCTTCCAAAAGATAAACACCTACTCAACCCATTTTTTACACAGTCCACACTGCTGAGTTACAAACTGCAGCACCAGAGGACAGAGCTGCATTCCAGGCTCTGACCTAAGGAAGCTGAATTAGTTGGATATTAAGTACAGTATCCTTTAAGAGTATGCAATTAATACCAACACATGAGCTCTCCAGAGGCCAATTCCAAACCTGCAGACTCCTGTCCCGTACTACCCTGTGGGGGCAAAACTGATTAGATAAGGAATGCCAAAAGGCCAGTGAGCTCCTCTCACCAGCCAAGGCCAGATCCCTCTGCCTCCTACCTAACCCTTTTATTCCATAAATCCCCTTTATTCCTTGGATCCAAGGGCTGCTAACTTACACATGGCTCTGAGAAGCCAACACACACCTCCTTGTTCCAAGAAGAGTGCAGTCAAAGCGAGTGCAGGACTGGCTCAGTCTTTAACAGCTCAACACGTTGGGCCAGTCCCTACCTGAGCATGTTGCTGAAACCCCTGTGAGCAATGCCAGGGATCTCAGAGGCAAAGCCAACCAAAGGCATGTGTAGCTGTTCAAGCCTTACACTTTCTTGTTGTAGTTCTGGTCTGCCAAGGATGAATGTGTAATTGTACTGCAATTACCTGCATGGCTTCTCTTTCAAAGCAAAAATTACAAGATTAGCCATTCTTCCCAATATTTAAAGGCTGTAACCATTTAGTCATGCAACATTTCTGTGATCTCCTGAATGATCGCCTTTTCTGGATCATTTTCCTTCTCTGATTGCAGGCTTTTTGCTTTTAGAAATAAAACATCACTAAGTAGAATACAATGTAAATTTAAACATGGAAAGTAAAAACAGTGCGCTACAGAATTCCTGTCACCACAGATTACAGTTATTTGGTAACTCCCTAACTTCAAAGGTGTCACTACATTCTTGCAAAATAAAATAAAAAAATACTAATTTTAAATCCCTGGGTCTATAATGGATGTAATCCACACATGAAAGATCACACAGAAGGTAACAAGACTTTGAGCATGCAGATACAATGGCATAAATGAATCCCAAGCATATTTCATTCCACTGAATTTAATGGTTCCCAAGTAGCCGTGCACCTTTTCTCCTGGACTGGGGCCTGCCTTACATTCATTCTTACCAGGTTGCCAAATAATTCCTTTACCGTCACCATTCTCATTAAGAAGAAATATGTCAACCACTCCCTCATTTTTGTCACATCCTGTAGGAGATATACCCCAACACAGAAATATTTTTTATGTTGCTGGATATATATTTATATTAATTGTCCAATGTGTTAATATAACAAAAATACCTGCTATCCTTCTTTTTGTCTATCTAGGAGCTTTTTTTGCATGCACAAAATAATCTTCTGAAATATCTGACTAATTGAATTCCACCTTTATGCTCTGTCATATTGTGGCTATTCATAAAAAAAATGTAAATATGGATTTCTACATACCTGCTTGTCAAACGCTATCCAGGCTGGAGGATTACTTCCCATGCTTTCAGGAAATTCAGTGTATTTAGGTTTCGGCCTCTGATCAAGTAGTGGCTCACCTCCTATTCCAGGCTTCTCGTCAAACAGCACACGAACATTATTGGCGAAACCCCAGCGCTGTGACTTGTGGAAATTTTCTCCCCCTATCTGTCAAAAGTTTGGAAGAAAAAGAGAAAATATTGCCTGTGTGTTTGTTTTTAAATCCATAACAGTTAACTTTCTAGGCAAGGAGGATTAATCATGCAGAAGTTTCTCTATAATTACTTTTAATACAGAGTCTAAAATCCTACCACTGGAATGCTGCAAGTGAAGTGACACTTTTCAGTGGCCAGTTTGCCAGTCTTATAGACAAAAATGGAATAATATTCCAGCAATTTACCTAAGGCTGAGAGACTGGGTGATACCAGCTGTTTCCCACACGCACTCCTTCCCTGCAACAAGGACTGAGGCATGTGGTAGAATCCAGCAAGTCAACCCCAAGAACTTGTAAAAGGTAGAGGGGAAAAGCCTTTTCTACAGCTCTCCAGAGGGCAAATGGAAACAGTTCAGCAGCACTCAGAGAACAGCCTGCTCTTATTACTCATGTCAAAGATCTTACTTACACTTGTGTCCCCAAGTGCAAAATAAATTCCTCTGTACCAGTGAACACATTTGAATTTTGGGAGGTTGGACCTGAATCAAACGCCAGAATATTCATTCCATCTGGGCTTATTTCAAAACAAGGTCTCTGTAGTGATTTCTCTATATTATTACTAATTTTTCAGACAATCAAGGATGGATGGAGTACTTAAAAATATAGGGATAATGAACTGCAAAGAAACCCATCTTGCCTATTTGAATTTCTTGGCTGGAGCCCGTCTTCAAATGACACAGCAAAGCCCCTGGCCTCACATGAATGTTCCTCCTGCCTGTGGGAATGTCCTTCCTAATCAGCTCTCTGCTTTGCTGGCCAGTTCCCTGCAACAGAGGCAGCTGTGCTGTGCTTGGGCAGCAATCCCCCAGCAACCCCACACATCAGCCTCCTTCAACAGCACAGGGAATTAGGAAAAGCCAACAGAAAGCTCCACCTCCTTCCATGAGCAGCAAACCTGGCATGTTAGCTCCTCTCATTCTGCTATTCTTCCCTGCCTTGCCTTCTCACGTCCTCAAAATGCTGTATCTGGGAAGGCAGAGAAGGGACATTGGGTAACTGCACCCCAGCACACCTAGTAAGGAGAGACAGGAGACCACCACGGCTGTGCTGTCCCTCAGCCTGGGGCTGGGTGAACATAAGGGAAGATGAGGCTAAAGGGCAAAGAACTGATGTCATGGATTAGCACAGCAAAGGCCCTGGGTAGAGGAAAAGGCTGGACAGCAAGCTTTTTCACAGCAGCAGCAGAGCAGGTATGTTGGTAAAGTAGCAGAGGGACAAAATTGCCTCTCCACTGCATTTGGCATTGCTGATTATCTCATGCATGTATGTAAACCACTACTCCCCAGGAAGGTGTAGACAGCTCTAAGTTACTATCATAAATCAAAAAAAATGGCACAAATAATCATTTTTCATTGTGGCAACTCGCAATTGCTCCAAGATAACATAACACACGCCCAGCACAGCAATTCTGGGAACAAGTGCAAGCCATGAAGCAGCAAAACCTGAAAGTACCTGAGTAGTTATCTCATTCTGCCAATGTGAAAGAGAGTCAGGGATCTGAAAGGCAGCAAACCAGCCTCATGGCGCATAACATTCAATGCTGGTCTACACAAACTACTGCACACTGGAGGTCACAATCTGAACTGTTCCCTGGCCTCAAGGTGCTCCAAATCCAATGACACAGGGTGGAGAGATGCTGACACAAACAGCTCCATCACTGCTTTAGCTCAACCTTTGCTTAAAATACTTTTGCAAGGACAGTGGTATGAAAAAGAATACCTACTATTTTTACAAATTAGTATTTTTAATACCATAATAATCAATGCCCATATCTTGCTTAGGTTTAAAAAAAGCTGAGCTAGCCTTTGAAATAGTCACTGCAAAATGAGATAAGGTTCATATTCTGAGGACAGAAACAATCAGTGGTATGGAATCACATCCCCAAAAAAGATATTTAAAAGGCAAGCAATGTTTTGAACAAAGGGGAATAAAAGGGCACATGACAAGTATCATAGTTTAAAGAATAACACAAAGGAACAAAACAAGTAGTCCTGAACCATGTAAGTCAAGATCGGGGTTATTAAATAAAAGAGAAAATCAATAAAAGGAAAGGCTTATGTACTGACTAGCAGCCCATGGGTCCCCTTACCACACAGCATTGCTCAAGCCAGGAATTTAACCAGATTACAAAAAGAAGTGCACATTTGAAGGAATAATGCCCAAAACAAAATATTTCATTTTGGCACAGTTTTTTGAGCTCTGACATAAAATGTCATGTTTCAGCATGCAGTGTCAGCACTGACATTTAGGCACAAGGAGCAGATCTTCACGTGGTCATCCCATCCCACCCTCAAGAAGTGAGCACAGAGGCTCTCCTGGTACCTGACTCTGGAACAGGCAGGCACTCACAGGGGCTAGCACCTCCTCTGGCACACATCTGCACTTGGGATGGTTTCGTCCCTCTCCTTTGGGTGCTACTGAGCTGCTCTTTCTTCTTCTATTTCTTTTTTTTTTATAATAATTTTGTTCCTTGGTAAGCTGATAAAGAGTGTGGAGAAGTCAGAAAGGAAGGGAGCTTCCTCCTTTTATCACTTCAAATGTAGAATAACTGTAGTCAAGCTGAGTTTTAAAAGGCAAATTTCTAGGCAAGAATATCTGATTTATACTGAAGGTGCTATAGAACACATTCACTTTCTGGCACAGCACGGATTTAATTATTTTCCCTCTATTACCAAAGTGTGAGTCGGGGAGAAAGGCACAGTTAGCAGAGCACAGTGAGGGTGAGTTTTCCCGAGCAAAGGAAAGCTTTTCTTGTCCTCAAAGATTCTTCTAGAAGCATTTGCTGTTCATATGTTCCTGGGTTTTAGCTAGGTACAGTATGGCAAAGCATTCATCAAAGTAATCCAGGTTTGGTCCTGCTGGAGATTACCAGAATTTAGGGCTAAAATCACAATATTTTTCACAATTTGGTATGAAAAAAACATGGTCAAACAGTTCCAGTTCTGTTAAGAATCTTTTGTGGCATTCTTGTAATTTTTAGGGTTTGGCAGAAAGATTATTTTAGATTCCTAATCTAAGAATTACTTACAATACCCTTCTCCAGAAAAGCACCCAAATCCGCAGGCAAAACAACCTCTTCCAAAAGTCTCTACAGTTATTTCTTTAAAAAAAAATAAAACCAAAACAACAACAAAAATAGAAAGTTTAGGAAAAAGATTCATTATAATTGAAGATCACAAAAGAGAAAAAATACATTTGGGAAACTTTCGCTAATGAACTCAGACCACATCCAGCCTAAAATAGTGACAGAACACCGTGTTACCTTCACAGCAATACTAAATGACTTCTAAAGAAACCTTTTAGAGAGCAGGGAAAGGGCTCGACTGTGTCTGCTGGGCTAATGCAACTAAACAGAGCAGGCTGTAGATGTGCTGAACAAAGCTGGACATTTTCTGTGCAGCGAGCCTGAAAAATACTGAGGATACATTCAGTAGTGACTAATGCAAAGGTCAGGGTTCTCTGACTGCAGCTCTTGGCTTTGCAAACTCAGCCACTGCAGTCCTTGGGGAGAACTGCCTCGTGCTTGCTCCATCTTGCTCTGTAACAGTCACAGCAGACTCCTCAAGGAGCTTCAGCTTTCAGCTGAACCAAACACACCTGGGAATGTCCCAGCACAGAGGCTGGAGTGTTGGGGGAGTCCTCAGTGGCATACCCTGTCCCAGGAGCCAGATGTCTTCAACCCAGTCCCACAAGGAGTTATGGCAGAAGTCACTGGGAGCAGCCTGGTTCTCTCCCCCATATCCATTTTTAACTCCCACCTGGAGAACAGCAGCTGCACTGTGGATATCCTGCTCAAATCCTGTTATCAGGATGAACCGTGGCATTTCTGAACTATTCTAGGCTGCTGATACAGTCTCCTGGTTGCTTCGACCGAGCAATGGAAATAAATGTACACTGCGCCAGCCAAATTCAGCTTTTCAACTCTACTCTCATCCCTGCCCTGTTGCAGAGATGTTCAGGGGTTAAGTGGCACTGCCAAAGGAGGAACACCTTACGGCCCAGTAACTCTGGTGCCCCTCTAACACACCACACAACAAGGTGCATCAACACTAACAGCATGGATCAGCAAATGGATTTGTTGGAGTAAGTCCAGAAGGCCACAAAAATGATCAGAGGGATGGAACACACCTCTCCTATAAGGACAGGCCAAGAGAGTTGGGGTTGTACAGCCTGGAGACAAGAAGGCTCCAGGGAGACATTATTTTGGGCTTTCAGTACCTAAAGGGGGTTCCTGATAAAAATGGGGACAGACTTTTTAGCAGGGCCTGTAACAATAGGACAAGGGGTTATAGTTTTAAACTAAAAGAGGGCTGATTCAGATTAGATATGAGAAAGAAACTTTTTACAAAGAGGGTGGTGAAACATTGGAACAGGTTGCCCAGAAAGGTGGTGGATACCCCATTCCTGAAAACATTCAAGCTCAGATTGAGCAAAACTCTGGCAACCTGATCTAGTTGATGACCCTGCTCATGGCAGAGGGTTGGACTGGATGACCTTTAAAGTCCCTTCCAACCCAAACCATTCTGTGATTCTATCAGCTTGCTCTTAATACCTGAGCTGGTACAGCCTGAGAGAAGAAAACATGGATAAATTAAAAGGCCCAAAATAAAACCATGAGAGGCAGCTACAGGAAGATTTGGGTCTGGGGGGTGTGAACAGACATGGTTCTGGGGGAGAGGGGCTAAGGGGCAGGAGGCAAAGGAAGGAGCTGAGGAAAGATGCCCAGGGAAAGAAGAAGGGACAGCAGGCAGGATTACTTATTAACAGGTTGGCAAATGTTCTGTCAAGAAAAACTTCTGTTGCGTTTTAGTGACAGTAATTGCTGAGCAGCTGAAAATACTTAACCTGGGAAACACAGAGACAGCAACAGTAGCTGTTATAAGCTCCTGCAATAAAGAAGGAAGAAGAGGAATTTTTGCTGTGCCACTGAAGTTTGCAACAGAAACTGGTATTTTCAAGGATGTATTTTCCCCCTGAGATCTATGAATTCATTGTCCGGTTCCCAAGGAAATGCCACACAGAATTGTTGCACAGAATTCTCTCTTTGACAGGAACTTCAAACCGCAGGCAAGAAAATACAGCCAGGAATTGGCAAGTCTCACCCATGTGAATATGTATCTTCTCCACTGGCTGCTGACATAAGGCATGGACATGAATCTGGAATCAGAAGAAGCAGCTGCCTTTGAGAATGGGAGGCACACCAGGAACGATTACAAAGTTGGTACTTGTGTTGCAACCAGTGTCATCCCTAACATGGTCCAGGTTCCAAATGCACAAACTTCTTGCAGTAACAGAGGAAACCTGTTATATGCTGCGTTTTCACCAGATGCAGAATTAAACATGGTTATTGAGATCTGTGATTTTCCATCATGACAAGCAGACAGCAAGCATAGAACTTGTATGGACAAAGTTGAAAATGTCATTATTGCACAATTTTAATACCAGTTGAGCTCTGCAGGCAGAATCCACAGTACCAAGGTCTCCCCATGGCTTTTAAACATTGGCTTCAGAAGCAGGTACAAAAGAAAAGAACTGAGGAATTTCCCTTTTCAAGGGTATGCAAAAGGTAGACATTTCCAAACAGGTAACCCATATGTGACTGTTTGTGAAAACAAAGAAATGCATAAACTCTTTAATGCAACAGGATGGTAAATGTGGTGTAAGGACCATGTCCTGCCACTGCCAGGCCAACAAGGGCATTTCTCTAAGGTTGCCAGGACAAAGGAGCACCAGCCTTGCCCAGGGCAGCAGCACTCCCAGCACTGACTCTGACCTTCCCAGCCTCAGCAAAGGGGAAAGGAACAGAGGTGTGAAAAAAGGCAAAGGGTGTTTTTTCGATGGATGGGCTTGTGTGTATACAAAATACTGTAATTTTGATTTTAAAATTCCTTTTCCTCTCATTGTAGACATTAAATATTTTATGCTCCTGACACCTTCTGCTGGCATTCTTCTCCAGTCCATTGAACCAAACATCAAACATGGCACTGCTTGTGTTATGCCTGTCCCTTTCACTCCTGCTCTTGGTTTAGCACAAAGGAAACATTACTTTGTGTTCCCATAGGAACCACTCCATCAGTTTTAGAAGCGCGTATGACCTGCCTGAGTTTCCCTCCAGTTCCACCATCCGTGGTGCCCAAGCAGCAAGATTTTGCCCCAGCTATGACGGACCGCAGCAGCAGCATCGCCCTCTGAGATGTTGCTGAATTGGGCACTCCTTTCCAGGGATGGGAAAACAGGCAAAACCAGGCAGAAGATGAAAAACCAGGCAGCCTTTCACTGTGCCAGCACCACAGGCAGCTGAGAGCTGCCTGGGTTCGCTGCCCTTGCTCCAGTTGGAGAAGCATAATCTCTGGTCCTGCCTGAAGAAGAAGTAAGTGTTGCTTGTAAAGTGAGCTGGAAGTAATAATGATCATAATGGAGGGTAATACAAAAGCCAGAGGCTCTTAGATCCAGAGAACTAAGTGCTGTGAAAAGATTTCTCACTCCCCATTTGCCACTGTAGTCCCGATGCCGGGGAGTCAGATCCCATGTCTCTCACTACCTTAAAGCTCTGATTATTCAGAGGCAGCCCAGCCACCTTACTAAACACATCCAAGGTAGGCAAAACATATATGTACTCCTCTCCCACTGCCTCTCGTGGGCCTATGGATGAGGCATTAAGGGCAGAGACATGAGGATTGCACATGTAGCTTGAACAGTGATGAGTGGAATTAATACCATAACTATAAAACAAGGGCTGACAGGAACAGCAACCCCCTGTCCTCTGTGAATCCTCCTGCAGGGAATGCTCTGCCACTGTTTTTTCTGTCCAATAATAACAGGGGTTGATGGTGATGCTCAGAGTCCTAACAGGTGAAAACAATTTCTTCCTTTTCAATTTATCCATAGCAGTGACACCTTTTCCCCTTTATAGGCTGTTCTCAGCCTCTCATTTGTGGAGTTACATGAAAACAACATCAAATCTAATAGCCAACAAGTAAGTGGAGATCAGAAACGCTTTTCAATAAAGGTGAATTACAATTATTAACTCCACTACCTCAAGGACTGACAAAACAGAGAAGTCTGGAGCCCTAACAAGGGTATAACCATGGTTTTACAATGCTGTCTTGTGGCAATTGTGACCGTTTTTACACCTTTAGTTCTCACAACATACTCACAGTATATACTTCAGCATGGGGTGTTCAATGCTTTCCAAAAGTAACTCTTCCCAAGCATGTGAAGTTAAATAAAATAAAATAAAATAAATTGAAATTTGGAGGCCAATGAAGTCACAGACAACACTGAGCTGAGCTACTCTGCTTCCACCCAGCAGGTACCAATGGCACACAGTTAATTCAATGTTGCTGATATACCCACTCAGCAGCCACCTCAGGTGTTATACACACAACCAACCCTTTACAATACAAATTTCAATTCAGCAAGAGAGAATGAGTATTCACCACCAGACCCCTATTTTTTTCCTTCTAAAACAACAGCACCCAGACTGCTGTTTCCAGGGAAGGAGTTTCCTGAAAGATCCTCACTGATTCTACACTGGGCTCCTCTTGCAAGTGGGCCTGTGTTGGCAGTGCTGACACACCAAGTGAGGCTGGGAGTACACATACTTCTATGCAATTTCATGCCTCATATTCAAAGGGTCCTGATGCTTGTGGTGTCACTGGCATCAAAACATGTGTCTTGACAAATCATTTGCAAACTGTCCCTGAACTGCATTATCACCGTCGATATACTCCCTCAGAGGGTGGTCAGACTCAGGAGCTGGCAAAGCACCCCAGCAGTCAGGATACAGAAATGAGGGCTCTATCACAGAATCATAGAATGGTTTGGGTTGGAAGGGACATTAAAGATCTACCAGTTCCAGCCCTCCTGCCATGGGTAGAGACACCTTCCACTAGAACAGATTGCTCAGAGCCACATCCAACCTGGCCTTGAACACCTCCACGGATGGGACATCCAGTTCTCTGGGCAATTTTGGCCACTACAGGTTCTTAGTGTGAAATAACAGATTCCCTTACAGATATTTTAGCATTATTTTAAAAGTCTACACTGTTTCATTTGCCTCCTGAAAGCACCAGTTAAAGTGCTGTGCCCAAATTGTCCCTTACCCCTGCACTGCTTCACAGTACAGATTGTGTTCAGCAGATGTCTAGCTATCCTTGATGAACAAGTTTGTAGAAGAGATGGCAGCCTTCTCTTTTGTTTGCTATGATAAAAATACCATCTTATCTATTCAGCTTGCCATCGGTATTAATAGTATTGGCAACTCTGAAACATCATGTTTGCAATCCACAGCATTCCCCTGCTCTGCAAAGAGTTTGGTTTATGCAGAGGGTACCTGTTTCCCTCTGTTCTGCTCTGTTAGGGATGCACCAAGAGCTCAAACTGCCCCACAGCATCTGCCGGATCACAGAATGACAGAACTGGTTGGAAAAGACCTCCCAGATGATCAAGCCCAACCTCTCAGCAATCACCACCTTGTCAACCAGACCATAGCACTTAAGAGGCATGTCCAGTCTTCCCTTGAACACTCCAGGGATGGCGACTCCACCACTTCCCTAGGCAGCCTATTCTAATGTTTAATCACCTTTTCTGTGAAGAAATTCCTTCTAATGTCCAACCTAAACCTTCCCTGGCCCAGCTTAAGACTGTGTCCTCTTGTCCTGTCACTGGTTGCCATTAGAAGAGGCCAACACTCATCTGGCTACAACCTCCTTTCAGGGAGCTGTGGAGAGGGATAAAGTCTCCCCTGAGCCTCCTCTTCTCCGGGATAAACACCCCCAGCTCCCTCGGCTGCTCCTCAGAGGACAGAGCATTTTGTTTGCTATAATAAAATCACCATCTTACTTATTCAGCCTGCCATCAGCACTAAAAGTATTGGCACCTCTGAAACCCCACATGGGCATCCCCGGCACTACCACACCCTGTAAAGACCTTTTGCTGCACCTAGGGGGTGTCTGTCCCTCCGTTTTGCTCTGCCAGAGATGCACCAAGAGGTTGAGCAGCCCCTCGGCAGCTGCCAGACCACAGAACGACAGAATCACAGAATCTATTAGGTCGGAAGAGACCTGTGAGATCGAATCCAACCCGTGGCCGATCATCACCACGTCTCCCACATCAGAGGGCTGAGTGCCACCTCCAGCCCTTCCTGCAACACCTCCACGGACAGCGACTCCCCCTGGGCAGCCCCACCCCAGCGCCTAACAACCCTTCTGCACCCTGAAAGGAACTTTTCCCGACGTCCAGCTTAACCCTTCCCCTGCACCTCCCGGGGATGCTCCAGGCTGGTCCCCAGCGGAGCCTCCCACTCACGTTGCGGCGGAGGGAGAATCCCGGCAGGAGCGGCAGAGCCATGTCCGCCCCGCACCCGCACCCGCACCCGCACCCGCAGCGCTCCGCTCTGCCTGGATACGGCCCGTGACGTCACGGGGCGCGGAGCGCGGCGCTCATCCCGGCCCGCTCCGCCGGGATACAGCGGGGATGGAGGGGCCGGTCCCGAATTCCGACTCAGGAGCCCCGGCACGGAACGCGGGGACAGTCGGGGCTAGCGGCGCTTGGGGTGAAGTGCAGCGAAATACATTCTAGAACATGTATTTTTAATAGATTATATATATACATGTAAAAAATCTATGTTATGTATGTATAATATATAGAATAGGTTTTATATAAAATATTAAAATATAAAATAAATACATACATAGACGTATAAAATATATAGTATATAATATATGTTTATATATTACATATGTAATATATATAATTATGTATATAATTATCTATATTATATATTATTAACATTAACAATTATATATAATATATAACTATATATAATACATCTTACATATAATATATATAATTATATATTATATAATAATTGTATGTTATAAATATTATATATTAGAATGCATTATATATTGCAACCTATTGTATATATTATATATACTATCTTTATATATATATATTTCATTATATATTTATGCAATATATATTGTTAATCATGTGTAGAAATTTATTATAAAATATTATTAAATATTCAATATTATTTACATTGTCTTTGTTATACAATAATATCTAATATTTATATATTAGATATAGTATATATCAGGTACAATATACATTAAATATTTATACACCACGTGATATATATACTATAGTATATATAATATATATAGTGTATAATTTGTATAGTATATATCATATATACACTATATAACATAATACATTATATATTATATATATACACTATATATACTATATTGTATTTAGTATATATAGTAGAT
>JAWWMP010000001.1:112178361-112201439 GCA_035047865.1 Dendrocincla tyrannina
AAGGGAAGGGAAGGGAAGGGAAGGGAAGGGAAGGGAAGGGAAGGGAAGGGATCTCTCTGAGATGAATGAACCAGCCTTACTGCAGCTTCATGCAGAATCCCCATAGGCCTCTTACAACTAATGGCACAGCTTCTCATTGGGGTCAGTAACTAACCATCATCAAAGCACAGTAGTGAGGAGATGGTGTCTCTTTTCACTTCATTTATCCTCCAGAATTGGTCTCTCCTGTTAAGTTTTTGTCTCTCATTTCATAGCAGGGTGGTTGAAATTTCTTAATACCCTTCTGATACCACTAAAAAAACTGGTGCTCCAAGATTTCAGGCCGTACAGGCAGAGGCTCTAGTGAAGAGCATACAACGGGAAGACTATCACTGCTGGAGAAAGGTCAGTGAAATGCAGAGCATCACTAAAGAGTCCAGTGCATTTCCAGCTGAAAATCCTGTGAATTGTCCCTCACCTTCAGGTCAAACCTTTCTGCCCAGGATTACCTCAGTCTCACCCAGTAAAGGAGCCACAGGGAGCTGTGGAGAAGGGGAGCATCTTCCTTATGCACCAAAACATTGCTACAATTCGATGTTTTCTACCAGTCTTCAATCATTTTTTTTCCTTTCAAAAGCAAAGGGGGGGAAAAAAAGAATATAATCTACTTTAGAACAGAATTGCTTCTTTCTACATTACCTTCTCTTTGGGGTTTCTCTCACATGTTTATCTTTTTTGTTCCTTGCTGTATTCACTCTACAGTACAGACCGAGTGAAAACAAATTAATTTTAATGCCTTTTCTGGGAAAAATAAAAGTACTCCAGGAAAACCAATTTTGATAAAAGCTTTTTATTAAATGAAGATTGTTAATAACAACAACAGCAACCAGTTGGCAGTAGTAAATTAACTGTGTCTTCTGACTACTCTGCAGATGATAGTGGTGGATGTACATAGGACTGCGTTAGTTGTACAGTTCAAAGGAGGAAGGAAGCAGGAGGGAAGCTAAAGCTGGGAAATATATGGAAAATACTGTTTTTGTGGTAAAAAGACAGAGATTCTGGTCTCTTTGTATTGAGATTGAGTTTTACTAGCAAACTTGAAATCAGCGGCAGGGGTTGGGGGGTGTCAAATTGTAAACTGAGCAACCCAAAACTTTCTAAAGAGGCTTAATTATTTAAAAATACTGTTATTTTCTCTGACTGAATGCTGTTGGCTCCAGGCTTGTTAGCCCGTTTGTCTGAGTAAAACACCAGGTCTTCCATTTCCAAGTTGTGTCAGTTTAGAATAGGAAAATTTAGAAAAAAAAGGAGACCAGGAAAGTTTGGCTAAAATTAGCATAATTTAGTGTCACTTGTCTGTGAATATGTTTCTGTCTCTGTCATACATGTTGCTTCATCCTCTTTCTGAGATCGGTTTTACAGGCTGTGTTAAGGCTGGGCTGTTCATCAGACCAGTCCTTAAAACTATTGACTTCTTATGTTTTCCCATGTATTTTATTACCTCCTTCATTTTCACTTCACTGGTTAATGAACACATAGCCTATGAACATACTTTTTCAGGCTGCAGCTGTGGGGTGCTCCAGAAAACGCACAGAGGGGCAAATTTGGCACTTCTGCAGCTGCAGGTCTGTGCTGGCCATGTAGCACATGAGTGCTTGGTGCAGCATTGCTGCATCTGCCTACTGCCCCAGGAAGGCAAAATGTGAATTTCTACAGCTCATGGCCCATGACATCTTTGTCCTGGTGATGACATGGGGGATAGGAGAACAGAAAAGTAGTTAGCTCCAGTCAGGTCTCACTGGAGGGTTTCCCTACCTGGAATGATCTTTCCACGGCCAATTGCTCCAGTTCATCCTGTCCTAATAAGGCATGTTTGCACATCAGTCACTTTGGCCTTTGGGGAAGTGAAGCACTGGTCAGGGATGAGGGTGGGAGCTGTGGGACCCCCGTGGGTGCACCCTCCCTGGCACAGCCTGTGTGCCAGGGGCTGTGCTGAAGGCTGGTTTTCCTCACCTTCTGTCCCCATCCCATCATACCATCACAAACTCATCTGGAAACTTGATGGGAGAAGTTCGCTGTCTTACAGAACAAGCTCGGCGGGCATGTTTCACTTTGCTATGCCTGTTTGAAGCGTTTTGAAGTTCCTACTCATCTGATACCCAGCTCTTTTACATAAGGTGTGAGCTTCTCAGGGATATTTGCAATCAGCCTGACTTCCCTGTCATTGAAATTGAGGAGAAATATGAGGGGCCACTTTCCTAAGTCCCCCACTCTTCTGAGAGTACATGGAAAAAGAAATATTCTGGGGCTGGTAGATCCCTTTGAGTTGCCCCTGCTGCATATATTCAGTGAGATCTGCAGTACAAAGTAGCTGCTCTGTTCCCCCTCACCCTCCTTATGTGGGCTGATCTGAGATGCAGGCATGCTAGTAAAAGGAACCCGACAGAGGAGCCTCTAATTCAATTCAGAAGTGGAATGCAGATTTGATTATTTTTTTTTCAATTAAACCATAGACACACATTTAATACAGAATGCAGTGGTGGCTGGGAAGAATGGGAAAAACTCATGAGGAGCACCACACCTCACACAATGATGGGAGGAAAGTACCAATATAATGCTTGGCAGCAGCACCATAACCAGACATCCAAGTGCAGCTGAGCCCCCTGAGTTGTGTTGTCACCTGCACCTCCCTCCAAGGTAACAACTGTTTCAGGGTGAAAGCCAATTGCTGGCGAACACAAAGCCCTTGTGGCAGGGAGGCACAGTGACTCTGTCACAGCCTGACAGGGCAGTCACCCCCTGGCAGCCCCATGGAAGTCAGGGAAGTGCTGCTGTCCCTCCAGACTGCCAGTGACAATGTCAGGCACTGCACAACAGGGAGTGGCACTCAGGAGCACCATGAAGAAGGGAGGCAGCTATGACTGTCCTGACTGTATTTGGTTTCCCCTCCTTCACTTCTGACCTGTTTGGGAGGTCAATGGACTGCATTCATCTGCACCACGAACACTTCCTGACTTTCCTCTCGCACTGCTTTTCTGACAAAACTGAGGGGTTTGGTACTGCAGAAGTGTCAATACACCTTTTCTCCTTTCCAACAGTGGTGTAATTTCCCAGTAGACTAACTCTTCCTGACCACTGTCAAAGGTCTCCCATCCAGCCAACAAGGCACTCCAGGACACTAAAAATACCTAACCCTGGCTCTGTTCAGCCAGACTTACCAGTCTTCTTCCTTGTGCCTAGGAAAATTCTGTCGGCGTTTCTCCAAGTCTTGAGAGTCGCCTTGAGGATATGCCATGAGGCTGCATGACTCAGTTCCTCCCTCTTCTGCCATCCTCCTTTTTTAAGCTTAATCTTTTCAGCTGATGGATAAAACAACAACAACAACAATAAAACCCAACAATTTTTAAAATTCCCATGGCAATAAATAGATAGAGAGATTACAGTCAATTACCAGAAACTGCTATTGATCAAGGCTGGTTTAGAAGTATACTTGCTTTCTACGATAAAGCATACAGTACAATTTCCCCTGCATTCAGCATCTATTTCAATTAAAATGAGAGGGGAGGAATTGCCACTTACTTTAAATAAAAAGCTTTCAAGCTATTCTTGCAGGCTGCTTTGAGGATCTAGGACAGATCAAAGCTGCTTTGAGAATTCATCCATTCTGCTGCAATATATGATAGCTCATTGTCCACAGGAAAAAAAATTAAGGCAGTATTAGATATCAAAGCAGCAAGTGCATTTTGGGTTTTCTAAGCAGTGGTCTCAAAACTGGTGAAGCCTGCCAGAATAATAACAGAGCAATAATCCCTTCCATCACAGAGACCAAGACACTGGCAATTGCAGGCACCACATCAGAAATTGTTTCTTGATCAAGCTCTGTCTTCATCACAGTTAGGTCATCTGTATGGATCAAAAGTCTTGGTCAATACCAGCTTCTCAAAACTGACTGCAATCAGTCAATTATGAATAAGTTAGGAATGGAGGTTTACCCCAAACTTAATCCCTTTGCTGATTAGGACTTTATTCTAACTTCCAGCCTAAAGGCATTCATGAGAAACAGATCCTTTTGATCCTTGTTTTGGCACTGCCCTTGGAATAACGTGTCTTTTTGTGCTGCTCAGAGCCTCCTCCTTACGTAACTGCAGATAGCAATCACATCTTCTTTCAGCTTTTGGCCAAGTTTAGTGGACCAGACTTTTTGGCACACTGCTTATGTGATAATTCACCTTTCTTCTGAACTCTCAGCTCTGCTTTTCTCTCTGCTTGCTCCGGCCTGAGTGTGTCTTCCTTGAATAAAGGTATCTATGCACAATAGCCTAAAAGAACTCTCTCTCACCAAGCTGCTGCACTGTTCCCATCACTCTCACCTCCGTTGTCGCTCTGCTATGTCTTCTCAATATTCCTTTCCTCTCTCTTTCAGCTTTCCTAGGTTTGTGCTTTCTCCTGCTCTCTCTCTCCACTTGTACTGCTTTAGTTCTGCTTCTTTTCTTCACCGATGCTTTTCTCATCCAAGGCCAAAATAAGTGAGAAAAGTGTTGGGTCCTCCTTTCCAAACCTGTTGATTGAACATGCTGAAGAATAAGTGATCTGTAGGGAATAGGATTTATTGGGCTGTTAACTTGAATGGAGCTGTCTGGTTCAGCCTGTCAAGTTTCTGAGCACTATCTCTCCCTGCACGGCTCCACTGCTGCTTTTCCTCTCTCTGAATGTACTTTGAAGGGCTTTTGTACCAGTGTCTGAGAAGTATGGGTAAGACCTAATTTAGGGATGGGAGAAGCCGACTTCACTATCTATCAGAGGTGTTTTCATGTACTTAAAATGTATTTTTCAAGGCAACTGCTCCTAATACTTCATGACTATATTGCCTCCCCTTCTTTGGAATTAGAGCTGCTGTCCTGATGGGGTTTTGTCTCTTTCTTTGGAGGCAACCTGTGTTAGCACAGAAAGAAATGTCTTCATCTGAAGTTCATTTTGAATTTGTGATTAAAATCAATTCTTTTTATGATGGAGGTACCTATTTTGCTATGTTTCTACCTTGAAGATGGGGCAAACTCCAGATCTTGTCAATTAAAGGGTAAAGAAGGTTTAAGTGAGAGACGAAACCCTTCTGCCATGCCAGGGCACAATATTAGCTGGTCACTAGCACGTTCCACACCATATTTACTTTTCTGTGCTAAATGCTGTAGCAAGTGTAGTTGAAAAATAAATAAATGAGTTGAGGTCGAATATTTAAGGGATTTTCAAGTGGTACAAAAACTACAGTGAGACTGTAGCAACCTTGACAATGTCCCTTTAAATTACACTTAATAAATACCAGGGAGCTGAAGTGTTCTGTGGTTGTGCATATATTTGTAACAAATGGTTGCACAAATATTTGGCTCCTCACGATGAACTAGATGGTATGACATTTGCCAGGGAAAATTAATTACTTTAACGTGTGTTGTATAAAATATGAGATAATCATGTAACCTATGTGCACGCTGTACAGTGTTGCTGAGTGACTAAGTTATTACCAAAGGAAATTTATGAGAAATAAACAAGAAATAGTCAGAGATGTTGTAAATGTCATGTTATGCTCAAGGGCCTTTTGCGGCTGAATAATTTTTATGTGGATGAAGAGGACGGGATCATGCTGTGAAAAATCAAGTTAGAATGAGTTAATCTTTGTATTTGCACATAATTTTATTGGTATTTAATGTAGCTATGATGTTTCTGTTTCAAATTGTAGGGACAGTTCATAGTGAAGATGACAAGATCAAATCAGACTGAACTGAGTGATCCAGCGTGGTCTCAGCATCAAATTTTAAGCTGTCTGTGTTCAAGAAGAAAAGCTGCCTATTAAAAAAATGGGAAACAAAGTGGTCCTGATAGTCAAGTCATGGCTGCTGGTTTGGGCAAAATCTCACAGCCTAATTTATGTGACTTTTTGGAAAGGTGAAGTCATCTCCCTTAGAGGTCTTGCCTTCTCTGTGCAACCCTCATGTCTCACAGGCAGGGAAGGTTCAGCGACTGCCAGAGCTCTGCCTTCCCCTCCCACCAGGATGCTCTGCAGAGTCTGTGTGAGGCTGTGTACAGGAGGAAGACATGGAAAGCAGTGAACTGGAGAAATGTGAACTGGCGAGGGAAAAGCAAATACACACATTTCTTCTCAGACAAAGAGTGTAGAGCGTGATAAACCTGATGTCTAAATAGCAGCAGGAAATAATGCAGTAAAAAATCATGTCCATTACATTCTTCTTCTTTCACCTCAGATAGATGAGGGTCTTTCTTGAGCAGATAGCAGAATAATTTAAAGAAAACCAGGGTTGATTGGTTTGTGGGGCACTTTAATTATTCCCATAGATCTAGAGAACTTGATAAACTGGGGCACAGCCCGCTCAGCAAGTGGCACTGGCATTTCTTTCTAGAGCAGTACAGAAAGCAGCTTCCCAGGTGGTGATCCTGGAGTCCTGGAGTTCCTGCAATGGGAGAGGACCAGCTGGGGAAGATGAAGGTGGAGAAAACATCGGTGAGAAAGTTACAGGATCTGTAAGCCTCGGAGAAGGAAGGAAGGATAACATCAGCCTGAAGGCAAAGGACTTGAAGGCAAAAGACTTTAATGAACACAGAGGATATTGGCAGGTAAATTTCTCTAGGAATCAAATCCATGGAAGAAAGGAGCTCCCGAGAAGGTTAATGGTTCATTAAATTTAAAGAAAAAAAGAATAAACAAAACACAGTACCAACAGAATCACAAAATATCCCAGTATGTAGAGAGGATGGCAAATGCAGCAGGAGATATTTGTGAAATCACAAGCTCTTCAATGATCTCAAGTGCAAGAAGGGAGTGTACAGAACATAGAAACTAGGTCAAATATCTAAAAATGAATGTTAAAAAAACCCTCAGCATGAGCATACAGAGACAAAATCAGAAAGTCTGAAGCACAAAATAGAATACTTCTCCTATTCTTTGCTTATACTCATAAGGCATTTTAAGGGCATTTTTGACAGCAACAAAAAGGGAAACAAGGGAAGAATTACTCTCTGGGTAGGAAAATTGGTAGGTAATGCTGAGAAGCTCATAGACCTTAGTGCCTTTTTTAAAGAAGACTAGAAGAGGACAAGCATAGTGTTTCTGTTAAAAGCAGGGGCAGGGAATTGTGAATCCAGAGAATTAGAAACAATCACCATCCCTGTGATTCCTAAGAAAAGACTAATACAACTGATCAGGTGATTTATAACTCTGTGAAATTTTACAGTGAGATGAGGCTTGATATGATTTGCCTTTTGGCAAATCCACCAGATTTCCTTCTATGACAAGGAAACAGGTGTTGTGGGTACAAGAGAAACAATATGGGCCACACACAAGTGTGTGTGTGTGCTGGGGGTCAAGGGGGGACTGGACAGACTTACCACAAATACACTTGGAGGGAGCTTGCAAACGGGTAAAATGTGAGATTCCCTCCAGTTCCCTCTGCCAGTGCTTATGCAGGTGCCTACACTGGAGATTGTGGGGTCTGTAATGGCCTGTAAAATGCAGGGAGCACCTCAGCTGAAGGGAGCTGGGAGGGAGAGGTGAGTGGTAGGTTGTGCTGGGAGCAGTTGTGGCCCTTCTAAAAGAAGATGTGCAGTGAGAAGAGAAGGATGTAGGGAGCAGGATGTGGGCTGGTGTGGCTGTTTGCTGAGTAGCTTTGAGCATCCTGTGCTTCCGAGCCAAACTGCAGGAAAAGGTGTGGCCAAGGAGAAGATCCCAAAAGCCTTGCAGATAAGAGGGGGACAACCTTCAATGACAGCATCTTGGTGTGGTTCTGCATCCCGATAGTTGGGACAATGCCCTAAGGAGATCAGCAAATGTGGGGAAATCCGTTATCTCTGTTTGTTGGCCATAGTGGATAAGACACAACAAAAAGTAATCCAGTTACACCAGAAGAATGCTCTAGCAGTGAGGATGGTGAAGAAGAGCAGCACACCCTGAGCATCTTCATCTCCCAGTGCTTGTAACAACAGGTGAGACAGATTTCTGCCAGGTATGGCTCAGGTACAGCTGATCCACCCCAGGGTCAGTAGGATGTAGTAAATGTGTGTACTGTCTTCTTTCAGCACTGTGTTTCACCCAGGATATTAAGGTGTGTCCCTGCAGTAATGGCCTAGCAGGAACCCCACTGGAAAGGTGAGGGGATGGGTGGGTGGCCTTTCACTCACAGCAATCTGGCTCATTCTTTGCTCCCAGGTGCACATTCAGGCTTGTCCTTGTGGTCTCTTCTCCTCCTGCAGAGCTGGCATATTCTCACCCAGAAATGGCTGAGGAGATCACAAGGACCCATCCGGCAGGTGGGATATTTTGTCTCTGGAGGTAGCTGGGCCAGGCACTTCAGGCAAAAACACAGAAGGTGTGTGAGTGGATAACCCGTGAATAAAGTGCTCCTTAATGTAGGAAGAATGGCAAATAAGAGAATCCAGTTTCTACATGAAGAGGTTTAAGTCATCATCTGAAGCTCAGCTACCCTGGGGCTGCTCGTGTTTCAACCCCTCTATCCTAGCTGCTGGCAGCCTCATCAGCTGTGCAGTGGATGACATTTTCTTTAATTCTGCAAGGCTGTCAAGGCAGTGAAGCTTCATCCCCTCATTCTGTGGTACAGCCTTCCTCTCTTCTCATCCCCTGCCTTTCTGTGTCACTGATGGGTTTTGCTGTCTTACTACCAAAATGTCAGGAGAAGTGCCAGGTCTGCCTGCTCTTGGCTTCCCTTGGCTTGTGTGGTTCTGACTGCTCCCTGTGGAAATCAAACAGCTTCCTCAGTCTTCACTTGGTTTTATTTTCCCCAACTTCCCTAATAATTTTCACAGATCATGCCTTACATTTCCGTGTCTTGATACAGAAAGGGCTAGCATTAGCCTCTGTTTTAATGGGGGAACCCAGGTTATTCTGAAGGATGGTGCAGAACAGTAACCTCTTGTGAGATCCTTGAAACACTTCCCCAGAGAGAGCCAGAGCTCTCTCTTGTCTGCAGAGAGGTCTCAATAAGCTCCTTAAGTTAAATCAGCCCTTCTGAGCAGGTCTCTGCAGAGCATTAGGCTGACCAGAACAAGATCCAGTGTTCCGGGGGGATCCCTAAACCTTAATGGCACTGAAATGTCATAATATTGAGTCTATTTTCCACCCCATTCTGACCCTTGTTTATGATTTGGCCTCTGTTTACACTGAGCTTCCAGGTGAATGTCCCAGTCTTTCCCTGATTTTGCTGGCTGTGATTTAGGACCAAGCAATGTGCAGGGGTCTCCAGGTCAGACCATCCACTGGACATGATTTTGCATTAATGAGCACCAACACAGCTTTATTGTCCCACTGCCCACACGCTCAGACTGGACTAAACTTCTGGGAATTCTTTTCTCTCCATCGGCTCAGCCTTACCTAGATTACTTTGTGTCACCTTCAAATGTTGCTCCCACACCTCTCTTCCAGATCACGAAGAGATACTGCAAATGCCACTCATTGTGTCATACAACTCATTAGTATATTAATATTAATACAGGATCTAAAAAAGAAGGTTGAGAAAACATTCTGGTTACAAAGACAGGAGATGCCAGGATTAAGGGTTCTTATGCAGTTGTGATCTAAATCCCTCTGTACAGCACTACAGGTTTTAGTCATGGCTACATAGACTATTGTTTAGAGTATCCCTTCTGGTTTAGGAGGCAGTGTAGATTCCAGACTAGATGGATTGTTTTCTGACCAAGGGTGCAGCCCTTGTGTAAATGGACTGTCACTACATGGAAATGGAGCACCATTTCTGATCTGTGCCGGACAGACAAGATAAAAGGGACTTTGAGATGCAGAGGAAGATTCTCTCCTAAACTATTTTTTTTGTTCTATGAAGAAGCTATTACCTTAATTCAACACAACATTGCAGCTAGAAAAAAGATTGAGGTTAGTTAATAATGAATTTATTTATATCCATGGGATAGGAATTTCACTGACTCCTATCGATAGGAGTCCAATTATTTGAATAAAATGGAAAGTGTCAGTGGCTTCTTGACATTTGCCTGTCTGGCTTTAGAGAGCTGATGAAGAGAGGCTTTGGAGGGATCTAGAGCCCACCTTCCCACATCTACAAGGAGGTCACTGAGGTGAGGGAGATGGGCTCTTCAGGGTTGCATGGCAGAGTGGAGAGGGAAAACAGGCACACATTGAAACAGAGACTCAGACTGGGCACAAAAGGAACTTGTTCCCCACAAGGACAAGCCTAATGTAGAGGGGTTGTGCATGCTCCGTCCTGGAGGTTTCCAAGTCCTGTTTTACTCAAGCCATGAGCAACATGGGTTGATCTCAGGGCTCATCTTTATCTGAGGCCCCCAAGTTCCCTTTCATCCCTTATCCTCTGCTTTAACACTCATTGTTGGCAGTGCACCTCCTACAGGTGGGATCAGCTTGACTGGAGCTCTGCACCTCAACACCCCTCCCTGCAGCTATTTCTCCCCCTCAGAGAAACCAAATTATGTTTTGGCCAAGGGAATTTGGTGTTGTGACACCAGTTGCAAGGCTGCCTGTAGATTCCAGGTGAGCAATAACTCACCTAGAACAAGACATGGGAGAAGCTGTGAAAGGGAGAAAACATATGCCAGGCTACATTTGAACCTTGTAACCTCAACACTGTAATTTCCTCATTTTGTAAAACACAAAATTCTTTTCTTTTCTTTTTTTTTTTTTCTTCTTTGTTATGTACCACACTGTGAGGCACAATTTGCAGGTCATCTGTGGAGGTAATTCCCTCACGTGAGTGCAGTTGCACTACTGAGTGTATAGTAGAACTGCTTTTGCAAAAATAAGAGATTATTGAAAAAAATGTCTGTGATTAGGATATTGCTAATTTACTTCAAAGGAGCAATTACAGAGTCTTGACACCATTTAGGACTACATAACATCAATCTCAAATTGACCGTGTTTTCACACCTTGTTTTCCTTGGCCATCAGATGATAAAAACCCCAAGAATCCATTCCTAAGACACTGTACATTTATGAAGTATTTTTGCTTCACAGAGTCAACATTCAGAGCTCAGGTGGTGGCCCCCCTCATGCATTTCCCCCGTGCTGTGAGTCTCCTGTCAAGAAGCAACTACACAAATGGGGCAAAAGCACTCTGGGGTGGTTTGTGCTGCCCAGCCATGGTGACATCTCTACACAGAATAGATAGGAGGTCCCAACCACAATCCTCTTTCACCTCTTGTCTCCCCCCACCAGTATTCCCTCACATTAGAACCCTTTCAGAACTGGGAAAAGAAGAAGCTGGTTTCTCCATAATTTCTATAATCAGGAAAGTAAGCATCCCAACTTTCTTCTCCCCTGTGGAGAGATCAACAAGCCTAAATTCACTTCAGCATTTGTAAACAGCTGGGAAAGGCTGAGCCTTAAGCTGTGTCTATACTGGTTTTTTTTCTGGATTCCTCTCCCAGAAGTTTGGCAGATTCAATAAATTTTGCTTTGGGACAAAATCGAACTCACTGAAATGGTTAGAAACTTTATTAAGTGTTAAACATGAGTGATATTAGAGAAGTAGAGTTAATTGTAAATAAGAGCCAAAATTCAATATAATCAGATTAAATACAATGAACTATAACAACATCCATTGAAACAGAATGTTGCATTATCAACTGCATTTACAGTTTGATCTGGAGAGGCAAAATTGTACCTGGGAAGGCAGCCACCAGAGCATTACTGGGATGCTTTTCTGTTGTGCAATTTTTTAAGAGCAAGATTTATTTACTTGTCAATTGAAAATTAAACCAGTGAGACTCAATTAATGCATGACACTGTTCCCTTTGAGCACAAACATGACTCAGAAGCAGTTCACAAAGAAGACAAGCTCTTGCTTAGTTTAGCAACATGACCTGCTTAGTTCTCAAAGGGACTCATCAAACTGAAATTAGGCGGTTAAAAAAAAATCCGAATAAATTTAGGAACTAACAGATCCTGGGATCCCTCTGCTAATTTATATAGCTTTGAAATAACATTTTCCTTTTTTTTTTTTTTTTGGTCAAGTTTCTCCCTTAGGTCAGAGCACAAACTTGCAGTGGCCTAAGTCACAAGCTGCTGAGCCAAGGAAAGGTACATTAGGTAATCTGGGTAGTGGCACCATAGACTTCCCACTTCTTTTAAAGCTGGAGATTAGGAAAAGCGCTGCAGAGAATCAACAAAACCAAAACATAGTCATTTTAGAAATCACTCAGGAGCTCCTTCTCATCCATGTAGGACCAGTGATGCTACTTCAGCTGTGCATGTGGCTCCAGGTGTGAACCTTGTGTTACACGTGTCCACATCTCCTCCTCTCTTCTGGAAGACACTTCTTGCATGAAACTCTATTTTTTTTCTCTGAAAAATGGAAAGGAACCAGAACCCTCTCTGAAATACACAATCAGTCGACATTGCTGCTGCTCATCCATGGAAAGTACTCACAGCCTTTGAAAAGCAACCTGTGGGTGCCTCACACCACCATTCCAGTTTAGATTATGGGGCTGGGGAGTTCGAGTCCATCCCTGCTCATTGTCTGGAAGGGAATCAGTATGAGGAAAAAGCAATGAGCAAACAAGACTGTGTGTTTCCCAGTGCTGAGCAGGCTGGAAGAAACTCAACCCCAAAACTGAGGATAACACATATAGCACAGGAATGGTTTCACTTTTAGCAATCTGTAGAAATAGCTGGGCTCAGATTTCACTCAGCAAACACCGATATTGCATGTTATATGGCTCCTCAGTGGTGTGACATGATAGCAGGAGGGACAGAAATGATGGGGGACAGCGATGGGCACTGCCTTGTCAACCAAATTGAAGCAATGCCCATCCATTAAGTTACCTGAGGAGCACAGCACAGATTTGTAGGCTTGTTTGTCTTTCCCAAAATACCCACACTAGCACAGGCAGGGCAGGGCAGTGCTGTACCCCCCTGCCTCTGTAGCCTCCCCCAGGGAACTTGGCTGTGTTTGTAGGACCCAAGGCCCAGCTCTGACACAGCCCAGCTGTGTAACCTTGAGTCAGGCTGCTGAGAAAGCCCTGGGAAAGTCAGCACACAGATAAGAGAGGTACAATTACAGGCAGAGGAAAGGGTGTTCAGACAGGCTTGTTGTACAGCTCAGGAATTCAAGAGGGAAAACACCTGCAGGGAAACATATTGAATCCTTTAAAAGACAACAAAAAGTGAGGCTGTTTGAGGGCTGGTCAGAAATTAGGGGATGGGCAAGTCATTTGCTTGGTGTTACCTCCCACTGCACAGGAATAACCAGTTTTTTTGAGATGACTGTCATCCCTTGAGGTAAAGGTCCCTGTGTTGCTTTGAGCCCCTGATGCCCCTGCCAGCCTCAGGGATTGTTCCATACAGGGAGAGATGCTGCTGCAAAGCACCAGGGGTATGGCCGTGTCCTGTCCATGTTCCACCATGTGGAAAAGCAGGAATTAACTCTGACACCTCGAGGTGAAGCAAGGACTCAGGTAGGTCACACTTGCTGGGCCAGTGCACAAAGCCCAGGAGGATGGTGTCTGCCTGGACACACACACAGCCACTCACGGGGCCACTACCAGATCTTCTGGCCCCCAGCCGGATAATTCCAGCTGGACTCAGTTGTGCCTTTATTTTTCCCAAGTGCTGATATTCAGCCAAAGATGAGTTTGGACATCCACAACAGCACAGCAGCTGCCAAGCAGAGCAGAGGGCTGTGCTGGAAGATGAGCTGGTGTCCACGGGGAGCTGAGGAGGAGGGGAGTTTCTCCCCAGCTGGAAGCAGGACTGAAGTCTGCCCAAGGTCCCAGCTCTGGGTGCCATGTCTCCAGGCATCCTGTCAGGGTTGGCCTTGGCAGCTCTTTTCCCTCTGCACTGCAGCTGCACAGTGGTCCTGTCAAATCTGCCAGCCTTGGGAACCACACAAGAATTGCAGGATCTACGAGGGTCTGTCAGCCACCTGCAGGGATGATCATATTCCTCTGGCTCTGCCCAGGATTGGCGGCTGCACAAGCCCTGGAGAAGTCCCTCATGGCAGGTGCTGTGTAAGTGGGCAGGGTGGCTGCTGTGGATGAGGAGCACCTGAATGATGCCTTTGTGTCCCTGAATGCTCCTCTCGTTTTCCCAGTGGTCATTATTCTCCCACAGGCTGGTGCTCCCACAGCTCTTGCCTCACTGGTGTTCTCCAGCCAGCCCAGTCAGAGCTGTGCTGGTGGTGCTGGGCACGGTGGAGACACTCAGGAAAGCACCCTTTCCACTCTTCAGCTGGCATCTTCTGGCAGATGATTCCTCCTGCCAGCTGGAGAGGGACTGGTTTACTCAACCATGCCCTGTGGAGGCTGCTCCCCTTGAGAGGTTCAGATTCTTCCATCCCATTTCCTTATCTCCTTGTTTCCCCCAAGCAAAGGTTCCTGTGGTGCTCCCTGTGGAAGGTACTAAGCACAGCTCTAGGAGAAAGTAAATGAAACACCCTCTGCAGCTTGTGACCTTCCTCCTGCCCCATCGGGCTCCTTCAGCCCCTCTTCATCTCCGTAGCCTGTCACTCCTGCAATGGGCAGTCTCCGCAGCCCCAGTCCCTGGGGATGGATGGGGATAATGGGATCAGATGGGGGTAATGGGACCTTGCTCCCCTGGGAACACAGGATTCAACCAGCCCACGATACCAAGTGGAGTAGTTTACCCACTTGGGTTTTTTTTTTAATTTGTTTTTTATTGGCAGCAGTTAAACTATTTTATAAAGGAACCATGTTTCTTTGTAAAATTCATCAAGCAATAAAACAGTGTGGAGACCAGATGAGGGAAGGTGTACGTAGGTATAGATATGAAGAATTTGTATTCCTCTCCCTTCTTATTCAACCCATGGGCAAGAAACTGCATAGTTCACATATTTACAGAGCTTTGCAAAAGGTTAGCAGTTACTTCTTCTATAATATATATTAATGTAGGAAAAAAACAACATTTGAAATTGTAAAAATGTCAGAAACCCTTTTTAAAAGTAATTCATGAGTGTACCATTGCCAAGACCTCTTCTCCTATCGACAAGAAAGATTTGCAATGAGAAATTCTGTTAATAGAGGTTATTTGCATAAATCTTTTGTGCAACAGACTTCAAATTGTTTATATTATATATACTTCTCTTGTGGCACGTATGTTAAAATACTGTATTTTTAATAGTATGTTCATGTTGACACTTACAAGTCTACAAAGCCATGACTCACCAGTGTCTAGTCTCTCCTGAAGTCAAGGGCAGTCAAGCTTACAGATCCGTAAATGACAAAACTTCATTAAACACTCACCAGTCCTCAGTAATTCCCTTTCCAGTAAGTTATCACAATTGTCCCACAAAAGCTTTCAAGCATCTCCCTCTCTTTTTGCAATCCTAGGATGTGATTTATTACTCTGGTCTGGGTGCTCTGAGAACTTTTTAATAGTACTAATTGCCTTATTATCCACTGCAGTGTGAGAGTAAAACCTTTTGACATTTTCCTTCCTTCCCTGAGGAAAACAAATCCCAGTTCCTGGGATATTGCCTTCTGCTGCCTCTGTGATTACTGGGGCGAGGAATTCCTTTAAGCCCTTTGCCTTATCAGCCTCATCTGTCACCAACTTTCCATTCCCATCTCTCTCAGTGCTCCCTCATCACTTTGCATCTTCTGTTGTTCTGTGCGGTTTTTTTCCTCTTCCTTTTTACTTGTGTCAATCTTCATCACATATTCTATTCTTTATTTTCTATCAATGTACATTTTCACATCAGGCTCTGTGATACTTACCTTGCCCCATTTTGCTATTTTTAAATTAGTGTAGGAGTGCCTATTGAAAGAGAAAAGAAAAAGAGAAAAATGCATTTTTCTGGCTGTTCCATATTTAAGAATTTGCTGCAACAGCTCCAAGCAAACCACATGCACAAATTCCTGTATGTCACCAACCAGAGGATCTTAATCTTCTAAAAAGCAAATCAAATATATATATATATATAAAAAAGGCAGATCTCTAACCTTTCCAATGCTGATATAATACATACATTTGCTTTATTTCCTTTTATTCTTTTTAGGGAAAACACAGAATTAATTACGGTACCACATACGCACACTGCTCGGTGTGAACAGTATGAAGAGACCAGCCATAGAAAGAATTTAAGTTGTGTGTTCAGATGGAGGGAAGACAAGGCTGAACTCAGTAGGACAGAGGGGTTGAGCAGGATAAACCCTGACTTGCATAGTGGAGGGGAACACTGGAGCCTTTGCTCACAGGAGGATGGTTGGTCACTAGTCAGGTTGGGCCAGGTCAGCTGTGGCTTTGTGCAGCCAGATCCTGTAAAACCCCTGAGGAGGGAGAACCCACCCCCACCCTGGGTGACCTGTCCCACTGCTGCATCACCCTCCTGGTGGGAGACCTTTTCCTAATGTCCAGCATGACTCTCCCAAGCCACAGTCTGTGGCTGCTACCCCTCCTCGAGGAGGGTTTGGCTCCATCATCTTTGTGAGTGCCCTTCAGGTAGCTGTAGGCTGCCTTACATTGACCCTCAGCCTCCTCTTCCCCAGGCTGAACAATCTCAGCTTCCCTTGTAGCTCCAAGGCTTTAGACCCCTCACCAGCTTAGGTGTTCTTCTCTGGAACCTTTCTTATTTCTCCACATCCCCCTGCAACTGGAGGGCCCTAAAGCAGTCATGGTATTCCAGGTGTGGCCCCCTGAGGGCCAAGTACAGACAGGCAGATCACAAATTTGCATAATTGCTTGCCATGCTCCTCCTAAGGCACCTTAGCATGTGGTTTCAGCAGCTAGAGTTCAGGGTTCACAGAAATTGAATTTGAGGTCCACCATAACCTCCATGCCTTCCCCAGCACAGCTCCTACTCCTGCAGTGGCTACTTATGGGCTTCAAAAGGCCAAGAGAATTGGGATTGAGCCTGGAAAAGAGAAGGGTCTGGTAGAGCAGCCTTCCAGTACCTGAAGGAAGCCTACAGGAAAGATGGAGAGGGACTGTTTACAAGAGCATGAAGTGACAGGACAAGGGGAATGGCTTCAAACTGAAAGACAGAAGGTTTAGATCAGATATATGGAGTAAACTCTACTGTGAGGGTGGTGAGGCACTGGAACAGGCTGCCTAGAGAGGTTGTAGATACCCCATTCCTGGAAGTGTCCAAGGCCAGATTGGATGGGGTTTGGAGTAACCTGGTCTACTGGAAGGTGTCCTTACCCATGGCAGGAGGTTGGAACTGAATAATCTTTAAGGTCCCTTCCAACCTAAGCCATGCTGTGATTTTATGAGTTCTTCTCCATACTGGACTCTGTGAGGTTGCTCTTTGTGCAATGCTCAACTTCTCATCCTTGCCTTTGGACTGAAGCTCCACAGTTCAGCCTGCCAAACACCTCTCCTAATTTGGTGCCACCCTCCATCTGTTATGGGGCTGGCCCATCACAGACATCTCTGATGAGGATACTGAACAATATTTGTGTGGCAGCAGTCCCTGATGTCCTCTGCCTGCCACCTCTTCCAGCTGGACACCAAGGCATCGATCGCTGCCCTCGGGGCCTGGCAGTGCCCACCTAATTGCTCTTCACCTATAGAGTCAGTCATTTCATCAGAGAACAGGCTGGTTAAGCATGACTTGCCCTTGGTAAATCACCTTGTCATCCTTCATGCCCATGGCAGTTCAATGTGCTTCATGGAACTCATCTCACCCAATCCTCAGCACCTGCAGGCGAGCAACTCATGACCAGGCTGCCTTTGAAAGGAACAGGGAAAAATGTGTCCTAGGTCAGATCCACCCAAGCCACTGGAATGTCTGTGAGGATGAGGCACTGGAACAGGCTGCTCAGACAAATTATGGCTGCCCCATCCCTGGAGGTGTCCAAGGCCGGGTTGGATGGGGCTTGGAGCAACGTGGTCTGATGGGAGGTGCCCCTACCCATGGCAGGAGGTTGGAACTGCATGACCTTTAAGGTCCCTTCCAATACCATCCATTCTGTGATTCTGTGATTTGAAGTAACGCAGATTTGCCACAGAACATCAACACAAGCAGGCTATAAGGTACCCAGCTCAACATCTGTGTTCAGACAAATTCCACCTCTTGTGCCTTACTCTGAACTCCCACACAGTGAGCAGTCCCTGGTTTTATGATTCTGTGCAGACAACCTGAGGGTCTCAAAGTCTAACTAGAGATTCCTGGAACAACATGAAAAGCAGAAAAATGTGTATATCCCTTCCAATGTTCGTTCCACCTTTGCTTTCATAGACAAACCAGTGAGACACTGGAGCATGTGCGTGGCTTTACTTCCACAATCACCCTGAAAATGAAGCCCCTACAGAGGCCAGCATGCAATTCAGCTTTTCAGTTTGGAAAATAAATATCGTATTTGATGACATATAAATAGAAAAACATACTAGTAATGTTGTAGAAAGGGAATTTCTCAATGTTTTTTAACTTAACAATCATACACTCTTGTAGGAGTATTAAGAATATAGATTCCCTGAATGCTGTTAATTTTCATTCCTCCTCTTTATTGTCCCAAGTGGATTTTGAAACACTATTTGGCAACACTTGATTTTCAAACATTCCTTTCATGCATCTGTAGGGCTTTCTTACATTTACAGATTCATTGAGATGTATTTTGGCTTAGATTTTTGTCGCAGCAACATCTAGACTATCAAGGCATTTCGATTGTCTCATCAGAGAGGATTTGAAATCTCGAAATAAAAACCTGCAATTTGGCTGCAGTATGAGTGTGGTGTCTGTTAAACACACATGAGAAAACAGCATAACCTTTACTTCACCACTAATGCTTCAAGAAAGTAAGACATTCAATTACAAATCACGCTAGATATGTTGGTTCTTAATTCTCCAGGCCCCGTGAGTGTGTATGCCAAGTGTATGTAGACAGCCTCTTGTTGCAATCAAAGTTACAATTATCTATATTAAATGGGAATCTTATGGTTCAATACTCAATTCTCTTGGTGGATTAATATTTTCTATTAAGCTTTTTTTAAAAAAAATATACAGAAAAATATGCAGAAATGGGGGGGGCTTACAACTTAGGGCTATGAGGAGTTATTTTGTGGGGTCTTCATGGGGAAGCCAAAAACCCCTTGTATCACAGAGTGGATGTATAATAACATATTTCAGTTCTCAGGTAAGCATCCTACCAAACGAGTAGCAAAACATCCTGGGTATCACCCGCCTTCCTTCCTTCCTTCCTTCCTTCCTTCCTTCCTTCCTTTTAGAGCATTTCCACCTCAAGCATCATATTTTAACTATTTAGCAATAACTTCAGCTAAACTTTGGGGAGTTGAGACTCAAGTTCTTGTCTGCACTCCCAGGAATGCTGAGACACATCCACACAACAAAACGTGTCAGCAGGTGAGACCAAGGATGTCTCATGCCAGAATACCTTATGGTTTGGAAGGTCAGGTACTGCTCTGGGAAGCAGGAGAGGTTTCCCAGGAAGAGGTAATGGAATGTGGCCTCCAGCTTCCCTGAGCTCTCTAACCCAGAGGCATTAGCTGGTGGGAAATCCCACAGCTGAGTGGACTTGTGGCATTTATTTCCCCAATTTCACTCCATTTTGGAGCACTGGAATTACTTCTTTTGCACAACTCATCGTGTGCTGGGTTGCTCTGTCCCAGGGAGCTGTGACAAAAGGAGGCAGGCAAAACTAAAGCAGGGAGGTGGGAACAGGGAGTGCTCCGAGGAACTGGGGACAAGAGCAGAGGGTGAGGGAGGCAGAAGAGTTTGAGGTGTTTAATCCATGAACTAGGCAAATTTGTACCACTCCACTGGTTTACCCAAGCTATAAAACTGGAGCCAGCTTGGGGCCAGCAAGATTTCACAGTTAAAGCCTGGCACTCCTGGTGCTGGAGTTAGCTGTGCTGTGTCCAGCCCATAAATCTCTGCTCCATGTCCCTCAGCACTCCAAGATTTGGATGTCTCTGAGCTTGAATGTGGGACTAAACACAGTCAAGGTTTCAGGGCTGCGCTGGATCAGCACACCAGATGTTTTATGCACATTGACCCCACAATTACCTTCATTAAAACTGACTTCCACTCTTACAGGTCCCAATGAATCTCAGCTGTCTCGCTTCCCAAACTGCCCCAAAATAACAAAGGCCAGCTCTTCCATATGTCCCAGTATGAGGACATTACCACACTCCATCAGACTGGCTTCCCAACCCAACAAGGGAAAAAACAGTTATCATGATTCTTGTCTAATTTTTGAACTATCATACGAAAGACAAAGGAGGATGGCACATCCACCCCCTGGCAGATTTGATTCTACCCCACCACCCACCTGCTCCATGCACAGTCCTGGGTGACCAAAACCCACTTCTTTTTTAATGGTCCATCTCCCTTCCAAAACATCACATCATTCTAGTTGTGCCAGGTTTTGGTGAACATTATCTTTTTCCACTATTGTCTACAATCTCCACAACAGGCACCTGCACGCTATAAAAGTTTGATTTTTAAAGTAATTCTTTGAGATTTCCAGCAGTTTTCAAAAGGTTAGGGGGAAGTATTAGTGATGCTTCTTCACATTGCTGTATGCCCTGTAATTTATGAAATCTGCACAGGCAGAATTACTGAATAACAGTTCTGACTCCGGCATTTTACTCTGTTTTCAACCCCCTTTCTTAAGCCCTCATGACAAATGCACTTGAATCTGGGGGGCAGCTCTAATTTTAACTACAAAATTTTGATTTTTAGTCTGGCTGCTAAATTCTGGACTCTTAATTAAAATTCAGAAATAAGATCACACTGGTTTTGATCCACCAGATATCTCACTTTAATTTAAAACTTACCGCCCAATGCTGCATTAACTGAAACAAAAGAATTTCAGAAAATGGATTATCCCATTGAAATAAATAGAAAACAAATAGATGATTTGTTAGCAACCTCTAATAAGCTTTCAAGGGCTGTTCACTGCAGAGGGATGTATGCCATGCTTTCCTCAATCATTTAACATAGCATTTGACTTTGATAAGTGACTTCTTACAACTATTTGCGGCGGGGAAATTTTACACAAGCCTGTGGAAGGCAAAGGTAGGACCATCTGCTCACTGGAGTAATTTTATCATGAACTTCACCAAGCAATATTAGCTACGGCCAGAGAAACCTAAAGTTTTTCTTCCACCTTTACGTCACTGAGACTCCTGCAATGTTGCCCCAGCTTTCCCTGAGGTGAGCCTGTCCCTTGGTCTCAGCAGCATGCAGTGGAGATGAGTTCCACAGACCCAGTGGGCGTTATGGAAAGTTGATTCTGTATCAATTTTCCACCTTTCAGTTAAATTCTTCAGCTATGCAATACAGAACATACAAATGATGGCCCAGCCTTTCAATAATTTATGTATTTTTAACACTTTCCTTCTTAATCATCTGCCTTCCAAAATTGATGTGTTGGCTTTTTCTTTTTGCAAAAAGTGCTCTTCAAAAAAGTTTTATTCAGTCTGTATTTTAGAATCATGGAATCATAGAATGGTTTAGCTTGGAAGGGACCTTAAAAGTCATTCCAACTCCCTGTCAAGGGCAGGGACACCTTCCACTAAACCAGGTTGTTCAGAGCCCCATCCAGCCTGACCTTGGACGCTTCCAGGGATGGAGCATCCACAACTTCTCTGGGCAACCTGTGCCAGGGCCTCACCCTTTGCCCCTCTCTGAAACTCCTTAGCCTGCATTAGTATTTGTCTGAGAGGGTAACAGTAACTTTGAAATAATCCCAGAGAAAACTTTACCCCCAGAAACCCAGCATTCAATTCCATTCCCGGCAGGCCCATCCACATCCCTTTGTCCCACTGTACCTTTACAGAGCATTCCCCGGTGTACAGTGATGGTGAGGCTCTGCCTGAGCTGACACACACAGAATAACAGGTATGTGCAAAAAAAGCTGCATTTATTTGTCTCAGTACTTTATCAAACCTGCCACTCCATCATCTCCTCACCCTGCCAGCTCCACCTGTAGCTCCTGGCAGCATCTCCTCTGCCTCACCAGCCTTAGGAACTGCATCAGCAAGTGCTGCTGTACCAGCAGTTGTCATTCTACTCCAGTCACGGGTGCAGGATGTAAAGCCAACCCCAATACAAACCACCACTGTTCACCTTTTCAATAATGCCATTTCTCCTTGCCTATTTTTGGTCCTTCGGACAGTTTTAACTGTACAACATTATGTCTCATTTCAAAGGCTTAAAAATATTAAATAGATCCTTGAGTAAAACTAATTCAAAAAAGTAAAGCAATAAAACCCTCAATTGTATTTCAATCAGTTCTTGATTCATTGTCTGAGAAGCTGAGATAACGGCAACAGTACAGCAGAACCACCTTCCTCTGCAGAGATCAGTCTTGCATACTCCCATATATTTTGGGTTTAATTCTGCTTTTAAAGATGAAGTATATTGCTTGATCACAAGAGCAGCCTTTTTAGCAAGCACACCAAGAGATGATCCTTTGCAATCCTTTTAGAAAGAAGCCTAAAAATGCACATTTACAGGTTCATACTCCTGAGGTGGTCACTTCACTCCCAATGCCCTTTAGGATGGGTGGGTGGGTGGGTGGGTGATTCACATCAGTTGGCTTCAGTAACTTTGGTCATGCCAAAAATCCATGAGCTTCATCAGCAGAAAAAAGCTGACTGGTTTCCCATTATCCTTTGGGCTGAACACTGAGGCAAAGACTTGCACATTTTAACAGTTCCATCTTTCTTAGTTTTTCTCTAAATCTTAAATATCCCTGCAGGCACATTCCTCCTCGGGCTTCCCATTTCCAATAACTGCAACAATTGAGTTGACACAGTTTTAGATATTCATCTTGATACAAAATATTTAGGATGCTAGTGTCTTATGGCCATTTATGTACCTTGGTTTTGGGGGTTTGGTTTGAGGGAGAGGGGGGTACATTAAGATATATTTTAAAAAGTCTGAAACAGGCTTAATTAAACCCTTAAACCTCAGATGTGCATGACATGCTTCACACCTTACTCACCTTGGCCACAAGGTGATAGATGAGGCCAACATGTAATATAGACCTCTGAAACATCGGAGATGCACAGATCTAAATATTTAGCAGGTTATTATGTCAAACATCCCGTATCCTGTGCATCCCAAATTCCCATCCATCCATCCATCCATCCATCCATCCATCCATCCATC
>JAWWMP010000001.1:112201539-112214338 GCA_035047865.1 Dendrocincla tyrannina
ATGTCAAACATCCCGTATCCTGTGCATCCCAAATTCCCATCCATCCATCCATCCATCCATCCATCCATCCATCCATCCATCCATCCATCCATCCATCCATCCATCCATCATCACTATTATTGTTCAGAGGTGAGAACAGGAACCCAACAGAGCCTGTGTACAGTTCACATTAACCTGCTGGTACAGTAAAAACCAGAGAAATCAGGGCACAGCAAACTCCTCCTTGGCGTGGAATTTCTGAAAGGTTCACAAGTTTGAAATGCTGAAAAATCAGAATAAATTAGCAACATATTACTAAAACCACCTTAAAAACCTGTCTCTGCAAACACTGGCACCAGCTGTGGGACAGCAGTAATTGAGAGGCTTTCGTATTTTCTATGTACACAAAGGCCAGAGTCAAAGTTAATTTTCACCTTTAATAAGCTCATGATTCTTTGTTATTTAATACTCTGAAAAAAGGTATTACAGATTGATAATTATTGCAGGGACTTCTAAAGAAGATGGACAGCCATGAGGCTGAAACTACAGTATCATATACAGTATGTAGTCATTGACACTACCTACTACAGCATGAAGAAAAATATTTTTTTAAATAAACAATGTTTAACTGAAAACATAGAAATGGATCTTTCATTCTTACAGTATGGTTACATAGCTATATTCCAAGAATAACATTTTAAAAAATGCTAGATCTTGAAAGGCCATAGATAAAAAGTCATGATGAAGATGAACCAGTTTTGCCCAGAAATTGCTATAATGAGCACACTGCACAGTTTTTCAGCAAATCCTAGTTTTGCCAAGCTTCAAGAGGCAAAAGCCTGAAATGTGAAAGCTTCCAAGTTGTCTAGCTAGTCCACTTGTCTTGCTCTGCAGGCCCAGTGACCCACACTGCCTTCAGACAGCGTGTCACCACAACTGTTCTCTGCCGACGTGGATCCCATCAGGAAGAGACGGATCAGGTCCTTATGACGCCAGGCCCAACAAAAAGCCTCCAACAAACCCACTGGACACCACGATATTCTGTTTGATAAATTCTGTTGACTGAGAAGAAGAATATTTATTAAGGACCGAGTTAATTGTGTTTGACGGCAGGATTTAACACCCATCACAACTGCCTGGGAACAAGAACACTGAAATTATGGAGGGGAGCAGGGGGAAGCAGCGTGTTTAAAATCATATAAAACTAAGCGGCACCTGCTGGCGTCAATGGAGTGCAAACTGACTCTCAGATGTTTTTAACAACATATTTAAAATACAATGAGCCTTTAAAAAGTCAAAATACAGAGGAATTGTTACTGCAATTTTTTGCCAATACCACTCTCTTGCTTTGATAAAAGCAAGACAGATGTTTTACGAATTCCCTTGGCAAAAAAGCATGAGAACCACCATGACTTCAATTGCAACCACATGAAAGATATTTTTTAAAAAATACTGGTTTTTTGGAAGGCTAGATCATTAGAAAAGAAATACACTTCATTCAATTACTAGACAGTTTCCTAACAACTTAATCCCACAAAAAAAACCCTTATCTATGATGACACTGGTGTAAATATTTCATGAAGTAACAGCACAGAGTATAAAACACATCATTTCATAAACCCCCCACTTCAAATACTTCAGATTGGCTACTAATACACAGTTAGAAGAAAGTAATATAATCTGAGGGGAAAAAACACAAAGGAAAATGAAAATCCATGTCCTGCCCCACCCATTTCTGCAGGGCAAGGGAGACAAGACATGTTAAGCTATTTGGGGTACAGAAGAAGCTAGAAAACCATCTCTCTTGAGCTAAAAATTTAAGGTAATTTTTAAAAACCTATATGCCACTCCTTACAGGTTAAACCTGAGATGTCAAAACTCATTAATTACAGAGCATAGTGTGGCTGCTGTTTCATTGTCTGCAGCACATCCCTAGTCAGGATTCAGCTATGGAGAAAGAAACTTAGAGTGAATGTATGGAATGTGAACATATGCAAAAGCAGGTTTTATTAAAAAAAAAATAAAAATAGTAAGAAAAAAAAACGAAAAAAAAAAAACACCACAAAACCAATTAAATGAAAGTCTTCCCATGACAGGATGAAACAGCCTGATCAGTATCACAGCTACCTCTTTTCAACACAGTATGTAACTGACAGATTCTGCAGTCAGATACTCTTCAAACTGTAGAAAAATGAGATAAAATCACAACTCTAGTTACAAAGTAGTTATAGCTTTTCTCCAGAAAGGTCATTCTTGTCCAGCCAAGTAATTTTATTATCAGCAGTCTAAGAAGATTTGGGTTTTCTCTTTGTAGTTACCACATTTTAACCACACCTGAACTTTTCACCACGCTGTGACCTTGCTGGCTTTATCAGTCCCCGAGAACCTGCACAGAACAAACTGCAAAGCCAATGGCAGCCCTGAAGCCACAACAGCTGCAGAAATGCAGGAACTTTGGACTTTGTGGGTCATCTTTAAGAGTGACCAAAACAGAAAGCTAAATGAGTAAAAGAGAGCACAGTCTGACAACTTTTAATAAAATACACAGCCAGGCTATTTCTGATGCCTTCCAGTTTTGCACCTGCATTTTCAGCTCACCTTCATCTGCAGGGAAGGTAAGAAAAACTGGCTGGTAGGAAACAGTTCATCACCTTAGACTTACCTCTTCAATTAAAGTGTTGATTTCAGGAGCTGCCTTATTTGCACGTTTTTTTAACTGTTTTTTTGCTTTGTTTACATCTTTTTCAACTCTCTTCCAATCAACTTGGACATATCCACTATGACTAGCAATCTAGGAAAACAAAGGGCAGTTAGTACAGTTGAAATTCACATTTCATGAGGCAAAATACAGTATCTTAGTACCTACAAAGTAGTTTCTCTTTTTTTTAATTATAGACACAGGGAAAAAAATCCCATTGTTCCAATTTCAGCAGGTACTCTGCCTCAAACACTGCTACTTTCCCCAGTAACAGCAGTTCAAATTAGAACAAACAATGGCAAAGTTCAGTAGATTCTTGTTAATTTTACCAGTTCTCTGTTCTTTAGTTATAAAAGCTTTACAAAGTTTTCCCTTCAGCATTTACTGTAACTTGTAAGAAAAGTGGGTATATAGGACAACACTGAAAAAACTGTTTTGTTTCAGCTTCTTTCAGGATTGTGACAGAGTATCTGGGGCTAATCAAAATCATCACTACAAATACTAAAAGCTATCATTTTATCCTATGTGATTTAAACTGTCCCAACAAAATGTATTTGATACAAGAGAATTTTCATGCTTTCTACAAAACATAGCAAGTAAGTAGAAAAATAACACATCCCAAGTACAGCACAAGTTCTGAAACATCAGCAAAATGGATAAGTTTGGGGAGACTGGTTCATACCAATTCACACTCAAACTCCCAATATTTTTAGCATGTTTAACCATCATCCCAACCCTTTTTCTTACTTCTCTTACTAAGATTTGATCCTGGAAAAAGTAAGCTGTCATGTAACTTGGCCACAATGACAGTCTCATCAATTTCCGTAAGACATTTCACAAAAGAAATACATATTTAAATGTTTATAAGATCATATCTTAACAGAAAATATCAGGCAATTGCTGCATGCTCTAGAGAACAGGTAAACAACTCATTATTAGGAAAAAAAAAAAAATCAAAACTAAGGATTACTGCTCATTTTAACTGTTAGGACAAATAGATATAAACCATTAAATTTACAGGCAAAAGGCTGTTATACTAAAAACTCTTTGTAAAGAGTGAGATTTCTCAGGTTCTTCTTGAGGTCACGTTTGGGAAATTCACCTAACTCACCTAACATCATGCTGTGCAAACTGTACAACTGGTAAATCAAAATCACAGATCATGAACTTTTGTGGAACAGATACTTGAATACACAATTTAATAGGTTTAGCCTAAAAAGAAATGTTTGACGTCACTTACAGGCATTGAAGCTTGACTTCCATATAGTTCTTTCTACCAAGTAATTAGAATGAGACCATCTAGCTTGCATTACAACAGCCACAACAATTAAGCAACATATTTCACCCCAAATTAAGGATTTTATGATCCAGGGGAAAAAAAAAAAAGTAAACAAGTGTCAGGCAGATTTTGTCTGAACTCCAAACAAACTCCTAAAAGATGACCTATATGAGAAACTAAACTTCAGTTTCCCTCTCTGCATCAGTTTCAAAAAAAACAATTCACTGGACAAAGCAAAATGAACTTACTATATTTTAAACTCTCGTTTACTTCACACCTCAAAATGTAACCAATTAATTGACTTTGCTTGTCTACTGTAAATCCATTTAATTAACATGGGTAGGGACAGCTCATTAAGGACTGTACAGTATGAAAACATGAAACCAACTTGAAAGTTGTACTGGTGGCACATCCAGTCACTGGGTGACATACCAGTTTAAAAATAAAAAGCTGTACATTGGGGCAATTGTTATTTTATAAATGTAACATTACCACAAGAATTTCAAAAAGGCTCAAGCACTGAATTGGTGCCTTCTCACTCGTACAACTCAAAATTAAATGTGGACTGATCTACCAATCCAACACAATGTAAGAAATGCTAACGTATTTGCTTGCTGGTAAAATGCAAATGGACTTTAAAAGAAACATTTCATTAAGACTAGTTTAATTAGCTCAGTTATCTAGACAGCACAAAGATGAGGCAGAAGTTTTTAATTAAGTTCTAACTACTGCAGAGCAAACCTACATTTGCATCCAATGCAGTTTACACAATAAAAACTAGACTACTTTTCTCCCTGAAGTTAGTAGCAGGGATTACAAATTCTACTTTTGAGTGTTTATACACATCTATAAAATAAACAGCAGAGGACAAGGTTTTGAATATAAGTTTAATAACTGAGAAGAAAAACCCCCTGTACTTTAGAGTGATAGTGAGAGCCTGTCTCAAATCTACTTTGGCTGCAACCCTATTCATTACATAACTCCATATGGAAGGGCAGAAATAATCCCACTGAATTTCAGTGCTGGAGAGACAGACTTCAATTTTCAGATTCTAATACAACATAAAAAAACTCTTTGCTTACAAACACAAATTTACATAAATTCAAATTCTTTAGAAGTTTACTAGTATTTTTAAGCCCAGGCCCTGCAGTAACAAACTAGAATAACAGTATTCTATTATTAGTTCCAGACTTAGATATATTAAAGAGTCATATAGATCTACACATACTAACTGTATATATTCCTAAAGAGGCATACCAGGGAGCAGATTTCTGGGTATGCAGAAATATCTCTTTATAAGATAATGGAACAATATATGTTACACACATATATATCTCATTAGTAAAATTTATTTTTGTTCAAGACCTCCCAGAATTGTTGAAAAAAACAACAGGATTTTTTCAAAAAGTCAATTGAAGAAATACATCAATGCAGGAACACTAAAAATATGTGCATCTTTCTCTACACTAATCAAGGGAAAATGAGAATCTCCAAGGACAGACCTCATTTTAGGGGTGATACTAGAGAAGCACACAGGTACTTTGTTACTGTGAAACACTACTAAGAGTAACGAGCAAAAAATGTTTTGGAGCAAAACATTTATATGGCAAGATGGGACAAGAGTTTTCATTTCCTCAAGACAAAACCTCTCCCACCGAAGCAGCCTAAGAAAGGCCAGAAGGCTCAGGTGACCTCCTTGTGCTCAGCTGCCTGTGCAGGGCACAGAAAAACCATGGACACTTTCAGGTATCCTCTGCTATTCTGAAAGGTAACAACCCCCCTCACACTGTCAAGTGGAATATTCAACACAAGACTCTGTAAAACTCTTTCTTGCTAAGTCCCCAGGCCCAGAAGGAGGTTGGTCTCTCCCCACCTAACCAGGACACCACAGTGGGTTGGAACTAGATGGTCTTTAAAGTCCCTCCCAACCCAAACCATTCCATGATTCCATGACCATCATCACGATGGTATCATCATGGTATCAATAAACTCCTGTACAAGATAGAGCCAAGGGTATCTCAGAGTTTGTTTTGTTTCCTGTGTCATTTTCAAAGATTTGCTTTTCCTAAGTCAGAAAACAATTTAAAGAAGAATTGAGCAGAATTCATCAATGGCATATTAATGGGCAAAATATACTAGTGAGATAATGGAATAAAAATACAATTTTATTATTAAATGTCAACACACAATAGGAAAACCTGTAACTGGTAAGTTGACTGATGAGCAAAAAGCAATGAAACCGTTATTCAGGATACAGGGTTTTAGAAATAAAGAGATAATTAGGTGCTCATTAAGAACAATTGGTTTTAACTAATTTATTATAACAGAACCATGTGAGTTCATACAGCCCTACTCTTCAGAATTTGACTAGACTGTGCTGTATAACTGGAAGTTATACAAGAAAAATCCCTTACTTGTTATGAGAGCTGGATTGCAATTTCCTTAATATAGTACACGGATATTTGTCTTATACCAGCATTTTTGAAGAATTACACCTATATCAATAAAAAGGATTGCTAATTGATCAAATTGATCAAGCTCTTGAAATATCCACCACAAGGATGTGATAACAGATCTTAATTTTGAAAAGCTATGTAAATTTCTTAATGTCCCTTATATTTTCTTGCTCACACTACTTTTCATTTAACCTGTATTAGATTCCAGGTCACCTACAAAAATCTGAAAAATCTTTTTTGCGTCTTGTACAAACTGACACTCAAAAATGTATTGCTTTCAGTTTCCTACCAGATTTCTGGAGATGAAGTCATCACACACTGAAGAAAAAAATAATTTTTTTTTAAATTTTAAGACTGTTATGTTTCACTGAACGGGCTTCGGCCAAGAATCTTGCCTTCTGTAGTTATTATTCTTATGTTAGCATGTAATTACAATGCCAATATTGCAATCAGCAGCTGAAATGAGATCTGCAACTTCAGAGAAGTCTATAGTTAAAAAAGGAACTTTCTAGTAATGTGCTGAAATGCTTCTCTACTCACTCAGGGGAAGCACCGAACACGTATTCATAGAATCACAATGTGTAATCTTTAAATGAAAAAATTAAAGACTACAGAAATGTAATTACACCATAGAATTTATGACTCATCTTTAATATGCAAAATGTTTTGAATTAAAAGAGAGATGAAGACATTTACTTCATTTCCTTCCAACAGAATCTGATCTTACTTAAGATATAGACAATTCAACGAAAATATGCAACTCATATTTCCTCTTGGATAATATTCCATCTCCAATACAGTGTAATAGCGAATCAACCAAGAAATCAGACACTCAACCACGTGGCAAACCTATTGAATGTATAGGGAAGCTCCACAAACTTCACAGTTCAACAAGCAAAAACATCCTGCACAAGGAATGTTTTAAGCAATTTCTATTCTCCTTTGTCTGCAGGAACGTTTTAACTTTTCAGCTTCCTGCAGTCAAAAGTACTAAGGAAGGCATCTGCAGCAAGGTCTGGGTGCCAGACCTCTGTTCCAGCAGCTCTTTATATTTAGAAAAGAATTATCATTAAAAGAATTAAGACCAACAACATGCAAAACATGGGAAGAGAGATTCAGATCTTTAAGTCAACAATATGAAAAGGATGACAAGTACTTCAAGAACCACTACAGATTTAATTCTTCCCTCATGATCTAGAAACACACATTATGGGCTAAAGAGGTCCATAATAATTGATTCATTTGCAGGCATAACACATTTTTCCAAAAAACTTAACAACTGGACAATTCTAAACCTTTTCAGATTCAACACCCTTGTGAAATACATCCCTCTGTTTGGGTATAATAATCAGTGATTCCAAGGAGATTAAAAAAGGTCATCAATGCACAATGGTGAAGCAGAACAAATGCCAACACTATAAAGTTTCAAATCAAAACTATTCCTCTTTGACTTTCTACTGTTGTTGATGCTTGCTCTTGAGTAATTCAAATAAAACACACTTCTTATTTGTTGAAAACAACTTAAACCAAACAGTTGAGGCAGTGTACACGCTCTGCAGTTCATTTAGATGTTTAGCATGGAGTTTAAAACAAAAAAATAAAACCAACCCCCAAACCAATAGAGAACATGATCACAAAGGAAGTGTGTGCACTTCACGCAAGAGTAACATTTGGACATATTACAGAGCAGCAATCAGAGGTATGACCCCACCCTTCCTGATCAATGCTTGACTGCACCAACCATTACAATCAAAAGAAAAAATAAAAATACGTATCTTCAACATCCTGCCTCAAAAGTATTAAGACATGAAAAATGCCAGTAAAAAACCTGGCATCCTACAGAAGGATATGTGAAATTCTCCTTCACTTGAAGTTTCATCTAATTTAAAGGTTTTTTGGAAAAATGTCTGCCCTAGCCACAGTATCTCATGAAAAATGCAAATAGTCATGCCAGATAACATAATGAAAACTTTTAAAGCTGAAAGCCAGAAGGGAGAGGAATGCAATGAGGCCGTCAGGGATCAGCCGGGCTTCAGAGGTTCAACAGATATAACATGGCATGGGGAGAAAAGAGAAAAGCATGGCTCTTACTGAGACTAGAGCAAGCCTTCCAAGCAACTGCCAAAGCAGCCTACTTCTAAAACCCTGATAAAATTCCCAAACCTATTTAAATAAGCACAGATTAAATTCTCCCTAGGCACAGGCTTACAGGCAGTTCCTCACTGGCAACACTGAATCACATACAGTACCTCAATTTCTCTTGTCTTACTTCAAACTATTTTACAGGACAGAGTAGATTCTGATTTACCACTGGTTCTCAGAAATGTCTCATTTGCAACATTCCAGCTGAAATGTAAATTTTTGACTAATAAGACTGAAAAGATGAAGTAGATAAGAAGCCTTCCTCATTAAATGTTACCCAACAGCTGTGTTTTTCCTATTGTTTAGTAAATAACATTTGCCAACTTATAAAGCATGAAATGCTACATACTTGAAGGAGAAGAAAGCCACCACCTACTGCAGTTGCTGCAAGCTTTCCGACTTTCTGGAACAAAAATCCCGCACACCTTAGGGGAACAAAACAAAACAAAAAAAGAACCCAGTCCAATGAAGTTGTCTGATGAACAATGCCACACTCCACAATTCCTGACTACAACTACTACTATTCCTTCATTTAACAAAGTAAATGCATCAATTCACTTTTTTAAATTTAAAATTCAGACTATTTAATATAAGCAATATTTAATTAATGAGGTCTAAAACAAGTCAACATGAGTAATGGTTGCCAGTTCATGGCTGTTGATGGCCTCCTTTAAAGTAAGCTTGAGATCTCCAGATCTTGCTGCTATTGAATGCAGCATGTTAATAAAGCACAAAGTAATAGTGCCACTGTAACTGCTCCAAAATGGAAAGTAAATATATCACAGCATCATTTATATTAACTACACAGCTCATAACTTAAATATCATGGTAAAAAAGTTACATTCCTACCACGACAGTTAAACTCAGCAAGGCCACCCCACTGGGACACGGCCTTGGTCTATTTTTAATGGATCAAGGCAACCAGAAAATTAGTTTTCTTGTTCTCGCTCTCCAAATCCTCCCACATTAGACAGAGAACAGCACAGACACTGAGATCAGAGAATAGTGATAGGGCAGAAAGGGGCCCCTGGAGGTCACCTGGGCCTGTCACCTTCCCAAAACTGGGCCAGCTGCAGAGTCCAGCCCAACCTCCAAGCCCAACCAGGCTGCCCAGGGCCCTGACGCAGGCAAGCGTGGGATGTTCTCAAGGCTGATGGTTCCACAACTTCCCTGGGCAACTCTGTCAGTGTCTGAACAGTGGCCCACACAGAGGGGATTTTTTATACCCCCTGCATGTGAATAGTGAATTCATATTTATATAGAACAGTACAAACACAGAGGTATCTGTAGATACAGAAATATACACTCCCCAAATCATTCAATAAGCCAGTTTTTATGGATGCCAGATGAACTATTCCCTAGAAGCTTCCGAGTTTACATGTACACAGCGAGCTTTTAAAAATAATTTTAAGGCTACAGAAGCAAATAACAAAATCAGACTGAAAGATAAACTTCCACAGCTCAAAGCTGGACTCAGCCTGGATACAATTTCATTTTTAGTCTATTTCATCTTCCAACTCTTGCATAATGCCACTTTAAAAGTCACTCTGCTACCACAATGGTGCTTTTCACTGAACTTACATTTTTTTAGAGTACTGGAATAGACAATTACCATTCAAATACCTCTGACAAAGAACAAATACCTTGACATAGCTGCTCAGACTGTAGCCACATTTTCCATTTTAAGTTCTCATCTTTACTGTCTACCTTTCACCATTAATTATTTTAGAGTAACTAAATACTGTGGTGTCTCTCTTCAGTTAACATCAGAACAGATCCTGAATTCAAAATGGCTCCAGCTGAATTTAGAGGAAAAAATTGTCTCTGTGAAATAGGGCTCTGAATTAAAAGTATATTCTGCCACCTTTCTTTTTTCCTTCATTTTTACCTGTAAAATACATCTTAGCCATGACGTAACTAGGTTTCTAAATCTAGACTAGCAAGAAAATAAGCTTTTCCATACAAATAAAAGCTATATGCAGTAATTTTCCATTTATTCCTTGTCCTTTAAGAGCTCTGACATTTTCCCTAAATCCTTTCCACAGTAACTAGTACGAGTTTCCTTGGATAGCTAGTGTTTTTACCAATATTAAAAAATACTTCAGAATGATGAGTCAGAGTAATGAGTTAGAGAAATTGTTCACTCATGAATAATCCCATTAGAGAAGATACATTTATCTGCTAGCAATACCCTTGGGAAGGGATTTCCTAACACAGTGAAAGATCTAGGACAGTTATGGAAAGGGAAGCTCCCTCACCAGCCAGTCACGCCGCCCATCACAATCTGTGTGGCCACGGAGTATTTTTCTACAATTGGTCCAGAATTCCGGCCAAACACCCGATTCCACCAGTGGTGACGCCGCGCGTATTCCGTTAAATCCAGCACTTCGTAGGAATCATCGTCACTGTCATGGTCTTAAGATGAAAAGAAGGAAGAAAAAAGTTACTTTCTCAGCTATACAGTAAATTAACAATCTCTGTAAAACCCCCAGAACCAGTTTGGGCATTAACTGGCTAATCCAATGTTTTAAATTGGACCATTCAGGCTACCTATGGTCCAGCAGCTAACAGAATAAGGTATTTTGGGATTATATGCCATAATCTTTGAGGTAAGGAGGAGAAGGCTATAGGGAAGGTATAATTTATAAAATTCATGACTAACACTGAAAAGGGAAATCCCCTATTTGTTCAAGTACAGGAACAAAGAGGCATCAGATGAAACTACCCACAGGCCCGTTCAAAACACACACACAAAGAAGGCAGTATTTCTTTTTTCTCTCTTACCCTCCACCTGCCAAGAGGCCCGGTTAACCTGTGGAACAGCTCGCTGCAGGATGCTGTACATACCCAAAGCTGATACAGGCTCCAAATAACAACAGAACAATCTAAACAGAATAAAAACCCCCCAAAACAGAGCAAAAATACACCAAGATCTGCCAGACACAAACACAACAACCACGACTAATGAGTTGGTCTGAATATCATTCCAAACATTCTGAGAAGGCATCAGTACCTGCTTACCCTGTTCAGTCTGTCTGAGCTCACCCTGCAGCTGATCCCTTTCAGGCACAGCCTGCTGGGCTGTCATCTAACCTACTACAAGTGCTTTTATGATCATAATCAACGTGAAACATCTCTAACTTAGGAAAAAGCACACCCCCCTTCTCTGGATAGACCAAAACTCCAAAAGACTGAGAACTCCCAGCCCAATGCTCTCCTCAGAAGGCCAAACCACCATATGCCAATAAGCCCAAGAACAGACACTTCTATTCCTTTTTCAAAACAGGTAAAACAGTTGACACTGGGACTTAAGATTAAGATGGTCCAGGACAATTCTGTCCATATTTTCAAAACAGGCATCCTACAACTTCAAATCAGAGATCCTAAACACCATGTATACTCAAACATCAGAAGGAAGAGATGGTTTTAGATTTTTAAACGAAAATATTTTAAAAGCTTATCATGGTCTGTGGACATACAAACGTGAATCGAAGTCCTTTGGTTAAATATATTTAAGGTGAAATGTAAGTTCAGCAACAATGGTGGCACATTTCCGAGAGGAAGAACACTTAAATACCTAGAATTATTAAGTAAGACTGCAGATATAAACATTTTATTACGAATTTCGGCAGCTTTTTAAACAGTTTCTACAGGCATGGATAAAAAGTTCAAAGAGTGCAAGAAATACACATGAAGGTTTGTATTATTTCCCTTTTTTACCACCCAAGTGTTCTTGAGTACTAAGACATAAATAGCAAGACCCATAATGCTGAAATGTTGTTACTGAATGGCCTTTCTTTCTTTGAGGTATTGAGGACAATTTGTTTAACTCCTTCAAACGAAGAAGAGCATCAAAACACTGCCACAGACAGTTACATTAATCCTGCCGCGGAATTAACATTATTCACACCAAAACTCACACGAGCATAACGCGCCGCGTGGAAAAGAACACCTCCAGAGCATTTTGTGCCGACCAAAAACACTTCCCGCATGCGGCACGATGCTGCGGACATCCCCCAGGCCCGGCGATGCCCTCGGTGCTGTCCCGCATCCCCCTGGCCTCACACCCCTCTGCCCGGGGCCCACTGAGGAAGCGGCTGGGTGGTTAGATCCCGGGAAAGCGTTTTATCCCGGGGGTGCCGAGGCGCGCCACGGCTGCGGACACACACACACACACACACACACACACACACACACACACACACACACACACACACACACACAAAGAGAGGGGGGAGGAGCACA
>JAWWMP010000001.1:112214438-112249479 GCA_035047865.1 Dendrocincla tyrannina
GAACACACACACACACACACACACACACACACACACACACACACACACACACACACACACACAGAGGGATGGGGGAGGCGCACAGCCCGCGCCAACCCGCCCCCGGGACGCGGCGCAGGCAGCCCGGAGGAGGAAGGCTGGGAGGGAGGGAGGGAGGGAAGGAGAAGGGCAGGGAGGCCGGGCCGGGCCCGCACTGACCTGAGGCGGAGCGCGCCCGCCGAGCCGCCATGATGGCCCGTGCCGAGGCGGCCCCGCCCCCTCGCGGCGGCAGCGCGCATGCGCAGCACGCGCACCACGGGGCCACCACGCACCCCCGCCAGGGGTCTGAGCGGGAGGGGAGCGGGGAGGGAACGGAGCGGTGGGGAGTGTGGGGATTGCGGGGAGAGTGTGGAGGCTGTGGGGTGTGCTCTGAGCCCGGAACCGAGTGTGGGACTGTGGGGTGTGTTGAGCTGGGAATGGAGCGTGGGGACTGTGGGGATTGTGGAGCGTACTGAGCCTGGAATGGAGGAGTATAGGGTATGGGGGGACTGTGGGGTGAGCTCTGAGCCGGGAATGGCGGACTGTGGGGACTGTGGGGTGAGCTCTGAGCCGGGAGGACCCTCCAGCCGAGCCGCTGTCCCTGCACAGGGACACCCCGCGGTCACGCCGTGTCCCCGGAGCCCCGGGTGAGCGCTCCCTGCGCTCCCTCGGTGCCCGACCACCCTCCGGATTGAGAGCCTTGCCCTGATATCCAACGTAACCCGGCCCTGGCATAGCTTCGGGCCGGTCCCTCGGGCCATGACACGGGTCTCCACAGAGCAGAGGTCAGTGCCTGCCCCTCCTTTCCCCCCACGAAGCTGCGGACAGCGGTGCGGTGTCCCCTCGCTCTCCCCCAGCCGAACACACTGAGTGTCCTCAGCCGCTCCTTGCACGGCTTCCCCTCACAGCCCTCACCATCTCTGTCCTTTGGGAGTTCTCTAACAGCTTAATAATGTCATTTTTCATCCCATGGTGCCCCAAACTGCCCACAGTGTTCACGCCTGTGCACTGACCCTCTGGGTTAAGTCCGTCTGCAGGCGAGGAGCAGAGCAGTGCCGTGAGCCCTGCGAAAATCAACAACCAGGAAAGAAAACAACCTGCCAGGCCCCTCAAAGAACAAAGGTTGATGCCGAGCTGTGAAATATTTGGGGAAAAAAAAAAAATTGGGCTCGCTTGACCCCGGTGTGCTCCCTCCTTCAGTGAGTCAGTGGGGTTTCAACAGGCTAAACCTCACATAATTGTGTTTTATTGCTTTTATTAATTTTTTTTAGTGTCCAGCTATAACGTGGAGGTGGCTGACACACTTAAGTGCAGCTTCAGCAGCATTGTGGCAATATGAACACCAAGAAAGCGTCCATGGACATAATTTTTAAATAATAAAATTGGAAACAGATTATTTAAAAGTGTTCACAGCCTCCTGCTTGGACTTCTACGCTGCTAATGCACAAGACAGGCAATTATAATGGAAAAAAAATCTGCTTTTTGGCCATGCCATACGGCTACTTTTATGGAGTAAGCATTTAAGATTTTAGTTAAACCCCTTAATTACACCAGCCTTAACAGACATAGCCAAAAAAAGGAGAAACATATCTTCTACAAGAAGGTACTTCTTTAGCATATAAAATTTGAAGTTAGGGTACAAAGTTGTTTGCTTATTAACTGATTTTTATTACAATCTTTTGCCATTGTGATAAGCAGGTGACAGCATGCCAAACAGAACTAGGTAATATATTGCATTCTTTAAGGTTTTCAATAAATATATGGAACATAAATCTATCTCTTATGGTTTGTTTTGACAAACACTAAGCATCTTCAGAGTTTTCACATTTAAGCATAAAACTGACAGTTTTGGTATTCACTTCCCAGTCAGTAACAAAAAGCTTGTTGACTTTTATTGCTAAATGAATTACAATCTTTATTGTCATGCTAGCAGTTTGTCAAAAAGGAAAGAGTTTGGGGGAAAAGGCTGTTTTTCTGGTTTCCTTCACAGTGCCAAGACTGGACAAAAGACAATTCATCTAACTCATCCATGGTATCTCTGGAAAAGGTTCCCATTATGGAGGTATTTAGGTATTTGGGGTCGGTCTGGGTCCTCCCTGTTCCTCCCAGGGGAACAGGGAGGATGTTCTGACCAGCACACTCACACACCTGTTGCTGTCGATGCAGGTGCAGTTCCCACACCAGTTCACGTGGATGACTTTCAGCAGTTCTGTTTCTGTCTCGGGGAGATCCCAGAAGTGAGGTTTTTTGTCCTGTTTACTCTTCTGGCTGGATGCATCCCTGTGATGCTCCCCCAGCCTTTCACTTTTCTCGCTCGTAAGGTAAGCAAGGGAGAGAATAGAGGGAAAGGATTTTCACGGTGGTCATTACAGCCACTGTGTCATCTCAGCCAGTGCTTTGAAATTTCTTTGTCTGACAGACAGCCTTTGAGTCTGGGCAAGATTTCTGAGTCAGATGCCAATAAAGTAAGGGAAGAGACCAGAAAGTTTTCCTTGGGTTATATGTGCCTGCTGGCTGAGACATTTTTGTACCTTCTGTTGCTCTAATTCTTAATATTTGGTTTCCCTGTTTTTAACTACAATCGGTTAAAAATAGCAGCACTTCTCAGATGACTTTCCCCATGTCTGTACAAACAATTTCCTTTCAGAATAGCGAGATTTATATGATTGATACTTTTTTTAAAGATTAACATTAGAAACTGGATTAGATTCTATATGCAACTTATGTTTGCCTCCTTTTGCACCCCTCTTGCCAAGACAGGGCAGTGTGACAAGCTGCAAGGAAAGAGTTTGGAAAAGAGCCAGGGAAAGACCTCTTGGCAGGCTGTGGGCCTCTGGTACCTCTCTTTTGGGATCAAGATGCACTTACTTCCTAAGACAAGACATTTCCCAATGGGTTCCAATTGTTTAGGATGCAGTGGGTGTCTGGCAGCCGTGGTGCTCAGCCCAGCCTGTTCCTGGGGTCTGCAGGCACTGCCTGGGGGATTGGATTGATGCCTGCATGGAAAATGCCATCAGGATTGTTCTTTCTTCCTGCAAACTTCACAACCTGTGCAGACACAGAAAACCTTGTGACTCCACAGATCCAGAATATCTTGGAGAGCTTTTGACCAGCCATGATGTATAAAATTCCCCAAGCCTTTCCAATTTCATGCACATCGGTGCCTTCAAGCTATTCAGGGAGGCAGATTTTCCAAGGAAAGGCAGGCAGTTTAAACTCAGGCCACATTTTGGCTTCACCCTTAAAAGTTCTCTAGAAACAAAAAGTTTCCCAGTAGCATCAGAAGGATTGTACAGAAAAATTGCTGTTTTTGTTCTATAAGCCCTGGTTCTGTCTGTGCATCCACCATCTGTCCTTGTACCTGTGACAAGCAGGTTCAATACCACAGCTTGCAAAATACATGGCCTACACTTACATTACAAATACTAAAAAAACAGCAACAAGGAACCCAAAACCCCAAAAAGCATAGGAGAGCCCCCCAACCTACAAATGCCCCCGTGGCATTAATGCTAACAGCTCCTCTGTGCTGTTGACCAGATTTTCAAACTGGGACACACACACCTGAATTTTTACCATCTTGCATGATTAATTATAAAAACTAACGGCAACACACCCTGCTGGCCATCTTCACCGGCCTTCCATGTGAGTGAATCTTACGTTCTAAGCAGGTTTAACCTAGTAAGTGCAGTCTGAATAGCCTGGCACAGTAAAGATGTTGGAAGGAGTGGAAGATTCCATTTCAAAAACTGGACTGGACATGTTATTCAAAGCTCAGTTGGCCAGAAAATGGAAGGGAAATGTCTTCTCAGATACGGGAAGGGATTTGAGTTCTCAGTCCATCAGGATCCTGGACAAGGGCTGCTGTGGGAAGGCAGCAGGCTCTGACTCTTGGAAGTTACAAAGTTATGCATCAGCCACCAGACTGTTTCTGGAGTGACAGCTTGCACCAGGACTTCCCCTGGCTCTTTCTTGCTTGCCTGGCAGGGAGGGGCCATAACCTGAACTGTGATGCAGTAGGAAGTTCCAGGACTTCCTGAGGAGAAGCAGCAGAGGAGCAGGCCTTGATCTCTTCTCTGTGGTGACCAGTGAGAGGATGTGAGGGAATGGGGTGAAACTGTCAGGGGAGGCTTAGGCTGGATATCAGGAAAACATTCTTCCCCCAGAGGGTGGTTGGACACTGAACAGGCTCCTCAGGGCAGTGGTCACAGCACCAAGCCTGACAGAGCTCAGGAAGTGTTTGGACAAGTATCTCAGGCACATGGTGTGACTCTCAGAGCTGTCCTGTGCAGGGCCAGGAGTTGGACTTCAGTGATTGTTGTGGGTCCCTTCCAACTCAGAATATTCTATAATTCTATGATAATAAAATTATGATCCTTCTCCCTGCAGTTATGATGTCAACAAATACACATCCTTGTGTCTCATACCATCTCCATATGAGACTTTGGATGGCTTACTTATATTGGTTGTCTTCAACCTTCCTTTGTTGCTCTGCTTTGTAAAATGTTACAAAATTTAATTAGGGGAATTCTTTTCTTGTTTCTGAACATCATTAAATTCTGCTTTTCAATTTTGTAGTACTCTAACTTGATAACAACCTCTTTAATTTTAGAATCACAGAATAATTTTGGTTGGAAAAGACCTTTAAGATTATCGAGTCCAACCATAAATCTTAATTCATTTATCCTAATGAAATATCATTTAGAAATTCCCACCGCAATCCATGTGTGAGGAGAGGAGGAAAGAACAGAGAAAAGGATGTCTGTTGTCTACATTAACTAACAAGAGTTTAAATTGTTTCTTGCTGAAGGATTAAACTTACACAAAAAAAACCCCTAAGTTTAGATGTTTAAGTAGATAAGAACCAAAGATGTCACCCAAGAAAGATGCACTGGATTCGCAGCACCTGCATTTTGCGAGTCAAACCAAACCAGTGGTTAGTGTCAGGTCAGGCTGTGGCAGGATACCTTCCCATGACCCCGGCTTGGAAAAGTGAGGAAATAAAAATCATAGGTTGGGATGGTCTGTGTGCCGTGTGTGTGTGGCAAATGCAGGGATGGCAGCAAGAGGGGAGCCAGGCTGGTAGCAGAGCCCAGCTCAGTGTTGCTTTAGGATCTCTCCAGGAGGCAGCCAGTGCTGTGGGAGCTGATGGCAGGAGGAGATGGCTACAGTGACTCATGGAGGTTCATCTTGCACAGTCAAAACGCTCAATAAAAACTGCAGTGTTGAGCTAAATTTGAGGCTTCATGTGATTACCAGGGCAGATAAAGGGCAGTGAGGGGATCTGAATCTTTGAAAAGCAGAAAGTCTTGCAAGGCACTGGAAGGTTGTCTTTAATGTGATACAGATCTCAATGAGATGTAGCTCTTGTCATATTCACATTTATTCTTATTTTAGAGGAATTCTTTAAATGGCTCTTAGCTGTGATCAGGAATACAGTGACATATTTTATTTTTAAGTTGTCCTTCAGAGACAAATATTTTATTCCCTTGTTAAATCTTGTAGGTATTCTGGAGTTTCCTGCTACTGTCATTCAAGTACTGGGACAAACCAAAGGAGAGAAAGAGAACAAGACTGACAATCTGGCAGTCTGGCTTGCAAAGCAAATGTAAGGAATCACATTTTAGAGAAGCTGCGATGATGAATCAATGATACACACAACTTCCACAATTAACAGATGTTCCTATTAAGTTTCTGTAGCATAAGTGCACATAAACAATGAAGAGAAAAGTAAAACTCCTTTGCATGGCTTTTTACAAAGCTAATGCTAACAGGGTAATAACTGGGCAGGGCAGAATTAGAAAAAATCACACTGAAAAGGTTGAGGACCCTCCAGAAATGCCATCTGAGAGGTGAACAGCCCAGAGAATTTCAGACTTTTCTGTTCATGAAGCTGTACACCAAGAAAAGGGTAAAAATCCTAAGCTGAAGGGAAGTATGGTAATAATATTTTTCATTTTCTTGCAAGAAGCAAAACCTAATACAGAACCATAATGAGTAAACACTAGACAGTATACAAAGAGAAGAGATAATTCATGTGAGTCAGCACTGCTGGCAAGGAAAAGCTTTGATCAAATGCTGCTGTGCCAGTCACAGGTAGCATTCACTGAAACACCTGGAGGCTCTCAGCTCACCTCAGGCTTATGGAGAGCCCTCCTACAGCTTCTTCTTCCGTGCTGCCTGGTTTTGGCTGGGAGAAAACTAAATACATTTCCCCCAGAAAACAGAACACTTGCCAATGCAGTCAAACATGAGACTCCCAGAGGACAGCGCTGCCGCCAACTGCCCCATTCCCCACGACTGGATCCCCTTCCTAGATGCAGATCTCAAAATAACATTTCTCTGGCCAAAGAACTAGTTTGCTTTAGCAACCCTGAGATCAGGAGAACTACATTTGTTTTCCAAGGGTAATTTTTCTGCAAAGATTGAGGCCCCCAGCAACTGGGGAGACAGACTGGTGAGCTAGAGAGGTGTTCCTTATTGTACACATGCAGAGTAACTGTGACTAAGACTTTCCCTAACCTTACGAAGGCAGTGTGAAATAAAATTTAAATAATTTCATTATAAAAAAGATTAAGTCTTGAGAGATTGCCCAAAGCATCAGACTCTTATTTAGTTACCTTTCAAAGCTCAATAATAATAAAATAACTATATCACGGCATTATTTCCAGTAGCACTGTTAATTTTTTCAAGCTTTTAAGTATTCAGATCCTGATTTCTGATAAAATCCTAGTGCAGCCTGACAAAAATTGAAAGCAGCCATTGCCTCTGGTAGAACTGTTCAAAGACAGATGATATTCACTTTTTCCTCCTGGTTTTCATTAATATTTGTTGCTGTGGATGTATTCTACCCACCATGACTCATCACCACTGACCATCTACAGCACTTCTGGTCTCTCCAAGGGCTTGATAATGATTTTTGCAGAGTGAGAGCTGTGCCCCTGCTAAAGACCAAGCACTGCTCTGCAGAACTTTCAGCACATGGCAGGACAGAGGCAGTGCCTTCTGCTAAAGCTGCTTGGGACATAATTCTGAGATAAGCATCTGTAGCAGCAGCAATCCTGAGTCTGATTCAACTTGAAAATGGCATTGGTAGGGATTAGAGGAAATGTAGTTCCTCTTCCTGTCATTATCACATTGCATTGACAATGAGGACAACATTCTGGCTCCATATAAGAAGCTTTTGCTGCTATATATTTCCTGGCACTGATACCCTCTGCCCAGTCCTACAGGGTGCAGCAACAGTGAGAGCAAGAGGGCAGGGGCTCAAGTCCAGCCATCAGTGTTTGCTGTTCTCACTAAGTCTCATCTGGAGTTCCTTGGATGAGAAGTGTGGGAGATTTTCTTGGTTCACTGTCCAACTGGAATCTAAACTGGCATGTAGAGTTCTCTAGTCTGTTCCTGTAGTCTGAAGAGGGCAAGGAAAACCAACAGACCTACGAGCAGGTAGGATCAGTTCTGGGAGGAACCTGCCCATGTTCATTTTTTAAGTTCAGTTCCATACGAGGGGTCTCTCTGGGTATTTGTCAGATGGAACATCAGGAACTGTAGTGACAGGACAAGGAGTAATGGATTCAAACTGAAAGAGGGAAAATTTAGGCTGGATATGCAGAAGTTCTTTACTGTGAGGGTGGTGAGGCACTGGCACAGGTTGGCCAGAGATATTGTGAACGTCCCATCCCTGGAAGTGTTCAAGGACATGTTGCATGGGGCTCTGAGCAACCTGATCTAGTGGAAGGTGTCCCTGCCTATGGCAAGGGGTTGGAACCGGATGATCATTAAGGTCCCTTCCAACCCAAACCATTCCACGATTCTCCAGCAAACCTCATTGTGAATGTGGAGTTTGTTTGCTCGCTTGTACACCAAGGTTTGGCTGACGTTTTCCAGGGAGTTTTTATGTGGAGGCTGCTTTGCTGGCTGCTGGCAGCCAAGGTATTTCTCAGTGCTCAGCCCCAGCAAGGCACATGTGAGCTCCACAGACACAGATCATGCAGGAGAACTGCTCAAAAGTGAGGAGAAAATGGGAGCTATGAAGAGGTGTAGATCTCCTGTATGTGTGCGCATACATTTCTATATGTCACGTGAGGTAAGATCAGGAATGACTTATAGTTAGTTTGTGTGTCTCTTTACCTCAACTTTGCCATTTCTAAAGACATGGATATTTTCAGGACTGTCCCAAGCGTGGATGTTTGTGTTGCCAGGGTGTTTTCTGTGTCAGCACTAAGCTCCAGGGGCCTAGATAGATGTGCTTTGGGACTCATCAGCGTGCACTACAGAGCTACACCAGGTTGGCTGGAGCCACAGAAAAGGGTCAGGGGTCCGTGAATCTCAGAACAGTTCACACCCAGATAGTCACCATGCAGCAGCATCCTCCAGAGGATGCAGCAGGGGTGTACATCAGCCACCAGCTTTTGTTCCATGGAGGCCTCACCCTGGAGTTTCCAACAAGGAGGTGACACCAGGCAGGATGTTCTGATAATGACCCCCAGTGCTGATGCACTTTATCTCTTTCTTGCTTACTCATGACAGACATATCACTGAAGTTAAAAAGTAAACTAGTGAGGGGATCGAAAAGCTGGGCACCAGCTGCTCAATATCCCTGAAAGACAACTTCACAGCACATTGTCTATAAACTTTGCCTTACAGTGTTTGTTTTATAGTTTTGCTTATTTGTATTTTGCATATTTTATGTGCATTCTATATCCCATAGGAAGTTCCTAAATTCAATTCAGCTTTTTTCTTTTTTCCTTCTCATTGATCAGGACCAGTAAGTAATCTTTAGAAAATTTGTTTGTTCTATTTGTTCCTGTCTTCTTCCTAAATGTTTGATGAGTGGGTGATTTGTTTGTGCTGTCCTTACGAAAACCATATGTTGATGTGGTCTTATGGGGGAGTGTTTTTATTATTTTAAGAGTTCAGCTAAGGATGTTTCCAAAGGAATCATAATTGCTCTTCTAAGTACAAAGGCTGAACAATGACTGGCTTACAAATAATGCCAAAAATCTGTTCAGCTCAGTCTAATTATTTCAAAGACTAAAATCTGTTTCTCAGAAATGTCTTCTTTCCACAGTCTGAACTTTTTAACATACTAAGAAAGTTGTATTTCTGGAAGTTTTCTATGGATCGTAGTCCCCAGAGCAAAGAAAAGTATCCAATTTTTCATGTATATTTCACAAAATCACAGATTATGCTGAGTTGGAAGGGAGTCCAACCTTTAGCCCTGCACAGGACCATCCCATTTTTTGTGGGATACTCATGACCTTCCTGAATGAGGGAGCCTGCATGGTTTGAAGCAGACGAGGATTTTCACCTGTGGGTCATTTGGCTCCTCTCTGTTGGGAGTGCGGGACCAAACTCCTGCCTGCCAACCTCATGAAACTCCTACTTGGTGGAACAGGTTGGGTGTAAGTTGATGTCCAGTGCCTGTTCTCTGCTGACATGAGCTGAGTGCAAGAACCCACACAGACTAAGGGTTTGGTTGTCCTTTTCATGGCCATGATCAAAACTAGAAGGAATTTTCTGCCAAGAAACCAGCACCTGTACTGATGGCGGCTGGTCAGTGTTCCTGGAAACAGCTTGTCAGGGTGTTTGGCATCACAGGTGAGCGAGACAAGGTTTTGACATAAGGTGGTATCAATATCCTCCATAAATATGAGAGTTCTGTTGGCGTCTGGGAGACTACAGGAAGTACTTGGAGTGCACAGTGAGTGTAATGGTGGTAAAAATGATCCTTAAATTGACTGGTCTGTGAGGCACTGGATACTCCCCTGGCAAAAGGAGCACCCCTGAAAGTGTCTCAGTGCCCAGGAAAAGCTGCTAAAGAGGGAACTATATGATAGAGATTCAACTACATATTATATATATAAAATATTAGGTAAGGACTATTATTCAGTGCTGCAGGAGTAAAGAAAATGAAAAGAGGAAAATAGCTGTGTGGCAGGCCAAGACCTTGAAAATGACAGACTTTTCCATACAATTTTCAGAAAAACAATTCCCACTTCCCTGCTGCAAAGCCTCCTACACAGCCCTCACAGAGAGCATTTTAGAGGAGAGGAGTGCAATCGCGTGGCAACATTTTAAGAGCAGCAGTGAGGCAAATAAACCCTACACGTTTATAGGTGCATAGCAGCCAAAATCAGGTACTGATGAAGCTGTTTTCTCGTGGGTTGCAATAAAAAAAGAATGGGGAGGGGAAGAAGAAAATACTAATTTTGCAGTGAGAGACAATATGCCATGCTAAGTATCATAGTGATGCACTTTGAAAACATATGCATGTACATGTAACGTAAATGTTACATAAACCATGCATATATTACCTAAATGCCATTAGATTAAATATTACCTGAAATAAATGTGCATGCATTTCTACCTTTTGTCTCTCTGTCTGGGTATACAAAATACATTTACAATGTAAAATCCATATTATTAGATTATTGGTGAAATGAACTGTTTATTTTTTTTCCATAAACCGGAAAGATTATAGAGAACTTTGATCCAGTGGCCTGGGATTTATGTTCATGTGTTGTTTTGTCTCAGACCTCCTCCCTCGTGTAAGATGGGGTCTCTAAACCTTACCTGCAACATACCTCACAAAGAATTTAAGGGGATAAATAATTTAAAGAATTAAAATCTCAAATCCATGATGATAAGAGCTAACTGGATACCTTAGATGAACAAAATGGCAAGGTGTTTAGAAATAGATGGTCTTTAAGGTCCATTTCAGCTCAAATCATCCTATGGTTTTATGAAAATAATAATGGGTAATATTTTTCTGAAGGATTCCTTTATGGAAATCCCTGCTCCATGTTTTCTGGTCTGCAGAAATCTCTTTCGCTGATAATTGATTTCTAGGATACCATGATTAGGAGATCAGGGGGGCTGAAAGGTGGTGTGAATGAAGAGCTCTGTCCCAGCTGCTGACTGAATGGGAAGTTGTGTTCCTGGCTTTGCTTTGTCTTTGATCCAGATTCAATATGGTAAAATGCAAATAGATTTTTAAATAATGAGCCAGGCCAGTTTGGGGTGTTCTCACACCACCTCTGCTGGGCAGTGCAGACATCTAATGGGAAAACTCTGTCTCCAGAGGACAGTCACAGGTCTCTGTGCTCCCAGGAGGATGAAGTTGGGAACCTGGGATCCAGCCTCTCAAGGGTGCCTACCCTGTATGGCTCCTGAACCCCTGGAGTAGCCACTTGCTCCCGATCTTTTGCTGGACCTTCCTGGCCCCTCCTCATCCCAGTGCTGGCCCTGGCATTCCCACGCTGCCAGTGGGTCGCAGACAGGATCAGAGCCACAAGCCTTTCTGCCCCCAAACCAGGTGTAGTGCAGAGAAACACATCAGGAAAAGACACAGGCCCAGTTCTTTGTCTTAGATTTGCAGAATCTGGGGTTTTACCAGGCCCCTCAGCTGGTGCCACGAGCAGAAGAGCAAGGAGAGACCAACACTGCCCCTATGTGTGGGCTGCAGCCAACCAGCACAGCCTGGACTCTTCCAGCATATCTTCCCTGGTTCACAGCTCAAAACTATCCCCAATTATTCTTCTGCTTTGGAAATTATGCTGAAAATAATTCCCTTTCCTAGAGATCAACAAATAATGGAGTCCCTCAAACTTACCCTGAATTTACGGGAACAAATGCCATTGTTCCCTACCCTATGGCGACTGTAGGTTACAAACAGAGGGACAGGCAGAGTGGGGGATTCAGGGGAGGGCTGGGAGCAGATTTATATATATATATTTATATTTATTTATTCTTTTTCTCACCAGCCATACCTTACAGCATTTCCTTGCTTAGCTTGGTATGGTGGACTTGCATTCCTAATTCCAGCTGCTAACTATAATGGTGTTGTTCATATTTGTTAAACAAACCAAACAGCAGAAGCCTCTCCCTTAGTTGGCTGTGCCATAGCACAAACAACTTAAAAAGAAAAAAAAACCCACCATAATGTTAAGCCCTTTGCAGGATATTTTTTTGTTGAATATTCCCTGTGTTTCCTTTGGGGCTGTACTAGCCACAACAGCCCAATGAGGATACTGCTGAGCATTGTTGATCTAAAACAGTGGATCGCTCCTTTGGGGAATTGGAGTATTTTCATTAAGGAAAATACTATTATCTATTTGCTGTAGACTCTGTTTCTACCAGTGGGAAAGCAGGTATTGCAGCAGCTTTGGTATAACACTATCCCTGTGTCTTCTACATGGCTCCATGTGCCTGTTACTGGTGGAAGCTGGCAAGGATGGATGGGATGGTGGCCTCCCCAAAGCTGAACTGCAGCCAAACCCTTGGGCAAATTTCTGGTTTAGCTCCTGGACAAAAACCCACCCACCAGTTTTCTTTGGGAAGAACAAGAATTCAAATATTGGTTTGGCCTGAAAATTGTTCTGGCTACCCTGAAGGCAGAGGGAAGGTGATTCTGCAAAGCCACAAGAAGAAAGTATTTTAATTCACGAATCATTTCCCTGATTTAAAATGCTAATTTTTATCTAACATTTTCCTTATTCCAAAACCACACTGGGTTTCAGTTACATTTCCTTTGAAACCAGAAAGCTATCATGCTGAAAGGCAATAAAAGGAACTAAAAATACATTTTTCTACTCCCTCGTTGTGCCTTTCCCTGCCTCCCCAAATGTTAGAGCAGGAAAACTGGATGATGCTGTTGCATGGATTTGGGGGCAGGAGCAAATGGTGCATGAAGCCATCAAGGAATCAGTATATTTAGCAGAGAGGGGGTATGTCAGCAGAAGTCCTTAGCTAGAGCTCCATGCAGAAGGGTTGTGGCTGTGGTGGAGGAGCTGGCAGGTGCTGCTGTGTTTAACCGAGCTCACTGAATGCAGGGCAGAAAGAGCCCTCTGACTGCGCCCGCTCTGTGCAGTTACACTCCAAGGCCCAGGTGGATTAAAAGCCCTGGGATGCACAGGCTGGCAGAGGGACACATGTACCTGTGGTCAGTGGCACAGAGAAGGCAGCAGCTGCCCAGGGCTCCCTGTGCGAGGGCAGGGCAGGGACCTGCCAAGAGACCAAGCGGAGATTTCACAGCCTGTTTGTCAAGAGGGATAATTCAGAGGTAATCCATATCTGAGGTGCTGCCTTCATGCCACTAGCAAGAAGATAATATCCCTGTGTCCCTATAGTCTCTGTTTTGAAGGAAAAGGGGAGAAAAGCAAGTTCCTCTTTGTCTTGGGAACAGAAGAAATGCCATTATCCTCCATGGAAGCAGGAGTGTACACAGGACTTGAAAGGTCTGTGGTGTTCTGATGCTCAGTGTCCTCACAGCTTGCACTGTCACTTTCACATGGGCAAGGCAGACAGGAAATACTGCCAAATTGTCCTGTCAGTCCATGCTTTGCAAAATTGTATGTGGCTAAAGATTACACAGAATGGAGGGGAAATGGGCCTGCTCCTAGCAGGATCCATTAATTGCCCTTTAATGGCTTTTTATTAGTTTGTAATGAAATGTGAGGAATTAATCACAGCTCAATTACACTTATAAATGCATTGCTGTTTTTTAACGTGTGCATGCATGTTTGTCTGTTTTTAATTACCTCGCAAATGTGAAATTAGGATACTAAGATCAAAGAATTCAAATTTGTTCCTCAGTGAACAGGGGACTTCCCTTCCTGGCAAGGAGGAAGATTGGCAAATGCAAGGGATCCAGACAATCTGATGAAAAACTAATCCTCCTTGTTTTTCACTCCCACAGCTCCTTTTTTCAGCCTGAAATTCACTGTGCTATTTTTCAGCAAGTCCCCACCCTGGCCACTCTCTTGTACTTTTGGGGTGGGGTAGGTGACCCTGTGCTTCATCCTCGCCTGCTGGGGAGTGCTGCTTTGGGTTCAGGCAGCTCTCTGTCCTCCCAGATTTACACCAGGGTTCTCTTTTTTATCAATCTGTATTGCTAGTACTGGATATCCCATTTTACTTTTGGCCTTGCCTACCAGGAATGTCAAGTGAGGATAAAATTAAAATATGGATAGATAAAACATAAGAAGGTTTCTACACTGAAATATGATACATATTAAAATCAACTCATTCATTAGCACTCACATTGTGAATTTATTAAATGCTCTAACAGATAAGAGTTCCTAGTTTGATGTCTAGTGCTGCAAACAGCTGCTTTCTGTTTACAAAATAAATGGTACCTTCTACAGAATAAAGGAAAAATTATATGAAGAGTTTATTTCTCTCCAATGCAGTCCATAAAAAAGTCCTTTGGTACCTTAGACACAGCCACAGTCTGCTCTGAGTAACTGTGTTCGCTGAAGGGCCACCCTATACAAACACTGTTTAACACAGAAACTCATCCTTCTCACTTCTGCATATTAATTTATGCTAACATCAGAAGAATCTGAATAACATTTCTTAAAATCTCTTTAAATTCTTAACTCACACTGAGATTCCTGGGCGGTGCTGAGGTCTGTGTCTAGCACTCAGCTATGGGCAAAGTTGCTCAAGTAATAACAATATTGGAACAAGGAATGGGAGCGCTCCATTGGAATGGACCCCACGACCAGCCCCTCTGACCAGGCCAAAACACCTTCTGGCCTGGGGTCAAAGGGACGTTTAGAACTACTCAACAACAAAGAGGATCAGGAGGAGTTCTTTAAGAAAGCAGGAAAATTAGAAAGCCAAAATGTTTCTGCTCTTTAGGTGAAAGAAATTAAACCAGGCAGCAAAGAAGAGTAGAGGAGCAGGAAAGGGGATGTAACAGGAGCATGATGTGATCCAGGGAGGCAGGTGCATCCAAGGGCTTCAGCTGGGCACCTTGGAATGGAGTGTGCTGGAAGGTGACTCGTCCATTATGCAAACTGGCACCATGGAAATCAGGAGAGAGGCAAGAACCTGTGAACACCTGCTCTGAGCTGGAAGATTCCTGCAGCTTCTTATTCATTATTGCAAAAGATACAGTTATTTTTCTAAATACAGAAAAATGTACAGTAGAAATTACTACAAAGCATTCTCAATTACTTGGGTATAAACAGGGGCAAGTATTGCATCACTTTTTAGTGCAAATGCTGTTTATAGCATCATTCCCTCACTAATTTTCACAGTTGCACAACACATTACTGTTTCACAGAGTCGATAGGACTTTGGAAGTGTAAATGAGGAAAGGTCTCAATCACAGCAACAAATTAAACAACCACAGGCAATTACTGTGAAATCAGAAAAAGTATGTTTATACCACACATAAACCTGAGCATTTTTATGATGATAGTCAAAGAAAGTAAGTGCAAATAGATCCTTTAGAAGACAGGGGTAATAATTACTGATTACACTGTAGTTATGCTGTTTATGTCTAAAGTATCAAGCACAATTCTACAAGGTCTTAAGCCATGTTTTACAGCAGCTTTTGATTGATCTTGCTACTGTAAAACATTCTGGTTTCTAAGTTACCAAATACCACTTCTTTTTTTTTTTCTGTTAACTTCCATTTATTTTTATTTGGGAAAGAAACATATTTTGGAGCACTGTGGGCATTATATCAATTTCTTTCATTGTGAGCCCATAGTAACCTCTACACTAATGACATCTGAATTAACAACAGAGCAAAAGATTTTTCACTCACAACCTTCTAGCAGACAAACAGATCAATAATCCAGAATTATTTGGGTCTTTCATAATTCCCCATATAAAATAACTACTTTATGCTTGATGTAAGAGTAAGATGACTAATCCTGGCTGTTGTGGAAAGCAGCTGTTTGCTAAACCCATCTTCAACTCACTGCAAATGAAAATGTCATCTGTAAAGGTCTCTCATTTTTTTTAGGATAATTCATCACAGTGATTAGGCACCTCCTGAAGCAAGACATTATCGACTCCTGGTTTGGAAGAGTTAATTCACTGTGCTGCAAACTGATGTGAAATGCAGCAATTGCAGGGAAAGAAACTTTTAGCTTTTGTATGAGAAATGAGCAGAACGAAACTGAGAGAGACATCAAAAGGAGCTTTTCATAGAAAATACTCTGTAAAGCTGAATCACAGAATCAATTATGTTGGAAGAGACCTCTGAGATCATCGAGTCCAACCTATGACCCAATACCACCATGTCAGCCAGATCATGGCACTGAGTGCCATGGGCAGTCTTTCCTTAAACACCTCCAGGGGTGGTGACTCCACCACCTCCCTGGGCATCCAAGGCCCAGCCACTGTTTCTATGAAGAAATTCTTGCTGATTTCCAATCTAGACCTCCCCTGGCACACATTAAGACTATGTCCTCTATCCTGTCGCTATTGCCTGGGAGAAGAGGCTGAACCCACCTGGCTAAAACCTCCTTTCAGGAAGCTGTGGAGAGCAATGAGGTCACTCCTGAGCCTGTTTTTCTCCAGGCTAAACACCCCCCAGCTCCCTCAGCTGCTCCTCACCAGATTTGTGCTCCAGACCCTTCCCCAGCTCTGTTGCCCTTCTCTGGACTCACTCCAGCACCTCAATATCCTTCCTGATTTGCGGGGCCCAGAACTGGATACAGGATTTGAGATGTGGCATCACCAGTGCCCGTTACCTGGGGACAATCACTGTCCAGGTCCTGCTGGCCACGCTGACACAGCACAGGATGTCATTTGCCTTTCTGGCCACCTGGGCACACGCTGGCTCATGTTCAGCTCTGGTCTCCCTGCCCACTCCCAGCACTCTGGTTAGCAGGAACACGGACCCACGACCAGGCTGATGTGCTGCTTGGGCTCTTCTTACAACACTTCCAGCTGAGCTGCCCCTGCACAGCACCCAAACCACACCAAATGTTACTCATGAGCCCTGTTATTTGCTTTCCTTCCAGTGAATCCTCCATACACATCTTTATACAGATGTAGGGCTATATCCCAGAGACCCCGAGGTAACAAGCAGAATGCAGTTCTGGTTGGAACAATGCCCAACTAAAAGTGCTGCCACTTCTTTCTGGAGGTAAAGGGATAATCTTGGCCTCCAGACATTTCTTTCCTGGCATATTTGGATTTCCAGAGACTGAAAATCTTGTAGTCAATCTCTCCATATGTACAGCCTTTAAAATGAACTGAAATAGATGGCAGAACCGAAAAATAAGACTGACACAGTAAATCACAATGATTTATGAGCATTTAGGAATATGGGAAAATTTACTTGTTCCCATTTATTTAAAAATAAATACATTACTTATTTATAGTCTTCATTCTCATGCAACATAGAGCACTTTGGGGTTGTCTTGCCAAATTGAAGTCATTGGATTTTACCAATTATGGGGTCAAATTCCTCTATCCCTCGCATGCATGTATATGCAGTTTCAGATGGATGCTGTACAGATTTTAGATATTAAAAACATATTCCATTAGTCATCCTAATACATCTAACCAATACAGAATGAATCACCAATTTTTCCATGTCTTTTTCTATCTAGTTTAAAGGTTCAAAGGAATGATTTATGCTGCCATGTAGACATCACTAACTAAATGTTTGCTAATAATTAGCCTGAATTTTGTATTTTTAAATTTCAGCTATTTTGTTTAGTATTATTTAATGAGTTGCACTTTAGTTCCCTTACAGGTACTGCAGGGCTCCCTCGGCTTATGTACTTCAATTGTATATCAATACTGAATATTTTAAACCTGCTTTAGAAGTACATGCAAGCATGTGGCAAATTTTGGGAATGGGATAACCAGGAAGCACAATAAACACTGTCAATATTCCCCGTTTTGCTCATAATTTTAGTCTCTGAAACTGTCAACACATAATGTCAAACCTTGGGATCCAAACCTTAGGGAGCTCACTGACTACACCCCACTCATCGAGAGCTTGCTAATTAGGATAATCAGCAACAATTTCATGTTTGGGTGTGTTTTTTCAACATCTTGCTGTTAAAATCTTAACTTTTAATCTCCCTGCCAGTTTTCCATTCTTTTGTAAATTCCCTAGGCATTTTTCTGCTAACAAGATGAAACTGAAATCAGTATTTCAAATGTGATCGCAGAAGTTGGCCAGGGGTATTACAATTTGTTGGTTTCAGTCTGCTTTTTCATTATTTAATTCCTCTCTGGTGTTTGCATGTCAGAATCCATGTTAATTGATAATAATCGGCTTCCTTCCTTTTTTTTTTCTAAATGACTTATCAGTTTCCTTCTTTTGAAATAATTGCAAAACTAGCTGGGCAAAGGGTGCATGGCTGGGAACACAAAATTCTATGCAAAACTATTTATCAATTAAACAAATGAGACTGAACTACAAAAGTCCACAGAAAGTCTGCAGGAAGACAGTCAGACTTAAAAAAAAACAGGGAAAGAACATTTCAACTAGAAAAAAATCCCCCACAAACCTTGGACAGAAATATAATTTGGGTTTATGGACATCTGCTGTAAAAAGAACACACCAGAGTGTGTTAATAAAAAAGGAAGAAAGCAATAAAGATTTTATTAAAATTCTTGAGATAAAGAAGTTTCAGGGACATCAGAGCCCCGAGTCTGCCCTTCACCCTGCAAAGTCTGTTTTGTATCAGTTAGCTGAGAATGAAGGATGAATTTACTCTGCTTTAATTAAATAATCTACAGGCATTTATAACCATTATTAATTTATATTTGGCTGAAAGTAACAGTGAAATTTTGAAGCCTATGAAAACAAATTAAGGTTATAAAATTCACATATTTGCATGACTACATTGATTTATGGGAATAAACCCAGCATTTTTCCCTCCTGGTCACACCACTAAGAAACACAATTCATTATTTTTTTCTTATTTGGTATTTGATTTAGCACAAAAAATAACAAGACACATGAACAGAAATGCCAGACTATTTTACTAGATGTAGCAGAAAAAGAACAACAAGAAATCATTTTATAGAGGATCCTATTAATGCTTGTTTGCAGGCTTGACATCAAAAATGGATAAAATGTTAAAAGAATCTGCATCCTTGACTAATAATAAAAGTGCTTGAGGGTTTTAAATTACTTTTATGCCTTGCACTTTGTGATGTACCAATGTCAGGCCTGTTGATGATCCTCAGCCCTGCTTGAACCTTCTGTTCTTCAATGCTCATTTAAACAGCGTCCAGTCAGGTAACAACTACTTCTAGCTCATTCTAGTTTTCCTGCTCAACCTTTTATTCCTCAAAAATTATTTGAGCCTTTTCCAGCTGCATTTGTATTGTGAAGATGTAATAATGTGTCTTTATATCTTGTCCACAGGACTTGTCCTGTTTGTTCTGGCTTTCATGGAAGAAAATACCTTAGCAGTCGTGCATTCTGTGTTCTCACCATACTGAGTTTGAATCTGTTGGGTGCTGATTCACATCTTGGAACCTGCACTGTGTGAGCAGATGACACGGTTTGCCCTGGTAATTCCTCTGTCCTCTGACAGCTGATTCCTGATCCCATTGAAGTGGGTGGAAATCCTTCACTGATTTCAGTACAACCAGAATTTGTCCCTGACCAAAATATAATATGGTGGGGAAAATTCCAAATAACTTAAATGCACAAAACACCGTGTCAGTTTTGACACTTCCCTCTGATGCACAGACAGGCTGCTCAGGTCACTAATAAAATATTTAACTTCTTAGCACACCCTATTTGAAAAAACACAACAATACCACCTGAATTTGGAAAGTTCCACCTGCTGAGCTGTGATGCAGCACTGCAAGCATGATTTATCATTTTATTAGCGATGCAGAGGAACAGGATATTTCCCAATAACTGGTGCTCATGCATCACATTACATATCATGTCACAAATGCGCAGTTCCCAAATATTTTTGTTTACAAGCTGCCACATGGAGAAGCCAACTGGCATGTTGTTCAGATGCTGATTTCTGACGCTTGCTTTGTATACAGAAAAACCTGATTGATGAAATGTGAGACAGAAACTTGTCAGGTTTTTTCAATATATACAAAAATAACTGACAGCACATAAATCACAACAACATCCACAATACATTCCGAAGAGCTTAGACTGCTTAGTTTTAAAAATTGCTGGTACTTTGCAAAAATATTAGGGTTTTTTAGTTGAACTGGACTCAAATTTCTTATGATAATAATTTATTCAAAACATTTTAATATGCTGGATGCTTTATTGACAAAAAAAAGGGTTGATAATCCAAGTCTGATGCAGTGAGATTGTGAGTGAAATATGACAGTGAGGAGAGAAAGGAAGGCTAAAAGCTACAGCCCTTCAATCCACAACTCAGAAACCATATGTGCATCTTGTCAGCTCGGGTGAAGTATTTTAAAACCTATTAAATATGGGCTAATACAGTGGCTAAAGTTTGGACAACTCGTCCTCAATTGACCTTGGGGAGCTATGCTAATTTACATTAGAGATGGCAGAGAATTTTTAAAAAAGACAAAACTGCTGTTATTCTGTATGGAATAACTCTAAACCCTTTAAGTAGGTTATTTTCTCAAGTTAAACATTACAAGAAAAAGTATCAAAACTTTTTCTACCCCCTTGCTTTGCTTTTCTTTTACTCTTTCCTTTCCTCCTTTCACCCTCAGCCTTTTCTTCTCCCCTCTTCTGATTTGCCTCAGAAAGAAAAGAATGCATAAGATCAAATAAGGAGGATAAACAAAGATGAACGTGGCAAGAGTTTATAATTTTTTAGTTTTACTGACGATAAATGAAAACGATAAAACACAAAGTTTCCACAATAATTTCGTTGTCTTTCCACTAAGAATGGCAACAGAATAAAAGGCTGATGTAGATGAGGTAAGGTCTAACAATCTAAGACGGCATCTTACACATTTTATTTTGCAATTTATAAGTGACTCAGAACACACGAAACTCAGAGTTAAATTCATCAACCGAATCTAATGGCTTAGGGTGTCTGAAAAGGGAAAACATCAGGGGGAGAACAGAAAAAAGCCTCTGGAAGCAGCAGCTTGATGGAGCCCTGCGAGTGGAACTGACCACCAAGGAAAGGAAAGTGCCAGTGAGACTTGGCTGAGTAATTAGGCAGCGACAGCGTTAAGAAGAATTTGAGAGCTGAGATTGCCCACATTGCAAATACATTTCTCCAAGTGCTGAATCATCTTTAAAGTTGCCAATCTTCCTCCATGACCTGGTCCTGCTTCTTCCTGCAAAATCATGGCTTTTATTGTCATCATTGCTAACAGCAGCAATAAGCAGGGTAACAAATTTACTTTTTTTAAATTACACAATAAAAAGCATGAAAACCCCTTATTTTCCTTCCAAGAAATCACAGTTATAACTTAAATTTTATGTGTAAGTCAGTACGGGACATAAATTATGCCAGATGAAAGCCTCAGAGTGACACCATCCAACAGCACAAGCACCCAAGAGCTGGGCTTTGGTTCTCAGAGTCCCCTGGGGATGATCCCCACCCTCACTGCTCGAAATGCTCCAGCATTGCCCTACAGAAACAAGGTCACTTTTTAATGAGCAAAGAAAACTGAAGCAGAACTGTTAGATGTAAAACCAAGTGCTGTGAAATCTCTGCAGAGCAGTGATTGCATCATTCTGGGGACAGCACCACAGTGCTGAGAACTTCCCTGGCTTTCAGAGATTATTCCAAGTAAAGCATTTGGTGTATGATCCTTTGTGTCCCCCCCACCCCCACCCCCAAGCCTATTCTGTGACCCTGAGCACTCCTTCTCTTTTCTCCATGCATTACATCCTTCTACATGGAGTTCCTAATGCTTCCTGAATGTCTGTAACCATCCTGCTCTTTGCAGGTACGTCCCTTCACTGATGATTTCTGGCAAGTATCTTTTCCTGTGTTTTTGTCACAAAAGAATAACCCCTGCTCTGAAGCCAAATACTCTGCCTGCAAAAATGCTAAGTAGTTTTCTAACATCCAGTAGAATATTTCACTGCAGTAAATGCATTATTTTCCCAATAAATTACTTGGGAAATTAACAGTTCTCTCCCTGAATGATATATATGTTGCTGACAGATTATCTGACAGCCTAGATGTCAAAATATTTTTTTCAGTGTGTACTTGCAAATCCTAAAAGTGACTGTCAGGATTTTGAGCTTGGATGAAGTTCATTTAATTTCAGAAAACAAACTTATTTTCACATATTATATTGAGTAGCTTTGTTATTAAAGTATAAATTATCTTTTTCCGAACTGAAACACTTTCCATTAAAAAGTGATTACCTGTGGATAGGACTGAAGAGTGGACTGCACACAGGTCAAGTGGCAATGAAATGTCTGTTGTGGGGGATGACACAATTTCTTCCTCTGCTTCAAAAAATGGCAGAACGTGCTTTGCATCAGTTTTACAGTGTGACAGGAAAGAAGACTGGAAAAAACATACTTGGGGAGAACACACATTTACCCTAAAACGAGCAACACATTTGAGTTAGAAATCCAAAGGCTGAGCAGAGAATTGTGCAGTGATTTCCATTACAAGGCTGTGGAGGATGGCCAAGAAAGGACAAAAAGAACGAGAGCCAACTGAGAGTGTGTAAATAGGTTCAGCTGAAAAGTTATTTTTACAATATTGCTATTGGTGTGAAAAAATACACAATGGAACCTTCAGGCATCAGTCTGGGATACAGGCTGGCTGATCACCTCTATTCCCACCTGTTTCTCATATGTACAGGAAAGAAAGTCTGCCCCAATAACCTGCTGGAGGACTATTCTATCCAGACTTTCTTTGAAGGTAAAAGAGTTGTTTTGTTCAAGGATTGTACCCCATATGAAAGCAAAAGGTGGTGTAGACAGAAAGACTCCGAGAAACTTCTTGTATGGTACATGCCCTGCTTCCCCCTGCATGAACTGTTACAGGTAATTCCTATTTTTCCTCAGGAATCTGGGACCATGCCACGCCAGCAGTACCCACACTTGCTGCTCCGGCAAAAGTCAACTCTGCTGGGATGACTCCCCTGGTACCTTCAGAGGTTTGTCTGCCTGTGTGCCACAGATTGGACCGGATCAAAACTGTGACCCTGTGTTGTGTAGCATGATGAGGACAATCAGGAAAGGCAATGCTGAGAGCACACTGCTGTTGTGAGAACTGTTCCTGCAGGTGATTGTTATTCCCTGGCTGGATCACAGGATACGGGGTGGCTGGGAGGGGGCCAAATGAAGTGCTCTGGTAGGTCTCAATCTCCTCCTGAGGAAAGAGTAATAGATTTTCCTGAAAAGAAGTCACGAAGAAATATGACAGGAAGCCTTTAATGATCTGCTTAAGAGATAAGACAAAACATTGCTGGGTATCTCTTTATGACTAAATAACTTTTGTAATTGTTGGACTCTGTCCTAATTAGCTTTGATACATCAGAGGACTGCTTTGTGAGCTGTTTGGTTAAGACATGTTGTTCTGTTCTGCTTCCTTTCAGATGTTCTACGGATAACATTATTAGGCTTACCTTTTTGTTCATTCACTACAGTGAATATTTCTATGCTAGTGGGACATCGCACACATGCTCTTAATTTGATTCAATTACTGAAAAAACTGTCAAACTTTAAAAATTAGATTTATGTTATTCTATTTCAGTACCTGTGCATCCACTGATTGCCTGAAAGTTGTACCTGGTTCATTAAAGCATGGGTATATTTGAATTTGCATCTCCCCTTTTTTTTTAACACTTTTAAAGCATCCAGTGTTTTACTATAAGTTGTTCAACTAATTCTACCTACCTACCTACCTAACTAAACTAATTACCTAATTCTATTCTAGTCTTTTCAGATTCTGTACTTTCACTACGAAGTCCAAAATACAGACTCTATTTTCACCTTGAACATCACAGTTCTTTGCAATTAACATCAAGATCCAAAATGCTGTCTCTTGTACGTTTCACAGCAAGAAGTTATTTACAGAACCCGATGGTTTAGATTAAGCAAAACTCTGATGAAATTGGAGGGTGCAGTTACACCAAGTTCTGAGGATAAAAGCGAGAAGGAGTTGTACTTCTCAGAAAAACAGAACCTACCACACATCACAGCTCCCATGGCAAGCCACATGATGGGTGCAGGCAGATTTTGCCAGGACCTGAACACTCCATGGCCCAAGGTAATGAGCTGTGTATTCCTTAGAAGGGGCTTGTGTATCTTTGAGCAGAAAAAGATGTTACAAAGTTGAATACAACCAGAAAAGCAGTGGAGCATTTTTCTAGAAAACATCTGGAACTTTGAACAGAAACTCCTCTGGTTTCCTTCTGTATTTCAAACCAGCTCTTTTCTGCATAGCAATATGGCTCTGTGGACTTGGTGAAGAAATATGTTTGCTTGTGAAGAAACAAGTTCAATCAATTTAATTTACTAAAGAAACCTATCTGCAAGACCATGTAACTGTTGACATCAAAAGAAGTAACAATGTTTTAGAAAAATAATCAGAGACTTCCATAAAGCTGGACTTCATTTATCTCTGAAATAAAAAGTTAACCAATTTCTACACATTGCAACAAATAACCCTATACACTTCCATTTCCTCACTATATGCTCGGTTTCATTAAATTTTACTGAGCTAAATCTTATATGTTCTTCATCAATATAAATTTGGGCAATCTGCAGAATCTAAAATACTCTCCCTGATGTAATTTTACTAGTTACACTGAAGCCATTAGCTGGTATTATTCTTCCATTTTAAATACCCACAGGCATGCTTCTAATTTCTAGTACAACAGTTAAACTTCTAATACAAACAATTACATGTTCATGGGGAAAAACTTTCCGAATGTTAATGCACAGCAGGAATCGTGGTGTACATATTAAGGCTGCAAAGCAAGGAGACAGTAGTTAAAAGTTTAATTTCTAACCTTTAATCCTCATGGTCTTTATTGTTTATTTATCATTATTTTAAACGCTTTCCTGAATTGACATCTATGATTCCTACACTTCCGAATAAGCATAATGGAAACATTTCAAAGCTGGGCTTAAGAGGGAGTGGTTAGTTCAGGAAGATAATCTTTAAACTTCTAAACTAAAGAATTAATATATAAGACACAAGTTCTTTCCTAAAAGGTTCTGCAAATAATATGATTTGTAAAACACAGTACACAAAAAAGCAAGAAAAAAGTGCATTAACAGTAATCACAAGAAAAAACATGTGAAAAGTTTTCTTTAGAATGGAAGAGTGTGGAATATTTTCCTATATAATCTCCCTGTTTTATCATTTGGTAGATGCTGTTTCCCTTTTAGCCCTGCCAGCTGTGCAGAACTCGCTCCTTTTTGACCATGATCCAGTAGAAACGTGTACACAGGTAACCCGGCAAGTGTTATCTGGAAAAATGAGTTATTCCTCCTTGTGCGTGGATCAGGGTTTTGATTCCCAGCAAGAGCCGTTCCATCAGGACAGGAACAACACAAAAAGAGAGATTGTGATAAAGACCAAGAGCAATTTGTCCAACTCTTCCAACTTAAATCTGACTGGCAACCAAATTAACAATTGCTCAGAGGCAGTAAGGAGTTAGCAGCAGGTCATTTCTATGGCTCATAAGCTTTTGTAGGTTCAAGGATTTTGTAATTTTCAACTTGGTTTTTATTACTGTGATAGCAATCTGCAATCAACCTCACAAGATGCAATCATCTTACTGTGTTGGGCAGCTGTCCACCAGCTCCTGAGGCACTGCTAGGAATGGGCTGGACAGCCTTACAAAAGCAGCTGTCAGCAATGATGCAAAATTTATTAACGAGTTTTAATTGAATTCCATATGCTACTCAATAATACAACCACTGTTCATCTAGTCTGGCATTTCATTTCATATTAAAATGATGTTACTCTGAAGCATTTTTCAGTGTGGCACACAATATTGCATGGGAATAATGACCACAAAAGTTGTCTGGAAGTGACTGTTGGCTCACCTCTGGAAGTTTATGGGGTTTTATGAGGCTTTTTGTTTGTTTGTTTTTGGAGTTTTTGTTGGTTTTTTTTTTTGTGGGGGAAGGGGGGCTGGTTTGTTTGTTTTTAGCTTATTTCAATGACTTTGTCTCAGTTTGAGCATGGCATTGTAACAGTTAAATCAGTGTTGCTGAGGGATGGCAGAGGGTTGGTAACAGTGGCTGGGAAGGGACTGTCAGGGGTTGCTTTTCCCAGATTTGTATCATGTGACCCCATTCTGTAGCACCATCATTTTGGTTACCCAGCTGTGTAATTTTTGACAAAGTGCTGACACAGTCATTTGTTTGGTTAAGACTGGGGAAAAACCCCAAAACCCATGTGATCATTTCTGCTTTTTGCCAGACACTTTGTCATTTTGATGGAACATTCATGTTCTACACAACTAGTGGAAAACTACGACAGTGACAGAAAGAAGAGCTGGAGTCACTGGTCAGGAATTCAGCTACAGAAAAGGCTGTCCAAGCAGTGGCCAAATCCACCTCGTGCCTTGGCTTCTCCACTCCTCATCTCTTTGTTCATTGAATCACAGGATGGGTCAGACTGGAAGGGACCACAGTGGGTCATTGGTCCAGCCTCTCAGCCCAAGCAGGGTCATCCCAGAGCACACAGTACAGGATGGTGTCCAGATGGTTCTGAAATATTCCCACTGAGGAGACTCCACTCCCTCTCTGGGCAACCTGTTCCAGTGCTCAGTCACTGCACAGGAAAGTTCCTCCTGCTGTTCAGGTCGAATTTCTGTGCATCAGTTTCTTCCTGTTGCCTCTGGTCCTGGGCACCACTAGCTGCTGCCGGGATCTCCACTTCTTATACACTGCCAAACCCATGAGGGTTTGAAACCCACCCCCTCCAGCTGGGAGACAGAACCCGTAATCCTCCTGCTTCTGTGTCCCATGCATTTTTTGCAGACCACTGACAGACAGCACTTACATTGCAAAATTAATAACCCTCACTGGATTTGACAAAATCAGTTGATTCATAAAAGAGGCTTCACAGTAGCTATTTAAGAGCTGTGTTCACTAGGGATACATTCTGTATTCAGTTATGTTTGCAGAGAGATAGAAGCAGAAACAGTGCAGGATGTCCCCATTAACATGGGTTGATGTAACAGGAACCAGGAACAACACTGAACTTCCAAGAAAACTTGCATCTGGTCCGATTTCCTGAATAAATTCTGATAAACATTCAAACTTTGCGAGCTTATCTGAACTGATCCATTAAAAATGGGACTTGAGCTTTACTGAGCAGAAAGTCACTCCAGAAGGCATTCTAGAACCTGCAGGTTCATGTCCTTGGCACAGTGGGATTACTCATTAAAAATGGACTCGCACTGAAGGGATATATAACAAAACCAAACCCAATCACTTACTACAAAAAAACGCCCATAAAACAATGACATGATTGACAGTAGTATTTAAATTTTAAAATAACACATTTCTCCTCCTTTTTGTACAGGGAACAGCTATAACCTGAGCAGGACCAATGCAAATTTCTTAAGATTATGCCCCAGTCATTTTTGTATAGACTATCCTTGGGAAGAAGAAATGTATCCAAGTACTTTCAAAACTTTTGATCTCTTTAAAATAGAGCCAATTGCACTGTTGCTTTCATGGTTTCTCTAGTAACTTGGATTCCTATGTGTAAGCCTGTGAATTCAACAGGGGATGTCGATTTGACTGAGGAAGGAATATTAGAGGGACTTTGTTCTCATTGATAAGAAGCCAGTGGACAAGGATTTTGTTGAATGATGATCTAAATCCAAAACTTAGCCAAATTTTGTGTATTCACTACTGGCAGAAAAAGCACCAATTTAAGCATATCAAGGCTTTAGAAAACGTTGCCCATTCTCAGTGAAGCTTCCCTTTGCTGCCCGTTCTCCCATGAGACCAATGGCAATTTCTTTCCTCTCACTTGGCATTCAGTTTGGTATTATATATGCATGGATTGAAACACTGTGCTTTAACTTTCCTCACAAGAGAAAACCACCACAAGGCTTGTTACAGACAAAAAACCAAGCCAAACCATCACTAGAGAACAGCTCACCAACTGACTTCAGTAGTACTGAGTATATTTATATAAATACAAAACTGCAAACGTTCAAACAGAAACCAAATCATACCTGGAGAAATGTTAAGATGGGAAATTCTCCCAGCCATTCCTAGGGACTTCCTGTTTCACAGGGTCCCAAGTGAAGCACAGCTGATGGGCAGAGGAAGCAAGAGAAAATGCACACTTAAGGGTAGGATTAGCTTTTAGTTTTATGTCAAGCTGATGGTAGAAACTACTTGTCTTCCTCACAACATCCTGTTCTCAGCTCTGTGATTCAACTCTTATTGACATGTAGGAGACACAGTGGAGTACAAACCACTAAAGAAGTTCTAAGCATAATCTACCTCTTGATAATAACAATTTTACTTACATATGATGAACATGTTTGCATACTTTGGGTACAACCCTGCCATGTATTCACTGTGTCCTAAGCATCAAATTAACAGAATGCCACCGCATTTTGGGAACATTCAAAAATGTAGGAAAAGAAATAAAGGATGAGTTGCATGTCCTACAGCAACAGTCTTCAGATTTAAGCATCATGTTATTTTATTTGAAACGCCCCCTGACTCACCCATTGCTCTAAGGGAATCCTGAACTGTGTTTAGAAGAGGATGGAGAACTGTCCTTGTCTGTGTTTAGTAACATGGAGCCACTGCCTTAACTCTGACAAACCCAATGTCCCAAAGTCACTTCTGCTATTTGCATCTTTAACATGCTCATCTGTGCACAATCACAAGATTTAGTATCTACAATTACTGGAGCAAAGCACCTGATTTTAAAAGTGACTGCACAGGCAGATATTGTAGGAAATGGACAGGAGAGACTACAACTAAAATAGTTTTTCAGGTTGGTTATTGAAGATTTTATCCTTTCAGACATCCATACGAATGTTAACAAAAGGCAACATATACAACAGCTGAGGCTTTTAAAATAATTCTCAGATATTTTCTTGAAAAGATTTTTCTATGACATGACTAAATTAAATCCAGTAAGACAGCATGACACACTCCGCTCTAGGAAAAAAACAAAAATATCAGATAATAATGTATTTTGGATAATATTGCATTCTGTCCCAGGATTTACAAAAGTTAACAAGATATCCATTCACCCAGTTTGCTGAGCATCACGAATGGCTCTTTTCAAATGCTTACACAAAAATCCTTTGCTCAAAACTGCTTTAGAAACGTCATTTACTTGGTTTTACTCACTAGGCAGAAAACCAGTTGACTACAAAGGTATCAGCCCAGCAACTCATGTTAAGACAAAACATAAAAGACCACTACAGAAACACAAAGCTGGGGTTTTTTCCCCTCCTTGACAGCATTAGCCAAATTCTATAAAGTTACAATTGTCAATCTGAAGACAAGTTAATATAAATACAGTATTTTATTTTCAGCTTCTCAAGAGATGCATTAAATTCCTGTACAGTGACAAATGCAAGAAATCCTGCTTTCTCTGCACTGTTTCAGAAGAGCAGAGATCCTTATTTGTCATCCTTGTTTGACTTCTTTGGAAGGTGGCATGTCAGAAGCCTCTAGGACACATCTGGGTCCTAGAGGGAGGGCAGACACCTACTTACCTTCCAAAACTTACCACAAATGAAAGCATTCCCACATTTGGAATACACGCTAATGGACACTCAAAGCTGCCAGGGGTGGGAGGCACAGGCACAATTCAAATAAATAAATTTGGCAGCGTAAATAAACCACTTACTGGACAATGTAATTTTTCATATTATTTATTTCTCTGACTCTGCACAAACCATCAGTTAGTAAATATTATAGATCCATAGAGTGCAAAAAAACATGATGTGGTGGTAGCTCTTCTCAAAGTTGCTGCTTCTACTGGTCAAACTTCAGCAAACAGGTCAGTGGGCTCGTGCTGACAAGCAGAGAACTGGTCCCTCTCACGTAACAGATCTACAGAATATCCAAAACCCCCTGATTTCTGAATGTCATGGAACAGCTTATAGGTAAGGTTAATACAGTTAAGGTCACGTACACAAATTCATGGGTTTCTGTGTTTAGGCTGAGCTGCTGCCATGCTGCTGCACAGTGATGGACATTACTGCTTCCCTGGTAACTGTGTGCATTTCTTATGACCATGAATTACCACTGAAATTTCAGATGAATTCCAGCAGTAAGTCTTTCAGAGACAATCCAGGTTTTAAAGTCATGTTAACCAAAGGGAGGAGAGGGCAATACACAAAAACTACTACACTCTTCAAGCATGATAGAACAATACTAATTAAGGTCTATAACTAAAGCATTAAGCAATAACTAGGTTTTTAATACTTCATGAGAGAAAAATACCTCTTTTTCTTTATAACACATTTCCTAGATCAGCTCACTTTTACTCCCCTCCCCTCACTACCCCAAGTTAGTAAGGTGTTTCTGAGATTGAACAGCAATTTTTTTTCATCAGTGCAAGGATAAACATTATCAGGACTTTTTTTCCCAATAGTTTTGATTTGCAATAATAATTCTTCTCTAAATGCATTGATTTTCTTTATTGCCAGAAAAAGTATTTGCCCTTTTGGTGCATTTTGGAGAAAAAAAACCCCACCCAAAACAAACACCTTGGGTTTTATATCAGTTTCCCCCACTTTTTTGACCACCATACACTGTCAAAATATAACACAGATCATCACACAACACTCATCAGAACTTTAAGGAGGGTAGTGCAGGCAACACGTCATTTGCACATCATTTCATTGTGAACTCCTGGACAAAACAGGATCCACTGCTAAAATACAAAATTGAAGTACTGTGTGCTTTTTTGTTCCCAAATTCAAGAACAAGACAGTTTAGTAATTCAAGACTTTTGCCTTGGAGTAAATGAAGAAAAGAAAAAGAAGAAAAACAGATGCAGAAACAAACCTTGTGTTAATGAAAATGGGAGGTTAAACAAAGGGGCTGCTTTCTCCCTGACTAAGTTATTGTCAGGTTGTATTACTTCATGCTGCTTTCTCTTATATGCCCAACAGTCACATATTTTGGGCAGCTTGACTAAAATTTGGCAAGATAGCAAAAATGCAAGCATTAGATTTATGTTTTGTAAGACACAAAATGCACCCCCATGGGTTCTGTTGGTTCACCTGCTTTTTTCTTCACTCTTTTTCAGCTTGTGCACCTTGTCACAGACATCCAAGATTGCTGACTTGTCACATTTCTTCTGGGCTACTGCAAAAGGATTTGCTTTATAGTCTGAGGTCCTCTGAGCCATCATACTGTTGACTGCACACCTCAAAATTCTTTTCCAACAGCAGTGTCTGTAGAGATCACATGTGCCTCCTGAGGCACTTCAGACTCTTGTGCAGAGGATGGCCACTGCTCTCACTTCCTTAGCAGATCACGGCTTGCAGCTGCCAAGAACTTCAAAAAGCAGGAATGAAAGCCCAGTTTGAAATGATACAAGCACCTTAGCTTTTCTAGGGAGTCAAATAATGAATCCTGCTGTAGGTGACTACCCAGTAAGTCCTGGACTATAGAATACCATAACATTTCAATTGTATCCAGCAGGGACTAATCCACCGCTCCCTCAAATTTGCTACCTGACTTTGCAGTGACACCAAATATGTTCATAATAATCCAGAGATTCTGCTAATCATTATTCTTGGAAGTAAGCATCTATCTGAGAATGGACCAGATGGGCAGATCAGACAGCAAGAGAATCGTAGTCATCCACTCAAGCCAGAAAACCTTCATGGAGCAAGTCTGTTTTTCAATACACTTGGTAGGACCACAAAAATGTTGCACTGAACCTCTGCCCTTTGGCAAAGCAAAAGCTAGAGAGATATAGAAAGTAAAGCCAGATTTGTCCAGGAAAAAAATGTGGTTTTGGGGAAAAAAAAGTAAGTTGGTGGTGGCTACCTTGGTGACAAAGGCAAACTATGCATTTGATTTCTGGAGCTGATGGCAGTGAAACACAATACGGATGTGAGGGCAAAACATACACCTGAAGCAGGTCATCCTGCCTGTCCCATGCTCCACAAAGCTCTTTTCCCAAGACTGAGTCCCTATATATGTGCTCAGGCCTGTCCCGTTTGCCAGTGAACCTGAATGCTTGAGACACTACAACTACCTTGGACATCAAGTGAGATGACTGCTTGAATCCCTGTGGTGAAGCTGTCTTCCTCCCAAATCATCTGTTTCTGGCAGTTGTTTTCAGCTTAGTAAGACATCAGGGGATGTGTATTTCCTTACAAGGAGAAATCTAAAATGAAGTTTTGCTGGTTCTAACGTTACTGTCAAGAAGTGGCCTGTTAACTTTGCATCTCAATTTCAAGCTGCAGAGACTGCCTAGAGTGCCAAACCCCTTCCTGGAACACTGAGGTCTCCGGGCATGAACCAACAACATTCAGTCTTTTAAAAGATTGGGCAGGTGTTGCAGCACGACAAGGCAACATTCAACAGTGTATGGGAGCACAGAAAGAAACAGCATGGAAAATTAACAGGGGTGAAAACACACAGGAAAGGGGGATCCAAAGAGTAGAGTTCAGTCCCAGTTTTATCAGTCCACAGCTTTCACCCAAAAGGTAACAAAGTGGTTCTGGAGACTCACAGGTAGCCTCCAAACTGAAACTAAGCTAAAACCTAATGAGTTAGCTAATACTTCACAGAATCACAGAATGGTTTGAGTTGGAAAGGACTTTAAGGATTATCTCGTTCCAGTCCCCTGCCATGGGCAGAGCCATTTTTCACTAACTATATCAGGTTGCTCAGAGCTCCATCCAACCTGGCCTTGAACACTTCCAGGAATGGGGCATCCACTTTTCTAGACAACCCATGCCAGTGCCTCACCACCCTCACAGGATAGAATTTCTTCCTAATATCTAATCTAAACCTACTCTCGGTTTGAATTGATTACTCCATGTCCTGTCATTCCTGGCTCTTGCAAATAATCTCTCTCCATCTTTCCTGTTCGCTCCCTTCAGGTACTGGAAGGCCACAATTAGGTCACCTCAAAGCTTCTCTTTTCAAAGTTGAACAATCCCAATTCTTTCAGCCTTTCCTCACAGGAGTAGGGCTCCATCCTTACAGTTATCTTGGTGGCCCTTGACAGATACAGAACACTGCAGTTTCCTTTCTTCTTCTTAATTTAAACACTCATTCTCAAGTCAGCTTCTGGGGCATATCTTGGCACTGGAGGCCACCGTCACACAGACTCCTTCCATACAAATCATTTTTGTATCGTCAGCCCCCAAAATTGTCATGTGACTGTTTGTGAGCACAGACAGTGTTAGTTTCAGTATGCATATTCAAGCCTTTCTTGTTATTATTAAAGACCCTGAGCTCTGGACACAACTTGAAGTGCTGAAACAATCCACAGGCCTTTGTGGCACTGACATCCAAGCAGTAGATCAAATAAATGAATAAATAAGAAAAGGTGTCTGGAACTCCAATCCCAGCAATACAGGCATGTCAGGGGTTAAGAGTGGCACTGGCAGTACTAGAGAAATAACTCAAGTGTTGTGACTTCAGGTATGTTTAAGTTTATGGTTATACTTTCAGCTGAATTAAGATTCTTCTTTGCTTCTGTGGAGTATTCGGATTTGCTTTGTAGTTTAGCAGAGCCCTTCCTTTTACTGAAAAATAGTTTTGTCTTCTCTCCTTTCTGATGATTGATACTTGGGATACTGCAAAGTGGAAACTCAACACCTCAGAGTGAAGATCCTCTGAAACAATCTGCATTGAAATGCCTTATTTTTGGCATGTTTCCAACCAGCGAAGTCCTTGGTGCAGAGTCTGGTACCTGAGGAAACACTGCTGAGAAAATGTATCACACAGAAGCCATGGATAATACAGATGAAGGCAGATGTTTCATCACAGCTCTGTTGTCACTGTTAGTAGACTATGGCCCATTCCCAGAACCAAAAATAACTTGGATTTTATCTGGACTCCAAACTCAGGAGTCCTTTAAACACAAATGTCTGTCTCACACCAATACCCAACAAACTGGCTACTTGTTTATGAAGATCTACAACCTCAGCAAACCTAGGTGCTTTTTTGTCCTACCGGCACTTCCATCAGAAGGCAGAACTGCATGTCAAGAGTCTGGTCTTAAAATGAGCCAGGACATATTGAATTGAGTCTTCGTTTGCATTATTTCAGTCTTTGTCTTGATCAGGTCTCCATCCCTGCCAGTGTCTGCACCACCAGGAGCAGAAAAAAAAATTGAGGATCCACCTGGAAGACACCACTGGTGCACAGATGTTAACTTAGCACTAACAGAGGCAGAAATGTGCTTCAATATAACGAGCACATCACCTGAGGGTGGCAATTAAAGGAGAACCAGCGAGCAGCAGCATTGTGAGTGAGCACCCCTTGCAGAGTTTGGCACTGACCTTGTTCACCTAAATCCCCAAGGCAGTCAATGGCCTCGCTTTTGCTTTAGAGCGCCTGGCAATTACACAACAGGGAAAGCCTGCCCAGACATGGGGCTTCAGCCTTGGAGAAACAACCCAGTACTGTCATAGCGGGGTGTTCTGATCCATTTCCAGCAGGAGGGGGATGAGCTGCGACCCCACAGCAAAACCTCCTCCTCCTATAAGCAGAGCCAAGGCGGAGTGATTTATAAACACCTCGCTTAAAAAAACCCCCAAAACCAAAAAACAACAAAAAAAGAAACCATAAAGCCTCCTGGCTCTGTGGCCCTCTGAAAAGTGGTCCCTCGGGGTTCCGGGTGAGCTGGGAAGGGTCGAAGAACGGAGGAACCCAAGGATGGTGTTGAGGCACAGGTTGCCCTGAGAAGCTGTGGCCGCCCCATCCCTGGAGGTGTCCAAGGCCAGGCTGGATGCGGCTCTGAGCAATATGGTCTGGTGGAAGGCGCTCCTGCCCACAGCAGGGGGTTGGAACAGGATCCCTAATGTCCCTTCCAGCCCAGGGCACGCGGCGGGCGGTACACGAAGCAGATCCCCGTTCCCCTGCGGTGCGCAGCTTTACTCACGGGCTCGGCGCTCCCACATTCCCGGTTCCCCGGTTTTCCCTTCCTTTTCCCTTCCCGCCGCTCCGCCCGGCCCGGCCCGGCCCGCCCTCACGCCCCAGGGCGGGTGGGGAGCGCAACTCTCGCGAGAACGCTGCCCGAGAGTCGCGCGCGAGGCGCGCGCGGGGATGTCGCGCGCCCACGTGACGGCCGCGCGCGCGCGGCGCGGGCCGCTCCAACTGTCAATGGAAGTTGGGGGGGAAGGACCAAACCAAACCCAACCAAGCCAAGCACACGCC
>JAWWMP010000001.1:112249806-112319016 GCA_035047865.1 Dendrocincla tyrannina
CCGCGGGGAGCTGCGGGGTCCCGGCCGGGCCGGGCGCTGCGCGGAGAGGCCCCCGGAGCCCCTCGGAGGAGCTTGTTTCAGTGCCCGGGCCCCGCCGCCCCCGCCCGGGCCCAGCCCCCCGTCCCGCCCGGCCGGCCGCGCTGACAGCGGGCCCGCCGGAGGTGTTCGCCTCCGTGCAAAGTTGTTGGCCCTGTCATTTAGTTAAGTAATGGCTGCTCCTGCCGGCCCCAAGATGGCCGGACAGGGAGGAGAAAGGGAAAGGGGGGGGAGGTAAACACGAAACAAACAGCGGGGAGCGCGGAGCCCCCGGCCAGGGCCGAGGGGAAACTCTGGCTGCGCATCCCGAGTTCTTTCTGGGCGCTTTTCCCGCTGCCCCGCGGCGCCCGTGCCCTCCTTATCAACCTGTAGCACGATCTGCTGCCCATCCGTGAGCCGCTGACAAAGGCTGAGCGGGCCGAGGGTCTGCCAGCTGTGCCCCAGCGCCAAAGGGAGACCTTTGGGTTGGCAGGATAAGCGGGACTGCTTTTAAAATGCCCCACGGCCGAAGCGAGGGGACGGTGCTCCTCTGGCTCCTGCCTGCTGCTTCCTGGCTCGTCCCTGTCAGTAGCCTGCCGTTTGACACTGCTCATCCCATTGTTGTGCCCGGGCCGTGTCGTGGGGAATTGTTTTCTTTTTTTCCCCCACTATTGCTGGTTTTGGTTGATCTGAAGATCTGGCTCCGAACCGTGTTGAATTGGATACCCCAGGCCCTTCCTTTGCGTTTCGGTGTTTATTTCTGGCAGGATTGGAAAAGCTCAATGTCAGGACGTGGGGGGAGGGGGGAAGGATGGAAGGAAAAGCAAGTACAGTTTTCTTTGTGCTTGTATTTTTAAAAAAATCTCGTGGTTTCCTTTCGATTTTCGGAGTTATTTATAAGAGCACTCTTTCCCATAAATCAAAAAGGTAGGGGAGTGACATGTCAGACCAGTTAAATAATGTACGTTAACTGTTAGTGGGCCAGAATTCGTGTCTGCTCTGCGAATGCTGCTGAGGCTGTCGGAAATATTAGACAGAATTCCATATGGAATAAAGCTGAAGGATGCCAGGTAGCAAACAAAATACGTAGTTGGATCATCTGTCACGTAGCATCTTTGGGTTAAGTTTTATTTTGTGTACTGTAAAATTAAGTAATGCAAGCAGCAATTCAGCGTATTAGTTGAGTTTTGAGTCCTTTCTTATGTATCATGCATTTTTTTTCATGCCAGGCAGTTGTAGTTTAGTATGTGCAGTCTGTTTGAGATGTCTGAAGTTGGGGGGCATTTTGATAGTTTTAAAATATATTTCTAGAAATATCACTGTATGTTCTTCTGCTGTATTAATGTATGAGTCCATGCAGTGAATATTCAAAAAATCCCCAAGCAAGCAAGTATTTTGCTGTTTCACCTCAGTTTTCAGATGGTGTTTATGAATTGCACAGGAACTCACAAAGCATGGTCTTGGTAAAACTTGTCTCTGAGAAAGGCAGATTGTTAAGGAAGTAGAAGGATTAAACCGTTACTGCTCAGCACAAAGATGTTTGAGAGGGATTTCTTGTCTTGAACCAGTTTCGGTTTTGTTTGTTCTTTTTACTTCCAGGGACTGTGCATGTGTTTCTGTTACTGTTATCGATAAGAAAGAAGTTGTTATTTTTAAGGTGTTTTATACTTAATTCCTTTTCTCTGGCTGTGAGGCGTCATGCAATTTATGCTGTACAGGAAGGTTTAGAGTAATTAATCTAGCAGACCACTTTAATTCCATGTGGCAGTTATTTTTATTGTAGAAAGTGTGGCCGTATATATGTGCAGTTAATTAATAGATTTTACAGTGATAGCAACAAAATCTTTCCTTTTGTGCATGGAGCAGCAACAGCTAACAAAGACCCTAGACTCCATAATTATGAAATCCTGACTGACTGATTTAAGAATCTACAAGCCAGAACGTGAGATTTATGTGCAAGTGTAGCAGGTAAAGAAAATTATTGAGATGTGTTTTCAGAAGAATCCTTCGCAAAGGCAGAAATTAATCAGTGCTCCCCTCGATGTGAGAGGAGCACACCAGCTACTGAACCTTTTCAAAAGGCTGCCAGGCTGTAGCAATGGCTATTCTGTGAGGCCTGGAGAGTTCCCTGCGTGCCTGTGGTTAAGGTGGCACGAGCAGGGTACCTGTCCGGGGAGATGGGAGGGAGGTCCTGGATTATAAGCGTTTGGGGAACAGCTCTGTTGCCTGCCTGGGTAGTTGTGCAACAGGAAAAGTCCTGTGGGCTTAAATGTGGTGCCTCTGTGCGAGGAGGGTCTCCTCATTTTTGATGGGGCTCGCTAAGGCGTGTGTTGGCTCAGGACACTTGGAGGAGATTTCGCGAGGCCTTTGCAGCGGGAACTCTGTTTTAATGAAGCCACACCCTGACAGAATTTAATAAGATGAAAACTGGGGTATCTTTCAGAGATGGAGGAAGCTTCGTGTCTAGAGTTTTAATGTAGTTTTGGGTTTTATTTGTGCTCCAGGTCTGGACTGCAGCCCCCCCCTCCCCCTTTTTGGTAGTTTTGCTTTGTAGGATGTATGGGTTGCAGTACTGTGAATTGAGTCCTGCTGCTGGGTGCAGCAAATCAGAAAAGCAGATAAGACATCAGATCTATACAATTTTATGAATTATTGAAGGTATAGACTAAAGGTCAGGAATATTGTATTGTTGCTCCATGTATTGGATATGTGATAAGCCAGAAGAAATCAAACTTTCCCGTAATGGTGTATACGTTGTTAGTATGTGTGACAGAGGAATGGAGTTTTCTTTTGGCAAAAACGTTGTGTTTATTTTGCAAAAAAGGAGCTTGAAAAAACTATAGTTTGCAGCTAGTGTGGTTTTGGGGGGAGTGGAGGCAGAAATTGAAAGAGAGTTCACCTTTCAAAGTGGTTGAAATGCTGGAAAACCAATGTAGCTAGTCTTGTGTCTGAGAGAGTGCTCACTGTTCTCACTGTTATGCCTCTGTACTTGACAAGAACATTAACGTGAAGGAGGAAAAAAACTCCAAAACAAAAAACGCTGCTGCGATCCTGTCTCTTTCTCCCGGGAAGACATTCTGGCAGGAGGTGAAGCTTAAAGATTACAAAGATTACTTGGTGGGGAGGAGGGGGAGGACATCCATTGTATTGGAAGGGAATTGTAAAGCATTTCCTTTTTCTTCTTCCCCCCCCTTTTTTTTTTTTGATGATACTTCCAGTATTTAGCCAAAGTTGACTTTATTGCAGTGACAAACCATCGTTTCATAAGCTGTAATTGGCATTTATACAGATGTAGGTTGATGTAGCTGGTCTGATGTATTGGGTATAAGATGCTTGTTAATTCCTATTCATTGAGTTTAATCAGTTTGTCATATCCTGTGGACAAAATCTGAAGCATGTTTCCATTTAGAAGTATTGATGTTGAAGTCGATTTAAAGAGAGATGAAGTAGTTCCACACGATATGCCACGTTTTAGTCCATGTTACCTCTCATGGTTTTGCAGCCCTTTTGTTTTCCAGCTGATTTAAAAAATGGTATTTCCTTTGTGTAAAGGACCACATGTGTTGACAAAATTAACAACGTGCTTATCTGTGCTTTTATTAACCTTACAAAAAAAATGCACAGTGACAATATTCTTTAATTTTTCTTACAATTCTAGGTGTTGCTTGTCTAAAAATAGTTTTGGACAGTGTGAATTAGTATATGTTGACTTTGTCCCTTCAGTGTTGGTATTAGTGTTAATTTTCTACTAATCTGTAATTAAATATCCTCAGTTTTATTTGTAACAGACGGCTTGAAAAATAATTATTGCAGGAGAACATTTTAGCAGATTTAGGTCTTGGTGTAGTGAAGTTATTTTTCCTGAAAACTTTGGAAACATTTTGGCTCAATTTTCATCAAAACAAAGAAATATTGCTTGAAAAAGAATTACCATGTTTTCCTTATATAATGGTAGTACTGGGAATTGAGAAACTGGGAATTGGTACCAGGAGACATTTGTAGAGCATTCCAGGAAGTGGCAGCCTCTCCAATTTCTATAAGTTTATATCTGAGCTGTTCCTTTTTGTGTTTTTCTTTCTTAATACATTATGCATTTCTCATTATTTGTTTATTATCTACTGTGCTGTCTGTCCTGTGGAAAAAGTTGAAGTTGGTTAAAATTTTGTAAATTGTGTTATGGGGGAAACTCGTTTTCTAGTCCTTTTTGAAGGTGTCACTTTTTTTTCAGTGGGTTTATTGGACAACTGTAATGATCCATAGATTTTTTTTTTTAAGATCAACATTTATTTGCATGCAGTTTGGGCTTTGTGTTAATAGGATCAGGCTTTTTAGGATTTTTAGGATCCAGTTAAAGTATAATGGGTGGCACGTTCTGTAATTCATGGTTGTACCATGTTTATACATAGAAGTTACAGTTGCAGTGTATGTAATATTTATATATTCTGGTACTTAAAGACTTGCTTAGAGGTTTGCAGTATTTGTACTTCATCTGGTATTAAAAAAAGCCTTTTTAAATGGACATTACGCAGTACTGTAAGTATGAAATACTTAACATGTTTTGATACTTTCAAAACTAGATTTGAGGCATATTTCTTTAAAATAGTGGGGGTTTATTGCTCGAAGCATACATTCCTGAATGTTTTGGCTGTTTCTTAAGTTTAAAGTGCAGTATTGGTACTGCTTTCTTGAGGCAAGGAAATAGATGAAGTCAGAAACTTTACACTTGTCATTTTGATATGTTAATGAAGAAACAAGGACGTATCTCATCTCCACAAACAATGTGCTTTTGTTGAGGTGTAATTAGGATTGCAGGACACTTGGCGTATTGGTATTTGCATTTCATCAAGCTTTATGTTTTCTATCAAGAAACTATTAGAAGGCAATATAATATTTTTCTTTGTTATGGTAGTTTTTCATATTTCCTGTGGAATACATGTAGCTTTTAAATACTGATCTATGGAGTCTGGAGGCTGAAGTGGTCCATTTCTCTAAGTGGTACATGTACATCAACTTAAGGCAATTCATGCCCTACTGACTTAATCAAATAGCCAAGTCAGGCAGTGGTTCAGGCTGGAGAAGAGAGAGAAATATTGCTGTATTTTAGGAGCTGAGGGATAGAGGTTCTGATGAATTATTTAATTATTGCAAGTGTGAAGACAAATTGTGGCAGGGATGGGACACAATTGTTTTCCTTCCGTTCCTGTAATTTGATCATTGCTCCTTTTGTGCATCATGATACTGATGGCCTGTAGCTTTCAAATATCTATACAGGTGATCTCAGGTGTAGTATGTGAAGAAGGAAAAGACAATCCATAGCTCTTTTCTATACATGCTATTCAGGTGAGCTTTCAGCGTGGCTCTCTGCTGCTTGCCAGCCTGCATATCTGTTTGTTCACTGTAGTGGGTTGAGTGGACTTGATAATTATAGAGGTAAAACTATCTGCAAATGTTGATACCATCTGAAGTAAGTGTTGAAAGCATCTTCCAAAAGCTATGCCATATGTTTGTTATACCATTTTAGAAAAGAGTAGATGTTTCGTACTTGGAGAACTCTGTGCGTGTAGAACCATTTGTTTTCATTATATGATACAGAATTAAAGAGGGTCATGGAAGATGTTTATGGCTATAAAGTGATTTTATACTGATTAACATTTGTCACAAAACTTTCCAGTGCCAGAATTATATGCCATGGCCCACTGTTATTCTTCATCGCACTGAGAATTAGGCAAACTTGTTGTGGAGAAGTTAAGTGTTGGTTTCCAGCCTTACAGATTCATCAGTTAATCTTCAGGTTGTTCTCTGATTACTGAACAAAACTTGTTCTTCTTGGTCCTCAACTGAAAAAAATTTTGGGTGATAGGAGGCATTTTGCAGTATTTTCAACAGTGAAAGGGGAGGCAATGTGTGTATTTGTCGTTTGAGAATACTAAAATAGTTGTGTAAAAACTAGTTACTGCCTGAAGGGCTCAGATGAGCTTCTGCAGAAGTGAATTAAGGAGGTGGGCTGTGAAGGTGAGGTGAATGCAGAGCTCAGGTGGGTGGCAGGTTTTAGTGTTGCATTGGATAACTCCAGTAGCTGAGCCATTGTTCTGCTCAGATTATGTCTGTAGGTGTATGGATACAACTTCCAGTCCTTCAGTTTCACACCTACCTTGTGTTTTGCCGGTACAACTCCTGTAGGTTTCTTTTTTGTTTTAACCTCCCTTCTTGGTGAGGTCCCACAGCTGTGGTGTTGGAGTGTAACGTTTGAGTAATGTATTTTCACAATTAAATGTTGAAGTGATGCCTGTTAAACTTGAGGTGCCATTACAAATGAGACCAGTTGGCTGTCTTTGTTACAAATGCTAACAATGTTAAATCTTGTTTACTAGCAGAATGTTTATTTATAGTTTCAAAAAGACAAAATTGAACTAAGTGGTCCTGTATGGACCCTGTGAAGGGAGCCAGGAGCACCTGAGAGGATAGTCTTGGTACCTTACAGAACATTCTTGGTATGAGGAAAGAGGGGACCTGTATTTGACATAGTTTAATCTGAGTTTGTTGGACCAGGGAAGTTCAGTAAAGCAAGAGAAAATAACTAAATATTTTATTACACATTTCTACTTTCTATAGAGACGCGCTAAAGAAATAGCCATAGTAGTGGAATTCCTCTGTGGAAAGGTTCTTTCCAAAACTGTCTGGTCTGTTCAAAGCTGGTTTTCAAGACAAATTCTACTGATACTGTCACAGCAGTATGGGCCATTTGATAGTTTGGCTGTGGACCTGATAAAGTTTGTTGAATGTCACGTTTTTAAAATGAGCCTCTGTCATCGTTTCTCAGGTATTCTTGATACTGAATACCATTCTTTGTATTTAAAGAAGCATAAGAAAGTATTCTTTACGTACATAAAATACTGTGTTAATGAGCAAAAAGCCCATTAAGCGTGCTGAGGAGTGAAAGAATATTCTTTCTGAGGTACTTCTGGAGTGTGAGACAACACATGGATCACCATCAGTTGTATTGAAAAGATACCTTCCTTTATGGTTCTTGGATTTACTATGTAGAGCTCGTGGAAGAAGCTTATTTAATTAAGTTGTAGAATTAAGAACTCATTTACAGTTTTGTAAAGAGAGTGACTAAAAGTGTGTTATGAATTACAGCCAGAACACTGTATGTCTACATATGAATTTCCTTTGTGGTAAGATGTTGAATTAATTGTTGTCTGTTAGAATGGCTTTAAGTCATTTCCTTTTCTCGAAGTGGCATTTGAGGATTATGATTCACTTCTCAATATAGATTGTTAAAATCTAAAGCAGACTGAATTGTGAATTTGCTTTTCATAAAATTTCTGCTTTCCATTTTGAGAATTTTAAATTCTGAACTATTTCAAGATTTAGTTTTCAACATTAGACAAAAGATCCAGTGCAAAACTTATAAAATAGAGCCAATACATCTCTTCTTTTTTTTGAGGGGAGTAGTATTATGTTGCTTCCATTGTAGTTGCCATTTTTTATTTAAGCATTTTTTTTATTATTATTTGAAAATGTAGTTTCACAAGAATCAAAGTGGAATAATAAAGGCTCTAGTTTTATGTATTTTCCTTCTAGGTAACAGAATTTTAAGTACTCTGTTGTTTTCATATGTGTCAGTGAAACCGACTTTGGGCCTGTGTGATGAACGGGGCTGGAGAACTGTTTCAGTTCAAAAATAATCTAGTAAAAATAGAAAACTCATTAGTTTTAAATAACCAGAACTGAAGGTTAGTACTAAGACAGAGGTTTTGTATTTTAGAAGAGGAAACTTCAGCTTGCTCAGAGCCGAGTTGGAAGGATTCTCTGGGAAGCTTCCATGAAGGATAAAGGAGCTAGTGAGTGCTGTGAGTTTTTCAGGAATGCTTTCGTGGAAGCACAAAACCAGTTCATCCTCTTTAAAGGGAAGGGAAGCAGGCAGAGCAAGAGAACGCCTTGTTTTAACTTTGAGCTCCTGAGTCTGCTCAAAACCAAAGAGAAGCATACTGGGAATGGGAAAGTGGACAAATACCCATTGAGAACTACAAGGGCATCACCAGAGTATGCAGAGATGCAGTTAGAAAAGTAAAAGCTCAGCTCAAATTGCATTTGGCCAGAGATGTCATAAACTACAGGAAAGGGCAAGCAGGAAAATACTGGCCCACTGTTAAACAGCAGAGGTGAATTAGTCACCAATAATGCTGAAAAGTCAGAGATCTCAGCCCCTTCGCCTCTGTCTTTACCAGCACTGTTGGGCCCCTGGCCTTGGGAACAAAACTCCAGGTTGATGCAAAGACAGACCTAGTGTCTGTGAAAGAATTGTTGGTGTGTGAACTATTACAGGAGTTTGACCCCTACAAATTACCCATCTGAAGATGTTAAGAGGGCTGGCTGATGTTGTGAGGCTGCTCTCCATAATCTTTGAGAAGTTGTGGAGTTCCTGGAAGACTGGAAGAAGACTGATGTCACCCCGTCTTCAAGAAGGGTTTAAAAGAAGACCATCAGTCTTATTTCAGTCCCTGGAGAAGTTGTGAAACATATCCCCCTGGGGACTATCACGAGTCAAATGAAGCTCAAGATTGGGAAGAGCTGGCATGGAATCACCAAGGGCAAATGGAGCTTGATAAACCTGATCACCTCCTATGACAAAGTAACCTGCTTGGTGTATGTGGGACAAGTGGTGGATGTTGTCTTCCTGGATTTCCTCAGGGCTTTCCATGCGGTTTCTCACAGCCAGTTCCTAGAGAAACTGATGCATTTTGTTCCAGACAAGGGATCTGTGTGCAGAGTGGGAGATGTAGCCCTGTTTAATATCATTGTAAGTGATGTGAATGGTGGGAGCAAGTGTACTCTAGTGAATTCCTGGTGGTACCAAACTGAGTGGGGAAGTGGACCTTCATAAGGAAGAACAACCCTGCAGGAAGACCTGGACAGTCTGGAAGAGTGGGCGAAAGAGAGCCTTTTGAAGTTCAGCAAAGGCAAATGTAAGGTCTTATATCTGGGAGAATATGATCCAGGAGTGCAGCACAGTCTCAGACCCACCTGGCTGGGGAACAGCTCTGTGGAAAGGGGTCTGGGGTTCCTGGTGGACTCAATCTCAAGTGGATGCTGAATGGCGTCAGCAAAGGAGTCGTGGTTATACTCCACTCAGTGCTCGTCAGGCCGCACCTGGAGTACTGTGTGCAGTTTTGGTTCCCACTAGACAAAAAAGATGTGGACAGGCTGGTGAGGGTCCAGAGACGGACCACAAAGGTGAACAAAGAAATGAGAAGCTGCCATATGAGGAACAGATGAGAAAGAGGAGAAATGAGTCTTTTGAGAGGGTTTTTCAGAACATATTCTTATAATAAAGAGATTTTTAGTCAAAGAAATGAAGGAAAGGTTGAAAAAGGGTAGCTACATTAGATGTGAGGAAGAATAGGAAACCAGGAATTAAATGGGTGACTTAAAGGTGCAGACCAAATGGGGGTGTGAGGGGAATGACAATGTGAATTAGAGTGTATTTATTCCTTCCAGGAGCTACCTGGATCGTGCTCCTGGATACCACCTAATTGTTACTGCTACCTTAAGTAGCATTGAAGTGCTTGATGGTGCCTTCCTCAAAAGTTTCTAAAACAAGGTAAAGGGGAACAAAACAGAGATAACAAAACTGTGGAGGGTTTGTATATGGTGTGGAAAAAGCTTGATAAGAATTACATGCTCTAAGTTCAGAATGTAACAGAACTGTTTCCCATTTTTGAAATAAAAATAAGATGTTGGCTGTGTTGACTGTGTCTTTGTCTTAGACTGCTGTTTCCTTTTCCCTCCTTACCCCACAAGGAAGGGAAGAATAATGAAATCTACTGCTTCTACTCTTTCCTCAAGGTGAAAGTGAAGGCCAAGAACACTCATGTGTCTGTTCTCATGTCATGTTTTGCTGCCTTTAGATTTGAAGGATAAAGAAAACTGAGCAAGTGTGGGAGATAGAGGTGGATATGTTGAAAGGCCAAGAAGTAGTTTAAAGTGTGAATTGAAAGCCTGCGTAAGGGAGAGTGATGCTGATCTAGAGAATGGAATGGTGCAGTTTAATGCAACAAGGTATAAGATAAAGTGGAAGGATAAGAAAAATGGAGAACATCCATTATATAACATCATAAAGTATGTCTTAAGCAGTCTCTGGTAGGAGAGAAAAGATGGAATGATACTGAGAAGAATTAAGTACAAAAATTGAGTACTTTGGTTGGTAAACTTTAATGGAGCTTCTAAGCAAGTTACAAATACCTTAACTAAAGGTAGATTATGCACACTGTGGTTCTCAAAGCTTTATGTGTTTGTAGCCTCTGATGTGGTGCACAGAAATACGTTGTTTTCTGAGTATTTTTATTCTCATGGGTTTTATTGGCTGGAAGGGCAGAGCCTTTGAATTTGTCATTTCATTAACACTTGAACATAAATTTTCAAAGAATGGGAAACTACAAAACTCTTTAAAGGGCTATCAGATTTCAAGTGTTACCTGTTAAAATGATCAACATGTTAGGCTTAAGGGTCTTTTTTCCTTCTTAACAAATTTTTTTTTACCTGTTTTTATGAAACAAATAGTGTTTATTTGTTCCTGTCTTAATTCAGAGGAAAGGGTGAGTATAGATTTTACTCTTTGTATGAAAAATTATAGTTAGAAACGGTTCAGCTAATTTTAAATCACAACAGTGTATACTTCTCTATTCCTCACCTAAGGGGTGGGGAAGTTAAAAATTTTACATGAAAACAAAACTGGAAGCATTAGGCAGGAATGGAGAGATGCATGTCTGAGCCAGCCTCTTCTGGAGCTTTTATGAATCCCCTCAAAGAGACCTAAAATAATAGAATGTCCTGAGTTGGAAGGGACCCATAAGGATCATTGAAGTCCAGCTCCTAGCCCTGCATAGGACAACCCCAAGAATTCCATCATGTGCCTAAACATAGATCCTCATCCTACCTTTAGCACAGGAGTGCATGGAGTTTAACCAGCCAATTATGTTTTTGTAATGGAGGGCTTTCTTCACTTTAGTTACTGTGTGGAGGAAACTAATAGTTGAAATGACTTTATTGCCTTTTCTGGTTGTGTATTGGGAGGATTTGGAGGTGTTTGTGTTTATAGCAGAGATCATTTTTGTTGCCTTAGTAAGACAAGATTCCAGAGACCATCAGAGTCCATGTTAACTAAGGAGCAGAATTAGGTCTAATTTTCAACCTTTAAAGGTCTCTCTTAACTTACAAGTTCCTGTGTTAAAAAATTTGTTTTGACAGTTTTCTGGGATTAGATACATACTCTGAATTGGTGGGACTTTCTTCTACATATAGTCTCAATACAAGTAATATTTAATAGTTTATTTGATATAAACAATTGGAATAAAGTGTGAATGGATGGAACCTGGAAAGGAGATGTTTGTTACGTTAAGGAAGGTGGAGAGCACAGCAGAATCCACACTGTAGTATAGAAGTACATTGGAGGCAGATGTATTTGGGACAGTTGAAAGAATTGTGGAAGGGTGTGTAAGGTACTTGTGATGGTAGGGGTATGATCACTGTGTAGGACTGTGATGCCTAATCTTGAAGATTGTCTTCAGTTAATCTGTGAATGTAGATGTGTTCCAACTATATGAGGGTAAAAGTGGAATTGGAATACTGCAGTCTATTTATTCCCTCCCAATAAAAATGCTGTCATCTTCCCTTGTATTTTTCTTTATTAGTTGATTTTCTTCCATGGTGGCAGCTTGTTCTTTGCTTTTGAATGGTAGAATATTTTCCTGTAATGCCAGTTGCAAACTTGGAGCTTGCTCTCATTGTTGCCAAAAATCTGAGAACAATGACGACTCCATTATGTGCAGTGAGAAAGGAACCTTTTGTACTGCTTACTTTTAATTGCTAATTAAGCCAAGACTTTGGTAGTTTGAAAGAATGGAATAGTTTATACCCTCCACTTTAGACCAGTATTTGTTACTTGGTTGTGGAGAATGATGGAAGGGGCGATTTTTATTATTATTTCTAGATGAAGGTGAAAACGCCTAAGAGCTGTCATTTTGCTCAAGGAGCCTTTGGGATTCGGGGAACGTGTGGTGCCTGTGGAACTGAGGAGCAGCTTAGGACTCCAGTGCTGCTGGAAAAGGCCAGGACACACCACCTGCCCCATCCCCAGCACTCTGGGTTTTGCCTGACTGCTCTGCTTCAGTTCCTGTATTCAGTGATTAAAGGTAATTTTGGTTGTCCAGACAAGCAGCAGGGGTCATCTAGAGGAAACCTGTTCATGTTTTGTGATTATTTTAATTTGTTTTTGATTATTATTTTATTTTAAGCTATGAGATTAGAGCGAAGCTTTCTTAATAGTGCAGCCCTTGTTCCAATGCATTAGAACCCACTTAGTTTCTTAAGCACAAGGTAGGTAGGAATTTTTTGACAGCAAGAAACTGTGCTTCCAGGGGGATGGGTTAGGAGATATGCAGATTTACCAACTGGAAAATGAAAACAAGTTTCAACTACAGGTCATTTCACAACTTTTTCCTCAGGGCTTTCTCACTTCCACAGTCAAAAATGGAACAAACTGATTCAAAGCAATTCATTAATGAGTAGCTTAAGGTCTGTGAGGCTCCAGACAGCTGGGACTGAGAAGGAACACACTCCTGCTCCAGTGACTTCATTGTCATTATTTTTCTGAAGCATTTGAGAACTGTTCCAGTATTTTCTCATGTCATGGCTGAAATTAACTTGTTTGTTCTCATAAGCAGATTACCTGTTTCCACCTAGCACTTTGTTTGCCAGTGATTTCTTTTCCTAAATAAAAAAAATAAAATTACTACCTAGGAGGAGTTACCAGTACCTGTACATATTGGTACCTGGGTTTAAAAGGGAGTGTGCTGTCAAATTCGGACAGCCTCTGGTGTTCACGTTCCCACTTGGATCTCAGTCGGGCAGCAGGCACCGCTGGAATTTCCTCTGTCTCTGTGGACCCTGCACTGTGTATTCTGACAGAAGTTACTCTCGGCATCACTGCACTGTTACCTGCAATGTCAGACGCAAACCCCCTTAAAGCTGCTGCCATAGTTGGAGGGTGGGACCAAGGTGTGTGAGGATTTTCTTGCCATGCTGTCTGAGCATGGTGGAGCTGATTTTTGTAAAGCAGCAATGCTGTCTGCACCTCAGGCCTTCAGGTGGTGTTGAGATGCTACTTGTGGGAAATAAGCTTTGTGGATTAAAACTGCAGTGTAAGAGGAATGACTGGTATTACTTAGGTGGCAGTTAGAAGAGTATAATTAAACAACAGATACATTCATAAGATGATGCAGCATTTATGTAACTTCTTAGTGCTTGTTAAATCAGTAAGTCATTTTAAGTAGAAGAAATTCACATTTTGCTTAGAAATTAAAGAACAGACACTAAATGAGTAGAGGGGGGTACTGTGATACTGATTCTCCTTCCACAGACAGATAAGGGCATGAAATTAATTGCTCTTTCTGAATACTTTTGGTTCTTAGTGTAAAGGTAAGTTCTGTTACTCCTTGAAGTGTGCACTTGAAGTAAAATGTGTCATTGTCTTTGCACATGAATCATAATCTTGGCATTTGATTACCCCTTTGGTTGAACCTTTTGCTTTGCACATAGAACTTAAAGGAACCTTTAACTCTGGAGAGGGAATACCTTTTGGGAGACACTATTGCACAGCGCTTGGGGATGCAGCTGAAATGGGAGGTGAAGTTTCCATTGCCACTGGAACTTACAGTAGAGAAATAACCATGGAGTTGTACCTGCATGTCTACATGAAGCTGTAAATCTGTGTAAACTGTCTTGTCTTTGGTTGGTTAGAAACAGTTCAAGCTTAAAGCTCCATTGCTTGTGTAATGTTGCCCTCCTAAGTTCTCCAGCAAGTTGATAGATTTATTTTCTCATGTGTCCCCCATTGTGTTGTCATTTCCTCACCACCCCCAGCATTTTTAGCTCTGCTTATCTCAATTTCTGCATACAACTGGCCTTCTGTCACATAAGTCATGATGTGTAAGGTGTCAGTCATAAGTTTGCATGTATTGATATGAAAAGACATGGGTGAGGGGAAGACACTCATTAATTGTAGAAAAAAATAGTTTCAAACTGTGTATTTTCAGTATTGCTAAATTCTCCACCTTTCCTCAAGACTACTGCTATGCTTTTCAATTAACATGTGAATATATATGCAAAATGAACCTAATTAATTGTGGTAATAGCAGTTCTTAATATATACATACTTGGAATGCTCCTCTATAGCTTTCTCTTGGATGCTGTCATGCAAGTGTTTAGTGTTTTGTTTCTGTGCAAATAGTGTGCATTATCTCTGGGGAAATACCTTTAATTTGTTGTCATCTATTCTCTGCAGGCAGACTGAAAGCCTTCACAGCCTAGTGCTGTCACTGAGCTCTTAGAGGTCTGTGTTCTGTGTTCTCAGAATTAAATGTTGAGCCTTCATACCCTGTAACATGTGTCTGAGCTGACACTAAAGGTTTGTAGGTATGGTTACCCAGAACTTTCTCCACTGAGCTGAATTTAACTGCCCTGTGAGACTTTGTCATATGTAACAATTACATTGCAATTACTTTTGGATTTACTTTCTGGAATGAAAATAACTAAAGGAGTGTGATTGGAATGGGAGGAGGGAAGAAAGGGTGCATGGCAACAGCAAACTGTGAGTAGTGGGAACATAACAGAGAAAAGAGCAAATGGTCAGATAGTGCTTCTGGAGGTGTCTCCACAAGGTAGAGGAGACAGCCCAGGTGTGCAGCAGTGCTGGAGGCTGCACATGGAAAGTGTCTGGAAAGCTGTCTTCTGGAAAGGACCTGGGGGTGCTGATCGACAGCAGCTGAATATGAGCCATTGTGTGCCCAGGTGGCCCAGAAAGCCAGTGGCATCCTGGCTTGTGTCAGCGGTAGTGTGGCCAGCAGGACCAGGGAAGTCTTCTCTAACCTTTAATAATTTTATGGCTCTGTGATAGCTTGGGTAAATCAGGAAGTTACACGCTTATCTGCTCACATATTTAAAATACTATAAGCAATGGAAGGAGGAAGATTTTGGGAAGTAACCCATATTCAGGACATAAATGTCACCGTTAATTGTTCATTCTGAATATAGGTCTCTAAAACGTAAAAAGCTTGCAAGGATAAACTTGGGTGAAGAAGTACACCCTGTAGTGGGTGTTTTCTGGTCTTGAGGCACCTCTAAATTGCAAACCTGTTGCAGCAGAGCAGTATCTGTTATTTGCCTCACCTGAAGATCTGCAGATCAGATACAAACTGACCTGTTTGTTGCCTCTGGCACATGAGGTCATGGAGTAGGTGAGTGCTGGTGGTTGTAAATGAGTCCTGGAGAGTGAAGGAGATGCAAGCCTTGCGTTTTTGGGGGAGTTTTGAATGCATAATACATAAATCCCTTTAAACTCTAGCAGAATGTTTAAGAGTGTGGAGTGATGTTTGAGAATTGCAGTATCCTTTAGCTAATGACAGGTTAGCCACGTGTAGTGTCCCTGGAATACAACTACAGAGATTGTTATAGTAAAATAAGAATTATTTCCTTTGTCCTTTCCCTCCCCTGAAGTCTCACTGTTAACAGCACAGAATTTTGGTTTATTCAGTGGACTGTGTTCTGTGGTATCTTGTGACCTTTCAGACTGGTCTAACAAGACTTTTGAAACCAGAGAATGAGTGAGGCCCATGGACATGAATTCAGCTCTGACTTCCATGAGTGACACTTTCTCTTTTCAGGTCTGTAATGTGCATGTGCTCATTTGCCCCTGTCTGCACCTGAAGTGGAGCTGCCTGTGTGCAGTTCCTGGGCTGCTTTCCAGGAAGACTCAGCTCTGCTTTTTTTCCAGCTTGTCTTTTCCCCATACTCAGTGATCTACCTCTGTACATCAGCTCTGAGACTTGGGTGTCGTGTGTGTGTTTCATGGCTGCTGATGGTTCTGGTGGCTTTGGAGTCCCCGAGCCCTCCTCCTGCCTGTAGAAGGCAGTGCTGAATGAATCATAGTGGATTTCTTATGGCACAGAAATATTCTGTGATGTGATCCTGTTCTGGCAGGAACAGGACATTTCTCATGGGAAAGTATAGCAGCAGTTCATACTTTTTTTGCTCCATACCTTGAGTGTGGAGTACAGCTACCACTGATGGAGCTGGAATACCAACAGCTGCTTTCCAGTAACTGTTGTCACATCTTGGTGGATAGAACTGTGTACTTCCTATTTTCAGGACATTATTTAGTTGCTGTGAGCCTTCTGGAAGGCCTCTCACAAGATTCCACTTGCAGACAAACTGTGTTAAATTTTATTGACAAAGGTCTTTTCACTTAGTATTTTTACACTTAGCATGTCACTCTGAAAACCTGTTTCACCAAGCTAGAGCTATGGTTTCTATTTAGAAGGTGTATAGCATTTTCAGATAAACTGCATAAAAATAGTGGTGGTGATATCACTATCAGCAGCTTTCACTGTGATCGCTGCAGACAATGATGGGTTTCTGATAGTGAAAGCAAGTAGCAGCAGCTTTAGGACATCAATACTGAAAATAGCACTTTTCAAAACTTAAAATACCATGCCAGATTTAGACTTGGGTTGATGAAAATGGATAATAAATCAGCTATTTAATTTTTGAGTTCTGAACAAAAATGACAGCAGGCTCCAAGTGTAATGCTGCATTTTGCTGGATTTGCTGCCGCTTTTGTCATTTGCTTTTGATCTTGTCGATAACATTTCTGGTTTGGAGAAAAAGATTGACATTCTTTATGAGAACTAAGAACATTTCAAAAAAATAGGTGGCAATGGCTGTTTATACGTATTTTGGAAAAAGGAGTAAGTCTGAGTTCGAAGCCTACCAGCCAGATAAGTGATGCAGCAGAAAGCAAATCATGTGTGTCTGCCCAGTTGAATGTGGGTGGGGGGAATATCTTTGGGGAAAAAAGTACTGTGAACCATGACATGGAACAAACATCCTGATTTTGGAGATCTTGAGAGGGTAGCTTAGTGTTATAAAACTTTTTAAAGCGTGTAATCACCCTGATTACTGAGGGCCTGGTTGTCTTGTATTAGTGTTATCTCTTGAAGTCAGGGAGCTCATTCTTTTGGCACCCTGCTGTGGGTGGCAGTGTATGTTGAGCACAAGACAGCCAAAGATGTTTCAGAAGTGATATCCAGTCTCATTTCTGTTGGTGTTTGGTGGGGGACGGTGCTGCTGGTTGGTTGTTACTTCTTTAAATGTTTTGTTAAGTTATGAATAACCATTTATTTTTTTTTTTTCTTCAAAACCATTTTCATTTTCTATGTAAAGTTTTGGAAACATGTCACAGAGTGTTTAATGCTGCTGACTTTTTGTCAATATTCTTAGTCTCATTTATTTTTTTGCCTGGGGAGTTGTTAAATTAAAACTTTCCTTGAATTTTTTGAGTAAATTATTTACCTTTGTGTCAAGGAAAGCTAGTTTGTATGAAGACGGGAAGCTTTGGTTGTTTCATTAGGGGATCCTGACAAATCCACAGTGTTAGTACATGTCTTATTGGAGTAGTGCTGAATGAAACCAAAATATAATCTGAAAGACCACAATGGGTTTGGTTCTTAAAAAATTAAATGTATCTGCTAAAAATCTACATTCCTTCATTAATTAAAATTTAAACATGAGATTCTCTAGAGAGACTCCAAGCACTGAATCCCACATGTATTTATGTTGTTGAATCTGGACAGGTATCAGATATTGTCTTTGGGTTTTGTAGTTACTCTCTCCACTTAGAGCATTTTTGCTTCCTGTCTCAACAGTAAGGGTGATAGTTCAAAATCTCAAGGAGTTAGTTTTACCCAAAGTTTCTCAAATATTTCTATTCAGAAGTGCCTCAAGGGCATAAGCCCTTTGTTTAACAATTTATCTCTTTATAGCAAGTATTGGTATTGGTCTGTTCTCACTTGAATAGGAATTGTTCCACAAGTCCTGTGCAGTCTTTGAGAGGGAGCACAAAAGAGTACGTGGGCTTACATGAGTTTCCAGCTGTTTTTCAAGCCTGTCCCTTCATTTTGCAGGTGGTTGTGTCACAGATACACAGATACATTTAATGGCATTATAGTTATGAAAGTTGTCATCTTAAAAGTGGTAACAAAAAGTACTTCAGTGCTCTTTGCCTCTACTGTTTCCATTTAAATGCTGTGCAAGAGCCTAATTTTGTGATTCTTCAAATACTTTTTTAAATTTCTATCTAAAATTGTACACATTTGTTTGGCATCATTGTTAGGCCGCTGTTCTTTTTCCCTGGTGTTTTGACCTGTTGGTACTTGCAGAAACACCATACTAGCTTTTGATTTGCTAAGGAAAATACTAAATTTTGGCTTCTTTTTGCAAGAGAGACTTTTCTTTCCTGTTATCCTGCAGTTCTCTTCTAAATTCATTTAACTTCTGTTTTTCTGAATGGAGGGAAATTGTATAGGATGCTGTAGATCAAATCTGCTGAGGTGATATTAATATTTTTGCTTTTAGAACAGGTTTTCCCTGTCTCTTCTACTGGAAGGGCTTGGGAGTATCAACTGAAACTACCAGGGAAGCAGATTCCAACAAGATGGTTCCCTGCAGTTAATCTGTGGAACTGCTTGCTGTCGAGTGTTGTTAGTGTGAAATGAGTGGACGTGGGTTTAGAAAGCGTTGGGGAAAATTAATGGAAGGAAAGTCCATTAAGAGCCGTTAAGAACAGCAGTACCACCAGGAAGTTCCTGAACTTAAATTGGTGTAGTCTGGAAAAGTATTATTAAAAATTACCATTGTGCTTATCTGATATTATTGCTATTTTGGTACGTGTGCTCTTGAAGTAAATGCGAAGACAGGTTGCTGGTCTGGTCTGACTATTGGTCAGGCTTATCATGGTCACTGTATTTTAACTTTGCTGGAAGTTTATTCCCTCTTGACCTCTGGAATCGTCAATGCTTTTTTCATCTGCTTTATGCTGGTGTCTTGGTTTGTTGCCTCATAATCCAATAATTAATGTACTTGAGGCTTTTTTGAGCACTTCTAATAAGCCTGTAGCAGAGTTCAAGATCTTACATGGTAGTATAATATTTTACAGCTATGTGTCTCCTACACTGGCTTTCAAAATCCATCTGTGGCATGATGCTGGGTGTGGTTTGGAGTCGCAATGTCCTCACCTCATTTATAGTCATAGACTTAAAAGAATACTGTAAATTCAGTCCAAAGGCCAATATCTTATCACTGCAATTTATTGAGGTAATGATAGGGTGATAGGGTACCACCAATAAGTGTATTTAATTCACCTTTTATGTTGAATTTTGTGCTACATAGACACTATTAAATACCTGTGAAAATGGATTTTTGGTAGAGGTTGGTCTGACTTGCATGAAAAATGAAAGCATGTTGAACTGTACATGAAACAAGTGTGGGAAACTGATCCAGAGTCTCAAATCTCATTCCATTACTACACAGAAGGAATCATTTTTGACAATTTTATTTACTCCTTCTGCACACTGTGCAGCTTAATGGAGCTGTGTTAAGTGTTGTGGCAGTAAGGAGAATGGAGTGGAGGTTCTGCCCCTGCAAGTCTGCCTGGTGTGAGAGGGACTAGCACAACATCGGCAGCCAAGTCTCCACACCTGGAGAAGCAAGAAAATAAAATCAACAAAAGCATCAATCTTCATTTCAATACTCTACAATGAACTTTGAGGTTTTCAGGTTACCTCGCAGCAAAAAAAGTTTGAACCATTTTCAGTGTAATGTAATTTTTTTAAGTCATGTCTGTTTGGTTTGTCCTACTAGTCTGGAAATACAACTTGTAACACTTTGGATGTGCTCTCCCTTGTCTCTGCTCTGACCCCAGGATTCCTTGTCACCTCCTTGCCTTACCTGCCTCCTGATTCTACTTTTTCTGAAGGCCTGGGCTTTCCTTAAGGAGCAATCCCACCTGCTCAGGATGTGGAGAGGAAGGAACGGCAGATAAATAAGGGAGGAAGCCCTGCGGGCTGCTGCCTTCCTTCCCCCAGTCAGAGCTGCCCGTGCTGGTTCTGGGGGAGCTGCTTCTCCCGAAGCTATTCCCAGCTAATTGCCAGGAAGATGGAAGCAATTGAGCCTTTCCATGCGCTGAAGAGCAGCACAGGTCTTGCTAGTCAGGAGCTTTTCCCTGTGAGCCACGTGTGCCTTCTGAGATCCCAGTTCTCCATCTGTGGCCTGAAGAAAACATAAATATTCTCTCTTGCACGTCCAAGTGTTATTCATGTTTCCAAGCTTTAGCATAAAGGTTACACACCTCCTGTTGCTTGCACAGGACAGGCCACAGGTGGTCCAGAATGACGGGGTTTGCTTTTTTTAGATGTAAGTAAATCTGTTACTGCAGAAGGCTATGAAAAACGAACCTTTTGTACTAAAGTTGACACTTGAAAATAAAAGGCTTGCAAAGATTGACATTTGCGATTGACTTGCACGCTACCCTTTGCCTTTTATGATTACTTGAAAATGTCTTTAATTTAATTTTGATGCATTTTCAAATGTTCTTAAACTCTCTCACCTTTGTATTTTTTCATCCTCCCCAAACATTCCCTGCAGAGGGGGATAATCACGTGTTCTCTGAGTGACTGGCATTGCTGAGGTGATTATTACGTGGGGATGCAGTGTGTTGGGTGGGGAATGATGAGAGGCTCTTGTGCTGCCAGATGGAGCAGGGATGGAACGATAACGCAGCGAAGGTGCTGTTGTTCAGGGCTGGAGTAAATTGTGATCTCTCTGCTTCCCTTCTCTGCTGTTCCCCTGACAAAGGTTTCTTCTCATGTGTTCCCTCTCGCTCACTGCTTTGCTTACTGGGCTTTCATTTGCCACCTCTGTGGTTGTGCCCAGTGTACTCTTTAGAACTTTGATTCAGTGTCTGACTCTGCCGTGCTTCGTTTAGAGGTTTTTGGTTTGTTCTGCTCTTTTCCTTGTTTACTCTCCAGGGGAATTGCTTGTATGTGGTGACACAGTGTTTTGACAGGGATTTATCTACAGCATGTGGTGGGGTGTTTATGTATATTAATGAAGGCAAATGTACAAGTGTGTGCACCTTTTCACATACTTTTTCTCATAATGATTGGTTTGACTCCCTGGTACCAGTACTTAAAAAAATTCCAGTCTTCTGTGGAAATAAGCTTTTCTTGCATTGTGAAGTGTCCTTGTTAACTACACTTGTCACGTTGGTGTATTCTGTCAATTCAGAGGTCCATGGTCAGGTCATTGAGTGCTTTGAAGATGAATTTATCCTGTAAACAAAGATAGATTATATTAGTGACAGGGGAGTGGGAGACTTGGGTGTATCCTGTTTATCCCAAACCTTAAAAAGGAGGACTCATGACAACTGTAGCTGGAGTCAGAACTTGGGAACCCTGTCTTCTGTGGAGTGAACCCTGTGGAATATGGCATGTTCAGAAAAAGTAGAAGCTTCTCAACAAATGTCTGTAATGTATATGATTCAGTTATTTATACTGTCATTTCATTTTAAATGCAAACCCTGCAGTAATGTATCACTAGGGGCTCTTCAGAGGTGTTTGGTGTATGAATCACATTGATATCCTGGTTTATGGATGGTGCCAGCAGCCTTCAGACTTCCTGGTGTTGAATGTGGATCTGCACACCTGCTCTTTTGGGTTACCTTGTCCCATTTCAGATCTCTGGTGATGGATTTCATGCCTCATTGGGTTAATAAAATGCTTTCTAACAGTTTGATTGCTTAAAGATTTTTGAATTTTCTCTCTGGTGAGAGGCAAGCAGTGTTCTTGATGCTTAGAGATACTGATTTAGTCACTCTGAAAGGCAGCATGGATGCAGCACAAGGTAAACACCAGGTTAAAGGCTGGGGTTCCATACAGTGGAATTCCACTTACATTGTGCAATTTTTAATTTTCTGTCAACAGATAGACAGTTTTAAGAAAGAAATTGCCATTAGCTACTTCCTGTGATGGACTGGCGAATGTACTCAACAGTGGAAGGGTAGTGAATTGTGTGTAAACTTCTTTTTCTGTTTGCTTTTGTGGTTTTTTTTTTTAATCTGAGAAGTTCAGAAGGTTGATCTTGGAAAATATTTGGGATGTCTATTGTTTTTCCTAGAGAATAGTGCCTCATTTTTAAGGCAATTTTGTTATAAACTCATAAAATTTTATAGTTGATCATGGTTTGAAGATGAGGAAGCTATTTTTGGATTTTCATTTATTTCATAATTTTTAACCTGTACTGTTCAAGTTGAAATCTAGTACGGCTTTAACCATTAGGGTTTTTTTTTAATAGTCAGAGTTATATTTTGAGATGTGACTGGTTTGAATTGGTGGCTTCTTGCCCACAAGTATTGGAGTCTTGTGTGTTTGGAAGTCAGGAATCATCATGGTGACTTGGGCTTAAAGCTGAGGTTGACTCTGGAATCTAATATTTAAAGTATTTTCTCTGAGTATGGACAACTCAAATCTTTATTTTAAATAAGGCAAGTACCTGGATCTTGGTCTTTCTAGATTAATATCTATATTAGATGGTGTTAATGTTTGGAGATTTTTTTTGTGCATGCCATTTCCCCCAGTAATAGGATTGGTTTCTGACCTGCTGTACATAAAACAGGCTGTGTCCTTTGAAGCAGACTGTTTTCTGGTTAAGTAGGATCCCTGAAAAGACATACAGATACCTGGAGAATTGTCATTAAGCTTCATCCGAAGATGTTTCTCCACTTGGTATTTCTGTATATTGGATGTCAAATTTGATAGGGCTTGGAAAGCATTATTCAAGAAGGAGGTCTTATATCCAGCTCCAGGGGAATGTTAATTAAAACAGTCTGTGGTGACAACCTGCATGGCTGTTTATCCTGCAGCTCCAGGATTCTTTAGGATGTTTTGTCTGTGACAATTCAGTACCAAGTTTTACTTATCAGAAGACTCTGGCCGGTCACCGAGCTATTTTTCAGTATATTGTTATTTTACTCTGCACATTATGATGCAAATGCATGCTAGCAGCTAAAATAATTTGGACTTGGGTTTTGTAGTCCATAAATGCAAAATCTGAAATCGAAATGAATGTCCCTCCCTCACCTGTTAACTGCTGCATGGGAGAATTGGACTTTTTTTTTCCCTGGAATGAGGTTCACCAGCTCTTCCATTCCGAAGGAGTACTGCTCATTAGCTGTGGGCTGTATCCAGAGGGCTGTATTTATTCCTCTTATTTCCTCATTGCAATTTCTTTTCATTCAGACTGCCACATGAGGGAGGGAAGGGGAGGGATAAGTCTGGGTGTTTGCTGGCATCAGCAGAGGAGGGTTACAGCTCTTGATGGGAAGTATCATGGCACTTTTCAAGGTGTTTAATGGGGATAAAGTTCTTCTCCAAAATATTTCTCTGTGCAGGCTGGTTTTCATGCACTTTGGGTTATGTTCCAATGTTATTTCTTTTTATATATGAGAATAATTGTGGAAGCATAACTAAGCAGCTAAAGAGGGGTAAATACAAATGGCTGTTGTAAAAGGAATGTCATATGTGGAGTGTACCTCTGTGGGGGATTTTGGTGTTGTGGTGGAATATCATCGGGGTGGACCCTTCTGGTACAATGGCAATGCTAATTTCAGAAGTACCAGTATTCAGAGACTCCTTGAAATAATGGTATTTCAGTATTTGAAACCAGGTTCCTTCCATTTCGATTTTTTTCCTTTTTTTATCCTTTGTGTCTTAATGTACCTTTACCAATTTTATGTCTCCTGTGGTGCTGAAAACTCCACACTTCCCACCCTATTAGCATTAGTTTTTACACTTTCTTCATATAACAGCTCCTGACCCATTTTCACTTCCATTCTTCTAAAATAAATCTTCTTTTCCTTGTATTTTCAGACTAAGCTACCAACAATATTTATTTCTGAATACCAGGCCATCTCTGGTGCTTGAACCCTTCTGGGCTCTGAAGGTTTATCAGAGCAGGGCAATGGGTGGCACTCCTTTAGTATTTCATAATAGTTGTCCTTCTGTAACACCTTGCATTCAAAGAACAGCACAGAAAAGAATTTTGTTTAGTCTGAAACTTATTTTCACAAATGTGTTTGTTGTGTCAGTCTAATTGTCTTGTGTGTATGTATGTACATTATTCTCTATTTAATACCTTTTTTCCCAAGCTTTTTTTGTTCTTTTTTTCATTGTCAGTTTTATACTTAGTGGCTGATAGTCAGTGTTACATTTCCAAAGACTGTCCAGCAGAGATCTTTGCATAAATAAGTTACTGACATTTAAAATTTGGGGTGTTTTTTCTTAGGCAAAACAGGCAGCTATTGATACAGACTATGGCTTTAATTGTGGGTGGGTTTTTGTGTTTGTTTAGGGTTTTTTCTGTGTTGATTTTAATTGTGTTTCTGAAGTTATTTACCCAATGAAAACAAACACAGCTATTTGTTTGTTGTATCACATCTTACTTAAAATCTATATGAAACTCAGTAGACTTCTATGTAAAATGGGTATAACATTTAAAAAATAATGTATAAATCAGAGTTAACTATTTAAATGATCTGAAGTATGATATGCCTGCATCTCAGTTATGATGTTCCGTGTTGGTATAGGTAAGAATTGCTAGAATAAAATCAGATTCAGTAGTCTTAAATTTTAGTGTGTGGTGAACTATGCATGAGCTTGAACAGCTGCTAAATTAAGGTACTGCAATTCTATTTGAAATAGGCTTATTATGGTAAAAATAGTCAAAAAGATGTTCCTATAGTCTTAGATAAAAATAATCTGTTTCAATTGTCTATGAAAAAATCTTTTTTTTTTTTTTAAATAGAAAAAGAAGTGTTTTGTGTTTTCTTCTTGTGGTGTTTTTTAAATGCAAGCTATGAAGGATTTGGAATGATGAAATTCCATACAATATTTGTCACAATCTCCTGAGTCATCTGAATAATGAAATGTTTTCAGTCAGAATTGAGAGGATTCTGTTTGGTAATTTAGAATTTGTAGAAATTATGTAGGTGTGTCTGTACATGCATATACATGGATGTTTGTAAGTGTATTTTGCGGTTTTTAATAGAAATAGTGGGGGTATTGCATCTTCCAGGTGAGCTCAGAATTAATGCAGAGGGATTCACTGCATGAACTCCAGTCAAGATTTTTCATGAAATGCAGTTGGTCACGGACACTGTCAGCTGCAAACGGCTGAGCTTCCTGTATCTTATGTATGTAAACTATTTTTAATATGGAAACTATTGAGTTTACATATGTCTTACAGAAAGCACTTGTCAAGGATGTCGTATAATAAGTGTTCTATATTCAGTGAAGGCAAGTTGGGCTTCTTAGTCTCTGCTAAAATGTCACTTTCCTCCATTTAATCATTGAATACATGTATTCTATTTTGTATTCTGTTCTGCAGTTCTGTGCTTTTTGTGAAGCAATATCCCTCAGTTTTCAGTGATAATTGACTTAATGTTAATTTTCACTTGTAAACTTGACCTTACTTCTGCTGTTTGCTGTGTCATCTCTCATCTACCGTAGGCATCATTTGAAAGAAATATTTTACATCTTCAGTAAGTCTGGACTTGGAAAGGTCCTAGACAACAGTGGTGGCTTTTAAAGAAAATTCATCTTAATTGTTGCCATCAGACTGTACATGTAGCCAGTGTGTGCTTTTCCCCTTTATTGCTTGTACTGTTTATTCTTGTGTCCTGTCTCGTGAAGCAGTAATCGTAAAATAAATTTCACCAAATTGCTGATGCACTTCTTGAGAAATGGTTGAGGGGGATCAGTTTCCATTGTTCTATATTAATTGTCCCTGATACGATGAGGACTTTGATCTTAAATATTATTAGCTGTCTAGAATATAAATTCCTGACATTCCAATATACCATGGAAATTTTGCAAGAACAGAATTATCAGAGAGGCCAGTCCATGTTTTTCCTTCTTGATGCAGTCTTTTGGGATGTGACCATATTTGTGTTCAGCACGCTGTACTTTTAGCAGTCTTACTGAGGCTTTTCTATAGTACAGTCCATACATGAAATACAAGGAGAGTAAATGTGCTAAACTGAGGGGGAAATTTTATAACGCAATGTGAGCATCACAAAGATGGAGCATATAAAGAAGCTTTGAAAGCTGAAGTGGGAATTCATATTGAGTAAGAAAGTAAGGGAAGTTAAGAATATTGTGCCAATATGTAATATGAGAGACTTAGTGGAGGATCTGCTGCATTAATCGAGGTTATCTTCAGTCAAATAAGAATGGCACACTTTTCTCTGCAGAGGTAAATGAAATATTCTCTCAAGTCATTTACAGGTCAGGAGGTGATGCTTATCCAGCCAGTCATTGATGGGGGAAAAAATAATTTTAACTTCTGATGAATTCAGATTTGTCTTTTTTTTTCCTTGCTTAGCTGAAGTGGACTTCGCCACGTTCACACTTGTATTGCTGCAGAGCAGGAGCTGGAACTGCACCAGGAGGTTCTTGGGGCAGTAGCTGTTGTCATTGTTAGAAAATCACACGTGCATTTTGGTGAATTGGCTTGGAGAGAGGGGTGGGAAGAGAGACATTTGGAGCATCCTCTGTTGGCAGTGAGGTAGGGAGAACAAGCCCCCCCTCCCACACACACACATTTCTGCCTTTCTGGGCTCTAGGTGCTCTGTCAGGAGAACCAAGAAAAAAGAAGCATCCACTGTTTGTTTGTGTCACACTCCCCCAGTTTATCTACATATACAATAGTGTTTTCTGTTGAGAACTTGAAGGTTCTAGGAACATCTTGAAGCTGTATTGTCTGCATTAAAATGCTGTCTTTTTCTAGAGCTGTTCATTTATTACCCAGTAAAATTCAGATAATTTCTTTCACTGTATATCTCTGCCCAGCTGTTGCCATGCTAACAGTTTAAATTGCTAGTTTTTTGAGTCTTTATAGTTAATAGTGGGTTTTTTCTAAGTTTTAAGTAAAAATTTGCTGACTCAGTGCACTCCCCCATTTTCATATGATTAATATATTAAAGAATTAACATTTTGTCATGTTTGGCCATTTAGCCCGGTTTGCTTTCATAGTCATGCTTGTTGTCATTAAGAAGGGATATCATTCCACTATCCTCTTCAGAAACAATGGAAACAAGCTGTATTGATTTTTTTTCCTTCTTTTTCGTACAGTTGTTTAGCAGTAGTTTGTGCTGTAAAATAAAACCATTTGCAACCAGTGAAAATGGTAGTTTTTTTCTTCACATCAGTTGAAGTAGAAATAACATCTTCCTTTCTTTTCCTTTATAAAGCAGAGCTGTAATATGTTTCAGTGACTGTACAATATTTAGAATTCTGGTTTTATCTATTAGATTGCTCTGGGTTGGTTTTGTTTATTTATTTACTTTTTTTGTTATGGTATATTCTCAATTCTGGTATCTTTTCTTCATGAAATAACATGATGTTAATAACAACCAAAACTGGCATTTGCTTTATGGGGTTGGTTTTGTTTGGTTTGGGGCTTTTTTTGTGAGTATGGGGAGTGGGGAAAGGAGAAAGATCTTACAACAGTGAAAAAATTACATCATTCCTTTCCTTTTGGAATAAGTATTGAACACACAGGGATTTGGTAGTGCATTTCCAAGGTGATACTAGAATTATTTTTTCTTACTGTGAATACATATGAATGTTCTGCTGACTTTTTCTAAGCTGACAAATAGAGTAAGGCTTCTTCTTCACTATATTGTATTTAAAGATTTGGTGGTTGAATTTGTGAAATCAGGATGCCCCCAGTCACAAATTCTGATGTCATAAGAGGGAATTTCTGTGGCAATATTGCATTACTTCAGTTGAAGGTGGCAAACAACATGAAGATTGCTACTATTTTGGTGTCATATAAGCCAGTTTCTTTTCCTGCAGCCATTCCTGTATTGGTTTCCTGCTTCTGCTCCGGTTGCCACATTGCAAAGCAGCTTCAGGTTTCCCTTTTATATTCATGCAGCCTTGAGCAAAGGGGAGGAAGTGTACAATGTTGTGTAGCAATCTTCCTTTTCATTGCAGGGTCTTTCTTGGTAATTTGTCAATATTAGCAATTCTTAAGGCTGTCTCCATTGAACGCACTTAAAGATCCATATACTGTGTAGAGAAATAACAAGATGTAAAAACCTCAGGGGTTTTTAACTCCTTTAAAATTCTCGGTGTCTCTGGATAATTTAAATGGGTTGCACAAGTGGTGCCATAAGTGGCCTTGGCAGTTGAAGATCCACTGAGTTAGATATTTTGATTATTCCTTCAGGGCAATCATATACAAATACATGTGATTGTGTCCTCCCTCTTTACATCCATTCATTCAACAAAGAGACTAATTCTTACCTATGCAGAAAGATACTTGTTACTTTCTTAAGATGTTTGCAGACTGGTCTGATGGGGAAGAAACTTTATTGACCAAAACCAAAGTCACTTTTCCCGGTGAATCTGCTCTGGCTACTGGGAAGAACAAGAGCCCTGTAGTGACCAACCTGCTCATCTTCCAGAGACTCGGAGGCTGACTTGGTGTTCCCACCAAAGAAGTAAAGCTTGGGTTTAGTTTCTGATTCATTTTGTTACAGTGAGCTAGAAGAATTTTGAAAAACCATTTTAAACAACCTTCAGGAGTTAAGTTTGCATAAAAACAACTGTTTTTCTGATAATGTTGCAGACAGGTTAGAGGTCAGCTGAGAGAATTTGCTTTAATGATGTAGTTTAATTGCTCTTAGAGGAGCAGAGAACTTGCAGTTAACTGTGGCTTAAAGGGGAAACTCTGGGGTCTTAGGCCTTGCCTTGTGCCAGCGTTAGTGAGATGACTTAGCAGTATCTTCAGAGTGGATTGTAAGGCAAAGGGAAAATTTGCCCTGTTGAGAAAGTCTTGGGCACAGGTTTTTGTATTCCTGCTGTATGCAGTGCTTCAGATACTTGTGATACATCTTTTAATGAGGATTTATTTAAAAAGGGGCTGGGGAAGCATTGAAGGTCCCCAGATGGTGAGATGTTTAAGTGAGATTTATAATTTCCTTGAACATCTGTACAGAAAAATCTTGTTATATTCATAAAATCAAGTTCTCTTTAAATAACTGTAGCCATCTAATTCAGGAAATAAACTACCTTATCTTCCTGTACACAGTTTTTCTAAGCTATCTGCTGTGGTGGCAGTTTCTGTATGCTCTGAACACTGACTGAATTATAGAAGACAAAATATTAATTTCAGAAAATGTCATGGTGTGAATATTCTCGTCAGCAGCTGCAGCAGGTATTGCAAATCATCAGAAAACAAAAAGCCTGTCTGCAGATCAACCTGATACATTTGGGGTACCTTCAAGAATTTTGGTATGATTTGTACAAATTGAGAGATGAGACCAAAAATTGGAGAGAGGAAGCACAGCACCAAAAACATGATCTTGCATTAAAATATTTGCCAATGGGAATAGGCTCAGCTGGTGAGCCTGATGCTGAAAGTGAGTACATACACAGACAGTGATTTTAGGAAACTTACTTTAGACAGGTGTGCTTTGTTTGTGATTTCAGGGATCATATCCTTTAGGTTGAGAGCTGGCTGACTCCAAGAGGTATTGATAGTAATGGGAATAAAATTAAAGGAGTGGTAGCTTGGATCAACAGTGAACATAATTACAGTCCCTCCAGCGCAGTTTGCTAAGGCAAAACTTGCAGCATGAAGAAGTTCTGTAGCAGTTCTTTGATGTAGAGGCAAATACACATCTCAATTTGAGAGGTTCAGAATATGGCCACAGAGCTACAGTTGGAAATATATGATTTAAACATTTTTATTTAATCATTTTAATACCACACATACACCTGCAGTTCTGTAGCAGCATCGCTTTGTTTTTATTAATCAGAACTTTGCCTTTGAAAACAGCCATAAAATAAGGCTTTTCTGGTCTTGGAAGTAGGTGGAAGTGTGTGATACATCTCATTCTTGGGATGCAGCCTGAGACCCACTCATAACAAACTAGATCAGTAGTTTGGATTCTCCGCAGGTGTGTTTTAACTATTTCTTAACGTTTCCTCTTGTAATTTTGGCACTTCTCATTTTGATGGTTAATACAAGTGTACACAAAGTAAATTTTAAATATGGGCAAGACTGCTAATTTAGTATTCAGCTTGGTTCCCCCCCCTTTTGAATTTCCAGTTTGATTTCAGATTAAATATTAAGGTCTGTGATTACTGTAGTATATTAAAATCAAGCAGTTCACAATTGGGACCAGATTTGAAACATAGTGAGACCGTGAGTTGCTGAAAGTCATGGATTAAAGCTGGATTTAGAACTTGTTGGAAGTGTGTCAAGCTTATGAGAAGTGTGAAGTTGTCTGCTGGTGCAAAGGACCATCTCTCCCATTTAAGTTTAATTCAGTTGTTTCAGTTTAGTGGCCAATATGTTCAAAATCACGAAACTGGAAATTCAGAAAGTTGGGAAACTGATTTTTATTTTTTTTTTTTAATGTATGGACTAATTCATTCCCAAAGCATAAATAGTATCACGAGGTAAGGATGTAATAGGTTAAAGATCATGGCCATTATAGTGAATAGAAGGTGCCAGTTCAATCTATTAGAAGTGTGTGTTGTAGCACAGAATAACCTTTGATTGTCTGTGTGCCACTTGAAAAGCTTCTGGGGCAACTTTTCTCAAAGTAAAATGAATTTTTAATTGGATTTACGTTTCTAACTTTAGCTTTACTTAGTCTGCAGTAACTGTGTAGTAAGTAGAAGGTAGTAAACTGGATTTTATGACATGGTAGAGGTAAGTGAAAAGAATGAGATCTTGGGAAGAAGTACATGTGAAGGTATATAAATGGTCTAAGCAAGCATGTTGAGGTAGCATGTTCTTCAGTTTAGCAAAAATGAGTGAAATTACTGATAGAAAGAAAAATGAATTTTTAAAGAAAAAACAAGGAATGAAAATAAAATCAGAGATGTTTCTTTATTGCAGATTGGAAAGCATAAATAAACCAATCATTTTGCATTTCATTGATTTTTTTTTTTTTTTTTTTAAATGAAAAAATCATCACAAAAGTTAGAGGTTTGTTTTGTGTTGGGGAAATCGAATGTCCACAAATAAACCAGGGAAAACTTGTTCATGTATTGTCAATTTGCATTTGCAATCAGTGAGCTTCCAAATGTGTTCTGTCTTAAATATTGTATTTCTTCTTCGAAAAGTAGTGCTATGTTATTGAGTGTGCTTGTAGACTTCTTGTCTTGCAGGCTAATAAGAAACTTTATTATTTCTCAGAAAAATGTATTATTTAGTTAAACACAGAATTTTGAGAACCTTGTATTTCTTTTTTCCAGGCTGTTCGCTGCTATGAATCGCTAATTTTGAAAGCTGAAGGAAAGGTCGAGTCTGATTTCTTTTGTCAGTTAGGTCACTTCAACCTCTTATTGGAAGATTATCCAAAAGGTAAGACTTTTTATTTCTTCTGATAAATGTCTTTGGGGGATTTTTCTTTGGTGTAGGTGACAAAACAGAATGAAAAACTTTGGGATAACTCACTGCTTTCTTGATTTGTACTATATTTCACAAGCCTGTGAAAGAATTAAGACTGGTGATGTCTTTATAAAAACAGCTGTATTCTTACTCTCAGGTTCCGGTATGAATGGGAAGTTTCTTCAGTTTGTGCAGTTGTAGCACAGTGCCTGCTTTGTGTTTCTAGTTCTTTATTCCATGACTGAACAAGCAGGTGAATCCCCAAGGCTTCTGAAGGATTCCTGGGGGGGTGGGAGACAGGGCACAGAATGAGAGCCTGTCTCAATGCTTTATGTATGTCCACAACCTCAACAGGTAAGGCTGGGCTGAGAATGTTAATTTGGAAGCAAAAATCTGCGCATAGAGCTTGTTACAAGTTCTGGTTTAAGTATTGATTAGAAGAATAGGTATAAGGACTTGGGGGTGGGTGGGAGTGGGTGTTGTTTTAGCTCTCTGCTCCACTAGTCTTTGAAATTACTTAAATGGTTTTGGCTATCATTGCAGCCAGTGGGCATAGAACCTTCTGTATGTGCTGTGTTGCCTGTGGGTCAGCAGAGTGTTTTTTTGGTAGTGGTGTGGATTCCCAAAGACACTCTGCTGTGTTGCTGACAGAGATAACAGGGCCAGATCTTCAGCTTGTCCTGTTTCCACTTCATGGCACACAGGCTGTCAGTCCAGTGTCTTGATGGCTGCCTGCCTGCCTTCCAGTGAGTGTGGAGGTGTGCATCAGAGCTACTTAGAACAGGGCAGAATATTTTTTTATTTTATGTGGAATCCTTTTCCATTGTTTTTGATTTTTAGTTTTCATGAGTGCAGCTCTGTTTGACTTTGTGTAGGGGAAAAGAAACAATACCCCCACCCCCGAAAATGCATATTCCCACCCCATGCAAACACACAAAAATACTGGTTTACAATTACCTTGGGATGTAGAAAAAGGGACATGAATTACAAGGGATAGTAGTTCAAAAGCACTGCTTAGTGACTCAGGCTGGCTGTGGGTTGTTTCATAGCAGTGTGTCTGAGTCCACTGGTTCACCATGTCTGTCACAAACCAGTGTGACTTTGGGTTCCTGGGACCTTCATTTTTAAAGTGTGAAACGTTTAGATTTGGTATTACTCAGTCTGCAAATTGAGAAGGGTTTGGGTGATCAAGGCATGTCTTATACCTCATCCCAGCCAGCTAGTGTAACATAACTTCTGGTGTTTGCAAGTCCAGAGATACAGGAAAACCTGAAGGGAACATGGCAATAAGTTTGCCGTGAAGTTTACTAAGTAGTAGTCTGATCCCATGTGTTTGTATTTATTTTGTTTTATTTCAAGAAAATTCTGCCACCCCCTCAGCAAGCAGCTTCCACTGCTGTTCCTGATTAGCCTAATACAATTAGGTGTGATGTGAGTGCAGTATGACTTTACTAGATATATTTTACTTAGCAAAAACAGCACAGGATTATGGGCTGAACTGTATTAACTCTGCTTTTGAGTTGATAACAGTTAAGAGTGACAGGACCAGGTGTTGCTATGGATCAGAGGCAGGGTTTACTGATGAGGAGTCTGCTTTGTACTGTGCATATGGTTTTAAGAACAAGCATTAAGAAATCCAAATGATGATTGAAAATACCAGTTCTCAGAACTGTAAATGAACTTGAGCAGAACTATGTGGGAAGAAACATTTAGGCATTAAAAAGCTGAATTTAAGTACTTAATGCTTTCTTAGATGCCTATTTAAAGTCAGATCTCAATCATGAAAGGAATCGCAAGAAGAGAAAGAAGTTTGTTAGTTATGGAGTATTAAAAGAAAGGTGTATCTATATTTTGAAAGAAATGGGGTAGTAGTGAAAAATAATACTGGGGAAATTTAAATTGATGTGAAAAGGAAAGTTAAAGGTTTTTTTTAATTAAATGAGGTACACATGCCTGATTCACAACAGTTTTTGAACTCCAATACCAAATACTGTAAAAGTATTATCCTCAGTGCTAAAAGTCATAGGTATTCTATAATTAATTTACTGCTGTTACTTGAAAGAAGTAGAACGCTTGTGTTGCATTATAAATTTAAAGTAAAAATAAATTTTATTCTGCACTATAGATTTTGTTACTTAATTATGATACATTCTTGTTGCAGTTATAGTTAAATTTTATATGATTTGGAACAAAAAAGTAAAGCGAGTTTAGAATATTTTGATCTCCCTAATGTATATTTTTTACAGTTTTTAAGTCCTGAAGTTCCAGAAGTGTAAAATGCTGAAGAAGCATGATCTTCAGAACTATAAAACTGTGCAGTCTGAAGTTAGTCTTGAGCAAAGTTATGGAGAGGTTGATGTGTTCAATAAATTGGATGTATTTAATAAAATATTACAAGATAGCATGAGTAATGCTGCACAGTTTATTTTTCTTGGAAGCCTATTACTTAATTAAATACCTTCAGTGAATACCTTTGTAGAAGGTGTGTCTTTAATAAAGGCAAAAGTGAGAGTGTTCTTTATTTAAAAATGCATGCAGTAAAGTTTGTGAAGCAGAACAGAATTGTTAGCTGACAGCAGAACTAGGGTCAGTGGTCAGGATGAAGCAGTGCTGGGTTCATGGACATCTTTTGATCTCTCTCTCATTTTTTCACAAATGCTTTGACAACCAAGGATCGTGCAGTTTGGATGCATTTGTTGTGTGTTAGTGTTTTTATGTAGCTAATACCTTCTTCAGAATGTAGTACAGAAACCTGTAGGTCATTTCTTTGTAAGAAGTAGGATTCATATCCTGGAAAAGAAGGACCTTGGGAAATATTCATGGCAAGTTGCAGAATAAAAGTAACATTATTGGAGCTAACCAGGCAAATCCTGCCCTTGCTGCATATACACAGGATATCAGTGAGGGACAGGCTACCTTTACAAGTGCAGTAAGTTGATGTCTGATGCTGAACAGCAAATGTATTTAGCATATATATTTATATTTTTAATGTAAACTGTTAAATATTGTAGTAATTTCCCTTGAAGTGCCTTATGTTTTCTGTCACATGTAGCCCCTGAAGTCTAGATCTAATATACTTTTCTTTTTCCATAAAAAGAAGTACTTGTCTCCAACAGAAGTTGAGTTCACATCAGAAATTACTGGATGAGATTCTTCTCATTATATCTGAGCTTAGAGTGGAGCATCACAGTGTAATTCCTGGCCTTCAAAATGTCTGAAGCTGGTCTGCAGCTTGTAGTTTTCCCAAAATGCACTAAATTTGTGCTATTGATACTGAAAGGGTTTTCTTTGCAGTCATGGAATGGAGTTGCCTTGTTATAATGGCACTCTACTGCTGCTAAGAGAAGGTTGTAGGCAAGGGATCAACCTTTTGGCAGAGTTTCAATCCTGTGGGCCACTGACTTGTATTCAGATACTTCTGACCAAGGTAGGTGGATCCAGCTCTCAGCCCATGCGTTCAAGGTGGGTTCAGTGCTCAGCTTTCCTTGTCTTCATGATGAGTGATCAGAATTTGGCTTCAGGATTTCCCAAAATGGGAATGTTCACTCCTTCCAGTGAATGAAATTATTTTGTTTCCTCAGTAGCACTTTCTTAACTCTCATCTGATGTCTTCCTGCTTTCCTTTTTAATGAGGCAGCAATTCCCCAGCTGTTGGATTGTTTGAGGCTCCCGAGCCCCTTGTCCTTGGGCGTGCCTTTGGTGGCACCCCAGTGTCTGTGCTGGCACAGCTGAGCCTGCAGCTGTGTGGGGAACTGATCCAACTGAAAAATAACCCAGCACAAAAATGTGATGCACTTGCCCCAGAATGTGAAACTTCAGCCCTGGGTTTTGCTGGAGGAGGTGGATGAGTTGTCATGGAGGCTTTTGGATGCTGGGAGCATTGTGAATCCAGCTAGGACTCCCTGGTGGAAACCTGTGAACTTTGCTACTGCACTCCTTCACAGGGCTGAGTTTTTACCAAATCATTTGCTCTGCTCTTGGAGGAAACTGCTGTTCCATCACTAGTTGGAGATTATTTTTTATTTCATGACTGCTTTCCGTAAGAAGTACAGAGCGTGTAGATAGTGATGTTTAAGGTTTGGGATCTACTTGGCTGCAGTTTAGTGAGCTCATGGACTCTCACATCATCTGTGTTTCCCTTAGGGACCCTTTCATTTGTTTTGTATAAGGGTCACACATGTTGACCATGTCCCAGCCTGTGGCTTAGAGGACAGTTGCACAAATGGTGATGTGCTTTTATAATTTGCCTCCTTGAATTGCTGTTCTCTGAGCAGAATTCCTGGAAGTAGAAAATGCAATTAATGAATGATTTGGGACAAACATGCAATTACTCATGCCACAGTTACTAACACACAGTAAATATGGCACTCAAATAATTCTTATTGCTGTACTCAAGTGGTGTTCATGTTTCTAAATGTACTGTGTCAGAACAGTTTTAGCAATACTTAACTGATTTTAAGTAGTGACTGCATTGTCAAAAGCACAAATATAAAAATATTTTAAATCATTTGTAAGATAGTGTTTCTTAGTCCAGGAGCATTGGTAATAATTGGTCGAATTTGGGTTGCTTCTATTCAGAGCTGTTTATTTCAGCTTCAGGATCGAGTTAAATTTTAAGTGGTTCATTTTCAGATGGTTCAAAGCACTATGTCAGATTCCTATAGAAAGAAGAAAGACTGTTCTCTTAAGCTGAGATCATTAAAATGTTCTTTTTAAATTGTATGTGTGAGGGACAGGGTTTAGCAGAAGACAGTTTTATTATGAAATATACCGGTGGCATGGGTTTTGAAAATTTTTATTTTGGACAGTATTCTATATAAACACTTAATTGTTAAAATTCCTTTTGTGGAACATGCCCTTTGTAGGATTTTTGAGCTTGATGAGAATCCACTGGGTTTCTTCTTCACTGATATTCTCAATATTTTAAGACCATTCACAGAGTCCATAATCTAAAGGATCTGTAAACTTCCTGTCAAACTCTTGTATATCTTACTTCTCTATGGGACAGTGGGCTTCACATTGCTTTGCTGCTGCATTGTATTTCCAGATGAGGATGTGTAGTTAATAAAATTTCTTAGAGGACTGTTTGGTGATTTTTCTTCCATAAATGTATACTTGTGTTGCCTTTGTGTGTCTGCCTTCATTCTGTGTTGAAAGGAAGACATGCTTTAGGCTTCTTTGATTGTCTCTTTGGTACTTTTGGCACCAATCTCTGGAGGAAACAGGGAGTAACCTCTTGCCTGAGGCCTTAGAATAAAAGACCTGAGCTGCGTTTTGCTTCTCTTGCTTCCACAACATTTTTTTGGTTATTATAGAATTGTAGAATCATGTAGGTTAGAAAAGGCCTTTAAGATCACCCAGACCAATTGTTAACCCAGCACTGCCAAGTCCACCACTAAACCACGTCCTGTGCAGTGTGTCTACATGGCTTTTAAATAGCTTCAGGGATGGTGACTCCACCACTTCCCTGGACAGCTTCTTCCAGTGCTTTACCACCCCTTGGGTGACAAAACTACCATATATCCAATCAAAACCTCGCCTGGTGCAGCTTGAGGCCATTTCCTCATGTCATGTTTCTTGTGACTTGGAAGAACAGACTAATCCACCTCCTACCTGGCTACAACCTCCTTTCATGCAGTTGTAGAGTGCAGGGTCTCCCCTGAGCCTCCTTTTCTCCAGGCTAAAACACCCCCAGCTCTCTCAGGTGCTCCTCACAGGACTTGTGCTCCAGACCCTTCCCCAGCTCCATTTCCTTCTCTGGACATGCTCCAGAACCTCAGTGTCTTTCTTGTGAGGAGCCCACAAGAAAAATTCAACAGAGGATTCAAGCTGCAGCCTCAGTGAGTGCTGCCCTGATCCTGCTGCTCACACTGACACAGGCCAGGATGTCAGTGGCGTTCCTGGCCACCTGGCCACACCTATGGCTCCTGTTCAGCCACTGTCAACCAGCACGCCCAGGTCCTTTCCCACTGGGCAGCTTTCCATCCCCTCTGTCCCAGCCTGGAGCTGCAGGGGGTTGTTGTGACCCAAGGGCAGGACCCAGCACTTGGCCTTGTTGAACCTCACACAGCTGTCCTTGGCCCTTGGACCCTTGGCCAGGCTGTTGAAGAAGATACTAAACAGGGCTGAGCCCCAGGCTGAGTCCTGGGCAGCACAGCTGGTGACCGGCAGCCAGCTGGGTGTGACTCCATTTCCCACCACTCCTTGGGCCCAGACATCCAGCCGAGCAAAGTCAATTCCATTGATCCAGCCTCGGAATTTCCACACCTTTTGATGTCTGAAATAATTTTATGCCCCAGCAGTGTTCATCTTGCAAGGTTAAAACACTGTTGGGGCTAAAACCTGCTCTCTGTAATTAGCTGTTTCTACAACCTGCACGTGTCTCCTCGGTGTTTAATGAAGGTGTACTTTTTTCCTGGAAGCAGTCAGATTTAAAACAACATCTTTCTCATGCTTTCCTTGTGCAGTTCTCCAGCTCATTTTCTATCTTACTATTAGTTTTCACATCAGATAAGCACTAAGAAATACTAGTGCTTGTTTAAAAATTAAATTACAAATAATTCTGTTTAAGAAAACATGTATTGATTTACACAGAAAAATAGGGAGCTTTGGGTTGTTTTAAAGCTTTCTTTTCAGGGGTATGTCATTCAATTAATGCTTGCTGTTTTTAAAGTTTAGTAAGCCAGGATCTGTGTTAGTAACATTTAGCCTTGCATGGTGCCACTAGATGGTGTTAGTATCTAGTTGACTTTTTCCTTACTCAAGCACTAAAATACTCAAACTGCTCCATGTTTGCATCACTTTCGAAGGCCTCTTAAATTTTAAGGTGTCATAAAATAGATTTGTTAGAGCAGAGCATAAAAACCATGCTTCTGTGACTGCACGATTTGTGGTGAAATGTGCTAAAGGTGACAGGTGGTTGGGTGTCTGTCTAGACATTTTGCTCCCCATTTTCACCTTGCTTGTTTGTTTAGGTTCTGTGTTTAGACTCTTGGCATGAGGAGAGATTGTCTTATTACTGAAACAACTATGCAATTTATAAAGTTTTGCCTATTTCTTATGAAATTAAGTAGATGAAAAATAAATAAAATCCTGAAACCACGTACATGTTAATTACGTAAAATGTGGTTTGTATTTTTTATGTGATACCAAGGAATTTTAAACGGGGCCAGATCAGAAACAAGTGTTACCCATGTTCTGATTCTGACATGTCCCTTGATGTCAGAGTAGGAGAGGGAGGCAGACTCTTACAGGGCACATAATAAAGGGTATCAGGGTTAAAGTAACTGCATATTGCAAAGTGGGTAGTCCTGGGTGACTAAAAAACTGTAAGAAGAGGAAACCAATAGACTGTGAACATCTTGAGGGTGAGGATTAAAGGCAGATTCTGTAGCAAACCTGAGCTGAGCAGGATCAGTGGTTGTAATTCTTCTAGGAATGCAGTGCTTTGCTTTTCAGAGCTATTTTAAGTGGTTTTATTTTCATGGAGTGATATAGCTGATGGTGATTGATCTGAAAAGCTGCATATACTTTTGGGGTGTGCAACTCCCATCACATCTTTAGGGGAAATTCTGTATCTACCACTCAGGTTTAATGGTTTTCAAGAGCGTGATCATAAGCATGTCAGGAAAATAATGTGGAAATTGTCAGGTTTTGGAGAGAGGTGTTAATAGCAAGAGTGTAAACTGATAAAGTAAGTTATGAGATACTGGGGAGAAGAGTGGAAATAGGTAACTGAGCCCCTCTTTTTAGGAATTCTTGAGTCACTTGTCCAGTGTTGTTTTAGATGTCTGAATGTGGTCTGTCAGCTTTGTGATTTAAGAGAGTTTTCTGTCGTTGACTAGATTGTTTCATAAATGTAGTTGTCCTAGTGTTGACACTCAGTCCTGTTCTTTCTGAGTCCAGACCTTCATTTTTTGAATGCCCAGGAGTGTTTGGCATGTGGAAAAAAAGAAATTCCTATGTCCTTTAACAGTTCCATATGTGTAAGAATTTTGGTGGCAAACTTGTAGATTGAAAAAGCTTAATAATAATTAGTTCCTAATCTGAAGATTGTCTGCAGAATCCTGCTATGCCCAAAAGTGATCTCAAAGAACTCATTTATTAATATTTTGTAAGGGCATCTTAACTGAAATGGCATAATTCACTTATATCTGTAAAATGAGAGCTGACCCTGTTTTGAAAGAGGGGCAGCAGCTGAGAGAATTGTTTTGTGGCAAAAATTGCAGCACCTTGGAATGACCAGTCTTGGATGAAAAGCAAAGGTGCAAATGACATGGCAGCATTTAGTGCTGTGGGGTTTTTTGTTAATTTTTGTTTGTGTCATTTTAATATTACTAATGTGGTGCATGACCCAACTGACTGTATTTTTTGACTATGTAATAAACTAGAGACTGTCATCCCAGAGCGAGAATTGCAGCACTGATTAAGCACACCCTGTGCTTCCGATAGGGACTTGTATAAAAGTTTTGTTGCTTGGTCTTGAGTAGATCCAGTTGCTCTGTTTTTCTTCTTACTCTAGAATAAAGTTTGCATTTTGAAGGATCTGCACTAGTTTCCTATAGATAGAAAGTGAACTTAAGGGAGGAGTTGCTTCTAGTTCAGTTATACATTATTTAGATAAGGCACTAATTTCTGCACCATAGAATTAAGGATAAAATGTCCTCTTAAGAACTGGTGACTCGCCCAGAGACTAGAAAGTATGGTAGGGTTCACATTTATGTTCTGCTTTAAAACTAGGTTGGTTTAGTGTTTCAAAACTCATGCTTTCATAATTTGATTTCCAACATCTTATGTGCAGACTCTTCTCAGGGATGTGCTTGATTAGGGATGTTTCATGTGGGCTCTGGCAAAACTCCTTCATTTCCTTGAATCCCTTTTTTCTGTTTTTCTGTTCCTTTAATCCTTTTCAGCAGAGCTTGATTGCTATTGGGGCAGATATTTAATCTGGATGTAAAGAGGGCTGAAGTAATGTTTCACAGGTAACCTCTGTAAATTGAGGACATATTAAATACTGAAATGGTGTAGCAGTTTCTGGTTGTCTGATTTTCGTGAGGAGGAAAGGGATATTTAGCTCTGGTGTAAGGGAAGCCTCCATTATTCACCCTTATGTATTTTCAGCACAGCTCTGAGAATTTTTGCATTTCATCCTCAAGCTCAGTAGAAGCAGAATACTGTTAGCCTGGAAGAAAAGGCTGGATAGCTGGAGGTTGCTGAACCCAGAAGTGGGATTGGACACTGCAGGTGCTGAGGCTGATTGCAGTGTCCTCCTTATTCCTCTGGAAGGGTAAAGTAACCTTCTTTTGAAGAGAGGCTTTATCTTCTTAGTGTGTAAACATGAAATTCTGCTGCCGCAGCCCATGCTTTCCATGTCCTTGACTTTAACTGTGATGTGAACCTGGCACATTAAAATGGTCACTTGGCCTGTTCCTATGGGAAGCTGCTAAACTTTATTGAAAAATGGAAGAGAAAATCATTGGCAAACATCGGCACTCTTAAGGAAAATGGTAGAATGTCATGGAGCAAAGACTCATTTCTTTAATAACTTTTCCCTGTGTTAAATGGAGGTGCTAGAATTTGTCTGGGTGAGTTTCTTTATGAGCAGTTTCTTCTTGCGTTCTTTTTTTCCTGTTCTTTCTTTTTAAGGTCTTCTGTTTATTTGTGTATTTTTTTATATTGTTGACAGTTTATAAATTTATCAGCAGTACCTTAACTGCTAAAGGGAAACATATTCCATGCCTCTTGTTTAATGGATATGCTCATGTGGGTGCCCCCTATGTATTTTAATAGCTACAGTGAAAAAGTTCTCCCTTTTATTTTCACAGTATAAATCCTTAACATTTAATGTTCTTTTCATCATTTTATCCATATCCCTTGTATAATTGGCTACAGTAGTTACTTTGTTAAAAAAATGATAGCAGAAAGTTCTCAGTTTCCTGAATCTGGAATAATATGGTGGTGTTGACCTAAGTATTTGAGATATGCTGTAGCATTTAAAACAGAGATAGGTACTGCTTGAGCAAAAAAAGAGAAACTACCCCTTTTTTTATTTTAAAGTGTGTTGCCTTGCAAAACTGTTTCATAGTGTGTTTATGTGTTTTCCTGCTTAGGAAAAAAAGTCATTACCATGTTCAGAAGCTAATTATTCCTTTTTGTTGAAAACTTATTAATGATACCTGGTAGAAGTTGAATCTAGAAGGACTCTTTTGGTATAGGAGGATATTTTGTGTTATTGTGAATGTCCTTTATAACATAATTACAGAATGTGTCTGAAATATGTTTAGTTTTAATGTTCTTAACTTATATTGTTAGACTGCAATCATATAGGTTGGTTTGTACCAATTTTTTTGGAGGGGTGAAGGAGGAATTGTATTCTTAAATTGTGAAAGACTTTGTTTAGATTTTTAAGTGATTTTGTTTGTCCAAGTTGCATGTAAACATTTAAACATAGTGCCTGTTAATAATCTATGGATGATGAGTGATCTCCTCTCCTAAGTTTATTTTTCTACTCTAAATAAGTCACAGTTTAGAGCATCAAAATTAGAAATCGGCCTCACAAGCATTTCAGTGATGAGGGGCAACTCCTGGGCATTGTTCAGCATGGATGAGTTTACAGATCAAGGTTAAGTCTCTGCAGACACCTGAGTGCAAAGGTATATTTTTAAGAGAAACCTCTGTGTGCTTTATCATGTGTAGGGTGTTCTTATTTTATATAAAGATTTCTGTTAAGCTACAAAAATGAATATGCAGGGCAGGCATTGAAGGGTGATAAAATTTAGGAACATCATTTATCTGTGGCACTTGGAGGAAATGAACCTGCACATAAAGTACATGTTGTTCTTACTGTCTTAATCTGTTTAGTGCTTATAGCTTTTCAAAGCAGGAGTTGCCTTTTTTTATTGTTTGGAAAATACGTACTGTGTAGAAACCATTCTTAAGTCTTAAGGAGCAGACACTTGAAAAATCAATGCCTTGGTGTTACTGCAATGAATTTTTACTTAAAGTTCTTAATTTTTGGATGGTTCCTAGTGCCATTTTTTTAGAAAAACACAAAGCCAGTTTGTGTTTTGCTCTGATGTGGCCTGTCAGCCAAAGGGGGAGATGAATCAACCACAATTTTTAGTGGGGATGAGGGATGCAGGGATACTGATTTGAGAAACTGGTTGCTAAGTGGAGCTAATACTGTAGTGAGCAGAGCTGTTCTTAGCCCTGATTTCCAGGTTAGTCTTGGCCCTTGCAGTTGAATAAAATGTAAGCTTTTTTTCCCCTGCTTGCTTTTGTTTCTCTAGTTACAGAATGAAAGGGCATGTGAAACTGATTTCTCTTTGTACGTCCCTCCTCACCAGTTCTTTAGAAATTACAGGGCATCAGGGAGCATGGTAAATGAGCTACATGATTAAATTTTTAAATCTTACAACAGCTTTGTCCACGATGAAAATCCCAAAATTTCAAATTATTTCTTTGTTACAGGTTTTCTTTAAAATATTGCTTGATTTACATTTGTAAGATTAATAATAAATATACTTTTGGGTTGACATTTCATAAAACAAAATTATAATCTTAAGGAATGCATTGCCCACAACAGTGTACTTATCATGGCAGTGTTACTTTTATTAAACCATTTATCATTTTAGTGTTGTGTATTCTGACTCTTAAGGTTTTCTGTCTTTTTCTTGAAAGAAAATGAAGCAAAACAAATTGAACATTCATTTTTCTTTCCTACAGCATTATCTGCATACCAGAGGTACTACAGTTTACAATCTGACTACTGGAAGGTCTGTATATGCTGCTTTTTGGTTTTTTTTTTAATGTATTACTGTAAATGTTTGAATTTTTAAAGTAGATTCTGTTCAATATAGGTTTGGAGTATCTACCTGCAATTTACTCTTTGACATACTAATTGGTCTTAATGTAAATGTTCACCTATATGTACAATTTATTATAAATCTCAGTGGAAATAAATCTTCACACCGTGTGTTGAAACAGAAGCTCATTTAGCTTGACAAGTTTTAGATTATTTTTTTTACCATCATTATCCATTACTTCAGGGTTTTTTATGCAACATAGATATTTGGATAGATGTGAGTATTGAGAGCATCAGAAGCACTTGAAAGCTGCTGTGCATGCATTGGACTTGTACTGGGAAAAATGTTCTCAGGTTGCTTTTTGTTTCCACAGACACCAAATTGTTTATAAAGTCCTTTTCAGTGTTTTAAATAAAATTCTTACATAAGATAGAAGCAAATCCTGTTAGTCTAACAGTCCTCTCTGTAAGCTCATGTAGAGGTATCAGCACTGTAAAATGAATGAAATTGAAAAAATTCTTACAGTGATTTTGTGAAAACCAGTCAGCACTGGTAGATTGTCACATGAAATAATTTGAAGCTCGTGACTGAGACAGAGGTGCAGGAAAGCACATAACACAGCACACAGTTGTGTGGTCTTAAGCAGCTGTTCTTAAAGGTGTGGGTAAATGCGCATTTCAGACAGGGAGGGCTGTTGGAGGTACATCAGTCCCGTGTATATGTGCCGGCAGAAACAGCATTTTGTGTGTGTTCTTTGCATTTCATAGAGACTGTCAGAACATTCTGAAAAGTGCTGTGACAGCTCCTTTGCTTGGGTGTTGGAAAGGGGGAAAGGCAGGGTAACCAGGGGTAGAAGAGTGAACTGAACTGAGTGTATTATGGCAGATGGTCCAGTTGGAGTGTCCTGGGAAAACGACTGGTATTGTCCTGTAAAGCTGCTGCTCCAGCAAAAGTTGTCAGAGTGCCATTTTTCCACTGAGCCATTTTTTAAGTAGTTTTTCTAGAAGTAACCCCTGCAGTTTAAAAACTACTATAAAATCATTCTTCTTACATGCTCTTCGAGAGTTAAAGATTGCTGTAAATGAGTGTTGACATTGATCAATTAATGAAAAATCTATTGTAATAGTTTCTGTTGTTTGTGCTCTTTGACATTAAGCATTTCAGAGTAGTTTATGACTTGAGTTCTTTTTTCTAGTTTTTATTCTAATGGCTTATTATTAGAAGAAGTGGTAGATGAGTAGTAAATTATTTCCCCTGCATTTCCGGAGATTTCAGGGGAAATGTGAATTGTTGTATGATTTTCTGTAGGCATAGTGTGTTTCAGTGAGGCTCAGAATATTATCTATGGTTAAAATAAATACAAAGTCATGACTGTTTTGAAGTTTAATTTCAAGAGCATGGGTGGCAGTAAAATGAGTGATCTGTGCTTGGCTTCTTGAAAGCAATTTCTGTTTGTATACAATATGCTGATGTTCTAACACACCATTTCTTGTGTCTGTCTCCAGAATTTTACCATGCAGAGATTATTCAAATAATTGCAGTTGCAAGCATGAGAGCATTTCTTGCAGCTGATAAAATAGCATTTTGACTTCTACAAATGAAAAAAACACCAACCCAACCAGAATCAAAACAACAATAGAAAAAAAACCCACCAAAAAAGTTACTCTTTCTTCAGGTGTTCTCCCCAGTGAAGGAGCCTGTGCTATGTGATCTCATTGTGAGCTTCCTTATAAACGTGTAGCCCAAAGTGGTTCTTTTCCCCCCCATAATCTTAGGGCATTTTGTTAATTTTTATGTTCATGAAAAAGAGCCTCAAAGAGTCCAAAACTGATTTTCAACTAATAACTTTCTTTACTGAAACTGGTAAAAATCACAGATTAATCATATTTCATCTTATTATTGGATGGTGAAGCTCTTCTGGAGTTGGCAGTGGGAAGGCACCTGGATCGGTCTAGAAAAAGATCTTTCCCTCCTCCCCCAGCTGAGAGGATTTATTGTTTCTTGTCATCCTTAATACCTTGTATCTGTAAGAAACCATTTAGTCAAGAATAGTAAGTTTGTGGTGTAGATTTTATCACACTTTCTATGCTGTTTTGTTCTGCTTTGTGATTAATTTTTTTTTTTTTTTAAATTAAGAAATACAGTTGGCAAAAAAACCCCTTCAAACCAGTCACATTTCCTTCTTTTACTGTTGTGGATTTTTTTCTTTTTAGTTCTTATAAGCTTAGGTATCAATACTAAGTAGTTGGAACTCGTGATGACAAAGAGAGGAAGAGAAGGGTATGAAGGAGGGGTGGTATTTGTGAGCTGTGGGGGGAGCTGTGTGAGACAGCTGGGAAATTGGAGAATGCTGAATCACAGGAAGGTTATTATATAAGGCGGGTTTGAAATCAGACAGCAGCAGTCTCATAAACTTGGGCAGTGTATCTGAAATTGCATACTGTTGTTCAGTGCAAATTTTGGTGATTGAAATAAGTGGTCCTGTATATTCTTTGTTTTATAAAAACTCCTAGGATTGTGAGAGACTTTAGGATGCTTTGAGTGTAGTATGGTCTCCTTTTATAGTATTCTTAGTATCTGCCACTTTGGACTTTTAAAGTTGCCTGATGTTGGTGTTTTTTTCATGCAGTGTTCATTGTGTGATATTCAATCTACAATTCATCTTTCCTCCCCCCACCCCCATAGATTTTTTTGATGGCCTGAATTGCTTCCCAGGTTGTTTTCTGTCAGAATCTGGTGCCTGGGTTGTTTTTGTTGGTAGTACAGTGGTGATCCCATGGCACAAAAAGAGAAAGAAAAACCACTTTAGAAAATATATTCTGGATATATACTGTAGTGAGAGAAGTGAAGCTGAAAGGTCAGGAAGATGCTGTATTTTGCCATTTACTGGATCAATACTCCCTCTGTGCTCATGAAGTATTATTTCCTTTCAAAGAAGCAATACCTGTATGGAGAGTTTTGAAAGAGCCAGGTTGCATTTTGCTGCATATTCCTAAATAGACCACTTTTTGCAGTAATATCTTTGGGCACCCACAGATCAACATAAAAAGCCTGAGTTCCTGCAATTTTTGCTCTACAAAGACACTGTGGTACCTTAACTACCCTTCATTTTAAAAATTTATTTGACTTGAAATGTGACGAGGTAAATATCGCAACTTGGGTAAAAACTGAGATAACTTTCATTCTTGCATTCAAGTAGTTTTCTCAATGTTCCTTCTTACGTGCCTATGCCAAAATAAATCTCCCTTCTGTGCAATGCACTTCATTCTGATGTCTTTTTAAAACTCCCCTGTGTCAACATGTTGGGGGAGGTGAGGAGGACTGTGGGGGATGAACGGATATGAAGGGCAGTTCAGGAGAGGGAGACAACCAGAACTGCAGTTTGCAGTTGATGCTCCTGGGAAAATAAAGATATCAAGTGTAAGTGTCTGCCATGATTATCAGTTTTGACATTTTCTGAGGAGGCAGGATTAGAAGCTCAGCAAAGAGTAAGATGTTCCTGATTTTATCCAAACATGATGGCAGATATCTGGCACCTGTAGAAAGTTATTTTAATCATCTCGTGGTTGTATTATAATGGACTGAACCCTTTTATATAATGCCTGGGTTCGGGTAGGGCTGCCCTGACAGAAATCTCAGTGAATTGAGAATGCGTAAGTGTATAAAACACCTGGATCTGTTACATTGACATGGACGTCCAGGGCAGGAGAGACCTAGAAACCTTATTCCACAGATTTGGGGCTGCAGGAAGTCTCAGTGCTCACTGGGGAGATTCCTGGGAGGGTTGTACAGAAGAGCCTGGTTAACTGGTACCTTGATTAGATCTCCTCTGCTTCAACTTGGCACTGCTACTGCAGCCCTTATGTGGTTTGATAATCTTGATTAAAGAGTATTTGTGGCCTTTGCAGGTAGGTGAGTGTTCACACGTTGTCAGTCAGGAATTGCGTGCCTGTAGTTGCTGCAACAGAGTAAATAAAACCTTTTGGTACAGGTGTATTAAGTAGCAGCTTCCATGTGCTGAGTCTCTGCAGTGTTTCCACCAGCATCCATTAGTGACATCTCTGTGCCTGGGGAAATGATTGTGAAGCTTTATAGACAGGATTAAATGCAGGGGATTGTGGATAGGTAATGAGGAGCGTGAGGACAGCACTGCTCTACCTTGCTCTGTTTCATCAAAGACTCGCATCCTGTGTGGCTTCAAGGTTTTTTTTATAAAAAGTTGTGTTTTATCAGGGTAACAGAGGGTACACAGGTACTTAAACAATTCGGTCTATATGTGAATAAAATGAAGGATTGCCAAAGCTCAACATTTAGAAATGTATCTAAATAAACCTTAAAACAATGGAAGTTGCTGCGAAAATGAATTACTCCTGTATCAAGGAAGACTGTTTGGCTTGCAGTAGGATGCCAGCTTAGATTGAGGATGCCTGAGAAAGAAAAGAAACCTCAGTTTATTCAGGTATATTCAACTGTAGTATCTCTATACAGCAGTGCTTGAAGTGGATCAGTCAGAAAGTCTGAATGTTCCTTGAAATGTTTAAGGAACATTTAATTAGTGAGTTACATCCTCCAACATGAATTCAGATATAGACTTCTTGTTAGCTGTTGACTTTGGCTGGAAAGTTGCCTAGAAGGAAAGTAAATCTGTCAGGCTCTCCTTATCATGTTATGAAAATGGCCCTAATAACCTTTCTTTTTAATAAAGATTTCATTTATTTGGCCAGAGTGAAAACATCAAAGAACTGCAGGAAGGATTTTCAAAGACCCACTTCTGTGTTCCAGTGGATTTTGAGAATATCTGGGTGCAAATATGATGCAAACAATTTACAGTTGCAAGGCTATCCTGTAGGAGACTGAATGGTCTAGTTAAAAGATAAATTGAGGGAGGGGGAAATAAATCCCATAGCTTTCCAGCAAGGTAAGATATTGGTTTAATTCTGGAAAATATGTGTTTAGTTCTCCCTGCCCATGTGAGCTGGACATTGGAGTTACTGTCCGAGTTCAGGCGGTTACCTCAGACCTTCATCATATTTGTCTCTTAAATAAATGATTCTTGGAAATTAAATTTTGGCTATGTGTATGCAAATAAGAATTTCCTCTCACTTTTCTCAGTCTTTATAAAACAGAGGAGAATCTAAAAGCATAGAGAGATATTGCAAAACACCAAGAACAAAACACCAAAAAAAACCCCAAAACAAACAACTAAAATACTCTTCATAAAGCCAAATTCCAGAGAAATGTGCAGTTGTGTATGTGGGTGCTAGTCATGGAAGAGGGATGTGATCTTAGTCTATGCTGAGTTGTTGCTTTGTTACAGAAAGCAGTTTTATAACACTCCTTTTTATGTTCATCTGAAGTGTATTTGAGTGCCAGGTAATTTTTTAAATGCTGTTCTGTAATTAAAGCTATGTAGAAATTTCTTAACCTCATGGCTAAATCACTTTTGTAATTAGCAGCAAAGCTTTTTTTTCCAAGGAGCTACAGTAATAAAAGACCATGAGGGTTAGTTTTCAAATGTGTCCTATTGCTTGTTTTGTTTTATGCAGCTTCTTTTCATCCCTCTGTTTTTTTTCTGTTTTGTTAGGTGAAATTCTTGGTTTTCTTAATTCTATAAAATAAGAAAACAATTTAAAAAACATTAATGCTTTAATTTTGTTTAAGTTTTGCTGTCTCTTTTACTCCAGACTGTAAGTCTGTTTCTCCCTTTATAAACAGTTGGAGAAAAAGCAATTACTAGACATACTGATAACAGCAAATAAGAGAACATTTTGCACCTCAGAGAATCTGTTATGACAGCAATTTTCCACTTCATTGACTCACAACTGTTTTATTTTCTGCTGTAAACTCAAAAAAACAAGTAGTGTTTTAGACAGAATTCATCAAAACTTCCATTATTTTTTTTAATTAGATATAAATGCTTGGATTAATTGAAATAGCACAGTGGTATAGGATGAGTAGAAATTGCTGGAGCAAACACCCTCCTGGAACAAAAGTTGCAGGAGGAAGTAGGATGATTTGTGAATGCTGCTTTTTATTCAAGGCAATTTTAAGAGAATGGATATCCCATATGTAGGGATAAATTTCCTCTTAGGAGTCTTCTGAAAACAGAATTTGAAAATGACACAAAAAGCCTTTAATACAAATTATTGCCGTGTGGCAATGCAGGGTTTGTACAGGAAAAACAGAAAGACAGAAACAGTCCCTCTGATCAGAGGAGACACAATCAGAGAAACATTGAGAAGACTTGATCAGGAAGGCAGAGATTCAGAAATCCTCACTGAAGGTGGAATTTGCTGAGATGAAGAGCGTTGTAAAAGGGATTAGGAGGTACAGTAGTGACCTAAGGATGGGTGAGGTGAAAACCTGCAATTCGGAATATATTTTCAAATCAAAATGATGGCGTAGGAATGGAATAAATAGAAGGAGGAGATGGAGAATCAGAAGGTGAAAAGTAAAGCCAGAAACTGAATATAGATTCAGCAGCTCTGCGAGGCATTGAGAGGGAACATCTTAATACCACCTCCTATCTGCTCTTTACTTCTGCTGACAGTACAGTGGGCTCAGGGAAGCACATGGAATTCTGTACCACCCCTCAATTTGACTAAACAGTTTTTGAATTTCAGTCCTTTCACTTGAAGGGTTTTGATAAAGACATTCTGGCCGTTCTGAGAAAGCATTTAACTGAAAAATAATATTTTCAAGACCTAGTGTAGACTGAGAGAGGGAGAGAAGCACGATGATATTATGCATTATGGAACAGCAAATGAAAAATAGAGATAAGTTTGGCCTAATTCTTAAATACTGATGAGAGTGGGTCATCATAATGGAGAGAAAAAGCATTTTTATGGGATTTAATGGGCTAAGCATTTTCAGGAGACTGTTGTGGAAAGCAGTCTGGAAATACAGTCTGCATCTGATACAGCATGATAATACAGGATGGGAAACTCATGCCAAGGAAAAGGAAAGAAGGAAAGGGGAGGGAGAAGGCTGAGGAGTCAAAAAACTGCAAGGCCAAGTGAGATCGAACAAATAATATGGGGAAGAGGAAAATATGGGTAGACGAAGAATTGCCAGGAGTGGGGAAAGGAAAATCGCTGACAATTTGAATGTAAAGGAAACAAGACAAGTAAATCCACACTTCAGGATAAGAGCATATGGGAAAAAGGGAGGAAGGTGTGTATATATATAGAATAATACCAGAGTGGATTGTGGGAGATCTGAACTGAGACTTTTGCCAGTTTTCTCCCCAACAGCAACCTCTGTGTCATAAATTCACCAGGCATGGTGGGAGAGATTTAAAAAGAAAAATAAATCCAAGGAAGACAGTAACTGTTCAGATGAGGAGCACAGGATCATTCTCCATCAAAGGACTTGGATGTCCTGTTTTGAGGAAGCAATAAAGTAGAGTGTGAAGCCCTGAGGATCACTTGGGGAGCAAGTAGATAATAAAAATTTGGGATATTTAGATTGGAGGAAATTAAAATAGCACGGTTTTAACTGATAAAAATGAACTCTCTGTCCTGACCTTGCTCGAGAGCCCACTCCGCTCTTAGTAAGAAAACAACAAAGAGTTTTAATGTATGTAGCTGTTCGTGCAGCTACTGATAACAGTTTTCTGTCTCAAAACAAAGGGGTTTGAAGTAACAAAGAATCTAGCAAGTGCATAATGTCTTTTACTGAACTCCTGATGAAAGACACATGAGAACATATTAAACATAATATTAAGTTTTTTTGGGGTGCAGTGGGTAAGAGTAATTCTGCTGATGAAAACTTTTAGCTTTGATCCAGAGATACACTGGCAAAACAAAGAGTAGGCAAAATAAAATGCAGATACAGCATCATCAAAGGTAATTTTAAAGATTTTTTTTTTTAATGGTTGCTAATATGTTTGGATCATGAACTTGTGCCTTTAGTGTGTCACAGCGGATAGAAATTGCATGTGAGAAGATACTTAAAAGATAGAGAAGTTGTTAGAAGAACAAGACCCAAGAGAAATTTGGAGTATGAAGACTGCTGAAGTGAAGGGCTGAATTTATGAATTGTGCACCATATAATGTCTCTGCTGTGTTGGAATGCTTGGTAGCTTTGGTAACACTGTGAATGGGGTTATTTCAGCATCCCATAGGTGTGATCAGTTAGTGTGATTACTCTGCAGTGTGAAAAAATGGGGATTTTTAAATGCAAACGATGTTTATGAAGACTGGAATTCTATCCCCTAAGGGTGAAAGAATTATGTGTATGTTTTCAATATATTTCAGAGAAATAAATTAATAAATAAACTCTGGAATGCTGGAAATGCAATGATGATTGTGTTACCAATAACACCTGGGTATCTATAAAATGAACAAAAAGTAAAACAAGTTAATAACTGTATTTGAGTTTCATAAAAAGATACTGTAATATTGGATGCTAAAAATAAATGTTATTTCTTGTAAGACAGTAAAGCAGACAAGTTGAAAGAAGTATACTTTTTTTTTTTGCAAAACATGTTGTTAAATGAATGCCAAGTAGAAAGATTAAGAGTAAAATGTTGTTTCATGGTTTTTAATTAAAGCAGAACTGATCTCTAGTTTAGAACAGAATACACGTTTATCTAGATATTTCTTAAAGGGTAATAAATCTTAAGAGTTATATGTTTTGGGGCTTGTGTATTCTGGAGAGGGGAGAATACACAAGCCCCAAAGAGGGGAGGTTGGGTGCCTCTGTCTAAAATTCTATCCCTCTGTCAGTGAAAGCACAGAGAATTCTTAGGTTGTCAGTTCCACGACAGAGAAGGAGGCAGACACTGTTTTTTGCTGTTGTTAATGCAGACAAATAATGCAGCATGTCCAATTTTGTGTATGGGAAAACTGTACATGGATCTAATAACTGACTCTCTCATGAGATGATTTAGCTAATGAAATTACGACAGGAGGGTGTACTCCTTCTCCTTGAAAGGAATCAAGAGTAGGTGTAAAATCGTCAAAATAATGAGACAGGCAATTTTAATTAATAAATTATGACATGTTGCCTTTGGCCTCATGATAAATTTGATAGATTCGCTTCTTTTTTATGTCTCTTTCTATTAACTGTCATCACACAAAACAAATGGATGTCCCTCTGCACGTATGAACCATGTACCTGTTTGGGTCAGAAGCAGCATTAGATCTTCTTAGGGAGCATGTGGGTTGTTGTTTAGAAATATTTTGCATTTGCACTAAATTAGAAAAAAAATATTATTTCAATGTCTGCAGTTCTGATTTTTTTCAGCATATATTCATTCATTAATCCACTCATCCCTTTTAGTCAATGGGTTTATAGGAAGTCAGGACTCTGACAAATCTGGAACATACTCAGAATATTAATGTTAAAAGAGGGAAAAAAATGTGCTTCGGGGAAAAATTGTGCTGGGATCAGAAGAAGGAGGAAGCAAGACAGAAACACTTCCCTCTCACCCTGGGCATCACATCTGTTTCCAGACAGTGTTCATAATATTTTCTAATGGTGATGCTTCACTCTCAGAATTCAGCAGGAAAGCTCTTCTTGTCCCCCTGTATGTGTGATCTCTGTCCAGAAATCCAAATACTCTGAGTGGAAACAACATAAATATCATCAGGATTGATGGAAAAATCTCTTCAGAAAAAACTTTTTATGCGTGTTGAATTCTACTGCTGAAGTCTTCTTTGTGCAGAACAAAAAACTGTCATCATTCATCTGCTAGTATCTAGAATAACAGCACGCTTCCTTTCTGCAGTCCCTGGAATGAGGACTCGGGAGTCTGAAATGTTGGACATGCTGGAGCGTGGCAGTGGAGAAACTCATCTGTTCACATTGCTGGGAGAGAGGCACATTTAGCAGAGTAGAACAGTTCTGGCTCAAATGGAGGAGACATCTTCAGTAGGCAGGAATAATATTTGAGTATCAATAACACTGAGTGACCAAGTCTTTTCCTAGATGTAAGCAACTACCTTAACAAAACGTGTGATGCTTTTGCAAAAGTAGCCTGGTTTGCAGAAACCCCAGTAATTGTAGTCACTTCATACCCCCGTATGGCTGCTCGTTCTTTGCATTTAAAGGGTTAAAACAGAACACACCACCCTATTTTTCACGTTCCTAGAGTCCTGTTTGATCTGTATGTAGATGCTGTGTCTTGTTAATGGGTGACTTTTCTTCAGAAATGAATCTCACATTTTAAGGTTCATTCTTTGAAAAGAGAAACTAAGAGTTGCTTTCTTTTGCAAACTTTGAGCTTCTGAGTTAGCTCCGTCCACAACTGGCATTCCAGTTCTAGTTTTTTAAATACTCTTTCAAGCATGTACCTAATTAAAGTATTGAGATGCATCATTTCCTCCTTTTCTGACGGATACAGATCCAGCCTCTTCCGTGTGGTGGAGGTGGGTGGGGAGGAGGAGTGGTGGAAGTGTGAGTGGATCTAGTACAGATAGATGGAGAAGGCAGCAGGTGGGAAGATGGGAAGACGTAGAACTTGGGGGCTCTTTCTAAAGAGCCTACGAGTAGTTTATGTGGGGAGATTAAGTTCATGCTTTTAAGAAAAGGCAAATAATTTAGAATGTTTTTAGATGAATGTTTGAGCATGATTGTGCTCTGCTCTCTGCAGCAGCCCTATAAGGATGAGTGTTTAGAGGAGAAATAGAGAGCAGTTCTGCTTCTGATTTTTCTACTGTATTCAAATTATGACACTATTTCCTAAGTCACTGAGTGGCATTGTTTTGTACAAGGTACCTCTTCCACCTTCTGAGGGATAGCTTAGAACTCCTGACTTCTGTTCCCCTTGCTGTGTCATTTTGCTCGTGTCATTTGTCAGAGGAAAGGGATTGATGAGAGATACAATGTCTCAGATACGGGAGAAACCACAGTCAATTGTGGATCTCTTACGGTGGTTTTGTTCTTTGCCAGCTTAGTGTTTGTTCTGCAAGGCCAAAAATTTCCCAATTGAATTTTGTCTGGTATTACCAGCTGTTTTTCCTTTATTCCTCAGTCTTTCCATCTGGTTCAAGGTTTACTTAGTGCTTTTCTTCTTGCCCAGATAAGGTTTTACAAACTGTTTTTCTCAATGCAAACATTGTTTTTATCTTCCTTTTTTTAGGAATTCTCAGGGTCATCAGAAAAATAGCTATAGAGCTGTATTACCAGACTGCATAACTACACTGATGCTGTCTAATGTGTTTTCTAAAAATATTTTTGGTATTGTTTTTCTGTCTTCAGAAAGAGTATAGGGATCCATTTCATATATTTACCTATCTCGCTCTTATTATGGGATCAGGCACAAAGCCATTCCCAGGTGTCTTAATGATGTAGTCAGAACTTTTTGAACTTTTTCTGAAAACAAGTAATCTGAGAAATCCAATTCCAGTCCTGGTAGACACTGTAGCAGGGGAGATGGGTTTCAATCATATGTGCAGTTTTGGAAAGGAATGAAGATTATGAATTGATTATAATTCTGAAATATCTTCATTATAGCTAAGGAATGAAAACCTGTAGTGGTGACAGAGAAGGGGGAATTTCTTTACACAAGGCTAGTGGTGGTAATTATATTTTCTGTGTTTTCTGTTGTCAGCTGCTGCAGGAAATTCATGCTTACTGCATCTTCCAGAAGGTTTTGTATCACTGGTTGTATGGAAAGTTACATTAGTTTTGCAGAATGCTGCAGACTCACAATGTTTTAATGGCTTCAGAAAGCAGCTGAACAAATTCAGGGAAGAAAATCCATTAAGAGCAATTAAATAAGAAGACATTTTGTCTGGCTTTGGAAACCTCTGAACCACAAATCACTGGAGCTTGGGGAGGTGTTGCTGGGAGAGGAGGGCTTAAAGTAATGGTAGGAAAGTGAATGAAGTTACACTTAAATTCACAAATGTTACTTGTGAATTGTTCGATAGCCTGTCCCCTCCCTTCAGGATGACCTGCTCGGAGTTATGTTTCCATTTAGTGATACAGTCTCTCCCTTCTGAACAGCAAAGATGATTTACTGATGAAGTGCAATCATTGGATGTTGTCTGGAGCAGAATTACTCTGCGAAGCTGTACAAGAATTCAAGAATTTCAGTATTCTCTCCCTCTGAAATCCATAAAAATGCAATGACGTAAATTAAATCATCCATCTGGTTCATAATGGAGCATGAACATGCTTTGAGTTTCTGGTCTCAAAATCTAGGCAAAGAGAGCCCTCTGTCTGTCTAAAAACCATGAATAATTTCTGAAGAAAAGCAGATCTTGAAGGCACTTCCATTTCACTCGGGATGTCTTTCAGAGGAATGTCAGCCTTTTTCTTTCTTTCTTTCTCCCCTGTGCCTTTTCAGACAGATTCCTTGGGAGTCTCTCCTGGATCACAATGGCTGTAATACTTTTATAGGAGGAGAACCTGTTGGTACTGCTTGATGGTGATTTTTTTCAGACCTGGGCTTTCAGTCAGGAAAAAACTGAAGCAAACAGGTGACAGATGTCACTTGTGAGCTCAAGACAAACCCAGATGAGTACTGACACAAGAAGGTAACTTGTCTGGAACTGAGAATGAGTATTGAGTGCTGATTGGAAAAACAGTACAAAGTAAAAGTGGCTCTAAGGAACAAAGCTGGTACTTTTGGATTTTTTTTTTAAATGCTACGATTCAATGGTTTTGCCATTTCTAGTGTTTTGCTAGACATATAAAACTCCATGTGGCATCTTTCTGTGTTCCCTGTTACCTAATCTCTCTAAACCTTGATTTTTATCTTTATCTTTTTTTTGTTTTTTTTTTTTTTTATTCCTGGAATTCTGGTTGTGTATTCTTATCTTACAGCCGGTACATACAAATCGAGTGATTTTGTGTGTGTCTTGGTGATTGAAACTCAGAGAGCAAGTACCAGGGGTAGGACTTTGCTTTGTTACGTGGCTGGAACAGAGGGAATCACTGAGGTGTTGGGGCATTGTCTTGAAGGGCTGCTCCCCTTCCAAGGCAACTCATCTGTTCTGACTGTGAAAAGAAGGTGTATTTACAGGCAAGAATGTGAACTGCCATGTGAACAAAGGATGACTCTGGCATAAGTGGAACAGAATTTCATGTCTCTCTGCTGTGTCAGTCAGGTGTGAGATGGGAAGCAGCTCATTGGTCTGGGCTACCAAACCCATCTAAATCCAGAAGTGTTCATCTTCTGCTGAGGCATTTTGGTAGATTTTGCTTCTAGAAAAAGAGAATGAAGGGTGGGTGTCATATGTAAGAAAGTCATGGATCTCATAAAGCCAGGTGACTCAAAATCCTTGATACGTGAATTCCCACTTCACTTAAATGCAAGTAAATAAAGGAGGATTTTCTGTTCTGTGCCTTTGATCCCATGTGTAGTGCACAGACAGCAGAGTTCTCCTGGGGGTTTTAAATGGGCTGAAATGGGTTGTTAACCTCAGGTTTCTCTTTGTTTTACAAAAGAGGATCTGAATTTTAGGCCTAGAAAATATTTCTATGAGGCCAGACACACAGTGAAGGCACTAAACAGATTTTAAAAAATGCTTGAGAGGCCTAGCTAGCATTCTGTGAAATGTTAAGAGAAATTGAGAAGTAGAATGTATCTCCCAGTTGATACAGAATCAGATATTTATTTACCATATCAAACAATTAAATGTAGCCTGGACTTCTAAAGGACACCTTAAAGTAAATGTGTTTAAGAACAGAATCAATGTAATGTTGAAAACATGTTAAGAAGAGAGAAGTGTTGCACAAAACTCCTTATTTTAAGTGCTTCCGCAAGACATCAGGCACAAATCAGATCTTCCAGGGGATGAGCTCATAGTCTCTTCTTTTCCCTGGCACTGATCATGAAGTGACCTTTTTAGGCTCCCTGCCTGCCATATTCCCTGTCTGTCAGGGCAGGCTTTCAGTGGCTGTGGTCCGTCTCCCAGGGAGTACAGTTTTTATATTTTATGTTGGGAGTTTTTCCTAGCAGAGCAGTACTCCAGTACCCTTAATTCATTTCTATAATCTTCCCATGCTAGTACTTATCCTTGGGAACATCTGAGAGACAAATTTCTTCTTTTGTTAAGCAGAGTACTGTGAAGAGTCTTGATAATTTTAAGGTGGGATGTTTGTTCCCATTTGAGATCTGCTAGGTGACCACAAGGTGATGATCCCAGGTTTATGAAGCTGCCCACATCATTTGTCTTCATGCCCTGGAACTATCTCTGTCTTTCTGTGGGTGTGATTTGCTTAGTCTTTGGTATCTGCAATTAAAGAATGATCCTGAAATCCCATTATGATCGATAACCAGACCTTAAAGTATAAAAAGGCGGTAAAGTCTCTTTTGAAAATGTTACTTTAAATAAGAAGGTTAGAGAGATTCACATTACACTGGAGAGGAATCATATATTCAGAAAAGGTGGAAGGGAGCATACAGGATATATGTTTAAGCAGTCTTTAATGTTCTCTGAATTATAAAAAAATTGTTAATTGCGAGGGGGGAAAAACCCCACACATCTTTGATCTAGGAAAATAAATGTAAATTGGTGTATATTAGACAGTGTCATGGAAAAGTTGTAAATGTGGGGGCCGGTATTAAATATTTAATTATTTTATGGTTGAATGGTTTTAATGATGGGAAGTGAAAATGAATATTGATATTCTAAAATGGAAGATAAATTTTATATGTTGAATGGTACAAATTTGGAAGTACAGAAAAAGATTTTGTAGAACTGAGATAGCAAGAGGAACTTCATTGACATGTTGAGATTTTTAAATGGTAGTATTTGAAACGAGTTGCATCCACCATCTTATGTTCCTATAGCTGGTTATGTTTAGGAAACTGATGTGAGTATCAGAAGTAGAGAGTACGAAGACAAAGTTAGAAGCCCAAACAATATTTAGTTTAATAAAGAACAATGTAGAAGCCTTTACTGGAAAGCATGGTCTTATATAAAGGATAAGTATAGTTTAATGTGACATTTTGCTAGAATCTAATCATCCTCCTCTCAGACGTAGAACAGCAGAATGAAATTCCAGATAAATGATAAAATCATATTCAAGAGCTGTTTGCAGAGGAGACAGACAGGAGGGAGGGTGAGTCAACACCTACCCATGTATGTAGTTAGAAAGGGACTCTGTTGACTTTTGCAAGAGGAAGGGGGTATCCACTCACACTGAGGAGCAGCAATTATCACGTAAAATTAATTTGTGAAACTCAGCTTTGCAAGGTATCTTTAAATAAGAGCTCCTTGAAGTCTTGGAAAAGGATGTTGAATTAACAGAAGAGGAGAAAACCCCTGTATGCTGGTGTTGGTTAATTTGTCCTCTCATCCTCTCTTCCTTCGTCCTTCAGGCTGTCAGCCAGCCATATAAGCAACAGAGTTTAGGGATAAACTGCCCCAGAGGAAAAGCTTTTAAAACTATCAGCTTTGAGAGATTTCTTACCTTTCCTAGTAAGGTGGGATAATAGTCAGAAAAAAATCAAAACTAGTGGATTTAAAACCCTTTTGGTTCCTGATCCAGGACAGTTGTGCTGTTTCCATTTGCAGTTTTTTGGAGTCAGTTTTTCTGAAGCTAAGTAAAATCAGGTAGAACAGCAGTGATACAATGGTAAGAAGAAGAAGGATTAGTGAAGAAGAGCAAGATGCACGCTGGAGCAAACGAAGGAAGAGCAAAGTAGAGCAGTGCAGGATGAGCAGAGATGGGGACAGGGCAAAAAAGTGTCCTGTCCTTTGGCTTGTTTGTATTTTTTTCTTTCTTGGTTTGTTTTGCCTTTAGGAATAGAAGGCTCCTAAACTCACTAGCATATATATTCGCAAAGTGGGCTGAAAATTTACTGATGTACATCTTTCTGTTCAGCAATGATGATTTGCTGGAATTGCAGCAATCTGTGGGAATGGTTGGTGGGCTGCCCAGCTGCTTTGCTCTGCTCTTGGCTGTGGGCCACCCAGTCTGCTCCCCCAGCTGCCTGTCATGTGGGCTTGCTGTCTTGGCTCTTGGATCCCATTTGAAGTATTTGCACATTCTGACAAATAAAACAGCACATCACCAATTAGAACACCAATTAGTGATCACTACTTAACCATCTACAGTCTTAATTGGACAATCATTTTCAGTAATAATTGATTGATCCCTAACTAGCAACCATTAATCAGTTATCTTGCATTTCACTACTTACAGCAAACCTTTAAAAAATTGACATATTCTTGGTTTAGTTTTTGATATACTTGTAGGACTGTATAAAATATATACTAAAATGCACTATTCAATAACATTTTCAATTTTCAGATATTACTGACTAATGTAAAAATCTTGTAAAAATTAATGCAGTCAGTGAGGGGTTTTTCCTCCAAGCTGATACTCACAACTTTGTTCCAAATGTGGGATTTTGTTCAGTTTGCAGTTTACAGAACAAACTGTTTTTATGCTGGAGCTAATGAAGCCTGGGCAGTGACGAGCTGGTGTGTGTTGTCCTTTCGCACCTCCTGTCCTTTCTTCTCCCACTTAAGCACACACAAACTGAAATTCCTCTGGTTTTCCTAGTGGAGCATCCTGAGTGACATCTTGTTCCCTATAGCATTTCTGAGCAGGAAAAGCACATGTTTGATTTAAAGCTGTGCTAATGGGCTAAGTGTCTCTTCCCAAAAAGGAGAGAAATTAATAACCATGTGCTTTCTGGAAGTAGGCTTTCGTTTGAGGGCTCTTTTTTTCTATCCAACAGGTATTTTCAGTGACATTCCTCAATTTTTTTATCTTTGAGCTGTCTTGCTTTCTCTAAAATTCATTTGAAGGCAACTAATAGGTTCAGGAGTTACTCAGGTAGAAAAAAAGCAACATAAAAGCAGGAACAATGTTCTTTGGGGACTTAGTTAAAAATTAAGCTTTAAATTTTTCCACTCAGCGGACTTACAGATTCAGCTGGGTTCTTGTAACTGCCAAGCACAACGTGCCTTAAGGTTCAAGGAGAACAACCATAGAGTTTTGCCATTTAATTTTTCTGACTGTTTTCCTTTGTTTTTTACTGGTTTGTTTGTATGTATTAGAATCTCTTTATAGTCATTCATGCCTTGGTGTATTCAGCTTGTCCACTCCCATTTTCTGTGGAGTGCCTCAGGTAGAACAGCTGTGTAATTAATGATAGCAAGGCTTTTTTCCAACCCTGGTGATTCTCCAGCAGTGAGAAAATGACAGGGAAATAATGGGGCTACTTGTCAACTCAGTGGGATTCCTATCTTTGCTGGAAAGGATTGGAAAAATGGTGAATCAAGGACAGAAAATTCCATACAAGTAGTTCTACTTTGTAAAATGTTATAAATGTGATAGGTATAAATAATGATAATTTGCCATGTAAAAGAGAATAAAACACTTCAATAAACTGTTCAAATGTCATCTTCCAGAAAAGGTGTTTCAGTAATGTTTGTACTTACAAAGGAACTGACATTAATTTCTGTGCCTTGATTGAAAACATTTGTGAGGAGATCTAGTATCTTTTGTCAGGTCAGCATATCTAGCTGGGAGAAAGAGGAAGCCAAACCCTTTAATAAGTATGTAATAAGAGCAGTACTTGTCAAAGGAAAACGGGGGTTGAGAAGAGATGCTCTGTGCTTAATTTGCTTGTGCTAAGCAATATTTGGGCTCCACCTGAAGGGTATGGACAAAATAAGGAAGTGCCTGCAGGGAATTACGGAGGAATCTCTGGAAATTCAGCAGGAATGGATGCCCTTCTGAAGTTCTTGGACACAAATGGGCATAAATACAGGAAGAGTTAGAAGTCTACATGCAGGTGCAGGGCTGTGATCCCACTGGGATCCCAGAGGTGCAGTGGGATAGTTCAGGCAGCTGGAGCCCTGCAAAGGATGGGTACAGACTTCTTGGGAAGGACAGCCTTGGAAGGTGAGGAGATCGAGAAGCCCTCGATGAGAGTAGCCAGAATGCACAGAGCCCTGCTTTGGAGAGTGGAGAGGTTATGGATGAGGATTAATGGATGATCAGTGAGGGTGGTGGTTGTCTGCTACAGACACCTGGTCAGGGGGAGTAGATAAGGCCTTCATCCAACAGCTGGAGGGAGCATTGCAGTTGCAGACACTGGTTCTAATAATGGGCTCAGCCATACTGGTACCTGCTGTCAGGGCAACAGAGGAGGTTTCTGAAGGATATTGATGGCAAGTTCCTGGCACAGCTGATGGAAGGGCCAACAAGGGGAGATGGTAGGCTCATCTCCCATTTGCACTCACAGAAGAACTGGTTGTGAGTGAAGATTGAGGGCAACATTGGCAGCTGGGACTGTGAAATGGTGGAGTCCATGAGAGAAAGAAACAAGGCAAATGGGAGAATCAAAACTCCAGACTTAGGAGAGGAGACCTTGGTCTGCTCAGGGATCAGCCTGGAAGAATTCTTTGGACATGGCCCTTGAGAGAAGAGGGGTTTATGAGACAGCATGCTAATTTTGAAGAATAACTTTCTCTGAGCTCAAGAACAATCTGTCCTGGTTTGCATAGATGAGCACAATGCTTCTGACAAAACTCAGGCATAAAACAGAAGCATACCAGAACAGATGACTGGAGGAATATAGAGACATCATCCAAGCATTCAGGGATCACATAAGGAAAGCGAAAGCCCAGTGGAGTTGAATTTGGTGAGGGTTGTGAAGCGTAACAAGAGCTTCTACAAGTGTATCAGCAGCAAAAGCAAAGGAAGGTGAAAGAAAAGTGAGTCTGCAGCTGACTGAGCAGGTAACAAAGGATATGGAAAAAATTGAGGTACTTAATATTAGCCTTCTTCACCTTGGTCTTTACTGGTAGGACTCACCTTCAGGATTCCAAGATCTTTTGAGACCAGTTGGCAAGTCTGGATCCAGGAAGACTTACTCCTAAAAGAGGAGGATCAAGTTGGGAAACATTTAAAGAAATTGAATATCTGCAAGATCATGGGACCTGGTGGGATGTGTCAATGAGGAGGCTGATCTGTGTCACTGTGAGACTACTCTCAATTATCCTTGAAAGGTCATGGTGGTGGGGAAGGTTCCTGATGCCTGGAAGAAAGCAAATGTCTCTCCTGTCCTCAGGAAGGATGATATGGAGGACCCAGGGAAAGCTACCAGCCAGTCAGTTCCACCTCTGTCCTTATGAAGGTGTTAGAGCAAATTGCCCTTGGCAACTTGTTTCCAAGCTCACTCAGGGCAGACAGGTCACTGGAGGCAGTTACCACGGATTTATGAAGGAGAAACAATGCTTGATGAACCTGATAGCCACTTGCAACACAATGAGTAACTTGATGTAGGATGAGAGCCATGGATATTGTTTATGTTTACTTTAGTAAGGCTTTGCACACTGTTTCACATAATATGGTCATAGACAAACTGATGAAATACAGATTAGATGAGTGGTCGGTGTGGTAGTGTGAAAACTGGCTCACCTGGGTGCCAAGGATTGGGATCAGCGTCTGTCGTAGTCTAACCCCAGATGGCAACTAAGTACCACACAGCCACTTGCTCACTCCCCTGTTCCCTGCTGGTGGGGTGGAAAGGAGAATCAGGGGGAGTGATAATAACTAATCCTACTAGTAATAATAATAATAATAATAATAATAATAATAGTAATAAAAAGGAGAGAGTTAAAATCTGAAAAAACAAGTGATGTGCAGTACAGTTTCCCCAGTGGCAATGCCTACCCTGTCTCTGAGCAGTGATCAGCATCTTCCTGCCAACTCCCCATGTTTATATACTGGACATGCCTTTCTATGGTATGGATTATCCCCTTGGCCAATTTGGATCAGTTGTCCTGGCCGTGTGCCCTCCCAGCTTCTTGTGCAGCTCCTCCCTGTCAGAGCATGGGAAGCTGAAAAGTCTTGATTTAGGTTAGCAACAACTAAAACATCCATGTGTTATCAACATTATTCTCATCCTAAAGCCAAAGCACAGTGCTGTGCAAAGCTACTGAAAAGAAAATGAACTCTATCCCACCCAGAACCAGGACAGCATCACAAAGTCCATCTGGAGACCAGCCTCTAGTGGTTTACCCCGCAGATTGGTGGTGGGACCAGTGCTCTTTGGCATCTTGGGTTAATGACCTGCGTTGTGGGGTAGAGTTCAACGTCAGCAGGTTTGCAGAGAATACAGAACTAGGGAGAGATGATAGTTGTGCTGTTGTTCAGAGGGAGGTAAACAGCCCCCAGGAGCCTCATGGAGTCCTGTATCTGTGGAGGAACAACCCGCTGCACCAGCACGACTTTATGGGGCTGACAGGCTGGAAAACAGCTCTGTGGAAAAGGCCTGGGGTGTTCTGGTGCACGAGTTCACCATAAGCCAGTGGTATCCAGTGCTGCAGAAGGCAGAGCATCACCATCACATTGAGGGGAGTGATTTTTCCTTTCTACTGAGCCCAGGTGAGATGTATGTGGATGCTGGCTCCAGCGCTGGGCTCCTCAGGGAATAGAGCAGGAAGATACTGGAGCAAGTCCATAAGCCCATAAGACTGACTAAGGGCTTGGAACATCTGTTACTCAAGGGATGGGGGCTGAGAGACCTGGGGTTGTTCAGCCTGGAGAAAAGAAGGCTCAGGGGCATCTTATCCAGCTGTACAAATCGACAGAGCCGGAGTCTTCTTCATAGTGGTGCTTAGTGAAAGAAGGAGAGGCAGCAGGCACAAATGGAAAACACAAAATTCATTTTAAACACAAACAAATATTTATTTGTTTAATGATGAAGATAATTGAACAGTGCAGAAGGTTGCTTCGAGAGTTTCTGGTGCCTGTGTCCTTGGAGACAGTCAGAACCCAAACAGGCATCATCCTTGGAAACCTGCTCTGGTTGTCCCTTCCATGGGCAGAGGGTTGGACTAGATCTCCAGAGAGATCATCTCTCTTAGTGCAAACATTGGACAAATTTGGTTACTTTTAAAACATCTAGTCTCAAATATGGTGTTATCTTTGGAGTGAGGTTTTTTGTTTGTTTGGGGTTTTTGCTTGGTTTTAGTTTTTAAATCAGGTATCATACAAAATAAATTAGAAAAATTGTGATTGTTAACAGCATTCAGGGAATCCGTAAGGAGATTAAATTTGATTAGATGAATCATCTCTATAAAATGTCTGTCAAAGTGAATTTATTCTTCTTGTGTTGCACACTACCTTTGCTCACTTGATTTGTTTGAGAAAAATATTGTTTTCTGTTAAAATGGTTAAATTACTGAAAATATTTGTACCAAGTGAAAAATGAAGATGTTTTTATAAGCTTCAGTGGAAGGCACATGAGTCAGACACCCGTAGGAACAATCACAATTCAGACATTTGCTTGACTGTGTGACAAACATGAGGGGGTAACACTGATCAGTAATCCCTTCTGCCAAGGGCCCTAAGTTTGCTTATGGAGAAGGAAACAGCCAGTTTACAAATCTGCATAGATTCCACCACTGAGGAAGAGGATTGGAGTTATTTAATGTTTTATCATAGCATTGTTTTGGTGGGACGGTAGTAATTTAAAAGATACATACCACTTGAAAGGAAAAAAACCCTAAACTTTATAGATGGTGTGGGATTTTGGTTTATTTGGGTTTTACTAGTTTTGAATTTTTTCTGCTTCACTTCTGTTAAGAATTTTTCTGTGAAACAAAAAGTTTTTTATGAATTAAGAAAGATCTATTAGCCAGTTAGTAGGTGTGTTTTGGCAATATTTACTTTCTGAAAAGATCTTAAAAGACAATGAGACATTACTTTGTAATTATTTAGCAAGATATTGCAATGTGGAATTACTCTGTAGTTATTTACCAAGATATTACATATGTCTGAATACATTTGTCACAGGAATAATGACTTTTATATATTGATTGTTTTCACATGGTTACTGGGATGCAGACACACACCCAGCAACTAATTTTTGACTATTGTGATTATTGCTCAAGAAGCAGGGTCATGCAAACGTGTTAGAGGTAGCTGTATTTTAAAGATCCTGTATAAACCTAATAATTTTTCAGGTACTATAATATTTCTTGAACACCTTGAAGTCAAAACTAATTATACTAATCTGCAGTACTCCCCTTATGGGGTCTTAGTATTTCTGCAGGTGATGGTAACATGCAGAACACGTAGACAGGTAGCTCTCTCCATATTTGTACAAATCTAAATAAATTTTATTTGAACCCTCTGCTCATCTTCCTGAACACTTACAATGTCTGTCCTAGAGGCTGTCAGCTCCCAAAGGCATGGAGCTGTTTATGCACAGGAGCCCAAGTGGAATTTTTCTACGCAGTACCTACTCCCCAGGGAGCTGTTTCTATGTATTGAGTAGTGTCAGGAGGAAGGATTAGGCACCATAGTGTCAAAACTTCATCTTTCTTTCTGTTTTCCTCTTTTTCTTTTTTTTTTTCCCCAGAAAAGAAATAAACACATTCACACATTTGAACACAAAAACTGTTCTTTTGCCTCGAACAGGTGGTCGAGAGACCCTGTGACTGTGGGATGCGCCGTGAACTGCAAACCCTTGGTTTTCCTGGTTCGGTTTTCTGAGGAGCAGTGGCCGCCTGCCCACGCGTGTCTTGTGCAGCCTGCAGTGACGTGGGCTGGGCTGTGGCTTCCTCTGGGTCTTGGGCAGCTCAGGAAGGGGCTCAGACCCTGCTGGAGTTAATTTTAATATGTCATTAAAGACTTTGATTCCTGTCAGTAGTAACCAAGTGAAAAACAGTCACTGGTCTCTCATAAGGGCACTGAACTCTTTTTTTTTCTGTAGCTTTCCTTCAGACTTCCACTGACCAACTTAATGGGGACTTTTTTCTCTTTTTTATTTTGTAGTATGATGGGGTACACACTGATTTTTGTTTAAATATTACTAGCTTTTGAATGAGGACATGTTACTCTGTGAATTACTTTACCTCCATCTGGTCCTTCCCATTAGAGTCACAAAGAGTCGCAGAATTGTCAGGGTTGGAAGGGACCTGGATATAATCCAGTCCAATCCCACTGCCAAGGCAGGGTCACCTGGAGCAAGTGACACAGGAACACGTCCAGGTGGATTTGGAATGTCTCCAGAGAGGGAGACTCCATGCCCTCCCTGGGCAGCTGTCCCAGTGCTCTGACACCCGCAATGTAAAGAAGTTCTTCCTTGTGTTGAGATGGAGCTTCTTGAGTTTTAATTAATGACCATTGCTCCTCATGCATCACTGGGCGCCACTGGAAAGAGCCTGGCACCATCCTCTGACACCTTCCTTGCAGATATTTATTTGTATTGATAGAAGAAATGGTGTATTTGCCTGCATGTCTCACTGGTTAAGGACCTGCATGAAGAAGGCTGACAGGAGGCTGTGGTGGCATTTCATGTTTTTATCCATCTTGTGCTGACCCATAGATGTTTTTTCTCAAGTCCAACATTTTAAAGTAGATTAGGAGGTTTCAGTAGTGTTTGAAATGTCATTGTAGGGTTGAAATTCATTTTGGTGGTAGCAAAAGCTTAAAGAGCTTTTACTTACGCTCCAGTCTTGTGCTAATACTACTGTTTATTGGGGGCTACCAATGAACTTGCCGGGGAAACTGGTGCAGTTAAAAAATCCTTCTTATCTGGTTATTAATAACTCATATCAGTTCTGTCATCCAGTTGGATGTATTACTCAAAAAATGCTTCAGTCAGCACAAATGAGAGGCAGTGTTAGGGAATGTTTATGAATCAGCAGTGCCATGAAAGTATGGCAAAAAGCTGTTCCTTTTGATTTTTAAATTGCAAGGCCCTGACTGGACGCTGCTCTGAGTCTTTAACACCATTTTCTACTCTCTTAACTCTCCAGGAGTGCCTGCTGAACAGATTTTCATTTGCAAGCATAACTTCTTAGTTAATTCTTGTGTTTATAAAAAAACAAATGTGGAGGCGGTGACAGGGTCTCAACTGCATGTGCAGATAAGCGTGTTACTGGTGCAGAACATCTGGGCCCAGATGTGGCTGCCAGACATTTGTGCAGTCAGTCCAAGGTGGGTGTTTGTAATCTGAAGGAGAGGGTGGCCACTTGTCGGATGGGACAGGTACCTTTTTCTGGCCCTGTGTTTACAGATAAAAGTGTCACTGTGGTGGGCTGGGCTGTGTCTTTCTGCTGGATGTGCTGCCTGCACCCTTGAAGATGGAGCAAAAGTCTTTGTGTGGACTTGGCCTGAAATGCCTAGAGAACAGAATTCATGGAATATTGGGGATCTGTTTCTATCTGCTGCTTCAAAGAGATTATAAGCCAGTTATTTGATAGAAGGCCTGTGAGATGGGTGGAGTCTTCCTCATTGGTTAATTATTTTTTTTTCCTTGATTGCTCAAAACAAACAAGACCAAAAAGTCTTCAACGTGCTTATTCATATCAGTTACATAAAAAGGAACGTGCGGATATTTTTGCCTTCTGAGTTACCTGTTGACAAAACTTACATGCCATACTTTTATAAAATAGAATTGAAATGTTGCTCAGCATTAAATAGTGCATGGAAGTAGCAGAATGCACAATATAAGCTTGAGAATTTTCTTAAATTGCATAAGCGTGGAAAATGGAAAGAGGTATTTGAGCCATCTAGTGGTTGGTATGAAACATTTTAATGTTTTTTGATAGTTCATCGAAAATGTAAATGATGTCGGCTTGGAAATAGCATTTCTGATTTCTCTGCTTTTTAGTAGCATGGCTGTAGAACAAAACAATCCAAATCACCTTCAGATTTGAGGCACAATCTATTTTGATACATATCTTTTTTTTTAAATTCTAGATTTTAGTGAAAAGAAAGATGTGATAATATAAAAATTAAATTGGAAATTAGTAGCCAAAGAATGAGTTTTACTAGCATGAGGTCCTCAGAAATTGTGTGAGTTGTTAAGAAGTTCAAGCAAAGGATTGTAATAAGATAATTTTGTTCTCCACTTCTCACTGAAAAATGTTTTGGGGGAAAAAATTTGGCTTAAATTCTACCTCATCAGCTGTTTATAGGAGGGACAAAATTACAAGAGTAATCTTTACTGGAACACATGGAATGGATATTCTTTGTGAGAAACCTGTCAAATAAAACTAACAGAGGCAACTGAAAACAGATTTCTTAAGATGGGGTGTGTTCCTGGTAAAGAGAGTCACAGAATTTTAGGATTTTAAGAAAGAGAACATTTTGTAGATAAAAATTTTGTGTAATGATCCTGCTTGGTTCTGATCTGCATGAAGCTGCTGTAGCCTTTCATATTGGCTATTGCCAGTAGGAACTTAAGCATGTTGAACTTGGTATCCTTCAAAAATATCTCACCTTGAATTATTTATGGGAAAGTACTGCCATACATTGGGACACTGTGATGTCTTCCAGTTCTTCTGAAAATCCTGTTCCAGGTTCAAATGGAGATTAAAAGATATTTGTTAATCTTAGTTTATTAGATTGGTCTTAATATTATCAACAAGCAGAACTAACGGTATTACATATGGTTAGAGTTATAGCATGTCAGGACAGATAAATTCAAATCCATACTGGTGTTTCAAAATTTGCCCCTCCGCATTTGAAGTCTTAAGTCTTGCCCTGTTTTTTATTGAGAAGACAGCAGCAGCTTAGCATATTTTTAAGGTCAGGCCCAAAAAGCTTTTAAGGCTAAAGGTGAATGAGAGAAGGGTGGGAAAACCAGTCACAGAATGAAGGACAGATCAGTGATGGTTTATTTGTATTTTAGTGATGTGAGGTCCATCTGAACGCTTTATGTGAACCTGATAACGTCAATTACATTTTGACAAATCCACCTGCATCTTGGTTCTGTTGTGACTTAAAAGTTGGTTATTATTAACTCTTAGGGTCAGAATATCCGGGAGATGATTCTGAATCTGTAACTTGCTTGGACTGTGAATTCTACTAGGGTTTTTTTAAGAGGAAATTGAATTCTTTGAAGGTTGGAGAGATTTTAGTTGTCTGGCATATTTTTATTTGAATTTTGCAGTGTGGAGATGGAAGTGATCACTATTACTCTCAGTCTTCATGGTGATGTAGACTTGACTGGGATTGGGGGATATTGCAGGGGATACTGGATAATTTTAAGTTCTGCTCTACAAATGAGCCTGACCCGAAGACAGCGAAGGCTCCTAGGGGTGTGCTGTATCTTTGTAGGCTTTCATGTTGCACATGTGAAAAT
>JAWWMP010000001.1:112319023-112379593 GCA_035047865.1 Dendrocincla tyrannina
CATGTGAAAATCTTTCTATTTTGCTTCCTCATTTAAAGTGACTTCCAGATTACATGTGCTCAGCTTTTGGGCTTACCTTCTACTAGGTCTGTGGTTGCCAGAGCACACTTGGAAGGCAGAAAAAACGTGGAGCTCTTTTATCTTTATGATGTCCGTGTTGTGTTTCTGTTCAATTAAACAGGAATGTGGTTTTATGGTAGTATTAAAGTGTCATCTTGTATTGTTTATGCACTTCCCCCTCTACTGTTAGCATGTTGCAGTGCTGTGATTGCCATAGGATCTGGTCATACCACAGCATTTCCCTGGAAGCTGTCCATTGCTGACGCCACGATCCAGCTGTATTCATGGAAGGATCTTTGGCATTTCCCCGGTTTTAATTTGCATTTAGACGATGCAAATGAGGGATAATGAAATTGTCATATTTTCTGATGAATGTTGCTCTTTGAGTTGTCTTCTGGTCACCAGTTACTTTGTAGGAGGAATTTGGTTGTAACTCTTATATTTGGATTGGGTTTAAGGCATAACTAGGATTGCTTGGAAATTTGACTTGCTGAAGAAGTGTGTGCGGGTGGAAGAGGGATTATCTGAAAGTGCATTCCTCGACAATGGAAATTCCAGCCCTTGTCCATATGTCAGAACTTTAGGATCTACACCTGCCCTCTCAGAATTATATATAGGAAAAACCTAAAAATGTGCCATAGGCAGCATGTACAGTGCTGTCTCCTGTAAATAATGGAATAGCTTTGCTAAATAGAAAACAACTGCGCTGTGGCATAACTTTGCAAAAGAAAAAGCAATTTGTTTGTTTTTTCATGATTTAGGAAATATGTATTAATTATTTATAGAGCTGGATAGTTAAACATTCATTAAAAGTCATTCGTAATTCTGCTTTAGAAGTAAATCATAGTTTCTGTGAAAAGAAAATGGAGGGAAAATGGAGGGTTTCCAGAAGGGGAATGTTTTTTGTTGCTTTGGTTTGGTTTTTCCCTTCAGCAGAATAGGGAGATAGGAAATAAAAATTTGATTAATGATGAAGAAATATGATTGTCATAGGTTTGAAGCTGATGGTCTATATCTTTTGGTTTTCAGAAAAGTGAAATTTCCTTAACCATATTTTCAGATTCATTTTATTAATGTTGTACATTAGACACTGAAATAACAGTGTGTAGCTTTGTTTACTTTTATGTGAGTATAAATTATTGTGACTATGACATGGTGTTTAGTCATAAATTTTTTTTATTATATTAAATTGCCAAAGATTTCCACTCCATCACTTCCTCCCTTGCTTTTGTACAAGTAGAACAGAGCACATTGGTTTCTCTGATGAAAAGTACTTGAATATTGTTGTTACTTTTCCCCAAAAAAATTCCCCCTTTTTGTGATCATGGAGAATCACTTTTTTTTTTTTTTAATGTCTGCCTGTTTTTCATTCCTTCTTTTTGGTTCTTCCTGTTCAAGGTGAATTTTAAATACATTTATCTTATAATGGAAATAGAGGGTCAAAGGATGGATAAAGTACTGGAAACTGTATCTCAGAGCATATGGTTTTCTAATCTGGGGTTTAAACATTGTTTCTTTCCTTTACAGAATGCTGCCTTTTTATATGGCCTTGGTTTGGTCTACTTCCATTACAATGCCTTTCAATGGTAAGTTGGAATAAATTTACAGTGTGTGTGGTGTTTCACCAGTGTGTGAGTGTTTCACGTTCAGTTCAGTGTGAGTGTACCACAGATTAACTTTGGTTTTATTAGAGAAATGATGTTTGCAGGTGAAACTGTTCTGGGTCACATACCTGACTTGGGGCTGCCACAGCAGTTGCTTGGAAAGGAAAGCACTGACAGAATTTGAGGTCCTGTAACACAATTCAGGAAAGGGGGATGGAGCAGAAGGACTTGACAGGCTTTTGTGAATTGTTGTTATCGACAGTCTGTAGCCTGTGCATGTTGGAAAGCCTGTTTACAAAAAACTTTCCTCTTGGGAGAAGAAGTGGCAAAATGGGCTTGTTTTCACTTCACTTGGTAGTCAGAAATCTTAACTGCATCAGGTGAGTTTTGAGAAGCAGCACACTCAAGAATTGAATCGGAGTGTTTAAAACTGATGTAAAAACTGAGAGTGAAAGAGCTGTAATTTCTGGCAGGGCTCTGGGGACTGGGCAGGGCTGCTGAGTGTGGAGGGAGGGTTGGTTTTCAATTGGAGTTTTGGTTTTGCTTTATCCGTGATGAGAGTTGTGAATGGTGAATGGAATGGAGTCAGTCACTGGGGTCCTCTTGAAAGATCCTCAGACTTTCATTGGGGTTTATTCCTGCAGAGATAGAGTCAGTGCCACTGAAAAAAAGTCAGAAAGGTGCAGTGTTTATATCAGTGCATTTTTACATTCAATATGGAAACTATTAATACAGTAAGTGTGACTTTACTACCTGATTGTTTACAGAAAATGTTCATTGTTTTACTGAACTGAGCATAACTGCAGTTACAGAGACACTAAGTGACCACTGACTGATGGTTTAGAGCAATGAAGTAGGATTTCTCCCTCATCCCTCAATAAATTGTTTCTGTGTATCTGTAAGGCAAAAGATTTTTGCTTTCCTCAGGATAATGTACATAAACTTTTAGTCCTCAAATTAAAATAAGCTGGTTAAATCATGAACTCAAAACACAGATTATTTTTTTATCTTGCAACTTACTGCTTTCTTCACTGATAGTGGTTAAATGAATGCCATGTATTGTATGTGACATGCAGTTCTATTGCATTCTAATTAACAAGAACAGAAAAGTTGACAGAAAGCCTGAAAATCCGCTATTTTAAGATTGTGATCAGTCTTGGTTGAATTTCACCAAGTTTCAGAATGTTCTATTTCTTATGCAGTCTTGTCTTCAGCATTTGGCGTTCAAAGGGATTTTGTGTACAAGGTCTTACAAGGTGTATCTTGTTACAGTTTGCACTGTGAAAATAGTAGAAAACTGTAAGATAAAATCAAATAAAACAAAACAGTTAGAGTAGTTAATTTTTCATACAACCACCTGCTCAGCATAGGCTTTTGCCATCAGCAGATTGTGCTATTTAGCACCTTAGAGTGGAGGGAGCAGCAAAGTCAGGTGATTGGGAGGCCTAAGTATTAATAAATTGAATTAAGTTAGATTTTTCTTCCAAGCCTTTAAGTAAGGTTGTTGAGAACATAAATTGATGCCTTAACTTACATAACTGCACATAAAGCTTGTTGAGATTGCGTAGAATAATCATATTTGCCATTTCATTCATGCAACAAAGTTACCTGTGGTGTGGTACTAAGGAAGTGGGGTGTCATGAAGGTATTGGGTACAATTTTAGAGGAAGAAAAACTAATATAGATAAAATCCTACAGCTTTGTGTGCTGTATTGATTTTTAACCCTTTTCAGTGCCTTTCCTCCCCTTTTCTGTGTTTTCTTTGGGGCGAGAGGAGTGGGATGTGTGGTTGGGGGTGTTTCGGTGTGACAGAATCACAATAAACATGGAAATGATAACAAGCCATTTACAGTAGATGTGTTCGTCTTTGTAGACCTTAATCCTCCACAGAACTCTTCTTGCAGATTGCAAGGAGAATCCCTCTTCTTTCAGAGTGAAATGCAAGTCAAACTGTCTGATTTCCTGCTGCATTTATTTATTCCATCTATTTATGCTCACAGGACACGGATCTTTATATTTAAAGCAGGTAGAGGAGACCTCTAGACTGTCCAAGGTGGTTTAAGCTGTCATGCTTCATCCACAAACTTCTTTCTAATTGACACCACTTTAGATATTCAGAGATTTTAGTGAGAGGCAAGTACATAGTCCTGAAAGGAAGGGGTGAGGAACTGCTGGAGGTTTTTTCATGTCTCGTGTGAATTGGGATAACATAAAAAGCAAGTGGGAATAAGGTCAGCTGTAAAATTCCTGTCCGTATTTTTTACATTATTTTTTAAGTTTTCCAGCTTTCATAAAAAGAAGTGTTGGATTGGATCCAAGACACATATGCAGTTCGCTGTAATTCAGTGTTGTACACTCATTCATATACTAAAGCAGCTTTAGAGCATTATCCTAAGTACAAATCTTAGCTGACACAGCATTTTCCGTTGGTCATTTTGTTCAGCTGTTTGTGTAAGTACTGAAAGTTCTCAATGTGTATACAAACATTGCAGCAGTGTGATCATACCAAAGCTATTTCATGCAATTATTATAGTTAGATTTGCCATAAGGGGTTAGCTCCATAAATTGAATTGAGTATAATAAAATAGGTCTTATGAATCTCAAATTTTGATACTTCCCTTCTTTTACACCATTTATCATCAAGCAGTAAGTAAAGTGGTTGGCTCTTTTTCACAGTTGTTTCCCACTTAGAAAAGAGGTAGAATGGGGTTAGCTGAGATAGTCACATAACTTGAATAATTTCATGTCCTCTCTAATTGTCTTTTACATTGAGCATTAAAGAATTTCAGCAGTTAATCCATGATTACCCTTCATTAGTGTGCAATACCTGCATCCAAGTGTAGTGGCTTGGATGCCAGGTTTTTTCTTTACTTCAGTGGGGATTCTGAGCCTGACTGGTCTGTCATCTGGTGATTTACACTGGCTGCCATCAGGATGAAGGATGGAGTCCAAGCTCTGCCGTTGTGTCCTGGAACTGAATTTCACACCCTCTGGATCCCAGTGTACCAACTGTCCTGCTCCAAGGCCAGCCTGCAGTGTTTTCGGTGACTTTCACCTGGCAAATTACTGGACAATGAGTGTGAGAAAGACAGAATTCCTTAGAAACACCGTCCGGGAAGCTGAGATCAGTCACCCTTACTGCCACATTTAGGCTCATTGTCCTGAGGCTCCTCAGTGTGAGGTTTCCTTATCAGCTGTAAAAATCGAGCATTGTCCGTCATAGCCTCACATCACATTCATTAAATGACATGAAGTTTAGAGTAAGTGATCAGAAAATTGAAAGAGGTTAGGAATAAGAAAGTTTCAGTCTACCTGCATCAAGCAATATTAGAATAATGTTAGGTTCTTTTATTTTGCAGGCTCACTCTGATTTTCATGGGTTTTGTTTGAAACGTACAAAAGTGTTAACTTTTGAATAGTTAAATTGTTGCTCTTTTATTATGTTCTTTTGCCTAGTACAAAGCTGACTTTATTCACAGTCTATTTAAACAAAACCTCCCAATAAAACTTTTATGAGAGTTCACTAAATGTTTGATATAATCATCTATTAATTATTATTCATCTGGTTTCTTCACTTTCATAATGGTAGGCATTGTTGTATAGATTAGTGGGTGGGAAGATAGCTGCAGTATTGATTCTGGAAGTCTTGATTTAGAGATGAAGATTCATGTCATTTTTATTTTTCCTGAATTGCTATAACACCAAAATGAAAGTTCAGAGAAGGTTTTCATCCTCCAAAGTGTGTATTTTCCAGTCCTGCTTTCCCATTTTGTTGAGTGTTACATAGCCTTTCTTGCCTGTTAGTAGAAATGCTCTCATTCCTGGAGAAAATTCTTATTTGATTTTAGTAAAGTCTGGTAGACTCAACCAAAGTTGTTTCTTTCCATGCAGTTTTCAGTGTTGTGAGGGAACAAGAGGAAAGTCATCTCTTGCTGAATTTAGGAATTGGCATTTATTTCTGCAGAATGAGAGCGCCCGGCCCTACACTGGATAATTTCTCCTTTGGACTAGTGTTTGTTTAGTCTGCTGAAGGAGTAGAATGAAAACTTCTGTCTGTGCATGAAGGGCAGTTAATTAGTGGTGGAGACTCACAACCTACTTGAGGAAGGCTTTGTGCCATCACCCCTGGAGGAGGACTCTGAAGCCAAATTCTGCTTTGTGTGTGACAGATCGTGCAGCCATTCTGTTGTATCTGCTCTTCTGGTTTTGTTCAAGCCATAAAAGAACGTTGAGGGAAAACATCTGGGTAACTTGGATGCCTTGGATCCTCTAGACCCATATCTTTCTGGATGTAAGATTGGACAGAGAACAGAAATGGGATTAGTGATGTTTCAGAGAAAACAAGAGTCAAGCAACTCCAGCTGTATCTGGAAGGCCCAACTGTGTCAAACAGATGGGCTGGGAAGGACTGGAGTTTCCAGCATTGGGCCACGTTCTCTCCTGTTTCCCTTCATTACCACAGCACTTGCCCCTACTTTCCCCTTCTGACGTCCACATCCTTCTTGTCCCAAGGCCCAGTGCAGTCTGCGTTGGATGTTAGTGGCCACTTTAAACTGAAATGAATGTCAGTGATGCCACAGGTGTTTTGGTCTTGATATATTAAGGGACTGAGTCTGGAGCTCTGGGCGTGGCAGTGGAAAACAGACAAAGCCAGAATAAAACAGAGGTTTTTACTGTAGTCCATGTTCTTGATGTGTCCTGTAGTCATGAGCACGTTGCTATTTGCTTTAAATATTTCCTGTGGGTGAAATTACATGAATACTAATTCAGCTATGCTGTGAAATTGCCTGTCTGTCTGTAAGACTTAATGAGTAAATGTCTTTTCACAGTTTGAGTATTTTATTCCATAAAAAAATTGTGCTGACTATTTGAAATGAGGCTGTAGTTACCAAATTAGACACGAGCACCTGCCACTGGAAAGAATTGTTGAAAATGCTGTTTCGGACCACTTCACTGGTGAAATTTTGAGGATGCCCCTTTTCACAGATGTAGTGGAAGCAATTTCTCTTTTTTATTGTTCATGCTTTTCATACTGGAAAAACTACAAATTGTAAAATCAATACAGAATTAACACTAGAGTTAAGTAGAAAATAACATTAGATTTTTAGTTAGTTTAATCTATAAAGGGATATACCTTACACAAACCTTGGAGGGGTGTGTACCAGCAGGTTCTGTGCTAAATGTGGCACAGTCTTCTCATATTGTCCACTGATGATAATTTACTGGGGTGTAAGTGCTGTGTTCTTCTGTAAGATGGGGATAGGCAACATTCTTGGTGTTTTGAATGAAAGCATGCATTCAAACAAATTCAAAACTGTCCTTAAAAATCTTCTATTATACCTGTGGCTTTGTTTACCTCTATTGCTCAGCTGTGGCAGTGAATAATATTTCCTGTTCTGTAATCAAGAGACTATAGGATTATTTTTGTGTCTTATAGATTCTCATAAGTTTTTTTAGAAATCACCTTTCTGTGATTTTTGCAACTGAGACATGACATAGGGGGAATACAGAAATACTATTTTCTGACCAAGGAAGCTAGATAAAACGGAGAATGTGAAGTTCCCAGGGTGTCTAAGAGCATGGCCACAATCTCTGTTACCAGAACTGCAATGTCTTTATTCCTGATTTTTGTTGTGACTTTGATAAGGCAGTGGTTTTCTTCTTTTTTTGGAACTAAGGATAATAGCTTTGAACAAGATAAAAATAATGGATTTTAAATACCAATGGCTAACATACCAAGTACTATATTAGAGCTAAGACAAGACATGCAACAACATAATCACAGTCTTTCATTTGGCGTAACAAAAGCCTGGCTTAAAATCTGTGCTGATACTTAGTAAATCAGTCCAGTCTTTGGCCTTCCAGTTTGAGAAGTGTTCTGGTAGATGATGGTGATGAGTGTTCTGTTCTGAGACATGGATCCTTTTTTGTTTTGAGCTCAGTGCAGATACTGAGGTGTGTGATTCACCACCACGCATGAGATGTGAGAGACTGCTTAGCTGGTGCAGGTTTGTCCCTGTAGCTCTTCCCTTGCTCATTTTCCTTGTGTAGGCAGAAAAGTAGGGTACTGGGTAAGGAACGTCTCTCTGAAGGGTTGTAATAAAGGAAATTTCAGTTCCACAATAAAAGTGTAATACTTTTTTAAGCCCATCTGCTCTTAACTTCTATTTAAAGAAGTAAAATAATGCTTGAGGTGCAAACAGTTGTTGCATTGTCTAGAGGAAGCTCTGTACTTTTGGTTTACCATCTATGAGAAAAAAGCCTGTAAGAGTCCTGGAGCCAGAAGTGTTTTTTCTGATGGATTCAAAAATTATCATTTATGTGTTTTGCAATTAAAAAGTCTATAAAAATATTTATTGAATTTTCCCATTGCAGCCGCTGACCTTTTTTCCTTACAAACAATACTGCACCTGGAAGAGTCAGAATTAAATCAATGTGACTAAGCAGTGTGTGATTTTAGGTACTGTGGTTGATTCTTGTCGCATGTCCTTGTGGGTACCATGCTCACCAGAGATGTTGCTGTCACCTGCCCACTTGGGATCTCTGATTTTCCCTGGGACAGCAGGTGGGACTGTGCTCCTTGGCCTTGGAGCTCCTACCTGCCTTAAGTGGGAATTGTTATGTACATGAAGGTATTTTGTTTCAGCCCTCATTGGATTTCAGGCAACAATGAGTCTTAGCTTCTTTCTCAATTCCTCTGTGACTTTGATTCTATTAACGTTTAGTTGCATTTCAGTTGTCCTAATTTTGTGCAGTCGGCCTGAGAGGCTGCCCAGTCCTGTTTAGATTCACTTCGTTTCTGCTCCAAGATAGAGTAGTTGGGTAGCATTTTTGTTCTGTGTAGTACAGTGCCATCATTAACAGGAGCATGTGAGAGAGGATTTGCAGGCAAGGAAATAGAATCAGAGCCATCTTCACCTACCGTGGGAATGTGAAAGCAAGTTAGAGAGGGAGGAAAGGGCAGGCTTTCGTACCTGTATTTTCCTGGAAGTAATTGGGTGGCTCTAAAGTAACAGAGCAATAGGTATTATGGCACTGGTGTTAGAAAAGGGAGGAGAAAGTGGAAAAAGGAACAGGTTGGTGTAGTGCGAGGAGATGTGCCTGATCTATCCTAGGCCTTCCATTCTCCTGCTGCTGCACTGGGGGAATCAAAAGCAACCTGGCTGTTGGCAGTGACATGAAGGATCACTGTATTGTATTGTATTATATTGTTCTAAAGTTGCACTAGTTGGTGAGTCATGCTTTCTGAAATATCAGATGTGTTCCTGTATTTCATGCAGCAAATTAGTTTCTCTAAATTAATAGAAAAGATTAGACTTTCAAATACACCAAGATATCTGGAGTACAAAATTACCCAGTCCTTGAAGAATCAAAGGCCGTGCACCAAAAATGTTACTTGTAAACCATTGTTTTGATATGTTCTTCTGCAATGGTGCTTTCTGATCCACTTTCTGTTAGTCATATAAATAATATTGATTATAAAGTGAAGCTTCAATGAGAAAATAATTTTTTAATCTGTGTTTTTCTTCCAGGGCAATTAAAGCATTTCAGGAGGCGCTTTATGTTGATCCCAGCTTTTGTCGAGCCAAGGAAATTCATTTGCGACTTGGGCTTATGTTCAAAGTGAACACAGACTATGAGTCCAGTTTAAAGGTAGGTTTGAGTCCTTTCACATTGAATTAACATTTCTTACAAGCTGTGTTGCCTCTTAAAACTGCAAGCAATGCATAAGGACAGAGCAGTTAAACCACCTGCTGTAGAAACAGAAGTGTGTCAGTGTGAAGTGTCTTGGTGTAAACAGGATAAGGACAGGATTTGAGGTGTGTGAGGTGCTGCATAGAAGAGTCCAGCAGTTTTACATATGAGCACTGATACTCCAGAAGATCAAAAATTTGGTGTAGGCCTCTTCTTAAGGTAGTGAACTTCATGGGGAGACTCAGGATGTACAGCAAATTGAAGGGAAAAATAAAAGAATTAGCAGTTTGGATTACTTTATTTTTTTGTTTGTTTTGTTTTGTTTATTTTTTTTCCTCTCGCTGCCCTATTGTCAAATGGAAGTTCTTAAAATTAGTAAAATAGAAAGTTTTTATGCAAAATAATGTTCTCATTTTTTAATATAATTTTTACTTTTCTAGCAGTTAATTGTTCTTTTGTTTCCTGGTTTGAGAGTCAGCTTCTAAGGCAACATTTTCTAGCTGATTAGTTGGGTGTTATTTGTGGCAATACCGCACTTTGTTTCTTCTGTACTTCTTTAATTTTTTTTGCTGCTTATGTTCTGTTTTGGTCTCCAGCTGTAATTTGTCATTTTATCGCCCTCCATTTAACAAATTTGCCCATTTTTTTTTCTTTCCTGGCCTCTAAATTTAGCTATGAGTGTCTTGGTGGAAGGAACTGTTCTTTAATGGAGTTGCATGTGCTGGGAAATACACCTGCAGGGCTGAGAATTTTGTAATTAAGTGTAATTTCTAAACATTTTTCTGCATATTAATCTTCCCCCAAAAATACTGAAAAATTAAAAATTAAATGTTTTGTTCTCAAGAATCTTGAGGCATCCATTTCTTTGCATATTGTTTTCCTGGGAGTTGTATTTGTGAGGATGTCAGAATCACATGTCTGAGATTCAAAAGAATAGAGGACTAGTCTCAATTTTTCCTTTCAGTATTTGTGATAGTGGGAACCACTTCTCTCATCAGGCTTCCTTTTTCATCCAGACTCCAGGGTTTCACCTGCAGAGACGGGTGGAGTTGGAAATTGTGATTGGAGAGGAGGATACTGCGTAGGAGTAGGAAAAACTCTGTGCAGTGAGTGGTGAAAGGGAGCAAGGGGAGTGTAGAGGTGGATCAGTGTGTAGGGAAAGGGATTATGTGTGAGTTTGGGTGGTCCTGTTGCCTTAAACTTTGGGATAAATTCAGTGTGTCATGATACATAGGGAATAAAAGAAATGCCGTAGTATTTCTTGGTTTTATTTTAAAGAAGTCAGGACAAAACAAATTAAATTTTCAAGAAGGGAGTGATGTTTTAATCAAGTAATAGAAGAAACTTCTGCATTTTAATTTTTGATACAAATTGATCAAGAAATAGATAACCTTTTCCTGCTGTGCCATTAAATTTGCAATTCTATCAGTGAATTAAGTATTTAAATAGATTCTATGATAATTCAATCTAAATAATTTACTGTGTTTGACGTTCACAGCTTTGCAAAATAAATCAGTCCCTTATTACGAGGATTTTGAGTATACCAAACTTCAAACTTTCTAAACGCCAGCTACGAATAGGAAAAACACCAAAGTAGCATTTTGAAAACAGAACAAAATTAATCTTTTTTAATGCAAAACTATTATGATTCCATTGCTTTTATGTGGCATCTTTTTACGTCACTGAAGAAAACAAATGGCAGCAACAGAAGCAGCTTACCCTGGGGCAGAGGGATGATGGTCAGACCTTGGGTTTCTGCTTTGCTTCCTTTGCTGGGGCGGGTGCAATCCTGAGCAGAGAAAACAGGGAGGAGCAAGAATGAAAAGACCAAGAGGAGCAATCCACTGGGTCTGGAGCAGTTTCAGCTGTTCACAGTTCAGCTGTGGATTTAAGGTAGAGTCTGGAGACTGACCTGCTTTGAAATCAGAATGTTACTGATTGGAACGTACCAGTTAATGCATCTGTGTCATCAGAGTGTATCAGTTGAGGAGCAGACTACGAGAACAAGCAGGGCAGTCGCTTCTTTAAGAGCCAGTCTGACTGAGATTTATAAAAACCACCTTGAACTAGAGCTCTGAGTGCCAAGAGTATGAGAGGCAAGTCAGAAAATGCTCCCTTAGTGAAGAGAACGAAGCAAAGTGCTGGTGCACAAGCATGGGGAGAATCAAATGAGGAAGGGATGTGATTGATGCAAGTGTGAAAGGATGTTTTCACACAATGTCTGTCTCGTTCTCTGAGACTGAGTATCTCATCTTTCCACAAAAGAACGATAAGTGACCCAAAGCAGTGAAGACGCGGTTGTCTTGTGCTCTTTTTGTGGACTTTTTAAAAGGATCCAGGATTTTGGAAGGCATTTTTGGGGTTTAGGATCCAGCCTGCTTGTGTCTGGCCTGGAGCACAGACCCTTTCCTGGGGCTCTCTGCCCAGTTTGAGCTCCCTGTTTACACCAAGGTGGAAAGTGGAAGTACCTTTTCATCTGGTATTCGCTTGTGACTGCTCTGGATTTCACAGACTGTACCAACCTTGCATTAATGTACTTCGAAATATCATAATGTTTTTGAGGGTATTTAAACATTCATGTTAAGTCTGTAATTGCTAAGAATCAACCATTGCCAAGAGATGAGTCATTGTCAGTAAGTCATTGTCAGTAAGAGTCTTCAGGCAAAGGGGGAAGATGGGAGTCTGAAGGTCATGTATTCCATGTTTTTCTCAATTTTAGGGCATTAACATAAATCTTCTGTATTTTATGTAAGCAATTTAAGCGCAAAATTAATTTTTACTATTTTAAGATGTCGATGATCAAGATAATTGCTAGAGTGCTGGTTAACAAGCATAAAATCAACTCCCAGTGTTTTTTTCAAAATCAATTACTGCTTTTGCATGTTTTTAACATTGCTGCAGTTAAGTTAACTTGCAAATTACTGTGAGAACCCTTGACTGCTCTGTTATCCCATTGCCATAAACTCTGGCAAGAACACCAGTGCTGCTGAAAATTACTTGGCCTTTGGGCTTACATTAAGTTAAAAAAACAGTGTCCCTTCTGGTTGAAAGGAAAACAGTCCTTGTGTAACCTGTCACCTGGGGCAGCATTACCTTCAGAGGTGAGACATGAAAGCTGAATTTTCCCCATTCATCAGAAAAGTACAATTGATTCCAAAATCACCTGGCAGTGACTTGTGGGGGTGGATTTTTTTTTTTTAATTGATTCCTGGATCAACAACCTGCTGTTGACGTTTGCTTCACAGTCCCAACGTTGTCACAATTTACTGCATGCCCCTTTCTGTTCACCATTTCCTCCACATGGCACTAGGAATAGTGATCTGTATTAAATGCGTATGTTCAGTGGTGGTAGCTGTGGTGGCACGGTGATGATCTGAGAGGAGAATATAGAATTCATATTTAGCAAAAAAAAGGGAGAAATCTTAGTTTTTCATATTTATTGGAATGATAACCTTAAGGGAGCAGTGTGGGGGAGGGAGATTTTCTGGGGGTTTGGTTTTGTGGGGGCGTTAGAGATTTTTGGTGGTGGATTGTGTGGGTCTCTGTTGGATTTTGTTTTGTGGTTTTTTTAATGGGTGGTCAGTAGGAATGCTGGACATGAGCCGGTTATTTTATGACAAACCAAGCAATGTTTTGCTTTGGGAATTTTATTTGGTTTGCAAGTATCACAGGTGCATCCTGTACCCAGTAACAGAACCCGTAGAAGAATGAGAACTAAATTTCTCATGTTTTCAATTATCTGCCTCTTAGTAGAAATACTGATTCTGCCTTTCACTTACAAAAATGTTTCCTCCTTTTTTATACACAAAACAGTGATTCCAGTAGTTTGCTTCAGGCTTATGCTTTCATCTTGCCCGTAAATCATCAATTTAAATATAATTTTAATTTTTTAATTATTCTTCTAAAGATTTTCATTTGTTAGTAATGCTGACACATGCTGCTTGTATTAGGATAAGAAAGTCTGCAAAAGAATTAAAATTTATTGGGAAAATCTGCATGAATTGTATGAATATGCATGAAGTATAAATAAGTTAAATACTGATGTACAGATGAACAGCTTGAAGTACTTATTTATAGTCAGTCAGACACTTTTCCATCACTTATTCAAATATTTCTCCTGTATATATATCTTCATGAAAGATATTTTTAGCTACTGCAGCTATTGTATGCCAACACATAGCTGTTATAGACATATCATTCATTTTTTATGATCTTTTTCCGAGTAATAAGTAAACAAGTATTTATTAAAATGAAAATTTCTCATTTCAAGCCTTCAAGTGCTGTTTCACCAGCTAGTTATCTTTCATATGTGCTTAGATGAGTAATTTTTAAACTTAAACATTGTAAACTGAAATATTATGTATTTGTTTTTAGTTATTAAAGAAAAATTGACTATTCCAAATGCATGCAGTTATGAGAAATTTTAGTTTCTTATGTCTGGTTTCATGTCTGTAATTCTACCAGAAACAGCTACCTTTTTAGGTAAAAAACAAAGTAAGGGGCTTTAGCTCTTGCAAGGTGGATATCCAAGATTTCAGGCATTTCACTTAAAAGACATTTTATGGAAAGCAAGGTGAAATGAGTCAAAGTATTATTTTAATTAAAATTTAAGAGGATGGAAAGCGGCATTTGGAATGAAATTGCTCTGTAAGTCTTTGTAGTTGGCATGTGTGTATGGTGGAGAGACACACACAGGAAGTAAAACCATGAAAGTTTTTTAATGTGACATGGCACTAATCAACCTGCAGGAGAGTTATGACAGTGGATGTTGATATCACAGCATCTGACCTACAGAGTGTTTTCTTCTCTCTTACCTAGTTTTGCTTGGGGTTTTGGCTAATTTTGATGTTTTCCTGTAAAAGAGAATTATAGATATACTTTAGAAATGTCATGATTGCAAAGAGGAGTAAGTGCTAAGGTTGAATTGATGTGCTGTGTGACATCTTTGCTCATTTGGGAGGTGGGGAAGAACAAACCAGGAGAAGATAAACAGTTGATTCAGGTATTTTTGCTGGTGCACTTCGTTCATGGACCTTCTCTTGGTGAGAGACACCTCGGTGCAAGCTGGCCCAGGTTTGCCAGGTGTGACTCCCAGGCTGGCATTCAGGCATACAACAGCAGCAGGAATACTCACAGATTCCCAGCAAGGATGGAGCTTTCCGTGCATTCTGGGCTGGAAGCAGAGTCCTGGAACGACCCCAGCTCAGGGCGGATCAGCTCCGTGGTGATGCTGGGGATGCAGCAGCAGCAGACATCCACTCATCCCATTTCCCCGTGGCATTTTGGGGCTGCTGACAGTCTTTTGGGCTCTTAATGCAGGAATAGCCACGTTCTGGTGTCGCAGGAATTCAATGTATAAAATGTGCGGGCAGTGTGAGCCTTGATAGCTTTGTGAAAATCACTGTGTAAGATACTGATTGGTAAATTCAAATGCATATTCTTTTGGCTGGTGAAAATACAGCTTGTATGATTGTTCGGCTTGAAAATAATTTTTCTCTCTGAGCTAGTCAGAACAAGAGATTTTTTCGGAGCATGCTGCTGCCATTCAGTGTGTGTTGTATATGTGGCCTTTGTTCCTTCTGTCCTCGAGCAGCTTTGTTCTGCCCTGCCTCTGTAAGTTTTCCTTCAGTCTATTTTTTTTTTTCTTGAATGTTGGACAAAAGTAAGCTGAGTGTTTACACTACACAAACCTTCATCTTACAAGCTGCATTTGTTGTGAATGCAGAAGGCACTGGAGAGCAGCAGGATGAGCTGCTGTAGCAGGATGAGCTGCTGTAGCAGCACATCTACGTGTCCTCTCCTGACCCTCTCCCCTGGTCCCAGAGATCCCTGGCAAATGGAGGCTTGGCTCGCTGCCCTGGCTGGTTACGCAAGGCTTCCCGTGTCCTACTTATCCGAACAAAGGCTGCTCTGAGGAACACGGGCATCACACCTAGGTCACATAGGCAGCAAAAGCCATCTCCTGACAGAATTTCACTGAGTCATGATGGAGCTTTGCTTCATGGTAAGTCGGTGAGAATTGTCAGGTTTCAAATGATGACTTGCCTTGCTCGCTAAATAAATGCAGAACGGAGAGCTATTGAACTTGCTGATGTCATCCTGGAGAGGAGGAGGGAGTAGGATCACTGCTTTGAGGTCTCAGGTTTGGATGTAAACAGAGACGGTGCTGAAAATCTTGCACTGAGAAGAAAAAGGTTCGATTCGTGTTGCTCATTTATTGATTAAAGAAACAACAAAAACCTGGGTATTTGCGTCTTAAATTGTAAAGAGTTGGTGATAGTTCTATTAGAGAAAACATGCTAGGGTAACCTGGATTGGTACCAGATTACTCTTATTTTACTGCCAGACTTAATGCTTTCATCAGTTCTGTTTGTGTGGAATCCACTGTACTTCTGATCTTGGAAAGGTTACCTTCGGAATTGTTTCCCCAAGCAGAGACAAGTCAAGGACTCCAGAGGAGACGAAATAATCTGTAGATAGCTGTGCAATTACAGATGGCTACAAATCAAGGTGATCTGGGGCTTGGTGATCTTCAAAAGGTCTTGTCTAAACGATTCTGTGATTATGACTTGAGCCGCAGCCCTTGAAGAGAGCCTGTTAGTTTTTAACATTCAGAACACTGCCTTCTAGGTAAATCCTCTTACTGGGGATTTGAATTTCTATAGACTGCTGTCTGCCTTGAGGTATTATGTGTCGTCTCTGAGCTGCAGCGGCCTCTCCTGCATAACAACTATTCCACACAGCAGCAGCAGCAGCAGGCTCAGTGCTGCAATATTTGAGAGGGGTGCAGATGTTTGCCAGCCGCTGCTGTTGCTTGCAGAAATGGAAGTTGGAAATTATTCCTTCCTCTTTTTCTTTTTTCTTTTTTATTTTTTATTGTGATTAGCGGATCTGCTTTTGGCTGATGGGGTTGATGTGTTAGAATGCATGCATGGGTGGTTTTGGGTTGGGTTTTTTTTTTTTTTGGTCTGATTTTGAATACTTAACGGGGAGCTATGTATTATTTATCCGGTGAGAGGTGTAGGTTTGCTCATGTATGTGCATTTCAGAGGTTCTTGGTTTGAAAGGTTCTGGGGTTTCTGTGTATTGCTTTTAATCGTGGTAATTGTTTAGTGCAAATGGTGTGTTTTTCTGTAGTTCCTGGCTTTGGTTTGTCAGTTTATTTACTGTCTGTAGCTCAGTGAACAGAGCTAGTAGAGATTTACTACACTTGGAATTTCATGGTGTGGATTTTAAAATACAGAAGTTGGTGAATGTAGCAGTGAAAATTTAAATTTTTGGGAGGCATTGCTGAGAATATTCCTGCTTTTTTATTTTAATTGTATAGCACTGTTGCTGTTGACAGACATATATTAAAATGGTTACATTTTCTTATATGGTTGCCTGCCTTCTCTCAGTGAGTGTCACTGCAATAACCCTTCTGAAAAGCTGCTACAGAACAGTTGTCAATTGTTTCTTTTTAGATCTGCGTGTTTTTTATAATAGCATTGCTAGGTGAGAGCAAATCTGTTCCTTTGTGCTTTATCTGGCCATAGTAATTGTAAGTGACAGTGCAAGATGACACATCTGTACAGAAGGGATTTTGTACCTTTTAGATCAGTAATACTCAGTGTACAGGCCAAAGCCTTTTTTTTTTTTATTTTTGTCAGGCGAATGCAATTTAAAATAGAGCATTTTATTTTTATTTAGTCCTTTTTTCTTTTTAAAGTTGCCTGCTTAGTAGAATCACTATGGTAACAGACTAAAGGATGTCTCAGAGGCACTCAACCTGCATTGCAATGTAAGTGAGGGGAGACTGTAAGTTGTCTGACTGCTGAGAGTAGGAGAAGGAGCAGGCAGCTAATACTTAATATTTATAAGCTATTATTTAATGCTTGCTCTGAGGTTAAAAAGTTACTTTACAGGTAAAGTGTATGTGAGTTGCATGGGTTTTCTGCTCTGTCCTGGGGATGACATTGCTAAAATGTTCTTTGAAAGTCGTAAACTCGTGTTATCATTCAACTTGAGTTTGTTTTACATTTTTAAGGCTGTTACATATTACGAATGATGTAGATAGAGAAGTCAGTGAGGAGTGAGCTGCATCAGTGTGTTCCTCATAGAGCTCATTAAAGCATCAGCATTCTTTTTATGCTTTGTTATGGATAGTACATTTATTTTATAATACTTTTTCTATTAAAATTAGGGTTTTTTGAAATTTAATGGTGTGTTAAACTCTTACAAATCTTTGAGATGTGTGTTACATAGACATGCTATACACAAGGTGTTATTAGCACCATGAGGAAAGTTGAGTAGTATCTAGTACCTCTGAGTACAGTAATACTGAAGGTGATTTGTATATACATCCATTGATAAGGATTATGTTTTTCTTCTCAGCTACACTAGTAAGCTCCTGATGCCACAACAGTTTGGCATCCTGAAGAGTCAGAACTAAATCATAATTTTTGTGCTAGCAAAATAAAATATACTAAAACATCAGTCATGTTTAGTGTATTAAAAGCCACCTGAAACTGTTTTTTATACATAACTATTAACAGTAGTTCTTCGTCATATTAATACGTTAATCCAAATTCTACACCATGTGGGTTTTTTCTCTGAATTTTATGGAGAAGTTCAGAGGCACTGGGGTTTCTGTGCCTGTTCCATTTGGTTTAACACACTTGTGTTTCAAACTGTGAATAGTGATCAGTGAATTAACATTTGTGAAATGCTTGCTCACATCCAGACAGACAGACTTCATTGCTCTGGTCTTGGGACCTTTCTACAAGAGTGAATTATTTGCCTTAGAACTTAGAAGCTTTGCAGTCTGTAATGTTTAGCTGAAGTTATCTTAATGCCTGGAGAAGCACTTGTAAGAACGTAGGAACTCTTACAAACTTGTATTTTAATGTAATGGTATTTGAACAAGAGTTCAGGTTTTAAAGGCTTAAAATCACTGAATTTGGAGGAAAAGCGTTCTGATTTTTCTAGACAGACAAGTTGAGAGCTTTGGTATTTATCTCCACGAGGCTGTGAGCCTGTACAACTGCAGTCCCAGTTGTGTATTCAGAGGAAAACCTGATCTTCCAGTTTTGACCCTTCATGTGGTGCCATCATTCTTTCAGGTGCAATCCCAATGGTTTTGTGAAGATGTCTCTTGCCATCTTACATTACTACAAGCATTGTTGTCTTTGCAATAAGAAAAAATGACTTTTCTCCAGTAAACAGTTGAACAGAAATTGAAATTTGTTTTCTTTAAGACATGGTAAAATGCAGTATTGATTTTCAAGTACAAAATTGATTTACTCTTAGTAATTTGCCAAAGTGCTAGTATTAGTTTGTTTGAAAAGCAAGTAATTCTTTCTCTTTTTTTCCAGCATTTTCAGTTAGCTTTGATTGACTGCAATCCCTGCACTTTGTCTAACGCTGAAAGTAAGTAACTTACAAGTATTTCCATTTATTTTCTTGTGGATTTTTTTAAAGTCTTATGCTCCCAACTGTATCAATTTTTAATGAACCAGTTCTTCAAAAGAATTGCTACTGAGAGAGGGAGACTACAGGACCTGCCTCCATCTATCAGTAGAAATGTTCCAGTAGAATTGTGGATTGTTTTATTAAATGGAATAGGTAAAAATTGAGATTTAGCTTATTCATTGCTCTGAAGACTTGAAATGCACTATTTGACTGGTTTTTTATTTATTTATAAACATAGTGCTTGTGCTGTGGCACATATTTCAGAGTAATGATTTAATCTTCATGACATCTTGATAATCTGCCAATATTCAGTGATTATTTTCATGCCATTTAAATTTATGGATCTAAAATTCAGCATCAGTCCTAGGCTGTAGAACAAAGAGAAAGTAGAGAACTTACTGGATTTTTTGTTTTATTCAGTGCCAACCATATATTAGTCTGTACTTGAACATGTTAATCTTCAGTGCAGTGTGATCTATCATGTGCAGCATGTACTGTAGGCTGTTACAGAGCATCTTGCAGGTATTTATCCATAGTTAGGGGAATTCTTGTGCAAGAAAAAGTGTATGTACCTGCATGTCTCGGAGTCTGTAAGAATTTAATAGCATAGAGTTGTGAAAGAAATTACTCCCTCAGTTTCTAAGGTACCGTCACGCTGTTGAGCTTAAGTTACCTCCCAAGTCTCACTTCAGAAACATTGGATAAAATATTTAGAAGCGTTTCTCTTAAGAATTGGGTGGAAGTGTGAATATTCTATCAGCAAGGGTGATGAAAGGGAGTTTGTTTACACGGGTGAAACCACTGGCTGTGTCAGTACCCAGGAGACAGCTGTGCTCCAAGGTCTTCTTCAAAGCTTCCTCACTTATCAGGAGCAGGCACAGATAATTTTGTAAAAATTTGCAGTATTCTCCCAAAGTCAATAGACTTCTATTGTTTTTCTACCAGACATGTGATTCTTTTATTGTATTTCGTGTTTGTTCCTATTCTTTCTTACCGAGTTTATCAGTTTTTGCTGTATCTCTGAATTTTTGTAAGGTTTTCCTAACCCTACCCCTTCTGCCCCCAGCTTTGTGTGGAGGAATGGCCTCCTGTAAAGGCCTCACTGCCCCATTGCAGCATTACACTGAGTGTGTTCCTTGCAGAAATGTTTGAGTATTAATCATGTCTTCTTCCTATTTAGGCAGTCTCTAATGTGACACCTTTAATTTCTTTCCCCTGCAAGGCATGACTTCATTTGGGAGTTTCACACTGAAAGGGTTTTGTTACAGGGTAAAAAATTAAAGAGAGACTTTTTTAGGTAATGAACTCCTGAAACAAAAGCCGGGTTTTTTTCTTTCATCAGTACAGAGTGAAGTTTGACGATGTGGTGAACATAATGGGTGTGTTATGTGCCCTTTAGCAAGGAACACAAAAAGTTTATTAAAATTTTAGATGATGCATTTCATTCTGACCTGCTTTCCGAAATGCACTCGGCTTCCTTCTTTATAGTGAAGGACAAAGCAGTGCACAAAAGGAGATTTTCCCTTCCCTTATGACCCAGAGAGAAACCCTGGAACTCCAAATTACCTGCATGGTAATTTGGTGTCACACTATTCTGTAGCTTCAAGGGAAAGGAATCTGAGTAACTGAAATAAATTGAGCTTGGCTCAAACACAGGTATTTTCTTACTTGTAATCCTCAGGAACATTGGGCAGAAGTCTCTCTCAAAGGAACTTTTCTTTCCTGATCAGAACAGAATAAGGATTGCATTCATCTCAATTAGCTTGAGCTATCTACCAGTTCATGGCTGGTCTGGGGTAGCAGTTCTCAAGCCTTTTCTGGAATGATTTGAGCAGCATGAGGATAATTTTCCCTTTCCTTTTACTCCTGAACAACTTCCATTTTTCTTTCTCCAGCCAGCAATTTTCTTGCCTCCAAGAGCTGCTGGTAGTATTATGGCGTTCTGTGCAATTGGAGTGAGGAATTGAAGATGCTTAACAGTAATGATCAGAATATAATCTGTAATTAACACTTCTAGTTCATTTTAACAGGGGAAAGACAATTCCTAAAAAGGAAGCAAAACCACCTGAATTAAGCTGGCAGTGTATAATATAGTTTTCTGCTCTGTAACCCAGCTAGTCTGTCTCTTTACAGTTGGATGAAAATCTTCATTTCTGACTCTGTTATGTACAGAAAACATTACTTGGTTCTCTTATTGTTTGTCTCTGCTTAAAGAGATTTTATTGCTAAGTTTATTGGAAGGTTAATGGACTCTGTGTTTCAGAATACAAATAAAATCCATGGGCTGCCTTTCTGCAATATCTGTTTACAATTTTCTTGCTTTGTTAGGGTAGATATTCATCCTCTGTCAGTTCTGGTCTACTGAGTGTAAAATACCAATGTAAACAAATACTTTTTTGTATCTTGAAAGTGTAAGTTGTCTGGTTTGCATCGATAAGTTTGAAACCTTTTTTATTCTTCACTTGAGAAACCATCTTGTAGTTGTTGTTGTTCATTAAAACTAATAATTTTGATTTTCCCACTCTTACAGTTCAGTTTCACATTGCCCACTTATATGAAATCCAGGTAAGCTTTAAGTTCGTAGTTATAAAATGTGGTTAAGTTTTGAACTGTGTGATGTAATCAGTCTCTGAAATTCAGATTATAGATGCTTTAGTAAAGTTAGACTAAATTCTTGAATCACTTAAGAAACTTTATTTGCTTTGGCTAAATTAAAAAATACGTTGTATGTGAACTGTCATGCTATAAAATGGAGCAGCTGTTTTAATAAACATATATTTACTGTCCTTCCCACTTGAATGCAAAAAACAAAATCCCAAAATATAACATCTAGGAAATTTTTTTAATGAAATTATATTTAAGAAGTTAGATATATGTATCAAACTATGTAGTTTCTCCATTCATATATATTCATATTGTATCTCACACACACAAAGTCAGTTCCAGACAGTTGCCCAGGTGCCGTTTAAGCATATTTGACATGAAATTTTCAAATTCAAATGAAATTTAAAAAACTTTTCAAATCTGCCTGAAGATATGTGACATTTGGGATCTGAGGTCAACAGCACATGAAGCTCATTAATTCTATATCAGATCCTACCATGGAGTTTTCTAGGTGAATATTTTGGAAAATCATAGACCAGTTCCTGAGCTTCCAGAACACAAGTAAACTGAAACCAAGTAGCTACTGAAATAGCTATTGTATATTTGTAATTTGACTGACTGGTTATATAATCTAGATTTTGTGCCCTTCTATCACCTTTTTGGGTATCATATGACTGAGGAAGGGATGTGACATGAAAACAAAACCTGTTATAATTGAAATGGATGACAGACATAAACTGTATTTTCAGTCAGTTGGAAAGTGGCTTGATGAAGTAAGTGCTGTCTTTTGATGGCACAGTGAAAAATGGCCTTGGGTATCTCTATATAAATAAAAGATACGGATCTGATAAAATACTTTTCTTTTGAGTGCTTTTGGTGCAAAGCTGTATGGCAAGACAGAAATCTCCCATCCCAAAGCACCATTAAGAAACTTCTTGGAATGTTATGGTTCTTCCTTGGCCACCATGCAGATTTCATCCCGGGCACTGGAGCACCTCTGACTGTCACATTTGTGTGACACTGTGCTTTCTGACTGACAGCCACAGGCAGACAGAACTTTATTCTATTGCAAGCCAGAGCAAAAAAGGTTCGGTGGATTCTGCTGTTGGATTTGTTTTGTCTTACCCTTCTGTTGGGAAGGGTATCTTGTTTTCTGGAATTTGAGAAGCTGAGAACCACCAGGGTTCTGACTTCATTCTGGGTGTTACCTCTGACACAAGAAAGAGAGGTTTTGGAGACAGGGTGGTTGCTTGGTTTCTTTTACAGGACACGATGAAAGTTTTTTTGAACTCCTCCATGTATTTGGAAATTATCTACTCTCTAATATTATTATAAAAGTTAATTCATTCCACACTTAAGTATCACAGTACTGGAGTTTAAGTGGTGGGTTGCCAAGCCTCTGAACAAGAGATGAGCCTGGTGCTGATAAGAATTAGCAGTGAGTTTTCATGGGTGTTTAATGCCAGTTTCTATTATTTCATCTGTGGCCATGAGGGAGCTTATATGGTATCTAAAGACAGATGTTATGTTTGGTTCTCCTCCCCTTTTTCATTTCTAAGACCATTCATGATGCAGCCAAACATAAAGAACTTTGGAGTTAACATACAAGGAAAAGGTTCTTCACTGTGCGGGTGGCGAGGCGCAGGAACAGCTGCCCAGAGAAGCTGTGGCTGCCCCATCCCTGACGTGCTCAAAGCCACACTGGATGGGACTCTGAGCAACCTGGTCTAGTGGAAGGTGTCCCTGCCCATGGCAGGGGGTTGGAACTGGATGGTCTTTAAGGTCCCTTCCAACCCAGGCCATTCTGATTCTATGAAATAAAAGTAAAAAATATTCTAGATCTGAAAAACAAGGTCTGTTTTAATAGGTCTTTCTGAATCCTCCCAGGCATGTAAACATCTTTTTCAAAATGTGAATACTGGCTCCAATATGTACCTGTTTGACATCTGGATTGCTGCCTCTGCTGTCATGCTCTACAGTGAACTTCTGTTCATTTGCTTATCCTTCATAGTCATAAACTACAAATTTTGTTCCCAATGCTAAATTTAAGATTTTTTCCTGATTGTTTTTCTTTTGCTGGACATGGATATTTTATTTATTTATATTATTTGTTTTCTTACCAGTTGTCTGCATTTCATGAGCACCAATTAAAAATCTTTCCTACCAACTTCCCCTTGTTCCATTTGAAAGTATGTAATTGCTGCTTTAATTTCTCTTCCTGATTAGAATAAGGGTTTAAAATCACCAGAGTTGTCTTTTGTGATTTTGAGGTTTCAAGAACCTAATAACATTTTAAACTTCTAGTAGGTATTTATATTGTTTAGAGTCCCTTTTAAAACACCAGTGCTCTTTATTGTGCACTCCATGCTTAAAACAAACGTAACTGAGCCACGGTCATTTGCATTTAGGTGGCCCTGTTTATTTTAATGTGCTCTTCATCTGTTTGCCTGGATAAAGTCTAATGTTGAATTATCTGAAAGCATGTTTGTGGGAGAGAAGGAACAGAAGAACTGAACATTTAAAATACATTCCCCGTTAAGCAGTTATTGTTAGGGAATGCAAAGATAAATGCTGACATTATTACCAAATAATTCATCTGTCAACAAGCCTTAACCTTTAATACATACAAAATAGCTCCTGCTGTTCAGAGAAGTCAATAAAGACCCCGATCCTAACCTGGAAATGTGTTTTCTGTGCCAATACCTGTTTGTATAGGGAGTTAAGAATTTGAGTGTTTCCAGGCTTTAAGCACACTTAAACTATATAGCAGATAATAAGATGACATATCTTCATTATCTGGGCATAATCCTTTTAATTCTGCATATGATGGGACTCTTACCAGGACAACAAATATGTTGAAAGAGGCAGTTCAAATATACCAAAGGAAGGAAAGAGGCAAAATTATACCAGCCACCAATTACCGATGATTTTTCATTTCTGTTCCAAATTTCCTGGGAGGAATTTGTGTAGGGTTTTCTCAGATGTATATTCACATTCAAATTTTCCCCTTAAAAGCAGAATATTCATTTTAGTGTAAGTAGCAATAACGCATGTATGAGGAGTTGACCAAATTTGATTATTTTCAAATTTCTCTCAATTATTTTCAGATTTATATTAAATACTAGATTTATGGAGGTTATTCTCTTACCATATATATATACCTCACTCATTAAAGCTTTCATATGCACTGTATGCAAAAAAAAAATCTAGAATTTTTTGTCAATGTGTTTGCGTGCTGTCAGTGCTGTGAAATCGTTGCTATTGGTGATCTGTTGTAAGCTCTATGATTAATCCATTTACTTTTTTCCTTTTGCAGAGAAAGTATCACTCTGCAAAGGAAGCTTATGAACAGCTTTTGCAGATCGAAAACCTTCCTGCACAAGTAAAAGCAACTGTCTTACAGCAGTTAGGTATGTAAAATTAACTTCTGTTTTCCTCTGTGTTTTGTTTCTCCATCTTTGCCTTCAGCAGTGTTTTTTAAGGCTATCTTCCCAAAGCGAGTCTTAGCCACACTGAGTCTGATACGTGAGATTTTTTTCACCCAAAATAGAATCTGTAACAGTAGGTAATTAAGTAAATAAGAGAGGAGGAAAATATTTTAAATGAAGTCAGAAAATTAAAAAGCTCTTAGATTTGCTGCAGTACGTGTGTTACAGATTTTGGGCAGTGAGGGGGTGGTCTTTCAGAGAAAGAGTGCAGCAGTTGGAATTCTGTGTTCTCTCTTCTGCCTCCAATAACATCCCTTGAAAAGCCAGGCTCAATGCAGTAAACCAAAATACTCTTCTCTGTTGCAGACTAGAAGAACTTGGCAACTGAAAAATTTACCTTTTCTTTCTCTCTAGTTACACTGTGTAATGAAAACATATTTCTGTAACTAAAAGGTTTATCATCAGATAAAACACATTAAAAGTGAAAAGGAAATATTTTTAAAGAACTGCCATTTTCTATATTTATAGAAAGCTGCTAAATAATTTTTAGACCAAAATTTGTAGTGGGTGGGTAGAATAAAATACTCGGATCCTATATATCTTATAAAATATTTCCAGAATATTTTGTAAAAATTGCTTAACCCAGTGCAGAACTTCTTCATTCACGTCCTCCATGTTCTTCATCTAATTTATTATTCTAAATATTAATTTAGCCTGCTTATGCCCATTTTTATTTTTTCCCCCTTTACATAGTGGTTATTTAACTCAAATTTGTAACTGGCACCAAGTTATGGCCACAGTGCTTTCTTTTTTCTGTGATGCAGGTTGTATATGGATTTGGAGTGGGATAATCTGTCATCTGTGACAAAATGTGACAGAATTAATGGGCTAATTTTGAGTCTTCCGTGTGAAATCACAAATGAAGATGCGGGGGGAGTTTGCTGCAGGACTCTGGGTGCTGGTCTTTTTGCTGTCACAGGACAGTGTTGCTTACATTTCAGTAAGCCCTTTGAATTATTTTTTTTTTAGCTTGGTATTATGTCACCAAGTACAAACTGTCAGCAGTTTCAATCCAGAAGGGCTGTACATCTCATCAGTGGAAGACTGGCTGCTCAAAAGAGCTGACCAGTTCTTTTTCAGCTCTGTTTGATGTATGTTGCCACAATAGAAGCAAAGGCACATGGCTGTGTTCCTAAAATCCTGCCACAGGTCTCTGTGCGAGCAGTAAGAGCAGTGACTTTGAGAATTGTCTGCTGTCTGAAACCTGGATTAACTCTCTTTATTCAGTCAGCATAGGTCACCCAGTTCTGTTGTGTGGGCAGCTTCTCTGTGGAGAAAGGGATAGAGTGATCTGAACCAGAACATTCAAGGAGTAATGCCATTTCTTTTGCTCTTCGCTGTTAACAGTGGTTTTTTATCAGAGTATGGTGTTTATCGCAGATTTAGTCTTCAGCAGCTGGTAAGAAAAACACCTCTTCAGGAAGCATAGTCTGGGTGCTGCACTGCTGCCTAGAGGAAATAGTAGAAAATACCTGCCATCTGCCAGAATGCTACTTGCAAAACCCAGTCAAAACACTCCTTTTTTTTTTCAGGTTTTTTTATTGCTCTTACAGAAAAATCGGTTTTGGCATCAAAATAGCCTTTGTTTATTTTCCTTAGCTAGTTAATGTTTACTGAGACAGTTAGAATTTAGGCAAGTTCAGATGTCTTCTGAGAGAATTATTAAAATCTTTGCTCTTGTTGCTGGTTTCCAAAGCTGTGACTGTGGAGGAGAACCCTGTGATTCCCAGATAAACACATACCCCGTTGAGCTGATTCATGCTGACTAGTTCAGGTAGATGTAACAGTGAGATTTGTACAGTTGGATAAGAGCAGTTGGCTTCTTTTTTTTTTGCTGTTCCATTTGCTTTCCAGATAACAATTCTGTTCACCACTTTGCCCAAAATTGCATTAAGTTCATGAGACAGAAGATCAAATCTGTCCCGGTATTCCTTCTCCAGTTTTACTCAGCTGTTGCATGAGGAAGAGTGTAAGAAAAACATAAACATCTGCTTAGAGGTTCCCAGATCACTCTCCCAGTAATTTTTGGGTAGAGGCATTCCTAGATGGTGTCCACGTAATTGGATGAGACATCACGAGGATCCGGAATGGGGAAGAGGTTCATCTCTTCAGAGGGACAGTGATGTTTGCGGGGGAAAAGTGATTGCCACGAGTTCAGCATGAGAGTGATTGATAAGCATTAAAAAGGACCCTCTCCCACAAGCACAGCAGAGGGATTTTGTCCCACATGAGATTGTAAAAACCTGCAAAAGAGCGTGGAACATTTGTGAATCATGGACAAAGTATGTCATTTTGGTTTTTGGATTAAAAATGCTCCAAGAGTGGAAGAGCAGTCAATATGCTGGTTAGGAATTGGAGTTGGGTCTTGCACAGCTTGCCAGGAGTTTTCCATCACCTTCTTTATGCTTTTATTCTTCACTTTATGCACGAGAAGAAGAGGTGCAGTTTCCTTTACCTGTGCTATTCTAGTGGAAGACTTTTGTTTGCTCTGCCTCTCTTGCTTTATGTCTTTTTCACCTCCCTGCACAGAAAGAGGTGAAAGCCGCCCTCGTTTCAGCAGTGAAACCAGACAGGGATTGCTGGTTCTCTTTCGCTGGTTCTCATTTGCTGGTTCTCATTTCTGTCTCCCAGAAATAGATTTGTTCTTTATATCAGTGAACTTCAGTGGAGATCTCCTGAAGATACAACATCTTGTCTTTCCATCCAGCAAGGTTCTGATGAAACAGAAAATAGGGACACAACATTTCCAAAGAGACAGGAAGTTGTTTAGTGTCTTTTTTTACCCTTGTTTGTAATCCCTGAACTATTATCTTTATCTCAGGCTTTACCTGGCACAGCACCTGATGCATATATCCTTAACAAAGAGTTACACAGGTGAATTCTGCTAACCAACCTCACATAAGCTTCCTTTCTTAAAGCATGAGTATCTTCAGTATTCTTAAGAACATCAGAGACTTGGGATTTGAATCAAAATCATAGCTTGTTTGCTAAATTTATGGCAAAAAGTTGCATATGTTATATTTCTCGGCAGAAATCCCTGGGTTCTTTTACTTCTTTTTGTTTCCTGATCAGTAGAGTTTTGACTTGACTTATCTTCAGTCAAGATACTTTTTTTTCAGTATTGTAACTACTTGACTTCTAACCTGACATTTCTTGAAGTCCATGAAATATTTGAACTTCTGCTTGTGGCCGATTTCCTCTTAAAACACCTCAGGCAGATGGTGTTCAGTAGATGCAATTTTGTTTTAGGTTGTTCTTTTTTAAAGCTTGAAAGTTTGCAAAAGTATTGTGAGCAGAGTATTTCATTCCATTGTGAGCCCATGGAATGAAAACCAAACTGTATAGAACAGAATAAAATAGTTAGGGTATAATTTAATTACAGAAGGTGAAGTAAAGCTACAAATACACATCAGTTCAGTTCTCAGCCTTGCCTGCTTTGGCATTTCAGATGAGATCTCAGTGTGATCTGATCCTTTGAGTGGTATTGCCTCGTAGTTAGACTTTATCAAAAAGCTTAGATAACCATAGGGTGCTGAAGTTTAGCTCAGAGGTTTTAGATGGACATACAGTGCAGATGTGTAGGTAACTGTAGGTAACAAGAGCTTTATACAAACCCTGGGTATTTTATGAAATTGGTATCAGAGTGTTCCACAACGGGCCATTTATGGGTGGGACACTGTAAAGACATACAGACAGTCCTTTGTCACATCGTACAAATTACAAGTGTTGGCTGAAAAGCAGTGGATTGTAAAGACAAATCCATGGAGATTGAGTAAACAGCAAGATGTTGCTGAGCATTGTGGTACAGAGTGATTTCGGCAAACCAGCTGCCTGGCACAAGGGATTTCCTTGTTTGAACTCACTCTGTGAACAGCACTGAGATGGTTTTGTGGCTGCTTGAAGGAATTCCATCTGAGCATAGAGGCAGATGAGGAGCAGCTCGAGAAGATGATGAAGGTGCTTTATTTGAAATGGTAACCAAGCCTTGCGTCAGTGCTAGAGCAGAGATGTGCTTTAATAGCATGTAAAATATTTTGGGAGAATGGGTTGTGGGAGGCCTTTAAAGTGGGGATGAATAACTTGTCTAATGTAATGAAAGAAGAAAAAGCCTTTGAAAGAACATGATGTGTGGTTGGATGAATTTGTTATGTAGATGAGAGGTGATGACATTTGTCAAGGTGAACAGGAAGGATGTTGTAGTAATGAAGATGAAATGACAATGTAAGAAAGATGTAAGTGGAGATGTGAAAATTCTTAGTCCAAATGTAGATGTTGGGCAAATATGAGGATTTTGAAGGAGTAAATAACATAATATATAAATACTATATATATTATGTATATATGACATAATTGATACGTGTGACAGGGAGAATGGTGGTGGCATGTTTCACAGTGTCAGGGAAGGTGTCTGTGTTCAGAGGAGAAAAGTTAAAATTTCCAGGTTCATTTTTTGTAGTAGAAGATTGAACAGTTCATAATGATGCTACTAATCTCACAGAAAATTACTTCAATGAAAAAATGCTTTAAAAGGACATGAACTGATTTTTGTGTCCTTTTTGTCCTGTAATTTTAATATAGACCTTTAACACATTTTAAAATTTCATTGATAATATTACATATAAGTGATTTTATTGTTTGGTATTCCTGCTTTTAAAGACAGACTAGTGCTATGAATTTCCTGCTGTGCAAAAGTATTGAATGGTCTTGGGGAATTTTCACTTTACCATTTATGGATTCTTTTTGTAGGCTGGATGCATCACACCGTGGATCAGCTTGGAGACAAGGCAACCAAGGAAAGCTATGCTATACAGTATCTCCAGAAATCTCTAGAAGCAGATCCAAATTCTGGTCAATCCTGGTATTTCCTTGGAAGGTGAGGAAAGACTTTATAAACACTGTGACTAGATTTGTAAATTTTTTCGAGGATGCTCATTATTGTGGGGTTTTCCTCTTAATCCTTTAAGAGGAAAAGTGAAGGGAAAGGATGTATGTGTGTGCTGAAGTCTTAAATTCTCTGGGAAGTGTATAAAAAGACAAGGTGCTAACATACTTGGGATGCATTTAGATTAGAAGTTGAAATTAAGTATGTTAACCAAACGGTCCTGCTTTTTTGTAGTTCGTATTCAGTCTGCACACTTACAGTAATCTGAATATGCCCTGCCTGGTTTTACCTGTTTCTCCTCCTCCATCTTCTAATTTTCTGCTTTTTGTAAATGCTCTGTGAATTTTGTTACTTTTCTTCATACCTTTTTCACAGTTCTTTCTCTCTTTATTTTCTCAGAATCTCCCTCCTAATCTCAATCAGTTTGTGCACTAAAGTACAAATATTTTCCTAGCTATAAATCCATTTATAAAGTCCATACGCTGCAACTGCACATTAGACCAAGATAGCTCAGACTAATCCGTTCTATTTTCTGCTTAAGTGTTCTGTTAATTATGTACTTTCAGACGGTATTTTTTTACTTGAAAAGTAATTTACTCCCAGATGTAAATCTTATCAATTTGATGAGTTTTCTTGGCCTCCTTTTAAAGAAAATAGAGTACTTTACACAAACCAGCAGTAACTCTTGAAATAATCAGGTTTTGGAGAAAGCTTTGAGGACAATTCAAGTCCTTATGTGAGCAGGGCAATTTTGTGGAGAAATATCAGAAAAGAACGAGGCGAAAATAAAGTTAATATCCTAGCCCTGCTATGTTCCAGGTGACATTCTTGGAGACTCTGCTCACATAAAACTGTTGTTGGTTTTGTCATGCTGACTGTGTTCTTCCAGCTGTTCCTGTAAGGCTCTTCAGCCAGCTGTCTGCAGGCTGAGGGAGGAACACCAGCACTGAGTGTGGAGGGGAAAAGAAAGATGAACCAGGGATTCATCTCATCTGGCTCATCTGATCTTCCCCTGGGCTGAACCGCTGTTTTTAATTCAGTAGTCCCATTCCACATGCCTTGATGTAGTTGAGTTCTTGGGCAGCAGGACAGAGGAGGGCTCCATGAACTCTGCATGCAGCTGCTGTGCTCCAGCATACATGTGGTCTTGCTGAAACCTAGGACTGTGCAGGAAATGGGGTGGAAACGCAGGAAATGGGGTGGAAAATGCAGTTGGAGCATCTTTAATACTTTACAGGGAGGACTAGAGCAGAAATGTTTTTGTGCCCCATTTCTCCATTGTATACACTGGCAGAAGAGGAAAGAGTGTTATGGGGCTGTGCATTTACTCTTTTTCCTCCCTCATGTATTCCCTTGTGTTATTCCTTCCTCTCCTGTCCAGACTGGATGGCAAGTTGGTTTAAAGCTGCCTTCCCAAAACATACCACCACTACCCTCCTCTCCCAGTGGAAAAACTCCATTGCCCCGAGTTTTGTTGGGGGCCTGATGTTAGTGTTACTCTGAGAGGCTTTATGTATCTGATAAGCAAGCAGAGTGAAACAAGCCTGTTGGAAATTGGGTTAGATTGTGATTAAAATGGTCTTCTGAAACATTGCATTCAGACATAATGGTTGGTTTTAGGCAAATAGTACTGTATTTTGTTGTATTCCTTTTCTAGTGTGCCTTAAGAATACTTGAAAGAGTGTAGCATGTTTGACAAACCTTTCCTGTACTGTTCTGCTTGGGTTTTATTTTTTACTAGAATAAATTTTATGTCATTTATGTGTTTTGAAAGTTGTCAGTTCTTTGTACAACAGTGAAATTTGTTACAAATAATACAAGACACAGGTATTGTAGTTTAAACTGGTAAATGTGTATATATCAATACTTGATCTTGGCTTTATTTGAAGCTTTTCATTTTAAAACAGTAGATATTACTGCCTGTGGTCTAATTGTAGCTCTCTTTAATACCATAATACCTTTGAATTTGTACATTAAAAATATTAAAGAAATTATAAAAAAATTCAGACTAGCATGATTTTTTTTCCAAAATTTGGTGCTCTATATGTGCAATACAAGTAACTGGTTTGTTGTTCATTACTTGAATATTATGCAAGAAATGCACATAAAAATCTTGCCAGGCAATCAGAAACCATCCTGATTGAGTTGGTCAATATCTCCCAATAATTCTGTCCTGTAGAACATAAAGTTCTATAACCAAGTGTTTGATGAAATAAATAACTTAGGTGTTTCTTTATAATGGTATCTCGACATATTGTCCTTATTGACTGATAAGTTATCAAAAGTGAAAGAAATTTAAGTCTTTCAAATGTGGTATGGCTTTTTTCCTTACAAATGCAGTAATCTAGGATTTAAGTAGTTTTGGTGTACTTCTCAAAGAAATAATTAGTAATACATGTTAAGATATTTGAGTCTGCTTGTGTCTGGATTTCAGAATCAGCAAACGATGAGTGTGTGTTTGCATAACTTAACATTTATCAAATCAGTTTTGGTAAGCCATCCTCAATGATTGCCTTCTGTAAATATTACCAAAGTTCTTTTTTTCTTCTCCCAGGTGCTATTCAAGTATTGGGAAAGTTCAGGATGCCTTTATATCTTATAGGCAATCTATTGATAAATCAGAAGCAAGTGCAGATACATGGTGTTCTATAGGGTAAGAATGATCCAGGGTAATACAGTGATATAATTTTATGCTAATATATATAAATAAAGAATGTCAGCTTTTTAACTCTTTTGTACACTCAGAGGGACTGTAAAGCTTTTTTTGTTTATACCTTCATGTTGTCAGACTTTTCTGATTTGAAGTTTAAATAATGAATTTATATTTGCTTTCTCAATTTTTTAAAATACTGAATATGCTATGTATAGATGAATTTTACATGTCAAAATTTTCTGCATTGTTTCTGTGATTTATATATTGCCAAAATTTATTAAGGGATTGGGGCCAGGGTAGGGGGTTGTATGTGTATATTTGGGTTGTTTGTATTTTGACTTTGTCATTAATTCTCGACTTCATTAATCTTTCTATTCAGTGTGCTGTACCAACAGCAAAATCAGCCTATGGATGCTTTACAGGCCTATATCTGTGCTGTACAATTGGACCATGGCCATGCTGCAGCCTGGATGGACCTAGGCACACTCTATGAGTCCTGCAACCAGCCTCAGGATGCCATTAAATGCTACTTAAATGCAACTAGGAGCAAAAATTGTAGTAATACCTCTGCACTTGCAGCACGGATAAAGTATTTACAGGTAAAACTAATGTTTTTAAGAAGGGGGAAATGCTCTTCCAAATACACAGCAGAGGGGAGGGAAGTGACACACAAATTTAACTTGCAGTTGTTTGTGGTGTGTATAACCTGTTTTCATGTGTACTGTAAGCATATCATAGCCTGTAATATTTTATTTCTTCATTTTTAAGTGGAACTTAATTCCTTATAAACGCTATTTTGCACATTTAATCAAAGCATACTGTTTTACATCACTTTGCTTTTTTTCTTTGTATTGTCTACATTTTTAAGTTCTCATAACATATAGTGAGAATACGCACACACTATCTTTCACTCTTGTTTGCAATTTCAGAAAAAAGGAATTATGAGACCTCTGAATCCAGAGCTCATCTTTGTTCTGATTCTCACAAAGGTTTATATTCTGGTTACCCTCTTTATACTTAGCACCTTTCTAAACCCCGAAATTTTAAATCTATCCTCTCTTTAAGACATAATTAGCTACAGCATTTAGGAAGATTTCATGGACTTGCTCTTACTAAAGTAGGCTTGTGTTAAATTTGCTTTTTACATAATTTTTCCTAGGCTCAGTTGTGTAACCTTCCACAAGGTAGTCTACAGAATAAAACTAAATTACTTCCTAGTATTGAGGAGGCATGGAGCCTACCAATCCCCGCAGAGCTTACCTCCAGGCAGGGTGCCATGAACACAGCACAGCAGGTGAGAAGTTGGGTTATGTTCTGCAGGTGCCCAGCTTTAAGGGTTCTTTACAATCGGTAGTGGTCAAGCTTATTTTATTGAGCACAGGATTGGCTTTTATTTAAAAGAGGCCTTTGATTTATTTGCAGAGGGGTATTAGATCCAGAAGCTCCCTATAATGTGGGAGAAATATGGGGGTACCAATTTAGAACCTTTGTGGATTTTCATGATTTTAAAAGATTTCATCTTAAATAGAAATGCTGCAGTGGTTTAATAATCCCATGAAAGGTACACATTCCTCCATTGATGACCATATGGAAACTGATTTTTCAGTTGCTGAGATCAGCTTCAGAATACCTACTCGGCCCTTTTAATGTATGTGGGCTGTTAAAATTATAAAATTTAAAGGAAAGCATTAAGAATATATAGAACCGTATTTTTGTCTTCCTTCTGTGATTCTTAGGCTTGTAAACCTCATCATCCAAATACTGAACCTGTACTAGGCCTCACTCAAACACCAATTTCACAGCAATCCTTGCCACTACACATGATTCCTTCTAGCCAAGTAGATGACCTGACCAGTCCTGCCAAGAGGAAAAGAACATCTAGTCCAACAAAGGTATATATTTCGATGAACTGGAGCCCCCTACCAAAATTTTATGGAAATATGTACTCAAATGATGCAGCATGCACAGAATTTGTGCTGTAAATTTTAATCCTTTGGCATCAAGGTGGGGAATGTTTTTAGCAATTCTAAAAAAACATTTTTCAGTGATGTGTTTAATCAGATTCCAGTTCAGACAGGAAAAGCATAAGGGCAGTGCAGATCAGTGGCACTATACTGCAGTCGTAGCCTGATGATGGAGAGGGAGACAATCATGTCATCCTGTCTATTGCCTTTGCTTATATTTAGAATTCAAGTGTTTCATCATCATGTAATAGTGTTACAGTAGATAAAGTATTCAGTTTTAAAAGTAGCATACATTTAAGTTAATTGCATAATTTGATTTGCTTGTTTCTCGTTATGATATTAGGTATCATTAACTTTTTCCTCAGATACTGTTGGGAATGGTAGAATGAGACTTGGCGTATTTTAGTATATTCTTTGTTTATATTGTTATTCTTGAAACAATGACTAGTTCTTTCATAAGTAAGATAAAATCTAGATAGTAAAAGAAATTAGGTTGACCCTTTGATAGTCACACATTTTAATGTAATGTTTTCTCTCAGAATACTTCAGATGTCTGGAGCAGTGGCCATACAGTGTCACATCCTCCTGTACAGCAACAAATTCATTCTTGGTGCTTGACACCACAGAAATTACAGGTAGGTATGGAAGATCTTCAGAAGCTCTGATATGTTTTTTGTTCCTTTCCTTCTTCCTTTTAAGAAAATAAATGTGGAACATGTTTCAGTTTCACATTTCTGAAGTTCAGTGTGAAATACTTCCCAAATAATTCCCAGGGTGTAGTTCAAGTTGTTCTGATATTTATGGCTACTCTGGGTGAGATTAGTTCTGCAGTAAAATAAGTGATCTCCAGCAGAAACTGAACCCTTATATTGTATGAATTCTATAATTTATAAAGTAAGAACATACATCCATTAGCCCTTTTTTATTATGATGTTTTAAAGATAGATATGCACGTTGTCATACTTGTGTGCCAAGTGAGTTTTGTGAGTTGCTGTAATGTGGGGGATATTGAAAGAGGTGTAGAAGTTTTGTAATATCATCCTTTTCCTCTGAGGTAGCTTCTCATGTCAAACTACATAAACAAACAAGCACATCCTATAAAATGCAGTTACTCAAATGTAATCTGCTGCTGCTTTTCTGTCTGTCATGTCGTCTAATACAATTATATAAAAGGATAGATTTTAGTTTCGAAGTCTTATTTCAGGTATTTTTTGTTCCAATATTTTGTTGTCTCTTCATTAGGGAATGCTGTGAGCTTCAGGAGGAATTCCATATTTTGAAAATCAGGCCTAGCTGGAAACTTTTACCCATGTATTGCTGATACTGCTTTTGATCAAAGAAAAGTAGAAGGGCACACAGTGCAGAGGCAGGAGGCATTCTGATTGACTGAGCAGTGATCCCCTCAATTCCAGTGTAGTTCTTCAGCTTTTTCTTTGTCTGAACTATATTGGCTTTATTATACTGTGTAATTTCCCCCTCCTTCTTCCTCGCACCACTTTGGTCCTTCCTCAGTCATTCTTCTGGATCTCTTTCTCTCCAAGCATTCTCATTATTTCTCTCTGCTTATTTTATATCCTACTTTTTCTCCTTTTCACTTCCACCGTCTTCCAGATCCGGCTTCTCCTCTAAGCAGAGCTTAAGTAGACCTCTCTGTCTAAGAACAGTTACTGGACTTACTGGCAACAGCTTGGCCAAGTTCCAGCATATATCAATAGGAGAGCCAAAAATACGTGATAAATGAGGAGAGTGAATAAATCCTTTGTTACATCTTCTAAATCGGCCTTCCAAAAGTGGCAGTTCAGAGGCTGGATGGATATGGCATGTTATATATACATATATATATATATATATATATGTCTTATTCATTGCACTCCCCTCCAGAGGGACTTCAGAATGGAAGTAAAAGCTAATCCGGGGAGCTTGGCATGAACCATCTTTATCCTGTTTTTCAGCCATACTGTTTGACAGCAGCAGACTTACTGGTGGAATGATGGGGTGTGCTGAGTGGTTTAAAATGAATACAGAGATCAAATTTTTGGTAATAGATACTTAAATTCATCAGCTGAAAATGAGATCAGTATTGTAACTGAAGATAATTGCTCTCTGTAATTTAGTTACATTGTTTTCTGGGTTTGTTTTTTATATTTTTTGGAGAATTTTTCATGTGTGACTATAGGTTTAATTCAATTTGTGATGAACGTTATTAATAAAGGAGTAACAGCACAAAAAGGTGTTAAAATATACATAATTACGATAAGAATCCCATATAATCATATTTGAATGTAGTTTTCTTTTACAGTACCAACACACTTAATTTTAGTGTGGTAATAATAATTACGTGATCAAATAATTTAGAATCTCTTTAGTTTTAGTAACTGGTGTTAAGGTTTGATTGCAGAATAGTGTATGGAAAAATGTTTGAGTCTTCCACAGAAGTCTCACATTGTTTTCAGCTTTACAATTCTTGTCTTCATGGGTACTTTTTAGTATTGTATTCAAGAAAGTTATTAAAAAAAACCATGCAGTATTAACGATTCTGAACCACACTGCTGTTTTTTTAGCACTTGGAACAGCTGCGTGCAAACCGAAATAATCTAAATCCAGCACAGAAACTTATGCTGGAACAGCTGGAGAGTCAGTTTGTCTTGATGCAGCAACACCAGCAGGTGAGAACAAAAACATTTTTTCTCTTTTACAAAACTTCTCTCAGTAATGGTGTCTGTTGTGGTTCTTGAATTCTGAAAGATTCCTGTTGTACCGAGTTCTCACGCCTTTTGCTGCGTTATGTTAATTGGTCTTCTTTTGTATAAAGTGTAATTGTGTATTAGTGGTTGAAACATAATGGGTTTAGCTGTGTTTTATTGTAGGGCTTCCAGATAAAGCAAAAGTTTTCAAGCCACACTTTCAGACTAAAGTGAGTGGACACATCTAAAAGCAGACTTACTTGAAAAATACCAAATTGTAGTAAGCCATATTGCAGCATCTCTCTCCTCCTGTTCACTTCTCTCTCTCTCAGTGTCCAGCTTCTGCAGTAAAACACTCAAACTGAAGGGCCCAGAAGAAAAGTGTGCTGGTAGCTTTACCTTAAAAATTTACTCAGCACTTTTATGAGCATGACAGCCATCCTGGTTCTCAAAAGCAGCTGTGAAGATGTATAAAATGGGGATCGGCCGGTGCACTAAAATAAAAAACCTTGTATGATCCTTACTTTCTAAATTCCGCAGCCAATGTTCTTGTGCTTTGTTCATGTTCCATTAGATGAGACAAACAGGAGTTGCACAGGTACGATCTACTGGAATTCCTAATGGGCCAACAGCTGATTCATCACTGCCTACAAACTCTGTCTCTGGTCAGCAGCCACAGGTTGCTCTAACCAGAGTGCCTAATGTCGCTCAGCGTGGAATCCGTCCCGCCTGCCCCGGGCAGCCTATGGCTAATGGACCCTTTCCAGCAGGCCCCATTCCCTGCAGCACAGCAAGAACGCTGGGTAGTACAGACACTATTTTGATAGGCAATAATCACATAACAGAAAGTGGAAGTAATGGAAACGTGCCTTACCTGCAGCGAAACGCACTCTCTCTACCTCATAACCGCACAAACCTGACCAGCAGCGCAGAGGAGCCGTGGAAAAACCAACTATCTAACTCCACTCAGGTACAGCTTCAGTTTGCTCCTAGAGTACAGTAAGGAGGCTTCATGGGCAAGGCACTGCCAGAAGTCTCTCATTTGTAAACTCACGTTTTCTGTTCCGTAGAGTTGGTGACCTAGATGCAAATGAAACATACACTGGGTTTTGCGTTACTTTTTATTGTTAAAAATCTTTGTATTACATCAGCTCCTTTCAGGATAAAGGAACGATCATAAATCAAAGAGGGCAGTTCCACACTGCTCCGCTGCCTGCCTTTGCAGAAATGTTTCTTAAAAGGAATACTTGTATATCTTTTTGTTGCTTCTTTAATGTGAAATGTCATGACTTTGATTTTCATGTAGGAGAATGTGCATATTTCATGGGAAACTGAATGTCGTCGTTATTTTTGACATTATGTTGTTGCCATGATGTAATCATTACCATATTTTGTTGGCATACGATCTTTCCAAATTGATGTCTAGCACTCAGTACCACAGAGTTACTTACAGAAAAATACTTCAGTGCCAGTAAAAATCCATAGGGATTGAAGTGTGTAAGGATGTTCATGTACATGTGTTAGTATTGAAGATGGAGCTTTTTATAAATTCCAGCCTAATTGTCTCTCTTCCAAGACACGCCTTTTGGATGTAATGAGGAGCTCTATAGGAAGATGCCCTGATGGTTTAATTCACTTTTACCAGATGGGTTATGCAGTTGATACAATATTGTTTTCTTCCTCAAAACATGCATTTCTTGCTCAATTAATATTGCATGTTACTTTAATGCTGATGAATTGAGAGTAGGCTTTAGTACAGACATACAGAGATACTTAACAGCACATAACACAGCAAAGGCTGGGAAGACAGTAAAACATCTTGTGTAAAACATGGTTATTCAAAACTGAAACAGTGCTAGGATTTGTAAAAGTTTCCACTATATAAGTAGTACTGTTTACATGATTTATAAACATGGCAGGGGAGTGTGGAAACCTGCTCACCTCACTACCTCTTGCTTGAATTAGAATTCACTTTTCTGCTTTCTCTGCATGAAAGAAGTTTTGCAGTTGGTAGAGGGGTATCTGCTTCATGTTGGGTATCTGTTGTGCTAGTTCCATAAAGTAGGCAAGTAATAATGACAGTAGGGGTTAGCCACTTTCCAATAGGAGATGATGTTTTTGGAAAGGCTGGGTATCTGCTGCAGGGGAAGCTTGTGGTGCCATTCCCTCTACCCATTGCATCTTTGTTTTGCATGTGTTCAGAAAACAAGGTCTCAGCAGAGTTTCTGAGTCTGTAACATTCTCCACGGGTACCAAATGAACTCTTGATTTAAAGAACTATTTATCAGTAATTAGGCTACATAGAGGAATTAAGAAATTGCATATACAGGTGCGTAATGCAGTTTGTAATTAACAAAAACATTTTGTCTATAATATGTGTAGCAACACTTCTGAAAGACAAGTGAAAACCAGACTAGTAGGAAACTCCATCACAGCTGGGGCCCTGCAAAGTGGATCCTTTCCAAAAATCTCAGTTACAAGTAAATATAAAAATGGTTTCTTTCACCAAGTTTTTTACACTGGCTCAAAGCTAAGGAATCTTTTAAACATCTAACAATGTAATTGTAGGTTTAGGAATTTATAATGGAATGTTTAACACCATAGTTTTTACCCTGAAGTCAGCTATGTAAACATGAGCTTTGCAGTCATTGATACGGACCATTTATTAGGAAACTGAGTTCTTTGCGTGGCACAATTGATCTGGGCTATTAATGTCAAGGCTTAGGTTTTCGATGTGGTGGTGTTTCAATTGTGTCCAGTTAATGATCAATAGCAGCATTTTTTTAAAATATCCGTGTCAGATACTAGCAAGAGACTGTGTATTTTCATTGCTGTGTATCAGTAGGCTTCTAAAGTTGCAAGTGAATGGAATTCACTGACTTCTACTCATTTAGAAAGCGGGTGGTTATCAGTGGAGTCAAAATGGTTCGGTTGCCTTACTTTGATTCATACTCTCTTCTTTTTCGTTAAAATCAACTCAGGTACCTGAGCCTTCTGTCTGCTCAATAGCAAAAGAGGAGTGTGTGAGAAAACAGTTTAAAATCTGATTTCTGAAAGAAAAACTACTTGAATCTGCATAAAGGCTTTGGGCACAGAACAGTGCAGATCGCTGGATTTAAGTGACAGAAAAAAGGGAGAAGTTGCAAAGGCTTGTTTGGAAGAGTAGCATGAGCCTTCTTCTATTAATACCAAAACTGATGTGCCTTGGTGATTCTTAAATGTCTTAAGAATTTGAAGTCATCTCTTTAAAAGTTTTTTCTTCAGGATGGAGAAATGGATGCTTGTTCATGTGAACTTTACACTCTTAGACTTAACAAGAATGTATTGTCAATGCATATGTTAATTTTTATTCACATTGCATTAATTGTCAGTTTTAGTCGGTTTTGTACAGATTTTAGTAACTGTATAGGCAGTGTAACATTTTATAACAGGTCTCTTCCATAGCATTCTGGCAAATTTTTCTTTGTGAAATTTGAGTGTTGTAATTTAATCACGTTACAGAATTCATGGTGAGAGTTTCATGTGAATGCTTAAGTTTGCTGTTCATGTGACTTTTGCTGCATTAGAATAATGGCTATAATTCCATCAAATTTGGGGGCAAAGTCTGGGGGAGAGTTTTTTGTTGTTGTTATCATGTGTTTGCGTTTTTTTAAGTGTTGCTGCATCTCTCTTGCGTTACTTGTGTCTGGTTTTGCACTTAGTTCTAGCTTGAGGGTTTGTAAAGCCAGTGGAGGGCTTTTTTAATATTCAGATATTTACTGTACGTGATCATTCCAGTTGAGATTAAATTCTAATTTCATTCCTTCCTTCATAGGGGCTTCACAAAGGTCAGAGTTCACATTTGGCAGGTCCTAATGGTGAACGACCTCTCTCTTCCACTGGGCCTTCCCAGCATCTCCAGGCAGCTGGCACTGGTATTCAGAATCAGAATGGACATCCTGCCACGCCTAGCAATTCAGTGACACAGGGGGCTGCTCTCAATCACCTCTCCTCTCACACTGCTACCTCAGGTGGACAACAAGGCATTACCTTAACCAAAGAGAGCAAGCCTTCAGGAAACACATCAGCAGTGCCTGAAACAAGCAGGCATTCTGGAGAGACACCAAACAGCACTGCCGGTGTAGAGGGACTTCCTAATCATGTCCATCAGGTGACGGCAGATGCTGTTTCTAGCCCTAGCCATGGAGATTCTAAGTCACCAGGTTTACTTAGTTCAGACAATCCTCAGCTCTCTGCCTTGTTGATGGGAAAAGCCAATAACAATGTGAGTACTGGAACCTGTGACAAAGTCAATAACATTCATCCAGCTGTTCATACAAAGACTGAGAATTCTGTTGCCTCCTCACCATCTTCAGCCATTTCCACAGCAACACCTTCTCCAAAATCTACTGAACAGACTACCACAAACAGTGTTACCAGCCTTAACAGCCCTCACAGTGGACATACAGTAAATGGAGAGGGGTTGGAGGACTCTCAGAGCCCCATGAAAGCAGATCCTCCTCCAATTAGCCACAAACCTAGTCCTCAGATCATACCATCAATGTCGGTGTCCATATACCCCAGCTCAGCAGAAGTTCTAAAAGCATGTCGGTAAGTGCTAGAAATCTTATATACAGAGAGCTTATACAACATAACCTCCAGTGCAGGGAGCATGTGCCGTGTTGAAATTGCTTAATTCATGCTTGCATAACAAGTAACGCATCGTGTATGTTGGTGAAATCATCGTGCTGTGGGTTTAGCTCGATATGTTTTGAACATTGACTTTGCTTCTCGCCCTTTGGTATTGCTGCTCATATGTTAAGTAAGGCTGGGCTGGTCTGTGGCAGCTTGGTGTAGAACTGTGGTGAGTGTAGCACCGTCTTAAATATTGTTTAGGAAAAAATATCACTAGTTCTGTTTATCTTGCGTTTGAGTTTACTGAGGATATGGCTGACAAATCCAGTAACTGGTGCAGGTTGCACATGCATTCTTTTAGGTTTTGAATGTTCTAAAAGTCTGTTGTAACTGCATTTGTTGAGCTGGCTTTTTCTAATTGAAAGACTTCAGTAGCATTTACTTCGTCAGGCATATGCAGTCATTTCTTCTTAAATGGAATTACAGTATTTCATAATATTCAAGAGTTGATGATAAAATTCAAACGCAGATCTGGGACTGCCTTTTTCTCTAGGTGGTTCAGCAGCTGCCTGACATAAACCAGGGTGGTTTTCAAGTGAAGTTGTTTGCTGTTCAGGATGACAGAGGTTGGTGGGTTCTTCTGGATAACTAAAGGGAAAGGTGGCGTGGACATACCAGGAAGGTGTGATGCACTTGCAGCCAGTCCCTGTGTCCTCTTGTCAGGCTGGTCTCAATACTCCCTTTCCTCCATGCTGGATCACCTGTCCCTCCTTGCTTTGGTATCCACAATTATCTTTTCTGGATAACCCTAGTCCCTATTTCAGGCCTTGTGTTTTCCCGCTATTTGTGCTTCCTTCCCCATAGATTTGTTTCCATGGTAATTATTTCAGGTCCACTTTTAATTCAGAAACTTGTCAACACGGATTTCTATGGGAAACACAGTTTCAGTGTGGGGAAAATAGAGTGGAAAAGTTGTGGAATCTTGTTCCAGATAATTTGAATCTGATGTACAGATTACCAGATGGCCAGAGCAGCTCTCTCTTACTGAATAAAGATGTTTTTGAGTTAGAAGATGCGCAACATATCAGACTTCTAAAAGCCTAAATAAGAGTTTTAAAATAGTTGGGATATTGAAATATTTTAAAACATCAGTTTGGACAATACTCAGTTTCTCCTCAAAAGCTTTGAATTTTTTCTCATGAAACTTTGGCTACTATAGAGAATATAGTAGAAAGGTCTATTTTAAACTAAAATTTGACCACTGCATCTAATGGTTACATCAATATGTTTTTATTTCTAGCGTTTACATGATTTGCCTTCTTACAGAAGAAAGACTTCTGAAATAGAGACATATCAGTAAATATCAGATAAATTTATTGCTTCAGAATGTATTTTCATGTGGTTTAAGGCTTAATTTCAGCATTGTTTGGATTTTTTTTCTTTTACTTGTATAGAGGTAGTTTGTTGGTGCAATTCAAGTACTTAGATAAGGAACAACAGCAGCAATGTAGATGTCGAAAATTATGAATGTTAAAAATCAGTCAATGTTCAGTGCTGGTATTAAACTATTAAAAATATTTTTTTCTTGATACAAGTAAGTCACACAGATTTAGTCTGTCATTACAAATCAGTGTCCTCATTGCAGTACTGCTAAATAATCACAGAATGTTGTGGTGGGAGATCCAGCAAGGGACATCTGGAGACCATCTCATCCAGCCTCCCAGCTCACAGTAGGGCCAGCTAGAGCACGTTGCTGAGGACCATGTCAAGCCAGGTTTTGAATACTTCCAAGGATGGAGTCTCCACAACCTGCCTGCACAAGCTGTTCCAGTGTTGGGTCGCCCCTGAAGTTAAAAAAAATTTGTTTTCCAACAAATTTGTACCAGTGCAAGGGGTTTTTCTTGTCCTGCTTCAGGACTTAGAATCACAGAATATGCTGAGTTGGAAGGGACCCATCAGGGTCATCGAACCGAGCTCCTGGACCTGTGAGGACACCCCAAGAATCCCATCGTGTGCCTCAGAGCATTGTCCAAACTTGGGCATTTCCCATTGTCTGAAGTTCCCAAGATTCCTTTTGGCCCATTTCTCCCAGCTTTTGGTGTCCCCCGAGTGGTCTCACGGCCATCTGGTGTATCAGCTTGTCCCTCAGTTCTGTACCAGAGGTGGCTTTTTTTGGTAGTGATGGTTTCAACATCTACAGCTTGAGCACAGGAGCTCTTTGTGTGGTGGATTCTGCTTTAGAAACGCAGCAGTGAGTTACGAGTCTCTCACGTGGCAGTGCAGATAATTTTGACTCCTCAAGGGTATAAGTTTTGGTTCATCTTATGTTTCAGTTGAGTTACAGGTGTATTGGTGTCGCTTTTTGTCTTTAGTCAGTAACCTTGAATCATTTTAGATCAGATGCATAAGAGATAAGGGCAAAAAGTGGGGCCAGCCAGGAGAAAACCTGGCAGTGATTGTGCAGATTTACACGGTGTTTTCTCAAGTGTCTTCATTGCTGGTAAGGCAGGACGGCTCAGAGCATGGAAGGCTGGGTTGTAGAAGTTCAGATAATGTTTCTTAGCAGTGACTTCTGACAAAGATACGACACTGTAAGCTAAAGTGGTGTGGAAATGCAGTAAATTGAGCCACCTTTGCAGTAGCCAGTGGGCTGTGGCAGAGGAGAGTGGGGGACTGAAGGCAATAATACCTAAAACTGCTGCAGCTAAATCTGCCAGCATCTCTGGAGCCTCTGCTAGCAGGGGGCCTGGAACATAATTAGCTTTTCAAATTCACATTTAGTGCTTACTGCTCGCAGCCTTCCCTGTGTAAATTGTCTCAAAGTCCTTAGATTTTTCTAGGTAGTCTTTGGAGAGATTTGCCTGCTTTCTCAAAAAAAAATATTTTATTTGAAATCCTAACAGGCTGAGGAATTGAAATGACCATTTAGAACATTGCAGTTTCTGTAGCCACATCTTACAGTTGTCACTGTTTGTGAAAATGTTACCTAAGATACCTTTAAAGTTCACAGAAATCCCTTTAATCATAAGCATGTGTTTATTGAATGTTTTGGGTTGTACTCTGCTGTTTTCCATACTGAACTGTGTTTACTGTTCTTTTAGTTGGAGTGTTACCTGTATTTTTCTGTGTTGGAATTTTTACCATCTCAATATATTTTACTCCAAAATCTTTGATTTGGGATATATATATATGTATGTTTGCTGTATTTTATATAGCAAAGTGTGGTGGTATGGAGCACTACTCTTTTTGATGTTAAAAAATGGTATAAAAGCATGTTTATATCATTCTACCAAAAACACTGCATCTGTTACTGTGATTGAGAGTTACTAGTTTCTAATGTTGTGGGATTTGATGACTAATACTGATCCATGGTATAGCACTCTGTAGCTATCTGTTACCAAGATAAATTTCCTAAAAGAGAGAAAGAGTCTATAGGGAGCTTATTTTGTCATCTCTCAAATATTAAGTCTTATTACAATGTTAATTTCCAAGTGACACTTCTGCACATTCATAAAAATTAACAGCTTAACAGCTTTTTTTTTTAATTGGGACCATGTATTTTTTCTTGCTGGTAGAAGTATAAAAATAGCTTGGCTGTCTGGTGTTAGGATGAATGCATTGCAAGTAGGCATAAAATAAACTGTTACAGACTTTTAAGTTCTTTCCTGAAGTTTAGCTGATCTGTCTCCAAAATTGGCATGTAGCTTTCTTGGGAGAGTAATGGAAAGTGTATCCCTCTATTCAAACGTTGCATTTTGATGGATGTAGTACACTAGTTTTCAAGCTTTTTATGGGTGAGATCTGCAGCTTGTGCTAAGTAGGAAAATATAGAGCGTTTTTACTACTAAAATCTTAAGTCAACTTTTAGCACAAGGCTTTGCTTTTGTGCTCATTGATGGAGTTGTTGTATTCCCAGTGACAGTTCATTTCCAAGATAAAGGGAAACTCATACAGGTGTTTCACTTGGGTTCATGTAGTCCTTATGTTTTACCAGGCTCACAGAGTCATAACTTTTCAAGGGAGGTAAGCTAATACTTTGCCCTGTGTAGTTTGCAGACAGCTCAGAAAGTGTTAGATGTGCCTTTTTTCTTTTCTTTCTTACTGAGTAGGGATTGAGAGCTCCCTCTTCAGCCTGTCTGCACCTTCATTCAGCAAGGCAGAGAGGACTTAGAAGCTGGCTAATAAGGAAAGATGGGCAGTGGTAAAAGTGGAGGAGAGACCTGGTGTTTTTTAGCAACTCTGAGATCAAAAAATTGCATAGTCTGGGCTGGGACTGCTTTTGCAGGTTTAGGCACAGGATCTCTCCTAGTCAAATGATGCCTCCTGGAAACTCTCTGTATGTCTGCTAATAATAACAACAAAAGATTGAGAGAAATGTAGTGGGTCTGACAACAAGGTTAATTTTTAGGATAAGCTTTAAGTGTAAAGGCAGCCAGGCTGTTTCCCATATGTGAAAATTCAGTTGTGCTCATTATTCCTGTAACTCACCTTTGCTGGGGCTGGTTATCTGTGAGGGAGAAGGTTCTGTCTGCATGCTTTTTCCTAATAATAAAAATAACTATATAATACAAACACTATATAATATATTAATAGTGAGGTTTTTTTCCTCTGCCTTACATGCCTGACAGTCTATACACATAAATTTGAGGACTGAGCAGCTGATTAGGGCTTGCTTTGTTTTAATATTTGTGGAGTTTGAGGATGTACAGGCATGCACATGACAGCTCTGGAGCTGCAGAATTGTCATAGGTGTTGTGTGCATGATTGATACAGGGAAAAATGTCTGGGTTGGAGACTATTGAAAGATAACTTTCTGAAAGCCCTGCTTATTTGCAAAATAATCAACATTTATACATAGTAGAACAGAAGAAGTTTATATACTAATATATCAGATACTGTGAACTTCAGTGCTTCATGTTAACCCTTATTTTAAGATAGAGTAAGGTAATGCAAAAGCAAAGAACTGAAAGAAGCTCCCATAGTACTGGGTCCATTTGGGTGCCATCTCTGTAAGTGGTGCTTTGAGGCTTAAAACTGAATTTGTGACCAAAAGTGTTGATTTTTAGAATTATTGTAAAAATTGCAGGAAAGCTATCCATGACAGAACACTTGAACATAATAATTTGATTTCTTTTTTATCTTTAAAGGGGAAAAAAAAAAAACCAGACAAAAAAAAACCCAAACACTTTTGCTGGAAAGAACTTCATAAAGGGGTAAAGGGGAGTTGTCCTGTAGTATTAGTTTTTATATATTGGAGCTGCACTGTATTGGGCCTTAAATGTATTCATATATGTCAGTTGTTACATACATACTCTTTTTTTATTTGATATATTCAGAAAGACATTCTGGCTTCATCTCCAATGTGGGTAATTATATTCTGATATCTTCTGGCATATTCTTCTTGCTATGCTTACTTAATACAATCTGTTGCTCTGTTGTCTTGTTGGTGTTCTCTTGGGAAAAATAGACATTTTGACAGGTAGGAACAGGTGGATGTGGCTTTTTTTAATAGCTGGAGCATAAGATTAATAATTTTATTTTCCTCTTTATTCTGCATTGGGCTCTGTTTACTAATGCTTACTTCAAAACCAGAGTGTTTATGTTACTTTTAAGTCGCCTTGAAATTCTTCAGAAGTCTACTTGTTAAATAATCTATTTCATCAAATGCTTGTTGAAAAAAAAGCCTTGTCTAAGAGAAGACAATTTTTGCATCTTTCAGACCTTTCAGGTTTATTTGTGCTTGGAGCACAAAAGACCTGGAATTAGTAGCAGTTTGTGATTAAGTAATGCACAAGAGTTGATTGACTACAACTGACCTACTGCAGGACAGTGAAGTGCAGGATAATGAAGTTCCTTATCTCACAGGAGGGATTTTATCGGGAGGTAACATGGTAATGCTGCAGCAAAAACTGACCTGTGAATGTTGCTTGGATTTTGTGTGTTGCTTAAGAACAGAGGAGCATCAGAGATACAGAAGTCTGGTGTTTTTTAAGGTGGAAGGAATGTATTACAAAAGGGGTTCAGAAGTCATGCATTGCAATAGAATAAAATTGGAATTAGACAGAAATAAATGCTGGGAACTGTAATTTTGTTTTATGTAAGCAAGTGTTGTCTTAATAGAAGCTGCTCAAGTGAAGCCATTAGGTGAAGGGAAATGCTTTGTATTATAAAATGCAAAACACGTGCCAAACAGAAAACTCCATTTGATTCATCTTTTATTGGGTGTGAATAGATTGTCTGGTCTGTAGGAACACACTTTGTAAACGTTTTGTTTTGCCAGAGACTAAAGTGAGTACTTAAGTAGGGCAAGATAATTGCAGAGGCTGAAAAGTTTCTTTATATCCATCTCCCTCGGTGTGAATGTTGAGGGAATATTTCACCGAGCCTTATTCTGTTCATGGCATGAAATGAGGTTGTTCAGAGGCTGAGGAGGGGTCAGGTGTAGGGTGCTGGCATAGCCATTAATGCTTCTACAAGGAGCTTCCCTTGAAGGGCCAGACAGTGTCACTGAAAAGCCACAAGGAACTGAGAAATGCAGGAGCTGAGCTACTGACTCCACTGGGCAAAGCTCATTAGGGTGCTGTTCTGGAGAACAGTGGGGTGGCAGATGTGCTCATCTCCTTAAACTGTTGTTGGGAGAGTAAGGATGAAAGGGAATTTGAGGAGGTGATTCTGGGAAGTGCAAGTGTGATTTGGTTAGTCTTTCCTACCACTAAAACTGATTGCAACAGTAAATTTTAAGGTGGTTATAAAACAACTAAATTACTGTGCTTGGTAAACTGTTTACATAGTAAACTAAATTTCTTTAAGCCTCTGAGCAAATTAACAGATAAAAGGGTGTAATATTAAATTAATTATGCTTCCTGAGATTCCTAGAGAAAATCTCCTGTTGACATCATTGCAAAACCCAAAAAAAAACCAAAAGAAACCAACACAACCCCAAGTAATTTTTGAGCATAAATGAAAACCATGTGATCACAATAAGAAAATATGCTAAGAATAATTGCTCTGAGTTTGTCATTAGAAAAGCTGATTGTTAATACATGGGGAAGGGAAGAAGAGTGTGCTGCTTTGTCTGGTTGTGTATCAGGTTTCCTTAAAGAGACTTTTATCAAAAGCTCTTTTCTGTGCTCTTAGAAATGTAAGTATCATTTTCCTGTGAGCAATCCTTCTGAAAGGAGAATTAATGAAACATTATCACAAGACTTGAGATTTAACACTCGAGCTGTTTATTTCTGCTGAAGTGAAACCAGCTGATTTCTTGCTCAGTGTTTCAGCTGGTGCATCTCATTAACATCCTGGAGGAGGGATAAAAATCCAGAATCCCTTGCAGTTAGGAGAGTCTACCAGTTGTGCTTGCTGAAACCAATCCGAGCTCAAGTCCCTCCTTTAATCTGTATAGAGGAGTTCCAGGACTGACTTGTTTTGTTTCTTATAGAAGACATAAGAAATATTTTTGTTATTATTTTTTTTTCCTCATTATTTATTAGAGCTCATTCACATCCTTGAAAGAACAGGCAAAGCTCCAAACAAAAGTTTTGTTTGGTAATGACTTAGAAAGTGTGTAGGATCCTCAGAGAATTCTGAAGAACCTGGCTGGGCACCTTTGTGTCAGCGGGAAGTTGCTGTTGTTGTTTTTATGGTGATGTATGGAAAGGCTAATTTGAAAACTCTGAAGCATTTTTGAACATAAAGCTTTAATTTGGCTTAATTGGGGAAGGGAAATGAGAGGTGTAGGTTTGATGGTGATGTACGTTGAAAGGGGCTAATAAGCTCTAGTAAATCAGCCAGGAACTCGCTGGTTTGAGAACTCTTTGGTCTGGAAGAAAAGACCCAAAGTCTGTTTGAAGGGAAAGTACTTTGTGGGTAAGGAGCTGGATTAAATTTTTGTTTTGTCCTTAAAAACAAGGAGAGCAACTCTTGTTTTATAGGGAATTTTCTTTACCAGTAAAGGACTTTTTTGAGGCAGACCTGCTCAGTTGTTCTAAAGGCACTTTGCTTCTGGCATGTGAACTGTGCCGTAGCAAAAGTTTTAAGAAAAGAAAAAATTGAAATACTGTTATTTCACAAGCTAAACCCTGCTTAGATAAGAGATTCTGTATTGTTCAAGAGGCAAATACAGAAATCTACAGATGGAAGCAGAATTATCTGGGAGTAAAAAACCATAAGAAAGATCTATAGCTTAGTGGAGAAGGCAGGTGTATGAAAATGTTTGGTGGCACTTGCTATAATGCTTTTCTTACAGAAGTCATTAACGTGATTCTGTTTGTCTTACAGCCTAAGAGCAACGTGATTAGCAAATGAAATGGAAAGGAAAGATGTTAAAGTCATTAAGAAAAGAAAAAAAGGAACATTACTTCTTACATAACATGTAATTAACCTATGAAGTTCCCTGCCAACCTGTACTATTGAGGTCAAAACCAGAACTGAATTCAAAAACAATTAGAAATACATTTGCATAATGAGAAAATCCACAATTCTATTGTAGGATTTTCTGTAGGTTTAACATGAAAGATTTCTGGGAGTGTTGCCAGCATAGTACCTGGTTGAGACAGGCTAAGGTAGACAATTGTATGATAAACAGGTTGTATAATTAATTATCTGGCATTACTTGCATTTAAACATAATGGAGGCTTGACTTGATTTCTTTATACTCCCTTTTGAGAGCTTCTCTGTCTCTCTCCTGGCTACAGAAGGAGCTTGGGGAGGTTGAGCCTTGGAGAGCCCAAAATGGGGTGTTGTGTGTAACCACCTCCTTGCAGGGTGATGGGGATTGACAGGTGTTTTTCTGTGGTTTTGTAATTACTCATGGCGTGAAAGCAACTGATTGTATCTACTAATGACGAAGGGTGGGTATTCCTGCTTTGAGTGAGGACTGGGTCAAGGAAGTGCAGTGCATCCCAGTGCTACAACCGATTCCTTCTGCAGGCCCATTTTAAAAATGTCTTGTTCATTCTTATTTGTAGATTAATTAGTTCAGATAGAATTGAGATAGAGTATCAAGTAAATCCACAGTTCCTTGTGTTCATTTCAAATGTGGTTTTTTATTGGGGGAAGAGAGGGTATTAATTTTGTTCTTCAGAATAACTATAATCTCTTGAGCTGTAAAACCTTGTTAATTCTCATAAAGCTAATCCTCAAATAATAATTTACTGAGACTGCCTTCACAACAAGAATAACTGCTTAAGCACAAATGATTGTAACTTACTCTGTCTCAACCTGTAAATTGTACTGAAAATCCAAATGTATGAATAACTGGAAATTGTTTAGGAACTTTTCATCATCATCAAAAAGTCATAATCTCTCAATTGAAAACAAAAAAAGGCAATTATTTTCAAGAGTACTGAAGCTGAGAGTTCTAGAAAACACAGATGATGTTTGGAAGAGGAAAAACTGTAGACAAGAATGAAGAAGAAGAGACACAAAGACCGCCAATCCTCCTGACTGCACAGAACCATTAGAACTGTCGGTAGAGGCAAGAGAGATAGTTTAGTAAATATTTTTGTTCAGTGCTTGGGAAAAAGGCAGATAAAATGTTCACATCATGGGATGTACTATAACACACTCCTTGTTTTCATGATTTTCAAGGAGAAGGTTAAACAGTTATACTTAAATCTGGCATTTTTAAGGCAGAGGCCCAGATAACATATATTCACGAGCTCTGAAAGAGCAGGCCAGGGAATTGTTTATCCTTCATACTGATTTTTTTTTTTAGTAGTTCTTGGAAAACAGGAAAGGTTCCAGACGACTTGAAGAGCGTTATGGAACTACTTTCTGAGAAATAGACAGAATTTTCTCAGTCTGACATTAGGCTTGAGTGAAATAATAAAGCTATTGAGGTGATTAATAAATTAAAAGAATGGTAATTAATGAAAATGATTCTTCATTCTTGAAAAATAGGGTTTATTGTGTAAACTTAAATATTCTTGATGTACTTAAGAGTTTTAATAATAAAACAGAGTTAAAATTGGTTCAGCTTTGTAACACAAGTCACTCTAAGCTTGCATTGTATTGTTTTTCACTCAGATGGGGTGATGCAAAGTCAACACAAGCACCTAAGAAGTGTTTAGCAACTACTTGATAACTTCCATGTAACTGTACATGTTTCAGTGGTACTGCCTTGGATCAGATTTTGGTCTTTTTTTTCATTTAGTTTTTAATGGTAATGTTGGGCTCCTACAGGGGAGTCTCTAAGGCTGGAGCTGTAGTCCACCTTCCTGTGGGGCAGGGACATCCCAGCTGCATAAGAAGCTGCAGTGAAGATAGTAAACTTGAGGGAAGAGGTGGGTGAAGGCATCATCTCAGGCTAAGCCATCAGTCTCCACTTGTCAAGATATTCCTAGATATTATTAGATTATTTGTGCTACTCCTTGGTAAAATCACAGGCTGGGGAGTGAGTGCTGTGTAATGGAGGGGACAGACAACTATTGTGAATCCAGCTGTGTCACACCTGTGCCCCTGATCAGCTGTGTGTTTTGGTACAGCCAGAGGGGAAGTTCTTGGAGACTGAAGGCTGTAATCTTTCTAGAAGGTGTGGGAATGTATCCTAGAAAGCAGTAGAATAGGAAAAAAAGGAGTGTTTTAATGAATGTGATGACTGATAATTCAAGAGATCCCATGATTACATTAAATAATCCCAAGTAGCCAGTGATAGGGCGAGAGCACACAGTCTTAAGCTTTACCAGGGGAGATTTAGGTTGGACATTAGAATTTCTTTGCAGGAAGAGCAATTAGACATTGGAACAGACTACCCAGGGAGGTGGTGGAGTCACCATCCCTGGAGGGGTTTAAGGGAAGGCTGGATGTGGCACTCAGTGCCATGGTCTGATTGACACATTGGTGTTTGGTCACAGGCTGGACTTGATGATCTCAGAGGTCTTTTCCAGCCTAATTGATTCTGTGAAATCGAGGTACCTGTTTCATCCATAGTGGTTGCTGTTACTTCAAAGCATGGCAGCAGTTTGGGTTTGGTCCTCAGGGTGAAGCACTTGCATAGTTGTTGCTTTTGCCCATGGACTGAGAGCTGCAGCTGTGGCTCAGGACAGGCTGCACTTCTGAGCCAGACAGCTGCTCCTTCCTTCTCTTCCCACTGCGGGAATGAAGGGTGTTCTCCTGCCTGCGCAGTCCAGTGCCAAGCCAGTTATCTCTGGAAAGCCAATTAAAATGAATAAAGCCTGTCCTCTTCGTTCCTCCGTCACGGTGTTGTAGGTGACTGGGTATCCGGTTTCTTTTTGGGATGTAAATCAGGCTTGTTTTGTCTTGAGCAGTACATTTGTTGCCTCTTTCAGCCAGTAAGAAATCCTCTCACAAAAACTACATTCTTGAAACTGAGATAAGTGAGATTTTCATCACAGTTGCTGTCTTTCACTTTATTTGCACTGGCCATAGTTCTGTATTTCCAGAGGTGAAGGCTGGCAGTGGATACTCACACTTCCATTTCAGATGCTGGTAGCAAGTATTTTTAGTACTTCTGTAGTGTTTTTTATAATTCCTATTGCTCTGTTTGGCACACTATCAATTACAGAATTATTCTTTAATAGCTCTCTTGCATTGTTATTAATAGTAAGTTATTCTGATTCATACTAAAAAAAAAAAAAGATGATAGAGTGAAGCTGGTCTGTTAAAGACTACTTTAAAAATTCTACCCATCTGTTTCCTGTGTCACTTGAATTATGAATGTTTTGCTGTCTCAGCTTTGCTTTCCTTTGTCCCCCTTCCTCTCTTAAAATTTCCACAGAGGGTTTTAGTAACTTAATAGGAAATTACAGCATGCAGTTGGTAATATCAGCTTCAGGTGCTGGGTTTGAGATACCTTTTTTCATCTGATCTTTTCCTCTCTACTGTTCTCCATCTCCCTTGCCTTTTTAGACCTGTAGTTTTTCTAAGTTTACAGAAGTAAGTCCCGCTAGTTCTGAGCAATGCCTCTTTCTCCTCAAGTTCAGTGTTTCTCATCTTTCTTGCCTCAGAAATTGCCTGTGAACTGTTTATCAACACAAACTGAGTTTCGTCCATGTTCTCTTTTATTTTTAATACTATGCATTTGCTTTCATTGGTTTTGTTTTTTTCAGTGTGGTAATGCAGAGTTTATAGTAACTTGTAATATGTGCTATTTGGATTATGGTTTCACTTTCTAAAGATGGTCTGAATCTCAGATTGTTGCAGCTGTGGTCAATAAATTTCTCTGTGCTGGTGATTTTATATTACCTTGTTATTTTGGCGTTCTTTTTTTGTTTGGTTTTTGGAGGTTTTTTGTGTATGTGAGGGCAATTGGGTCTTTGCAATGCTCCATCGGACATTAAGCATGGTCAGTGATTTCTTTTTTGCCTTGTTTGGTGGTGCCTAATCAAAGCTTCTGCATTGCTCTTTGACTCCCTTTGAAGTTACACTCTGTTCTGGCATTAGACTCACCTAGCACAAGGAATAAGCTGTCTGGTGTTTTGGCAGATGTGCTTTGGAGGAGTTGTTAAATATGTCTCTGTCTATGTTGCTCTGACCTTCTGTCAGAGGAGAGCAGTGTCAGAGTTACAAAGCTTGGCACATGCTCTGAACGGAATGGCTGACTTGGTTTGTTGTGATGGCCACCAGTTTTTGGGGATACTTTTCTTTGCCGCAACCTGGGGTGCATGAGATGTTTTCTCATTGTCTTTAAAGTGCTTGTCATAACAATCAGTCTGATCTGATCTCAGCTCAAGCCCCAAGTCCACCTTGGGGTTGTGGTAACACAATTTTAAGCTCTCACCTGCAGCATCCAGCTCTACAGTGTTTCTCAATGCAGCATCACAGATTCTGTTTTAGAGACAAGCTCTGTTGCTGAGAGTTTCATCTAAGAGAAGTCACCCCTGAGTTCTGCTGAAGACTCTTGTTACCAGAACAACATTTTTTGTTTAGCCAATGAGTTTTATAAAGACACATGACTAAATTATGCATTAGTAACATCCCGTTTTTTGAGATGTAACAACAGTTAATGAATCAAGTGAGGTTGGAACAAAGATTTGAATAGTGTTTAGCTGGAAGAGTTTTGAAGTAGTTGAGTCATTTTTAACAAAATGTAAGGAGTGGTTTTGTCAGTAAATACTTTGCTGGTGATGGTGAGTGGGCACTGACTCTAGGCTAGGCTTAGAATGAGATTTTTCGGGTCATCTGTTACCGGAGAAGTTACACCTACAGTGGGTTATCCACAGCTGGAAACACAGTGAAAGGCTGCAGATACAGGCAGTGATGATCTCACTGAAGTTACACAGAAGGGTCTTGACACAAAACTCTCTTGGAGTGGGGCTTTTTCTCTGTTGCTCAAAAAAAATGGATTATGCAGAGATGGCTCTTCTTGGCTCCTAAATGTGTAAATCAGGGAGGCGTAGGTGGTGGTTCAGTTCTGTGTCTGTGCTGTAGTTGTAGTTGGGTTTTGTGACTCAGCAGGTTTTTTTGGCTGAGACATTGTCATTTTCTGACTTTTGCTCTGCCACAGTGCTCAGCACCGGACTGCGCCACCTCAGCTCCTGTGAAATGATCATCCACCTGATAAGGTTCTTCTCTATTTCTAGTTGAAACCTGCTTTTTCTGTTAAATTTTGTCATTTGCTTGTATTTAAAATGGCTGTATTTCTACCTAATAGCAATGATCTTGTAGATTTGGCAGGCAAAGTGGGAATAATTTTGAATAATAGCAAATTATATGCTGAAAATTCTTGATTAAAATGTATGGGCTTTATTTGCATCTTCAGTTACGGTTTCTCCTTATACAACATTACATTACATAGGAGATTGCACTAATATGTATTTGTTTTATTTGTCAAGCATTGACAGAGGCAGCTCTTCTTTCCTTTTAGGAATCTGGGTAAAAATGGCTTATCTAACAGTAGTATTCTCTTGGATAAATGCCCACCTCCACGACCACCGCCTCCACCATACCCTCCCTTGCCAAAGGACAAGCTGAATCCACCTACACCTAGTATTTATGTAAGTAAATCTAGTGGCAGAAGTACATTACTGCCTGTCTTTTGTAATTGTTTGGATATCTGGATTATATAATGTTATTATTTTAAAGAAGTGCTATTCGTCTAATTACAGTGCTCTCCAAACTAGTATACAAACAGGAAAAATGCTAACCTTAAAGAAAATCTTGAGACGTAGTTTGAATCTTGAATTAAGAATTTCAGTAAGCAAGGAGAAAAATGCTTCAGATTTCTTTTGATTTATTTTTTTATACTCAAAATGTTGGCAAAATAAGCAGAACAGTGCATTAGATACAATGCACAGCATTTTAAATATATATGTACAATTTTTTGCTAGTGACAGCTTATGTATAAATGAGCAAGTAATTCAGCTAAACTCTCATATAACAATCTGCTCCAAAATATAGTGGAGAAAAATGAATAGAAGTTGAAGTGACGTTAAGAACAAAATGTCAGTAGGAAAAGGCATGGTTTGGTCAGATAGTGTTTTCTCAGGCAAGCATTAAAACTTCTATTCTGAAAATAAAGTTTCATAATAGCTTTATTGAGCTAACTTCCTTCATAATGGAAGAATAAATTATAGGTTATCCACTTCCTTGATAACAGAAGACTAAATTACAGCGTGTGCATACAGCCAGTGTGAAAAGTTCAAGTTAACTTGGGTCAGCTCAGTTTGGGGACCAGCAGAGGATGGTGCTTTGGTTTAATCTTACACAAGGAATCTGCCGGAGAGCAAGGTTAAGGTGGATGGGATAGTGGGAACAGCTGTTCTCCAGGTGTTGCACCTGAATTCATCTGTCTTAATAAAAGCCTGTCACAGCTTTGTCCATCCAAAGCTGGACATCCAAAGTATACCATGAGAGTAGTCATTTAATTATGCTGTTTCTAGTATACATTATCTGTAGTATTGAGCTTTTTTTAACCTTTGAAAAGAAATTATATTATCTTGCTCTTCAGAGAATTCTGCAAATTTAGGCAATCTACGAGGCTACTGTCAGATAAAGAATTAAGTGCAGGAAACCTGAGCTGCAAAAGCCAAAGCAACCTGGGAATAATTCATGCCAAGAAACAAATTACAGTAACAAATTAGTTTCAGGAGTGAACAGAGCATTTGCCATAGAAAGAATTGTGTGATGTAGCTGTTCGCTGCCCACAGTGAGGGGACATGGAGAAAAATGCTGTTTTCTTTCTGTTCTTTCTCTTTATTATTATTAGTCTTTCTTATTTTACAAATAGGGAATCTAAATTGATCTGGAATCTAATATTCTATTATAATTTTGCAGTTGGAAAATAAACGAGATGCTTTCTTCCCACCTTTACATCAATTTTGTACAAATCCAAACAACCCTGTTACTGTAATACGTGGCCTTGCTGGAGCGCTTAAATTAGGTAAATTTTTTATATTTTTTTACTTTGAGGGGAAAAAAAAGTATGTGTTTTTAAAGAGAAGCCTACCAGTTGTTAAAAGTGGATATTTTATTTCAGTAATGCTGCATTGCTTATTCCAAGTCATTAGAGTAATGTGTCATTTCCCAATTTGCTGTTGTTCCTAATCTTGATAATATCAAAAAAACCCACCACGAATCCAGCAGATTTTGTTGAGCGCAGAGAGGAGCTGAGCTGTGGATATGGAAATTTACAGTGAGACATTTTTCCTGTAAAAACTGGATGCATGTCTTTGTGTTTAGATTTAGTGATCTATAGTCTGACTGTTTACAACATTTTGGAGTCTGTAGACAAATAAACTATCACTGCTGGTAGGAGATATGTTATATGATGGAAGAGCATTCATAAAACTTCAGTCTGAAAAATACTTTCTTGGTAATAGATTTAAACATTGTTTACAAATTTGTTTACCCATGTAAAATGTTTCTTGGAATATAATGCACAGAGTAGCTGCCAAGCTTTTTCCCAAGCTTTTACTGTTGGGTGGAGAAAAGTTTTTTGAATGTTAAATAATGAATGTCCAGGTGGGCAGCATTGTGAAGGCTGAGGGAGAAAAATGCTTTAGAGTAAACCTTTAGGTAACTGCAGGTATTTTGTTGAAACTCTTTTATTATATTTTAACTGTCATTTATTAACTTTGTTCCTTTTTATTAGATCTGGGACTCTTCTCTACTAAGACATTGGTGGAAGCAAATAACGAACACATCGTAGAAGTGAGGACACAACTACTGCAGCCAGCAGATGAAAACTGGGACCCCACTGGAACAAAGAAAATCTGGCGTTGTGAAAGCAGTAGATCTCATACAACAATTGCTAAATATGCACAGTACCAGGCCTCCTCATTCCAGGAGTCTTTAAGGGTAAGTTCCTTGTTGTTACTTAAGTTACAGTGCACAAAACTGTATATTGACTCTGGATCAGTTCATCATGGCTAATGAAAATGAGCAGAAGCTGCTAAGGAAAGGGAGACGTTTCCTGAAGCATGAAGAGCACAGGTAAATTTGCAAAATCTGTGTTGAATAGAGGGGTCATTGTATTGTTCCTCCCAAATGCTTAGTGTAACCTTCAGTTTCAGAATGTAAAACTCACAGCTATTGCATACTTTAAAAACCTGTTAGTTTAAGCTTTCATATTGTAGTGTCAAAATTCATATTAAAATATTTAGAAATTGAGGCTTTCTTTGAAATTTGGATTGCTTCTAATTTCACACATAATTTGGAATCAGATTTTTGTTCTTCCTACTGTCCTGAATTTTGATGTGGCTTATTAGAAATTTGCAGTGACACTTGTTTTTTGTTGGGTTCCAACATTGCAGTTTCTGTTTAGTTTAGAACTTTTTCGATATGTGTGACAGAGTGACATGTCAGAAATAATATTTCCTCTCCCTGCCTTGGCAGGGGGATTGGACTCCATGCTCTCCAAAGGTGCCTGTTAACTCTGACTATTCTGTTACTCTGTGATTCTGTGAAATGTGATTTTATTGGTATTACTTTTTAATATTTTTACTGAAGTAGTGAATACATTGTTGAGGTTGGCTGTGGGCACTCCTTGGAGCCTTATAAGTGTTGTTATAAAGATCAGTCTAAGATGGGACTAAGAGAGGAAGATATTCTTGACCAGGTGTTTGTTAGAAAATAGGGAAAACACCAGTCTGGAGAACTGGACTGTTGCAGTTTTCACTGCCATTGCACAGAAACAGCAATGGTTCCAGTAATTGGTAGTTGAAGAGAACAGAAGGGAATCCAGTCAGAAGGTTTTGGGCAAGACTGATACAGGATGAAGAAAAGAAACAGGGAACCACTGGCAAGTGGAGAGCATGGAAGTCATCAAGAGCTTGGGACAGAAATGGGGTTTTATTTCCTCTGCACTGGTAACACATGTAAGTGGGATATTAAGTTTTCTGGCGCCTCTTGTGCAGTTGCACCAGCATTCCAGAGGGGCTGCAGAACATTACATTACTGGAACACTATATATTATATGTTTGTTTGATCATACACCGTGGAGGGCCTCACCTTCAGATTTGCACCAAGGTGTGAACTGCAGGATTTCCTGATATTCTTTTTTTCTCACGTCTACAAATTGGTTGTAAAAGTGCAAAGCATAAAATAATTTTCAGAATGATGATTTTAATTTTTGCCCTGTAAATTAGAAATACAGTGTACATGTGTCCTCTGCCTAACACTGCTTTGACCTGTCCTTAGGTGACTTTTCAGTGTTCAAATGAAAGCTTTATTCTTTCTTCAGCTACAATCCTCTTGGCTTGCCCTAAGTGATCTTTCTTTCTTTATTCTTCTAACAACTATTGCATTGCTTTCCTAACATGTCTTGCAGTATTTGATAATCTATCAGCACCGGGTTCCTTTTTGTTTTCTTTGTCCTTCATTCAAAGGATGAATAAGACTTTCTCAGGTGCATAGGGAACTTTGAGGTTTAACAGCAATCCCATTCAAACCCAGAGATCTTTGGACTGACTCCAGACCGTTCATTCCTCCTTTTTGTCTCTTTCTTTCTGTGTCCATATACTTGCCAAAATAGAAGTCTTTAGAATAGGGTTTTGAGTGTTCTCTGCTAAAAAGATCAAATTGCATCATGGAATATTGGTTGGATTTTTTCTACGAGTCATGGTCCTGGCTACTGCAGTGCTAAAATAGCATATGGCTATGAAAAATTCAAAAGATTTTATGTAATGGATTTTAGAAAATTAGTTTTATAAATATTAGTCATCCTGGTTTCATATAGGGATACCTGCTTGACTTTGAAGCAAGGTAGACGTTCTAATCTGAAAAAGGTAACAGTATTCCTTAAAATTTGATTCCAGGTCACGTGCATAGTGAGGCAAACCAAGAGACTCGTTTGCAATTGGAATGCAGGCCCGCAGAAATGTCTACAGTGCAGGCATTTTCTCTTGGCCTGGCCTGAGCATCACAGAATCTGCAATCACGAAGAATTTTTTTTTCCCATGCCTTTTGACTGTTTTTTTCTTTTCTTGACAGAAACACTGACGTAAAATCATAGATAGGGATACTTTAAAGATTGTTTCAGCATCTTGAAACAAACATACTTTTATCTGTACGCTTGCTATTGCCGTATACTAATATATTTCACACATGTTCTTTTATGTGTATTTTTATATATACACTTATAAAAACATTTCAAAATTTCATTTTACAGGAGGAAAATGAGAAGAAGAGTCACCACAAGGACCACTCAGATAATGAATCCACATCTTCTGATAAGTAAGTGTGGTATAACTGTGTTAATTCCCTAGTTGGTTTTATGTGGTATTCTACATCATTTGCATTTGCTCATTCACCTGTTCATATTTTTTACATTTGTAGCTCTGGGAGGAGGAGAAGAGGACCTTTTAAAACAATCAAATTTGGGACCAACATTGACCTGTCGGATGACAAGAAGTAAGTTGATTACAGTTTCTGCTGCTCACAGTGATTTTCTGCAGTATGGTACTCCTGGAAAT
>JAWWMP010000001.1:112379608-112404341 GCA_035047865.1 Dendrocincla tyrannina
TCCAGTGTATTCTGCTCAGACATCAGTCTGTTGATAAACCCAATTCCAGCTGCACAGCCCATTTCCACATGAAATGGATCCTGAAACACTTGTTACAAGTCCTTCTCACCTTAAAATATTTTTTCAAACTTTTCTTTCCAGGATTTTTTTTTCCAGAAATGAATTTAAACATCCATCAGAAACTCCTTCAGATCCATTCCCTTTGTTTCATCATGAGGCTTTAAATTGTTTGCTTACAGTTTTAATTACTTCTGACAATACCAGTTCTTAGTCTTTGCATAGAAATTGTAAGACTAAAGTTTCCTTTCTTTCGTATCTGAATTTTTGTTATTCATGTGGGTTTTTTTCCTTTCATTCATACCGTCATCTTTTCTGTTTCCACTTTTTCATAACTCTTCCTTCTTTATCCAGAAACAAAATCAAAATAGGTAGTAAAGACCAGACCAGTGCTTGCCTGTGGATAAACCACGATACCTCTCCCAGAGCCTCAAAAACATAAGGAATAAATTGAATACTCTTTAGACAATATATCCTTCTGTGATTAGCTGAAGGCAGCTTAGAAAAATATCAGAAAATACTAGAAATACTCTGAAAACACAGTTCTATTGTCCAGTATTAATTATTTCTTTGGTTCAGTCTCCAGTTAGTATATGTTTCCATAAAAAATCATGTGTTTAAGCTGTCAGTCCTGCCAACTACAGTATAAAAATTCTACTTCAGTCATTAGAGCAGAAGAAAAGTTTAGATGATGAGGACTTTTGTGGTATAATCACTGAAAGATTGGTGTGTGTAGCTAAATATGTGATTACAGGTTATTACAAAATTTTGGATATCAGTGCTATTTTTTTCTAAAGGAAATTCCATCTGTAGATACAAAGTAATAGCTAATAAACTATCACCCTGAATAAGCCATTGGGAGGGAGACTTCACATTAACCTAAGCATAACTAGCCCGAGGCTCATAGGGAATTGGAATTTGATACTTGAAATAGTTCTTGAAGGATCCCAGTAGATGCCTCATCTTCTGATCTGTAGTCTCAGCTTTTGCTACAAAGCCCTCTTTCCCCTCAGCTGGCCTCTCAGATTTGTGGTTTTATTTGGAAATACTTCAAACTGGAAAGAGTAACATGGGGATACCTATGCTAACAATTTTTCAAACTCTTCCAAGAGTTCTAGGGATTCACAGTTTGTCAATTTTGCTATTTTGCCGCAGGTGGAAGTTGCAACTCCACGAACTGACAAAACTCCCTGCTTTTGTACGTGTGGTATCAGCAGGAAATCTTCTAAGCCATGTTGGTCATACCATCCTGGGCATGAACACAGTGCAGCTGTACATGAAGGTTCCAGGAAGCAGGACACCAGGTGAGTATAATCTCTGCATGGGAAAATCAGGTACTGCTGAGGTATTGATTTCACTGCCCTGCAGGTTTTCTGTATGTTACAGCACAGCTATACACAATGTAACTGTGCATGTTGAGTATTCCTTTTATCACTTGTTGAACTGAACTCTTTGTACAAAGTGCTACTGCAGTGCTGGGTGATTGCCATACTGACCTCTTGCATGCAGTGTTGGATTCTTTAAGGAGAAAAGTAGGATGGATTTATATACTTGGACAGTATTTGTATTTTACATATGTTGAAAGTATTTATAGGCTCCCCAAGTAGTTCTTGTGCAATCATAAAAATCAGTTTATTTTTATTTTTTTAGATTCTTTATTGTCTCAGAGTAGGAGTCAACGTCCATGATGAACAGTGCTGTGTTAGGGCACTGGACTGAAACTTGAGCAATCTGGACTAAATTTTGGGATTTCTTCTTTCTGAAGTACTAAAGAAAATTACATTAGGGATTATGGCTCAGTTTTCCAGCTGTCAAAAGAAGATAAAATACTGGCATTTCTACATTGATTTTGAAAGCTCTTTTGGAAAGATTTTCTTAGTACTTGTCTATTCAGTGCCTGAAGTCATGAAGTTTTGCACCTGACTGGGGCTGTCGAGCAATACCATGAAACACAAAACCTGAGCTTTTGAAGCATTTATTTCTACAGGAAGGGAACTGCTGAAATATTGGTCAGATTCACAAGACTGATAGTTTCTACTTTTCACTTTCCACAAGCTAACAGTTCAGAATTCTCTTGTCACTGGTAAATTAATTGTGTGAAGCACCTAAATAGTGTATGTAAGTGTCATACAGAAATTACAAATGCCTAAACTATGGTATCTTTGCATTTTCATGGCACTATTTTGACAGAATAGCCTTATATAAGATATGTTTGTTTTTCTCTATCAGGTCATCAAGAAAATAACAACTTCTGTTCAGTAAATATAAATATTGGTCCAGGTGACTGTGAATGGTTTGTTGTCCCTGAAAGCTATTGGGGTGTCATGAATGACTTCTGTGAAAAGTAAGCTGGACATGCTGTTTTTCTCTTATTTTTATCAAGTTCTCTGTGCCTTTCTGAGGCCTGAGTGGGGAAATTACTGAGAATATTGTATGGGGATGTTATTTTATGGGTTTTCCATGTAGTTATAAAAGTCTTTTAAAGTCAAAATGCAAAATAGGACATTTGTACAATGTAGAGAAACCTGGGTTGCTTATGGTAACTTTGCCCTCAAAAATTAACATTAGGTCTGTTAATTGGGTTTTTTTCAAAATAGGAATGAAGAAATTAAATGAGAGATTGCTAGTAACAAATGCTCATCTAGATTCAAGATTCATATTTATACTACGTTAAGGGGACTCAGAAGTTTAGTATAAGCTTAGGCTGCCTGCTACCATTGTGTACTCTATGGCATCATTCCAGTTTTCATAGTTGTTTCCACGTAGAAAATCCATCATAGCCCTGCTGTTTATCCAGACACTCTGTCCTACCTGTTAAAGCTGACCTCTGCTATTATACCTCACTGGGAAAACTGAGGTGCCCTGAGCACTGGGGAGCTCTGAGATCAGGGTTTCTATGTTGTGCCTTGTGTAGGGTGGTTGCTTGAAAAACAAATAAAACATGCACACACACACACACACAAAGAGAAGGAGAACAGCAATTGTGTCCCCTAATCATGCTGCTATTCAAGCAGTAGCCTCTGAAGTTGATTTTATGGGAGAAACTTTTTTTCTTATCTTTCCCAGTTAGAACTGGATTAAGGTCTTGACTTCAGGACTTTCCAGAGCTCTGCAAATACACCTCAGTGTCTCTGTACTCTGTATTTTCTGCCTATTTACTGACAACTGTTCTTATTTCACCCACTGTTCCAAAGATTGGCCATCTCAAAAATGTAATTCCACTGATGCAATTGCAGTGTCTCTGACACAGTATGCCTTTTACTCTCTTGATGTTGTCCTTCTGAAGGTGACAGAGAAAGTGAGACCTTGGTAACTTCACAAAAGGTCTGCAGTGCCTGGAAAGAGGCACTGAATTGTCTTTGAAAACTGCATTGCGAAGAATCATGGTGCACTGTAAAATGACTGTACTCTGCATAACCGTAGTGGGAGAGTCCATACTTAGGAAATCTGTATGGAGGTGTTTTTCCATGTTTCTCAGAAGGCCAACATTTCTTGGCTGAATATAGCATAGACCTGTGGATCACGGCTATAATTTTGCCAAGAGGTTGCTTGTTGTGTGGACAAGCATACACAGACAGTGTGAGAGTACATACTCAAAGCCAAACATCCTTAGGATGGGTGTGGTCTCTATGGAAAACCAGGCACTGGTTAAAAAAGCAGCACTCTGCACCAGTGTCACACTGGAGCTGACCAAGGGTTCCTCTGCCTCAGCATTAATGAAATCCTGGGAAACTTAAAATAGATCATAACCAGAAGCCAGTGGGCAGTTAGATGGTTAGATGTTCTAACGTATTGCAGGATGTGAAGTGTGGAATTATGGCTAGGAATTTTATGCATGAAACTTTTCCTTGTAACTGGCCTCCCTGGGTCACTGATTAGCTGCACAAAGCATTTATAGTGATGATGAGTTTTTACAGGTAATTTAATTATCTACCACTGGATGTGTCTGTTGGTACATGCTGAAGACTGTTTACCCTTTTGTTTCAGGAACAATATGAATTTCCTAATGGGATCTTGGTGGCCAAACTTGGAAGACTTGTATGAAGCCAATGTCCCAGTTTATAGATTTATTCAGAGACCAGGGGATTTGGTGTGGATAAATGCTGGCACTGTTCACTGGGTTCAGGCCATCGGTTGGTGCAACAACATCGCGTGGAACGTCGGCCCTCTGACAGGTGTGTTTGAGCAGTGCCTGTGCTGAGCCACTGAATTAGGTGACATTGTACTGCATGTGTCACAGAACCTCCCATTTCTTACTCATTTATCATGCTTTAGGAGATTAAAAAATAATTAATGTGCTGTATTTTTAAAACGCGATGTTTTGAAGCTTTAAATAATTCCACTGTAAGAGGAGGAGGAAGCAGCAAGAATGGCAGTCCTTCTTTGAATGGACTTGCAAACTCCACTATAGCTTGTGTATGAGTTTAAGGACTAGTCCTCTACCTTTGGTGGGGGTACCTCATAGCTCTTCAGTGAAAGCATCAGAAAATGCAAACAGCTGTAAAATAAAATATGAGTCTTTTCAGACCTGCTGCCCTAGAAGTCTTTAGTTTTGAGTTGGAGTCTTGAAAGGTTTTTAGATATGAGCATGGAAGGAAATATCAGTTAAAACGAGATTCTGTCAAGCATTTGAAGTGAATGTACTTCAGAAAAACTTCTGGGTTTTTAGGCAGTTTAAAGTATGCCTTTGTATGGTGCAATAATAGTGTATCTCTAGGATTGAATGATTGACTGATACAGAGCTCACATGTTCAGTCGCAGTAAATTTTGTGAAACATTTTTAAAAGAAGGGTGGGGTGAGTACGCTGCTTAATGAAAAGTCTGACTCATTGCAACAAAATCTTTCAAGGAGAGATTATATACCATAGCAGTGTAAAATTATAAAGAGTGAATAGAGTGAGATGCAGACATTTCAAATATAGATTATATTTTTTTTTAATTCTGGAATATTTGAAAATTATTAATTAACCCTTTTTGAAATACTGCAGTCTCTTCACCTTAAAAGTAACACACTTGTCAGTAACTTGTTTTCATAGGTATTAGTTGATACTGTGGTGTTTGTTCTTTCAGCATCATAAATACACTTTTAAAAAGACTTTTTATAGAACTGAAATGTGGTTGAAATGAATGGGTCATTGCAAATGGGAGTTCAACTATAAAAGATACCATTTTTATTCTCATCAAATCATCTTAGTTGATAATTGTTTCTTAACTTGACTAATTGCTTCTGTAATTTTGGTTTTGGACAGCCTGTCAGTACAAATTGGCAGTGGAACGGTACGAGTGGAATAAGCTGCAGAGCGTAAAGTCCATTGTACCCATGGTTCATCTCTCATGGAATATGGCTCGAAATATCAAGGTCTCAGATCCAAAGCTTTTCGAAATGATAAAGTAAGTTTGATTTATTTGAACGTTTATTGTGTGCTTTTCAGACATAAAGCAATAGTTATTTGTATCTAATTCTGTGTAAGAGTTCTCTATTCCTGAGAACCAAACCAAAGGTATTTTAGATTCTGTTCTTCAAGCACACCATTTATAAATATCCTTCATTTTATTGTGTTTTATGTGATGTTACTGTGACACAGATTTAGTAATTTCGTAGTTAAATGTGCCATGGACTTAATTCAGCAATTTACAGAAACAGTTGCCTTAGATCACGACAGCTGTTCACAGTACATAGGATCAGAAATAAGAAAATTAGGTCACCAACCGGAATATTAGAATATTTACTCACTTTTACAGCAAAGTTAAATTTGATTCTGCATTTCTAGAACTTGTAGACAGTGCTCTCACACTGTCACTTGGAGATCCTGTATAAATCTTTTAAATAGAGGCGAGTAGGAATTTGAAAGCCTCCTTCCCTTTGCTCTTTCTTCTGAACAATGAGTTGATTGATGTGTAAAATGATAACTGAGTTTAGTGACATTTCTCATACTCCTGTTGCAAAATGCAGGAATATTTCCAGGCTTTAAGCATCTTTAGTGATTTTCTTTAAAGAGTGCAACTTCAAGCAAATATAAATCGTGTTGCAGCACCATACTTAGGCTGAGGAATGAATGAACATTTCAGCACATAACATAGGTTTGTCTTAGGGAAAGTGGGGGAATGAATTCCTAAGCACATTACTCATTGTGAGAATGCTCTGGTAGCAGCACTCTGTTTGCCTAAGTACCAAAGCACTTCTGAGCACTTCTTAGTCTTATCAACATTATGGATTCACAAGCATTGAATCCTTTCGTTATTTACCTTGAAATGGATCTTTAAAAAAAGCAGGTGAGTTAACTTACAAAAAAGGGCAAAGGAAGATAATTTCTATTTTTTCCCCCCAGTAGGATTTATTGGTGACATCTGAGTGAGACACCTTTTTAGGGTAGGAATTTAATTTAGGCTTGAACATCTGTTGCAGAATGGTGGAAGTGGTGAAATGTTAAATTTGTAAGGACCAAGAATGTTGGAAGTTGAAGCCAGGGAGGATTGTAATTACTGCAAAACTTGATTATTGGATAGCACTTATGTGTGAATACTTGCTTAAAATCTAGTAACTGATATCTAGGGTAAAGAAAATAATTGCTGAAGGCCTGAAGTGCTGCCCCTTCAATTAAGCAATTAGTGGTCATATTCCAAATGCCAGCTGTCATAAAAGAGAGAATAAAATCTGAATAGATAGAAATGAGAAAGAGGGGGAAAAGAAGCAGGGTGTGGGAGGGAGGAAGCCAAAAAGTTCATTTGAAAAAAAAACAAATCCACAAGCTTACTTCGCTTTTATCTTTATATGTATCTATATCTTTCCAAGCCCAGCAGGCATCTCTTGTAAAGCTCAAAGCAGTTCTGGAATGTTTTTGGCAAAATATGATTTTGGTTTTTTTGCCACCTGTATTTTGCATTTGCGCAACTTTGGGGTTGGGTTTTTTTTGCCACAGTTCAGACTTAAAAGGAGGAAAACATGACTGAGCACACCATCCTTGTCTGAGAGAATCACTTAAAATGTCATGAAGAAACACAGAGAACAAAATGGTAGTTTCCTGTTGTCTGGCTGACAGCAGCTCAGCTTTTTCTAGCAAGAGACCTGAATTTTAGGTGTGTATTATAAATAGGCAGAGGTGCTGAGGAGCAGAGAGAATCTTCAGTCATGCATGCCTTTGCTTTTCCCAGTCCACTGACCCCATTCCCACTTTACTTGGACTGAGCCCTCCATCCAGGTTAGTTGTCAGCCAGATCCCAAGTTCCATGCCGTGTGTGCAGAGGGCAAGAAGATGGGATGATCAGCTCTGGTTTGTGGCCACTCCTGTAGTTACGGTACAGCTGCTACTAGAAATGGGTGTCACCACACTGGTGTCTGGCCTGGCTTTGTAGTCCCACTGGAAATGCAGAAACCTTCATGAATTCCCTTAGGATAGGAGAAAAGTTTTTTAATTTTCCTGTGGACTGCTTGTCTGCAGGAAAACACCACCAACTGGCAACTGGCTGTTGTCCACTGCTCCTGGATTTTCTTATGTCCATTATAGACATTGGTGTGCTGTACATATGTCAATGTGTGTGTGACTGTGCATAAAACCACTTGGAAAATAGTGATTTTTGATAGAGCTGGTTGGATTTCATCTTGGATATCTGACTTCATTTGATCATCAGGAAATAAAAATAAGTGACCCAGCTGTCATCTTTTTGCCAAACACAGGTCTGTCTAAATTTGCACGTCAAAGATACATGCAGTGTTTAGGTAGCTTTGACTTCTGTCTCTGGGGCTTCTTAGGTATCAGAATAGTACAAAAGAATAGCTCTTGGAAAATGATAAAAAGTAGTTTGTGTTTTGATTTGAACAATAAATACAAATACATCTCGGTGGGTTCTGTGAGAGTAACCACTGCAGAAGCAATAAACTAAAATTTGAGCATACATATAAATATTGAGAAACAGATTAGCAATGAAAAGAAATAGAATAGCAGAAGGGAGAAAGTAATAGGAGGAAACTTTGCTTTTGGAAGAAATCTGAAACCTCATTATATTTTTAGTTAATGTGCAATTCAGTGCTGTCTTGATAGATAAAAGGCAAAGAGCAAAACCTGAAACTTTCTCATGAGATGTTTTTGAAAGATTTGATTTTAACAGTAGAATCATGAGCAGGAACACAGCAGACAAAATGATTTACAACTTGGCTCAGGGAGGACAACCCTCAAGAAAAGAAAAATTACCTGCAAACCTCTTAGATGGAAGCCAGAAGGACTTTTACAAATGCCTCTGAGGAAGAAAAGAGTCCTAGAGGTAGTGTGAACATAGTAATAAAAGCTTAAAAAATTAATTCCAAAGTAGCTAAAATACTAAGTTCTTTTACAAAAATAGGTTCAGAAACATAAAAGAAAATGGCATGGGAGAAATTATTTTGCACAGGATCCTGAAGCCAGATAAAATACTTTGAAGTATCAGGGAAGATGTATTACGGAAAGGTGCATTGAGGTGGGTTCTGGGTTGCCATTGGGATGGTCTCCACACTTTGAAAAGCTTTACTGAATATCTAAATATTCAAACAGTTTTCTCACAGCCCTTCTAGAATAAATCAGGATGATGTCCATTTTTAAATCTGCTGTTAAATATTTCAATTTGTCTGGACATGATTTACTCGTATCTTCATGCCATACCTGTAAAGAATTTGAGAGAGAGAGATAGTGTAGATTTTCTTTTAACTGAATTCTCACTGTACAAGAATAAAAGCAGGTCTGCAGTACTAAAAGCTGACCTCATTTAACTTGCACGTTGTGACTCTGCTAGGCTCCTTTTTGGCTTTCTTTAGGCTTCCCAAACTTCAGGAAATAATGCATTTTCAAGGGGATAGTTTGTATGCTTTCTCCCATCTTTGACAGCATGAAATAATTAAGATTTATATTTTCAGATGCCATTATTAGGACCTGAATTTTTATCCAAAAAGGGGGAATTCACCATGTAGCTATTGTTTTCTTCTTCAGTTGCAAATTTGGCAAACATTCCAGTGATTTTATAAGTGGGTTACATTTGGGCAGTTCTTTTTCAGTAACACCAGAAAACTCTTTAAAAATAATACTTTGAACGTTCTTGGAAGTCAGGAGTGGAGAACAATGATGGCAAGTGTGCAGGTGTGCTTCCAGTTGCTCTTTGGCATCCCCAAAGACTTTTCCAGATAACAGGCAAAGAAAAGAATGGTAGCTTTTAAGTTTATTTGTCATAGGGCTGTATTGTATAAAAGAATGGTTTTTCAAAGTTCCTGAGCTTGTCAGGAGCACAATAGCCCAACACTAAAGTGATTTAATACATCATTTATCACATAACATCATAAGCACAACTCACATCAAACTCCAAAAGTGTTGAAGAAGTTACAGCTTAATGAGCTGTATCATTTGCTTCAAATTTGGTAAATGAAAATCAAGTATTTAACAGAGAAACATGCTTTCAGTTTTGGGGTGCCCTTTTACAGTGAGGGTGTTAACAAAGCCATAGATTTGTTTTTAGTGAAGAGGGAACAGTATGAGTGCAAAACAAGAGGAGAGTATCTCAAAAATAAGCCCAAGACTATTAACTACTTGGAAACACATGAAAGAAACTTTAAAAAAAATGCAGAATGTATATATTACATGTTTAAGGCTTTAAAATGGGAGGATGAAGTTGAAAACATTTGCTAGAACTCTTGAGCACTTTGTTTTCTGTCCAATGTTTGTTTTTCCCTTAATTTTTTTCAATCTTGGTTCTGCATCTAATGAGCATGTAACATAACCACCCTGTGGAGGAGAAAATTAAAGGCTGCAAAGGCTGCAGCTCAAATAAATAGGATAGCTGAGAGCTAAAATTATTGTAAATAACATTGTAATTTAGAAATCTGGTGACCTATTTTGCCAGCTTTTTTTTAGAGAACATTTGTTGCACATAAAATGCTAGAAAACAAGTTACATTTTCTTGTACAGAAGAAAGCTGTAGAGAACTGTGTCAATAAAATGATTTTTTCTTTTTTCATTCTCTTTTATTTTAGCTTTTACAGAAGTATGGCAGGGAATTGTGGATTTCCATTTGACATTTAAGGGGTTCTTTTCTTCATTCATAAGATAAGCACTAGAATTATGTTTTTAATGTTGATTTTATTTTTTTTTCTGTGAAAGGACTTACTTCTGTGATACCAACATGTCTTGTCTCTTTCCTTTTGTATGGAAGAAGATACACAATGATAGATTCTGTTTCCGTTGTGTGTAGAGTGCTCCCTGGCAGAACTTGGAGGTTCAGACTTGGGGGTTCATCGTTGAAATTAGTGGTGCTGAGAAAGTAACAGGGTTTTTAAGATGTTAAAACAGTTATTTGGATTAGGCTGTAGTCACATGAAATGTAAACAGTTGTGTTGAACTTGGCAGTTCCAGCTAACTTTGTGCTGATAAATTTATAGCTGAAAGTAAAAGGCGTGGACTGCTTTAGAAAACACATTGTTTCATTGTGCTGTAAAGAGCATTCAAGTGTTTCACTCAGAAATGGAAGGTAGGGAAAAGAAAGGTACAGCCTGTTTGCAGGGCAAGGGGCAGTGCTGAAATGGAACAAAACTACACAGAGGTCCAGAAGCTCTGCCCTCTCCCTGAGTCCAGTGATTATTCCTAGGCAGCTCTCTTGGAAATCCCAGAGGAAGAGCAAACTTCAGGTACAGGGAAAGAAACTTCAGCCTGCTTGAGTCTTGCTATAAAGTTGAATGTGGACCTGAACATGTGACTGCTTTTGGTTGCAGGTACTGCCTGTTGAGAACTCTCAAACAGTGTCAGACACTGCGGGAAGCTCTGATTGCTGCAGGAAAGGAGATTGTCTGGCATGGGCGAGCAAAGGACGAGCCAGCTCATTACTGTAGCATTTGTGAGGTCAGTAAAATACGGGTTGGGCTTGTGCACTGCTGTAATATTGATCTGAATTCTACCTTGTCTCTTTGCTGTTTAAATTTTGCTTTTAAGTTGCAGCACCTGCTCTGTGCTGTGAGCACATGTATGGGATGCAGCACTGTCTGGAAAGAACTTAGCCAGGAGTTTTTCTGGACACAGGCTGTATTTTGCTGCAGTCTCTTCCTCCAGTACTTTCACAACATTGTTTTTCACTAGGTCGATTTTCAATTCTCAGTTATTATAAAACGTTGTTATCCCTTCCTGCATATAATTTGATCTGCTGGGCTTCATTTTAAAGGTGTATCTGTCTCCATTTCAGAAGTGAACAACACCCCCAGAAGAGAGAGAATTTAAGTACATTTTTTTCACAGGACATACTTTTTTTGCTAGTAGTTACTTCAAAGTATTGGTTAACAGTTTCCATGAAGCTTAAAGAAAGTAAAGTTTTCCTACCCACAGAAAATCAGTTTCTGGTTATCTTCTGACTGAGCCTCTTGGGCAGGATGAGCACATGACTCAGTAGTAAGGAAATAAATCACCAACTTCTTTTGCAGACAAATTTTAACAAGGAAAATTAGGTATAATTGTTATAAATCCCCACCTTACTGACTAAGCCCTATTCAGCATATGAATCCTGCTTTGTCAATATTGACCCAAAGCTTTCCCACAGTGCTATTCATGCAGACATCCTAAGTACAATATTAGTGGTTTTACAATATTTCACCTCTCTGCCTGAGCCTTAGGAGAATAGATTTTCCCTGAACAAATCTAATTTTTCTCTTTGCATGCACAGGGTAAGGTTGTAAATCTTGGAGAAAATACAGTTTTCATGGTTTAACTTTTTAAAAAATGAAATTGTAACGCCTGACTTTCTCTTTTCTGTCTAATAGGTGGAAGTCTTTGATCTGCTTTTTGTCACTAGTGAGAGCAATTCTCGAAAGACCTATGTTGTACATTGCCAAGACTGTGCACGAAAGATAAGCACGAACCTGGAAAACTTTGTGGTGCTAGAACAGTACAAAATGGAGGACTTGATGCAAGTCTATGATCAATTTACATTAGTAAGTCAAATTAATAAGTGGGTACATAAATACATTATTTGTAAAGCTGTTGTAGACTGTCTTGGTGCTCCATTGTACAAGTACCGTGGACTTTCTGATTCAAATGGAGCTGTGGGTTGTGTGTGATATTTACAGAACAAAAGGCTGAAGAGTCAGAATTGTGTGAATTGCTTCAGTAACTTACTGCAGAACGTAACCACTGAGTTTTCAGGAAAAGTATGATGTTACAATTCATAAAGTTGTGGCTTTAAAAATCCAATAGAGATCACCTGAAGACCATAACTGGATCAGATGGAGATGGGAAGAATCAGGACAGTGAAGCTTGGAGAAACTAGCACCAGGTTCAAGAGCATCTCTAATACATTGGTTGTGGTATGAAGTCAGTATAGCAGCAGAGCATCCTATGCACTCAGACCCCTTCCTTCCCCTTCCCCACCCATCCCTACTCCCAAATCAGCACTGTCCTTCTGCTTAGCAAGTGGATGCTCTCAAACAGTTCTGTCTTTTGGCTTGGGGCCTCCTTTGCATTTCAATTTAAAGCAAAAAGCCTCTTTGCCATTATAGCTTTGTGCTATATATGGCAGCCTCCTGCTTTGAACTGTCCTAACATTTCACCCAGGTTTCATTGTTTCAGGCAAAGATGGCTTTTTTGTAACCACGATGAAAGTGATGCTGGATGTTTTTATAAAGCTTACCTTTCTCTCAGAGGAGACAAACATTGGACTAAGTGTTGCGAGAATTTCATGTTGAATTTAATATGACAGCCCAGTAAGGGCTGTGCCTTTTGATTCATTTCCAGGTGCTGTAGAAAATACATGTTTAGTTATTTCATGTATTTGCTAGCATGTAAGTTGTGACCTTTTGAGTTAAGGCCTCAAGGTTCAGCAGCAGAGTCTGGTGAGACTGGGGGACGATGTTCTCTGAATTTAATTATCTTCACCAGTCCTACAGAGCCTGAGATGGTTGAACTTCAGTTTATACTTCTAGGAGGTCACTGTCATTATAGTTTGTGAAACACCGCAATTTCAAAGTGATGATCTGTTTAAGAAAAGCATATAAATAAACACCTGTTCTCAGATACTTCACCCAGTTGAGTGGAAATGGGGAAGAATGTTTGTGTATGGAGAAGAGAGGGGGAGGGAGGAGTATTTTGTTGTCTGTGTTTGTAACTCTATACAGGTAACAGCAGTGATACTGTCCCTAGAACAAGGGTTCTCAACCTGTGAGTAGCTCCTTCCCCCACCAAAGCTTGAGGCTGTAGCCCTGAATGGGACATTAGTGATTGTTGTCATGTGAAATTGGTGTGCACATTCATTTCTTTTAAAGGGGCACCAGTCTCGATAAGGAAGAGTCATAGCCTAAAATTGACATCTCTAAGATGTAGGAGGAGAGTTAAGGTTTGTTGCAAGTCACAGATAATCCCAGAGGGCAAAGGTGCAGTAGGCCAGAGAGACTCGTTGGGTAAAATACTGGTAAAGCAAACATGGGGATCAGCCAGTGTTAGTGTTTCATAGGTGGGTACTGTGATGCGATCTAAAGTGTCCTTAAAGAGTTTGGGCAGCTTCTTGAAGGGATTTCACTGATGAGCAGGGAAAGAGAAGAAAATGCCAGTAAAGACTCAGTATTTTTTTGGAATGCCATGAAGTGCAGTACTGGGGAGTAGTCAGGTATCTTCTAGACCTTGTCTCCTGAAGGCAGGCAGGAAGAAGACATGTGGTTTCACTCTTGAGGCACTTTGTCCCCATGTCAGAGAATCTGAGACCCTTCCCACAGATGCTCTAACTACAGGGGTGTAGGTTATTGTTTAGGTGAAAGAGAGGAAAAAATATGAAGCCCATGGAGCATTTGGAGAGCCACAAATGGACCATCCCCCCCACTGGTAAACAGGTTGAGAATCCCTGTTTTAGACTATATGAAGTTATATCTACACTGGGATCCCGTGGAGCTCTTTGCTGCCACAGTGGGACTTGTTTTGGCAGCTCATGTCTTACTAACACAGATATTCCCACAGGATACTCCAGTCTGCAGTACAGGCAAGATCCTAATGCAGAGTATTCATAAAATACACATTGTATTTGAGTAAGTTGGAAAAAAATGTCAGTATCCACTTGAAAGAGTCCTAAAGTATAAAAAGAGTAGTGTGTGTATCTTTAAAGTCTCATGGTTATGGTTTGTGCAGGTCTTGGTTAAACATGGAGTTTTGCACCCTTGTAGAAAAGGTAATTTAATGTTTTCTCTTTCAGGCTCCTCCATTGCCATCCTCCTCATCTTGACATTTTTTCATGGACATTAAATGAAAACTTTTCTGATATTCAGGAAGTGACCCAGTTCTGCACCACTGATTTTTGTAGCTATCCCGTAAGGCTGCTGGCTGAAAGCTGTGTCTATGCAACCTTCCAAGTGCGGAGTGTCAACCAACTGGACAGGAGAGAGCACTGCCTCCTACTCCAGAACTCAAAACAAATAAAGCTCATCCAGCTGTACTTCAAAAAAATAATTCCATGTTTTGTATATATCTGACAAAACTGGCAACATTATACAGACTACTGACTTGAAGACCACCTCTTTTGTATTTCTCTGTTTCTGGGCTGATGAGTTGGTTTCATCCATTTTTCCCCCCTTCAGAATTTCCCTTGGAAAAAGTACTAGCTTAGCTGGTCATTTCTTTGTAAGGTAGTTAGAAAATTTAAGTCTTTCTTTGGGCAACTTTTTTTTTTTTTTTTAATGTGAAGAGTTAGGTGATATAAATTTTTTACTGCTTTTATGTTTTTCTGTCTTGTTTTGAAACCATGACGGTTACACTTTTGGTTCCTAAATAAAATTTAAAACAATTAACAGCCAAGTCACAAAGATAAATGGGTTGCACATAGACTAAGGAATAAACTTCAGATTTGTGATTTTTGTTTCTAATCTTGATGTAAATTTACACTATTTATAAATACATATTTATTGCTTGAAAATATTTGTGAATGGAATGCTGTTATTTTTTCCAGATTACCTGCCATTGAAATTTTAAGGAGTTCTGTAATTTCAAACACTACTCCTATTACATTTTCTATATGTAAATAAAACTGCTTAGCATTGTACAGAAACTTTTATTAAAATTGTTTAATGTTTAAAGTTTTTCTATTGTTTGAGTTTTAAAAAGATTTTATGTACAGTGCCCAGTTTTTGTTCTTTTTTGAATCTGATTATATATATTTTATATATACTCTTGTGCTTGTGTATATATATAATATATATAGAAACTCGAATATAAATATGTGTATAAAGATTTAGAGACTAAATTTTTCTCGTTTTAAGTTTTACATCTATGGTAGATTTGAGGTGTCTACTGTAAAGTATTGCTTACAAAAGTATGATTATTTTTAAAGAAATATATGGTATGTATCCTCAAGACATAGAATGACCTTCAGACTGGTTTATTGTTAAATTGCACTTTTTGCAATAACAGACCAATAAATAGTTGCTGCCAAAATGTAGTAGTAGAGAATAAGTAACAGCTAAATTTTAAAGCTCTTCAAGAAAATACCGGCTTTGACAGGAAATTTGGCACTAGTTTTAGAGGAGGAATGAAGAAGGTGAATTGGTGGGGATGTTCTCTAGATTTCAACCAAATTGCAACTTATATATTACAATATGTTCTATTAACGATTTTAAAAGTTAAGACTGAATCATCTTGGCGTCATTGTTGACCCCAAAAAAGGACGTTGTTTTGTGGTATTCTATTGTATTTTCACATATTTTGTAATACGAATTCACTGGTAAATTTTTGAAGCACTAGGTTTATTTAGGACAAGTTTATAATATATCATTGTAACTGTTTGCAGTTTTAATGATGGTATTTATTTTAAGTTGCTCCTTTCTCATTAGCTTCTTGGAAATGCATTAAATCTAAATTTCAAAATTGATAGCTTTCTTATCGATCAGAGTTGACCGATGCAGAAGGTTCTGCATCGAACAATTTCTCATAATTTCTCATTAGTGGGGTATGTTAGTGATTGCATTGTTAAATTTTTTGTAATCAATGTGAAGTGTTAAAGGCACAGAGCATGCGAGTAGTTTCTTTTGAACAAAAAGAATCGCCTCTTACGTTGTAGCTTCAAGCGAAGGGTGTTTTAATGAAGAATCAGTACAGCTCATCTAATGCTGTTGCCACAGTTGAACCATAGTTATTACTGACTTTCTTGCTACTTTTACAACAGTTGGACAAAAGGGTGTAGAGATTAAAGAAAAGCGTTAACAAATGCTCTTGCCAGCGAAATTATCAACTAGCAGCTAGGAAGCCAGTATTTACAGTTCTGTAAAGATGTAAGTCTCAGCTCTTGATAACAAACTCTACAAATTATATTTTTTTTTTTTTACTTATGTATTTTATGCAGTCATAAATATTGTAATCTTGACAAACCATGCTGCAACTGAAAAGCTACTCCTTTACAGTAGTCTTAAACCCAAATAAAAGCAAGATACACTTACCTCAACTAATGGTAAACAAAAAGTCCTCATTTCTCAGTGCTGTAAAAGAACATTGCTAATTAGGGAAAGAGCTCCTGTGTGCTAATCTAAAGGGCTTTGTACCTTTCCTCCCCTGTGGAAAAGGATATGGCATTACCAAGGAAGAAAATCCATATTTTGCCAATGAACAAGTAGACCAAACCAGTAGAGCATCAGGCAGCGTTGCTCGTTCTGTGGGAAGGTGTTGTCATGAATCAGAGTTGCTGCAGAGCTGTAATATTTTGCAGTTTTCATACTTCTTAATCACACTCTGCTCCCAAGCGATGGGCAGTTTGGATCCATGAGCTGCTATGATTTAGAATGCTTTTGTTTTATTAAAAAAGCACAAGTTAATATTTTATCAGCTGTACTTATTAAGAAGCGCATGATGCAAGTGAAACATTTGTGATCTCCGGGCAATTCCAAGCGTTAGGAGTTGGGCAGGGTGGAAGGAGGCTGAGGCTGAATGGACAGGATGGCTTCTTTTCCAAGGGGTCTCAGTCTTGGAGCCCTTGAGCTCCACAGCTGACCCATCCTGCAAGTGATTCTGATTTGCCTGTGGATACAGACTATAGTAACAGGCAGACTAAGGATCAAAATGTAAAGGCATGGAAATGGCCAAAGTCATGGCATTTGTTGCAAGAATTTTCCAAAGGTTACAGGCTGATACAGGGGATAGATAAAACCAGAGACAGAAGTGGGTGTTTAAAAAAAGATACTAAAAAGTTGAATTAAAGATAAGAAGGAATTGGAAATAAATAGCAATATTTGCTACTGAACTGTGGATCTGAGAACTGTCCTGGAGGAGCTTGACAACAAAAGGAGTCCATAAAAGTGGAAAAGGAATACTTACATGCTTCTGAGCTTAATTAGGTTCTTCTGTAAATACATTCAACAGAGCATTTGATATTTAAGGTCTCCTTCAGGTTCATAATTTGGGAGCTTCTTTGCTTTTTTGGAGAGGTCCTGCCAGTAGTTACAGTTTAGAAGTAGTGATGTTGGTATCTGCTTAAGAGGTATTTAGATAAAAGTCACTAGAAAGAAGTATCTACTTACAGAAAATTCCCAAAGTTACCTGAATGTATATGTCAGATACCTTGTTGATCCTAAAGACAAAGTATCCTGTATCTGCCCCTCTTGTGTTAGAAGAAGGACTTTTCAAAGTAGCATTAAAATGATGATGCTTTGCTTAAATGAGCACAACTTGGATCAGAGATGGGCAAGGCTCGGGTACTCCACAGCTGGGGATATCCTGGCCACAAATACATTTATTGAGTAGGAGAAGGAAGGTGCAAGGATTCAACCAAGATAGGGAAGAGGGTGCTCATCCTTGGTTTCTGCCCTGATCCTGGGAAGAGGCTCAAGTAAACGTGTTACCTGCTGCAGGGGATTAGGAGGAGGGTGTTTAAGCCCGAGCTTCCCTAGGTCAGAGCCTGGATGCGCAATGGGGCCAGCAGATAAGGGTGGTGGAGAAGCTTCATGTCCATAAGAAGGACATGGAACTGCAGGAACAAGTCCAGAGGTTGGTAAGAAGACTGGAGCACCTCCTCTATGAAGACAGGCTGCAAATGTTGGGGCCGCTCAGCCTGGAGAAGAGAAGGTTGTGTGGAGAGCTCACAGCACCTTCCAGTATCTGAAGGGGCCTCCAGGGAAGCTGGAAATGGATTGTTCGTCAGGAACTGGAGTGACAGGACAAAGGGGAATTGGTACAAATGGAAAGAGGGAAAATTTAGGTTAGATATTAGGGAGACATTTTTTACAGTGAAGGTGGTGAGACACTGGAACAGAGGTTGCCTGGGGAGGTTGTGTGCCCCAACCCTGACAGTGTTGAAAGCCAGGTTGATGGGTCTTGGAGCAAACTGGTTTAGTGAGACATGTCTGTGCCCATGGGACCTGCTAGGTCCCAGGGCAGCCTCATTCCAGAAAAACAATGGCATTCCTCCGAAAACGGGACTGCAGGACTTTTGTAGGAGGTGGAACATGACATTTCCTTGTTGGTGCCAGAATCTCCATGCAAAGCTGAAGGACCATACAGAGGAGGAGAAGGAGAACAGCCTCTGGGCAGAGCCCCTGTGGTGACAGGTTTTGTGGGGTGGGGACACGGACAACCCCTGAGCCCCACAGGAGCTGTCACCCTGTCACCATAGGTGGGGAGAACTGGAGTGATGCTGCTGTGCCTGGGAGCGATGCTGGCCTCTCCCACTGCTTCCAGCAGCAGCACTGGGCACGAGGGAGCAGAGCGAGCACCCGTAAAAACACATTGAAGGGTTGGAAAATGGGAACAGACACATCACATTGGCAGTAGCAGGGAGTGCTCAGCTTCCAGCCTCACCACTTGGGCTGCAGTGTCAGGGTTTTACAGGTCACAGTCACCCTGTGCTACTGTGGGCCTTGTTAAAGCATTCAAATAAAAAATACAGCTGCTGCTGACCCTTCTGGGGAACAGTGGGCAGTGGATATATGCAGCAGTTGGGACGCATGTGTGGAGCTGGGATGGAAGTGGATTTATCATCAGAGCCCCCTGCCTCCCTCCTGTCCTGCCCCTGGGCCCCTGATGGGTGATGGTTCCTCTCACAGAGGGCAGTATGCCCCAGTTTCTAGCAGGATGGAGCACCACTCAAATGACATATCCTTTCTGACAGAAGGTATTTTCAGGTCTGGTTTAAATGTCTGCTGCTGCCTATGAGTGACAAATGGTTTGGGACTGAAGCTGGTGAAAAGGGAAATCAAGCCAGAATGGTTGTAGGAGATGAAGTTTAAAAGTAGCAAAGCCCAGGCAACAATTAATGGATGGGCTAATGGTTAAACAAATTGGCTAAAGCACGAACACCTTTAATTTGTGGAGCTGGAAAATTTTCTTAAAAGAGTCAACCTGAAGCCAATGTGTAAAACAGCCATTGCCAGAGTCCACAGGGGCACTGAAATGTGGTGTGAGACAGCTGGCTGTGAAGTACGTGCACAAACTTCAAATCATTGGGAGGGTCAGGAAGGGACACCACAAGAGAAGACAAAGTGTAAGATGTGTCCAGTGACATGTGGCTGGGCTATCATTTGTATCAGCCTTCTGGGCACAGAAAGATGGAACAGGAATAAAGAGTGTTTTCATCCCTCTCCTCTGTATTTTTCAGCACCACACCAGTGGGAGACTGGGTAGTCCTTTGAGGAAACTGGGTTTTTCTTGCGGCAGTGGTCAGTCATCTGCAGCTGTCAGTGTCATATGCTGAGTGCAACATGCAGTTCATGTCCTGGGTGCTGCTGGAGCTTTAATCTGCTCACTTTTAAGATACGTGAAATTTAGGGGTTTGAGGTGTTTTTTTCTCCCCAGAGCATCATTGCCAGTAGGCTGTCCACAGGCTGGCTCACATTTACAGCAGTAGCTTGAGGGACTTTTCCAGCTCCTGGAGAAGAATGAGAGGTGGACAATGGGTGCAAACAGGGTTTGGCCACCTGCCTGCAAGCAAGTTTCAGGTGGGTGCAAAAGTGACCTATTTAAGAACCAAAGTGGACCTTAGGAGTGAACATTGGCTACTGGAAGATAACCAAGACATCAGGAATAACCTCATTTAGCTGTGAAAAAAACCCAAGGACAATAACTAGCAACTAGTCACAGTTACCACGTGGTTGGGGTGGGGGGAGGTTTTGAGGGGTGGGGAGGAGTGTGGAGGATTTTTTGAGGGTAGTGGCACTGGGCAGGGCGTGCAGTGCAATGCGATAAGAGCATCTGCTGTGGTTCAGTTCCAGTACTCGAAGGCCTCCTCAAAGGGCAAATGTCTTCATAGCTGAAGATCTGGGAATGTATTCCAGGGGCTCAGGACCTGCTGGCAGGCTCAGGACAGACTTCCAGCTCTGTATTTATGTGTAGGACCTTGTCTTACTTGAGGTGCCAGTGTTATCTCTGCTGTCCTGGATTAAATGCTAATGATTTAGGGACAAACAGTGTGGTTCTGCCAGCTCCTGTGTGGGGCATCAGGAGGAAGGGGGAGGAGTGGGGAGCAAATGACACCAGCCCTGCCTCAGCACAGCAGCTGCTCATGTCCCCTGGGCTGTAGGAACCTTCTAGGAGCACGACAGCCACTAGAAGTTCTCCCTGAGTCCTGCTGGAGGAGAGCCCAGGGCAGGGCTGGGTGCTCACCCACATCCCCTGGGGATAGACCTGCCTGGGCAGACAACAGGAGCTGGGAATGTGTTGGAGGGGATTTAAGGCTGCTGGTCCTTAATACTCTGCCCAGCCTTTTGCCTGATAATGTTTCCCAGTCTGTGCAACCCTGAAAGCCGTGTGAGAGCACCCAGGAAGGTTTGATTTTAGGTGGCCAAGTGGTCGTGGTTATGCTCAGGGAGGCAGCAGTCTCTGGGCAGCTTAGAGATGCTGATATGCAGCCATCAGATAAGGGCGAGGATACCGGATACCTGGCGGGGAGATTTAAAAATAAAAACTTGGTTTCAGTGACAGCTTGGCTGCGTATAATGTTACTGAGAAATAGCAGTGTGGGCTCAGCCCAGTGGTGCCCCATGGGGTGCTGTCCCAAGCACTCATGTGGCATGATGCTGAAATGTTTACTAGCAAAATTGGACTCACTGACCTCAGAGGTCTTTTCCAGCCTAACTGATTCTGTGATCTCTGTGAAAATACTGTCCTTTTGCCAGGAATTAGCGTACAACAGATTATGGGCTCTTGGACATTTTAGGAGAAAAAGACCTTGTCTCCACATGGATTAGGTTTCCTTCATCGTTAACCATCACTGCACCCAGATACAACAACAGATTTTGGTATTGCTGAACATGGACAAGGGAAGTTGCTGTGTCTGTGTGCACTGAACTATGTGTTGTAACTGTGTCATTATAAGCCTCCTCACATCCAAATCCTACATCAGCATCTTCATTCTCAGGAGGAATTTCTTTGCTGAAGGGATTGCTGGAATGAGCTGCCCAGGCAGGTGGTGGAGTCACCATCCCTGGAATTGTTCAAGAAGTGACTGGACATAGCACTTAGTGCTATAGTTTAGTTGACACGGTGGCGATCAGTCAAAGGCTGGACCTGATGGTCTTGGAGGTCTTTTCCAACCTAAATCATTCAAGGGTTCTATGATCTTTCAGCTTTCACTTGTGTGCTCCAGTCAGAAGTTCTACATGGTTACCTTTTAGATAGAGCAGAAAACATTCCCCTTGTAAAAGAAAATTTAAATGGGGGAGGGGAGGAGGAAATCACTGGTTTTATGAGAAGTGTCTTAGAGGTGCAAGTGTACGATTTTTTCAAAGGCAGCAAATGAAGAAGAAAAGGAGCAAATCTGGCAGAGCAAAAGTCTGGGCAGGCAAAAAACTGTTTAACTGAGAGCCTAGTGATCCACCCTCAGTGCTTGTTTAACAGAGAAACAATATGTGTGTCAGTAGCTGATGATACCTTTGGAAAGCCACTTCAGCAGCTACAAAGTGAAAAGCAAGGGTGGAATGAGTTTTCCAGCGTTGAACAAAATGAGTTGTCAATTACCATAAGTGTAACTTCAGTTCCTAATTTTCAAAATCAGTGCAAAATGCTGTTTACAGAGCTCGATGGAGCCTTTAGCAATTATGGCTGTGTTGTGAAGAATACCATGGCTAATGCTCTCTATGGCTTATTTACACATTGACGAGATGGGAGAACATAAGACAGCATATGAGTGAAGTGCTGCTGTGTTTGAATAGGTATTTGATTGCCCTGTGTGTGCCAGGAGTTGGCTTTTTCAGCTCTGCCTGGTGTTTCTCCATCCACTGGTCCTGCTGGCTCCTGCTGGGTAAGAGCCTGAGGACCTGCCAGCACAACCCGTGGCTTCCTTCCCTCCGGGTCACAGCCATGGGACGTTTTGGGTGTGCTGCTGGACAGTACTGAGCTGTGCATTAATGTGGAAACTGCACTAGAAAAATCAATTTGGCCTTCAGCTCGGAAATGTTCCCAGTCCCTGAGCTCGCGGGAAGGTCGGTCCCCTCTCCACCACCCTCCTCCTCTCCCTCTGGAGTTCACCCTGGGGGTGCTGGGGGTAGCAGGGGCAGACACAGCAGAGGTGCTGGCTGCTGAATGAGGGTGCTGGGGCAGCTCAGCACCTTCTCCCCTTGCTGCTCACCAGGGTGGTGGGTGCTGCCAGGTGAATGAGGAGTGGTGTTTTCCCTCACAGGTCTCCAACTTCTGCTGAGAAACGGCCTTGGGAAAGAATGAGGGGGTTTGTGCTGGCAGGTTTGGGTGCCTGGAAAGAGGATAGAGGGGTGGAGTGTCTTGCTTCAGCATTTCCTTTCCTCCCTGCCAGTGGTTACCCACGTTTGGCATTTCTGCCTTAGAGCAAAGCCCCGGGGAGCTGCAGGGCTGGGGGATGCAGGGCAGCAGGGGATATACGAGTTAAGAAAGTGGGCTTTTCTGCAGCTGAGGAGAAGGAACGTGCATTTCTTCTCACCTCCCAGAAGCTGGGCGTTGTGTCTGCTTTCAAAAACTTGAAAACACAGAAAAAAATCTCACACAGGGAGGAAGAGCTGCTCACTGCTCTGTCTTTTTTTTTTTTATTTTCTTTTGGCACTTCCTTCCTGTTCGGATTACTTTGGCAAGCTATCTTGCTTGAGATCTGCCAGAGAAGAAACACTCTTTCGCTCTATTCTGGCAAACCTCTTCCATTCTCTAATGTCTTGTATGCTTTATATGCTCATTTTGGTGCTCCTCAGTGGTTATGCTCATCTCTCCTTCTCAAAATACCTTCACTTTCTCTTAACATTTATCCCCATGCTGTCACTGCCAAGCATCTTTAGGGGAGACTTTCTGTGTATTGACACAGACTTTGTGTCTCAGCCACGCTCATCACCTCCTTTGGGTGTATTTAATGCTCAAAGGGGAGGAAGGATTTGGCTTTGAAGAGCAGGTTGGCAATCAGAGAAACTTCCAGACCAGAGGATATCATAAAGCAGTTAGCTCAATACTTACTGTACATGGACCTGTTACTGTCACTGATAATGGCAAATCAACTGAGATATGAGAAAAATAGTTCTTTTTAAAGTAGGCTTTTATTTGTCTTGTTGTAAGGTGAGTCATTTGTTTGGGCTGTCAGAGAAAGCATTAAATGCCTCCAAAAGTTCTAAAAGCTATGAAGGCATAATGTCCCTCCAACGCTTCTCCCCCTTAGTCCTCATTACTGAAATGTTGTTTTAAATGTTGGTTTAACTTGAATTACTTTGTGGTTCTTTGGTTTTTTTCGCATTTGCCTCTTGCCATGCTAAAATGCCCTGACTAGAGTCATTGCTTCCCTGCCACATGGATCATATCTTTCCCCAATTAATAGGAAACCAATTAGGAAGATTTATATTTACAATTTTTTGCAGTGAAAAGTCCTTCATTATTTCTGCTTTCCTTGAAGTATTTATGTTTGGATGGCAGGTTCTCCCCGAGCAGAATTCATCCCCTCTGATCTGGGGCAGCATGGGCAGAAACACACCACCTCATGCCATGGGATCCTCTGCCATGCTCCCTTAATTCAGCTGGACTCGGAGGACCCAGTGATGGAGGACCCAGTTTGGGGTGGTAACAACCTTTCCCTAATTCTTCTCTTTGCAATCCACTTTCATCTTGCCTGGCATGCACCAAGAGGAAGTTTTTCCCCTGGTGCCCCTCCAGCTGTGGTGACTTCTAGGAAATAGTTTCTCTTCCCTCTCCCAAGCAGCCAAAACACCACTGGGTGCTCACCAGAGCCCTGTTTCATTTCAGTTCAGAAAACATAGCAGTCTCCATTTCTGGAATGAGTAATTGTCCCTCAGGAAGGAATCTGGGGTCCCTTCAGTCCTCTGGGAGAAATGTCTCAACTTCAGTAAACAAAAGGGAGTGAGGATGATTAGAAGGAAAAACAGCCCTGCAGGTGCAGACAAAACTGTTTTGGGTAAGGTATCAAGAGAGCTTCATCATGGTAGTTTCTCTCTCAAAAAACCCAAGAGAACAAGGAGATGTGAGGAGGGACAGGTTCCTGAGCTACCAGTTTTCACCTGGGAGGAAAGCAAATTCTCTGAGTCAGGTTTTCAGACTCTAAAGGGCAAACAAAGATCAGATCAACTCTTTTGGACCATTTTGTCCCTATGAAAAGGAACTCATATTAATCCATGCACAGCCACTGAAAGCTGTTTCGGATGTTGATATAAAAAGTCTCTTGAGGGTACCTGCCTTCAAAAGTTAAACCAGGTACATTTTTGCCCAATAACTTGCTTTTGATTATGATGAAGGTTTGTTCTGAATGAACATTTCCAGATGTG
>JAWWMP010000001.1:112404436-112426707 GCA_035047865.1 Dendrocincla tyrannina
CTTCCAGAGGCTTCCAACAGAAGCCAATTTTCCTCTTATATATAAAAAAAACCCTATCCAGATAAACCCACGACAACCAGGTACATTTTTGCCCAATAACTTGCTTTTGATTATGATGAAGGTTTGTTCTGAATGAACATTTCCAGATGTGCAAAGTGGCTAATCTGGCAAACCAGCGCTTTAATAGATCTGGGACCTCAAAACTCCCACGTGCCATTACAAAGTTCTCTCTCCCTCCTACTTACAACTCTGATGTCAAGATGGTTTCTCTGGATCAGGATAAGCTTATTTCCTTCAAGTTAGGTTGGTTTGTTTGTTGTTTGGTGGGTTTTTTTCTGAAAAAGGAGGTATTAGTGGAAAATTAGGGTGTTTCTTTGAGAAGACAGTGAGTCATTAGTAGCTATGTTGCAGTAGCTTTATTCATAAATATTGTAAATTTTTTCACGTAGTTAATTTTACAGACATCACAAAGCTAAAGACTTCTTTTCAACTAGGTCATTGGAAATGGGCACCTACTGAGCTGGGATGTGACCCTGGGAGCCCCAGCCCTTGTTCTGGCCATGCCTGTGAATGGGCTTGGCACATTGTGCCAAATCTCTGATTTTCTGTCTGGGAAGGAATGTAAGGAAACAAGACAAAGATGGATCCTTGTCCTGTTGTGCCTCCCCACTACCCTACAATCCCTGGCATGGGGATTTCCTCCACAGTCACCTCTTTTCAGGCTCATGACACCTTGCAAGGCTGACCTCCCCTGGGAAAACCCTCCCATGCCAGTGCGTCTCTGGTTATCATATTTTCCTCTGTGCTGCACTGAAACATCAACTCTCCCCAGCCTCCCTTGGCAGGCTGAGATCCCTGGAGCCCCTTCTCTGCTCCTGGGTTTCTCCCCATGATGAGCATCTGCCTTTAACAGAGTCACACACACCCTGAGCAGGGTTCCTCACTCACACCCACTGAGTCCCATTTCCACCAGACCCATTATTCACCAACTTTCCTACAGAGCAGCACCCAAGTCTTGGTGGAGATGAGGTGCACAACCCCCACCTTCCCTCATGTGCTCCTCACCCTGACAGATAGGGAGGTTGGGGTGGGTTTTACCCAGTTTTAGTCTTAAGTGATTACTCCTGTTTGTTCTTTGAGACTCCACCTGTGAGTACCATTGCAAAATACTGATTTCTTCTTTCTTTGGGCTGCCTTGCCCTGAGATTTCATGCTGGCCACAGCAGCTCTTCTGGCAGGCTTTCTGCCTCTGATGTGTTTGGGAAAGGGTTTATTGTCAGCCTCAGCACTCTTAGCAAGTGGCTCCTTGGATTTCTCTTCTGGAGCTGCCTTATTGTAGTCTTGCATCTAATTTGCCTAACTCCTGCATCTGATTTCTACTTTTTGAAGGGTGCCTGTTTGGTTTGAATCACTCCCTTGTGCTGCTGTTTAGCCACCTGGGGTATATGTGTGGGTATATTTTTTATTTATTGTTGGTACACATTTACTCTAAACTCTAATGTGGTGTCTTTAAACAGATCCCACTGTTGCAGGGCTCTTCAAGAAAAACTTGGGCAGACATCACAGCAGATCCCACTTTCCTGTTGGGCTCCGTGTATGGCTAAAAAAAGTCATGAAGCAGCCCACAGCTGTCCCTGCAACCTGCAAATCCAGCCTCTAAAAGTTTCCCTCGGGATGAGTTCACTGCCCTGCCATGTAGCATCCCTCCATCCTTGTCCAGCAGCAGGAGGAGATTTAGGGGACTGCATTGAGGGCCTTTACTCCCACCTGCTCCAGAAGCTGACCCATCTCAGAGAAGGAACGGGTGTGCTCACAGATCTGGGTCTGCAGCAGGGAAAAGAGAGACTTTGGAGTCACTGTTTTCCAGGCATTCTTAATTTTTACCTCTATAGTATTGAGTCCTCTGGTCAGTCTGTGTGTCTGTCCAATTCAGGAACAATTCCTCTCATAAAATCCCACAAACACAGACATCCCTGGGAACAACAATCTTTTGACGACTCTGGTCCTGTTAGAAAAGTCCTGGTTGTTTCCATGACTTGTAGTCTTTTATATAGACTCTTTGATCTGCCAGTGCTGAGGGATTAGACTTGTTCTTGATAAATATATATGCTTTTTGATGGAACCTCAAGGTCATATTCATACTCATGTCCTCCATTCAGAAGCGAGTCTTTTCTTCCTGCCTTCCCTGGTAACTTTATATTGCTGCACACACAGTCCTTCAGTCATGCAAAAGCTGTATTTTTAGAAAGCTCTGCTTGGCTCCTACCTAGGGACGTGCAACCATAAAGTTCACCAGTACTTGGCCAGTCCTCCCCTGCTCTCCCTGCAGCTGGATGAATGTTCCCACTCGTTAAGCAAAGTACTAGGACAGTTGGTAACCCCAGAACTACTGCTGGAATAAAAGTCAAACAGCTTAACTGCCAAGAGCCTTTCCCTTGACAAAATAAGTCAATAACTGTTTGTTAGATTTCTTCTGGTCATTCTGCTCACAGAATTCAACAAAGCTGCTTCCTACATGGCTTTTTTTTCTTTCACACCCTTGTAGACACAGAGAGAAACTCCTGTCAGTGTTTGTCCCCAGGCAACACAGCCATTAGATGGAAACCCCCTGGACATTGGGCATGACCCCTGGTCCTGCTCATCAGGAGATTGCTGTGGTCCTTTGGCACCTGGGAGGTTTCATCACATGCAGCCTCCACGCAAAGGCACCCTGTGGGGTCCTCTCTGTGCTGGAAGGGGACAGGCAGAGCAAGGAGTGCCATGAGTGGAAGTGGTAGGGGATAAATAATCAGTTTCCTTAAATCTGGACAACTGTTCCTATCCTTTGTCCACCTGCTGAAGGGATTTCCATTTTGAAACACCAGCAGTAGTGCAGCAACTCCCTTCAGAGACACCTGAAATGGTGACAAGTGCCCTGACTGGGAACAGAGATGCTTAATCCCAGCACTTGTCCCCAGCAGCACCATTGTTCCAGCACCTTTCTCCTCTTGTCCTTCAGCAGTGCCTGAACTGTACACAAATCCCTGCTTTGTTTTGCTTGTAGAAATAATGCAAACACATAAAGGCTCTTTCTTTTCTCCATCTTCATCTTTAGGTGATGGGGGGGAAAAAAATGAGTAAATGATTACAGCTGCTCCAGCCAGAGCAGAGTGAAAACCCAGGAGTGATTACTCTCTTTCTCTACAAAGAATCTGAACAGAGGGAGGTTTCAATCCCTGTGAAACATCTCTGATTATTCCTAGTGTCTTGATTATTTTTTTCAAAGTAAGAAAAAACACTATTTTAAGGCATCACTAAAGAAATGCATTTGACAAGCCTTTATCCAAATGAATGTTTAAATTTTGGAAGGGGGAGAAAAAATCCAGCATGACTGACAAGGTCCTTTTCAAGCACATAATATGCTGAACCTTACATGACATTTCTGTGGGTGTTAGTCTAAAGAGCTATCTTTACATGCAATGTAGCAAATGAACTGTGTAAGGCGAGGACTGGAGCTATATGCATCCTTGCTGAGTAGTACTATAGGATTGTAAAACCTGTCAAGCTTGTTCTTTTAAAGCTCCACATCCCCATGGAAAAGGCTGTGTATTCTTGTTCCTCAAACACCTGAAAAGTTTGTTCTAGACTAACTATAGTAATTTATAGTCTATGTTGGAAGGAATTGTTGCAAGAAATAGATCTTGCTTTTGTTTTCTTTTTTTTTAAATGCTAAACCCAGGTAAGTTGATCCCCAAGGAAGTGAGGGGCTCAAGGTGGAAGAGGTGCTATGGGAGTAGCTGCTAGAGGTGAAGGGAATGCAGCTCTGGCTCTCATCAGGTCCCACTGTCCTTTTAGATGAAGGAAATGCAGCTCTGACTCTCTCCAGGTCCCACTGTCCTTTTAGGTGAAGGAAAGGCAGCTCTGGCTCTCGCCAGGTCTCATTGTCTTTTTCCCACTGAGGAAATGTTTGTCTGGTTTTCCCCCTGGAAGGGGGCTGGGGGTCTTGTAACGAGTCTATCCCAGCCTTCTGGTAGAGGTGAGAAACTCAGTGGTGGGATTTTGATGGCACCTTGGTCAGGAATGAGAAGTGCCAACAACAGCTGGAGATCCTTTGTCCTGCAGACAGCCTCCTTCAGTTCCAGCTGGAGACCTGTGGAAAAAGGGTCACTCCTTGTTGCTCCAGAAGAGCAAAAAGGTAGAATGCTGCAAGTAAAGTTATGACAGAAAGAGAGGGTTGCATTTTTTCAATGACAAACTTAGTTTATTACTGCTGCCCCACTTCCTTCTGGTGGTCTACGCACAGCTGGGTAACCGCACCTTATCCCCATCTTTTAATTGCTTTTTAAAACAAATTGTTTGAAGATCTTTATTTTGTGTCCCTCCTTAGTTTTCCATCTGTCTTTTCTTCTCTCTTCACTGTTTTGTGGACTTTTGGGTCATCCTCACCCTTCCCTGGGGTTCCCTTGCCAGTTGATCAGATCATTTTTGAAACCCCACCAATCCCCCTTTGGCTGATCTCATCCCCCCTGAGGGGAACAGATAAGTCTGGCCATATTTTCTAATCTGTAAGGTAGAAACTCCCTTAACCCCCCAGTGATCTTACCACTAGTAGCTATTTGCATTTAATTCTCCTTTCTCTGAATTTCGCTTTTGTTTGCCTTTAATTTCAGGATGGCTACCAAGCTCCTTTCAGCGCTGAATTAGGGAAATAGAGGATACAGTAGCAGCTGAACTCACCTATTAATCAAATTAATATGTCTTGGTGAACCAACTCAGAACCCCATGGTTCTGGCTCTTGTGATTTCATAATGTCTCACGACATTCAATATTTTTGTTAAAGCTCTGCTTTCCGGATTGATGTGATGATGGGAGAAGCTGAGAAAGAATTAGCAATAAAGTATATGGAGCACCTGGCTGTAGAGAGTAATTGGCAAATGGGACCCAAGTGCATCCTAAAGTCTCAGAAAACCAGCAGGCAAATAAAAAGCACCTGCAAACAACTGTTGTTGGCTGAGCTTGCTGGAAAGATGCATGAAATGTGCTTGACTGGCTGCTCCTGTGGACAGGAGCTGTTGAGAGCTGATCCCAGATCCTCCGAAATGCCACAATGTTTTCTGGGTAGCCCCTTGTGGGAGCCAGCAGGGAGTGGAGGGGATGGGGGTGGGTGCAAAGTGGGGCAAGAAATTATCCCAGAAACACAGAGTATGCTGAGTCACCCCCTGTGCCTGAGAGCATTGTCCGAGTGCTTCTTGAACTCTGTCAGGAACCCACAAAACCTATGGAATGGGAAATCTGAATTTCCAACCCCCCAGAATGGGTTGTGATGAAAGTACCCCCTGCAAGAGGGTTTTGAGGTGCTCTACATGTTACCAGACACTTTGACTACAAATACCTGTGTGGGTTTTCCCAGCAATACAGAGCACACCCCTTTTTCTTTGGACATGCAGTGGTCAGAAGGTGCCAGGAAGCATCAGAACAGCCAAGTTTCAAGGGACATGAAAGCTCCTGTGAGGTTTGGGAGCACGAGGCCACTTCAGAGGCTCTGTCTTGGTGCCCTTTCCCCTGTGCATCAGCCACGTCTGAGTAAGTGGGTGCAGAGTGAACAGGCATTGTGTGCATTGCTTGTGGAAGGGGACCAGATTTTACCAAATTTCCACTTTCTGTGATGGAAGCCTGTTTGAGCCAATGCTGCTTCTCCCCCTTTGGTGGGAGGAGTGCATGAAAAATCATAGAATCATAGGAAGGCATAGGCTGGAAGGGGCCTTAAAGATACCTATTTCCAATGCCCTGCCATGGGCAGTGATGACACCCATGAGGTGAATCAGGGGCTGGCATTGCTTCCCAAAGGGTTGTGCTGGAAGGGGCAGCAGAGTGAGCACCACAGACGTGTGAAGGTGCTGACTTACAGAAGCAGTGGACTGTGCTGGGTGAAACTGGGACTGTCACTTGCCATGGGCTGCCCATACATTGCCCCCACTCCCTGAGAAGTGACTATGCTGCTAGTCAAAACAAGGCATAAAATACAGTTTTACAAACCTCTTGACATGAAAACTTAAAAAATATGTAGGATGTGAGGCAGTAAGAGAGACAACTGATGAACAGCTGGGCATAAAGGCAAACTACCCACAGATACAGGAGGTGCTGGGGCTGACTGTGAGACTGGGGGAAGACCTCTCCTGCCATTCCTGTTCTGCTGTGGAAATGGCTTAAGTTGTTACCAGGAACAGTTTGCAGAGGCTCACACAAAGCCGCTGTCAGAAATAACTCAAACACAGAGAGGAAAAAATTGCTTGAGAGTTCTTTTGGGAAGGATTAGGTTTTAAATAATTGCCATTCATAAGTTAATTTCACATCCTCTTGGAGCTTGGCCTACTAGGATTTGAAGGCTTGACTGGAGCTGGCAGGCAGGGTGGGCACTGATTCCAGGGCCTGACTGCCAAGAAAAAGGAAAATATTAAGAGTAAAGACTGGCAATGCAAAAAAAAAAAAAAAAGAAGAAAAGAAAAAAGAAAGGCCAGGGAAATATAGGGAAATGAGATTTACTTTAGGAAAATTATTGTTCTCTGAGCCATGGACTGATTTTATGGCTGGCTTATTTGTCAGTCTTACATGAGCCTGGCCTTTGTAATCAACATATGAAGAGAAACTGGTGGAGAACACAGCTCCCAATGCTTTAATAATTTGTAAATCCAAGATTTCGTTATTTTTAAACATGGAATTATTTTTTTAATTTAAATTCATATCAAAGTCTATTAAAAGCAATGGGGAGACTCCTCTCAGCTTTTTCAACTTTGAATCAAGCCCTGTAAAAATAGATGCTGTGTGCCTCAAGGCTTCTGCTGCAGCCTTGCCAACTGAGTCCAAGCAGCAAAGTAAAACCATGACTCTTCTGTTTCTTACCCCCAGCTCTTTTGGATCTGGAGTTATCAGGGCTCAAACAAAGACCTTGTGACACCTCTCAGTCCTTTTGCCCAGTGTTGGAGTACACCTGGGGGGTCTGAGCTTGCTCCTGCTGTTCTGTAAGGTGCTGAGCACACACATCCCCTCTATGTTTGATAGTAGAGAGTGTCTCCTACTGCCTAGGAGACACTTTGAACAGACCCATGTAGTAGATGAACATCTCATTTCCAAGAGAAAGATGTGTATGGCGGAAAGAAAAATTCCCAGGACACGTGGGAGAGCAGTGAACTCAGAATGGAGCCCTGTTGCAAGGGCTTCTCCTCCCAGGGCAAGTCAAGCCTTTGAGAACATTGAATTGGTTTCAGTCTGCACCCAACATGCAGTATCCAGCACCCAGCACAGTGCAGGATACTCTCTGTATCTGTATGAGAAGGGGCCCAGGGTTAACATCCAGCTCTCAGGTAAAACCACACACCAAGAGATTGGAGATGCAGACAGATTCAAGAAATACTGATGAAAACAGATTGTTAGACAGCCTTATGGATCTCAGTGAAGGACATGTTTTTCTTTCTGGAAGAGAGCCATGATGTAGAAATAGACTGAAACCAAGAAAGAGGGCTGCAGCCGTAGCTGAGGCTGTATATTTAAACATTTTTGCTGTCTGACCATCTGGGCCTGTAGCTAAATTTACCTACAAATTATTTTCAATGTTTCTACATCTTGAGAGGTAAAAGGTACACTTGATACTTTATGCCAGGAGGAAAGGCAAAATAATTGTCCTGGGTCAGATTTCCCCAGTGTCAGACTTGTGCTTGTGGTTTAGGATGCCCAGCCTGTCTTGTCAACCTTCAACCACACCTGACTTGAGCCCCAGGCTGGATCCTTTGGACGCACAGAGCCCCTGCACAGCCAACACAAAATCTTGATTTGCATTCTTGCTCTGTAGAACACAACTCAGTGCAACGATTGGCAATGCAAATGACTCACATCTTTTTCTGCCTTTATGCTGTCACTGTTTTTTTCTCAAACCATTGCTACAGGAAGACTCTTTCCATGATGAAAATTCTTACTGGTGGTCCAGAAAGCCCAGTTGCTGACCCAGTTCCGTCAAACTGGTGACTGCTACACACCTGAATCCCAGGGAAAAAGCCCCAAGGTCAGGTGAGGTCTGTCAGACCCCCAGACATCAGTGAAGGTTTGGTGTGGGCCTCTGACACCTCATGTGATGCTCATGTGAGGGGGACTGACAGAGTGTGGATGAGAAAGTTGTGTTTTGCAACCTTTTGCAACCTTCTACGACAAAATGAGGCTCCTATATCAAACCCTGGGTTGACCACTGCTGTGAAGGAAGTCCACTATCCCAAATTTTGAGCACCCCAGTCATCCTTTGAGGACTGGCTTACCAGTTTATCCTTTGAAAGGCAAATGAATGAGGATGGCTGAACTTGTTGCTCAGAATTTAGACCTCCTGAGCTCTTGGGGTGTGCCCCAGCACCTACACTGGAGTATTGAGTGTTCAGCAAGTCTCATCAGACTCAGCATAAACTACTGTCTCATCCTCTGCCTGTGTTGTTTCTCCTCTTAAGGCAGTTTCCCAGTCTGAATGGTTTTGTGAAAATGGTTCCTCCACTTTTCTTTGGAGAGAAAATTGTGAAAGTATTTGCTGAACAATCACATCCCATAGTTGATTTTTCTTCAGATCTTAAACCAAAACCCCATAATAGTCTCCAATTACTGCCCATCAAATTAGGAAAGACTAGAAGCAATTATATTTGGGGATTAGAGAAATTAAGTCTCAAGAAACATGGGAGGACCTTTCAGCTTTTTAACGCTGCTGATTGTGTCTTTCTGTTCTGTGTGCTGTAAGAGAAATAAAATTTAAATATTTTATAAAAGTGATCTGTGATGGGTGATGGGACAGAACTGATCTGGTGGTTCAGTTTATCTATGATTTTTACCACATTAAAAAGAGCCATAGGGAAAGTCTTAAATGCTTCCATCCATCCCTCATTATGTATAACTCATTTCAGTAAGAGAGACTTTCTTGGTAACAGAGCTCCTCTCTCTAGCTGGTTGTGAGCATCCTGCCTTCACAGGGTTTCTTTTCAACAAATGGCATGGAAAACTCTTCCAAGGCCAAAATCATGTGAATGAGATTTATTAATCCCATAGCCCTTGTCACTCATAATAATGCTAATAATCCATAAACTGTGCATCATGTCTAATATCCCATGTAACAAATGCATCTCTGGGAGATGAACAATAAATCCTGTGTGCACTCTGCTCCCTCCTCCTCCACCTGGATGAGAAAGCCCCAGATTTGGTGCAGCATTTTCCAGCTACCCTTGTTCCTTCTTGCTTCTCTCACTGGCAGGGGGCTGACACTGCCCCAGTCCTTCCCAGGGGCTCCTCCTCCATCAGTACTTGTCACTGTATTTGCAGTCAGGGTAGCGGTAGGCGAAACGGGAATCGCAGGACCGCAGAGGCTTCAGGATCTCTGCCAGCTTGGCAATGGCCTCGTTGACACCCTGGTCATCGGCGAAGCCGCTGGCACAGTGCTGGAGGAAGCTGTCTATCTTCTCCTGCATGGGTTGCAGGAATTTCCCCTTCAGGAGCTTAGGCAAAAGCTCCTGACACACCATGACGAGGCTGTGCTTCTCCCTGATGGAGTCACAGGACACAAACGTGGACTGGCAGTCCACAGTCAAACAGCTAAATATATCTTTGTGCTCCTGCTGGCCATCGATCAGCTGGCTCCCTGTTGGAGGCAATTAAACCACTTGTTAGAAACACGGTAGTGAACTCTTGGGTAATCCCAGATGTCCGTAACTCTGTGTTAACATGGGGTTTGTTGCTATCTAAAGGATGTGGGCACTTTTCACCACACAGCACTCTGTGCTGTGGCTGTATATGGGCCAATTTTCTCACTCTTGAAATATGCATGTTTTTCTGAATGGCAGAGCTCTGCAGAACTGCCTGACAGAGGAATTGGAGAGGAGCCTGTCAAGTCAAACTGATGCAGAATAAAATGAGAACTGGAATACAAACCTAAAATGTGGAGCTCCTACAAAAACTACCACAAATAAGCAGACCTGTAATTCTTTCCATGTTACCCAAATCATTAACTTGCAACAACAGCTCATTTAGCTGGAGTCAAGTTCACAGTAATAGCTGTTGGGACAAGAAAAAGAAGCCCAGTGGAAAATTTTCTGACAGCTGCTTCTGAATATTTGAGACCTGCTCAGCAGAATGTGTGAGCTGAGGAAAGGCCTTTTGATTGAAAATCTGAACATTCAAAATTAAACTGCTAAATTATTGGAAGAATTTTCTTTGACTGGCTCTACTTCCTGGATTAGACCAACATAACCTGTGAACAATGAATAGTAAAACTTGATTTTATGTAAAAATGACAAAAGCGGGATTTTGTTGTTATAATAATAATCATTATTAGTTAATGTGATAAATGCAAGTAAAAAGGGTTCAATTTGACCCAGTACTTAATACAAATGAAATTATGAAATTTCTACTTGCAAATGGTGACATTTGTGTGGCAGAAGTTTTAAAAGGGGTGATTTAGGAAAACTTCAAATGAAAGTGTTGAGTGCTGTATGCACTGGCAGCTGCTGCCAGCTGTGGAGGGGGTCGGCTACCAAACCCCTGACTGCACAAACTGTCTGCCTTCCCCACGCAGAGCCAGGATGGAGGAAGCTGCTGTTGGTAAATCTCCCCGTGAGCTTTTCATTATTTCATTTAGCATGTCTGGCTTATTAAAAAAAGGAAAACAAAAAAACCCAAACAAAGCAGTCGAGTTGAGCATCGCAGGTGACAGATTTGTTCTCCCTGCCTCACTCAGCCCTCCCGCGACAGACGCGTGGCCACGGAGCCTGCTGAGCACCTTCCTCCTTGTCGATGACCCCCAGCGTGCTGGCATCCCGGATGAACAGATGCCCGTTGCTGAACACACCGAAGGTGCCAGCGTCCACGTGCGTGAAGTAGAAGAAGTAGTTGAGGTCGTTGGTGCCCATGGAGCGGAGCACGGCGAGGAGCTGCAGGGCCAGGTCGGCGGCCACCTCGGGGGCTGCGCTGTAGAAGTCGCGTAGGGGTCGGGTGCTGGCGCTGACCACCAGCCTCCCACAGGAGCCCAGGTACCGTGGGAAGGGCCATCCCTCCACGTTGGGGAAGATCTGCCGGGAAGAGAAGGAAAGGCAGGATTATCCCTTTACCTCTGTCTTCAAGCAGCAAAACTAGTGTTGTTTTGGCTTCTAAATCATCCTGAAACCCTTCCTCACCCCATCTTGCCCCTGAGTGATGGTGCCTAAGGGTTTCTTTGATTTTTGATTTTTTAATTTTATAGATGTTTGAAGTTATTGTAGATCTAATGTACTAGTAAAATAACTTCACTAGCTGAATGTTTATACATGCCAACCCCATCCTATATCAACCCCTTAAAATTCCAGTAGCTGTTTAGTCTCTATTTCAAGGTAGAATTGCAGAGAAATGCCATGAAGCCTGTACCACAAGATAAAGACACAGACAGAAGGACCTCCAAATCTGAAGCTTTGGAAGGCCTCCAAGGACCTGACATGCTGTGAAGAAGACGACGACGAAGGAAGGGTCCCGAGCCCCCAGACCCAATTCCCAACGGGGTGTGCCGAGGGTGGAACGGGGCAGGACTGGGGGAAATAACGGAATGGGATTGGATGGACATTATTATCAAATCTTGAAACTTGGGTCTGAACGGGGGGATCCCGTGTAAATGTATTCCCAGAGCCTGGAGGCTCATTAAAGCTTCTGCTCACTTATCTTATCTCCTACTAAAAGTTACCTGGAGTTTTTTTTTTCTCACTCCTTAAGGCATCAGTGAGCAGCTGGGAAAGGTGCTGCTCCATTCTGGTGTAGCTATGATGTTTTTATTTCCTAATTTTTTTTTTGTCTTTTTTTTGTAATGAAGGAAGAATCTGATGTTTTGAGACTTATTCTATGCAGGAGACTAACTGGAAAGTCTGAGATAATAATGGGTTTCAAATTCATGAAAATTTTAGCCACAGAACATCTAATTTTAGTGTCTTTGATGGGTCCCTCATGAACACTGTGTAGCTGAAGTCACGTCTCAGAGGTGAGGTGGGGCTAAAGCAGTTTTTGGTGATTTGTGAGAACTGCCAGGCTCTTTTGGTCTTTTGGAAGAGACTTTGCAGCCTCAGGAACAGAAATGCTGGATTTCTCTTGGTGGGGACACCTGGGCTGGACTCCCTGCATCCCTGCAGCTCATGTAGTTATTCCAGGTGGAAAACAAACTCTGTGACTGCTGAGCTTTCTGTCATTTACATTATAACTTATTTATATCATAACTCATCTGTGTCCCCACTGCCCCAGACTTTGATGAGGCATTGTGGACTTGTCCAGTTTCGTGTTTAAGGTTGTTTTGCCCTTCTGTTCTGAAGGCGTTTTGGGTACCCATGTAAAATTAAGCCATTTCTCTTCATCATATTTTTCTCACCTCTCTGAGCTGCATTTCCATATCTTTAGGGTGCTAAGAGTCATATCCTTATGTCCCAGTGAACCATGGCTGGGAAGTCTGAATGATCCCCAGGAGCCTCCTGGAGCACGAGCACCATTCTCCCGCCCTGGGACAGGGTAGAGCCCTGTGTACTGCTGAGGGCAGCAATGACCTGGGGCCAGAGACAGATGGTGCTGACACTGCCCCTGTTCCTCAGGGAATTGTATAGGGTTGCAAGAAATACCAGTGGGGACTAAAGGTGTGCTGGTGTGGGGAAAGTTGAGGATACTCCCTCGGAGACAGAAGGAAAGAAAGAAGCCACATGCCAGGCTTGTCAGCTGGGAACCAGGGGAAGGGTGTGATCACTGCCTTCAAATCCAGAGTTCAGTCATATTTGGGATTCCACCAAACACTTCTGCAAAGCTGCTTTTTGTCATGGAGCTAGTTACATGGAAAACACAGCACTGGCACACGGAACATGGGAAATCTATGCTTCTCAAGTCCATGTTCACCATCCATACTGCATTTCGGTCCTCCTACTCTAAAGCATGCTCCTTCTCTTTCCTAAACAGACTGTCATTTTAAGTAATACATTAGCAATGCAAACTTCACACTGTGAAGTATCAGGGGTGTGTAAAACCCTGGCTTTCACAGTCGCTGCTGCAATACCCAGCCTGGGCTCTGATTTATTTAAGGATCTGGGCATTCCTCTCTCTCCACAGCTTCATGGGCTGATGCAATAAGGACTGCAGGAATCTACCTGGCTGCAGCCTTCCAACCCATAGAAAAAACATGCTTTTTGCAGACCAGCGAGTATGACAAAGGCTGGGACTGGGACTCCTCTGCAGCTGGGAACCAGCACACATCTCATGGCAGGATTTGCTTTGTGAGGGGCTGCAGGGTGTTGTTTCAAGCAGGGGCAGGGTGGCACGTACCTGCAGCAAGATGGGGTGTGAGTTCACTGACAGCGTGTACAACAGGCGCAGCTTGTCCCGGTCGGTGAGATGGTCCATGTAGATGCTGCCAGCGTCCGGCACCTCGGCATAGCGCCGCACTATCCTGTCCAGGAGACGCTGGGATGGGCAGCGCAGCAGTGGGCTGGACAGGCCCTGGTGAGAGGGGAAAACAGGGCAAAGATGTTTATTTTCCAGCCCAAGATGTTGGAATGTGTTTGGACTGTGGGTACAGGCAGCTCTGTGCTCTGCCTGCTGTGGCACAGGTCCGAAGGGGACGGGCACACAGCGGGATCTCAACACCAAAACCCTCCTAGGAAAAGATCCATGCCCTCCCAAAATGCCTGTTCACAGCTCAGGTTTCCAGAATGGCTCCCAGTCTTCATGGCACAGCCATGGACTCTCCAAAACTCATAATCCCCCTGACTGTAGGGCACCATGTGTGTCCACACCGTGGGCCTCCTCCCTCCTCCTGGGTTTCCAGCTCAGTGGTGGAGGCCCTCCTGTTGTTAAAACAGTGAGTCACTTCCCTCATTAAATAATCTTCAGATCGTTTCACTATTTGCTTAACCTGTGAGCAGCTTTCTTGTAAATACTATTTGCTAAGGTCAGTAAACATGCTTTAAAAGTGTAAATAAACACTGTGCGTGAGTACAAGCACAGGATATATTCTCTCTTTAATAAACTCGTGCATTAACTAGCAAAACCGAATTTGAATAGCCTGTGTGTATTTTTTGTAAGTACCAGCAACAAATAGAGAACCGTTGGGCTAATGGAGTCAATTATTACTGTATTTGGAGGTTTGGCTTGTAAAATTGCATGAGCAATTGATGGCTGGCATAAATGGCATGGAAATTTATACTTTCATAGTCAAAAATTATGGTGGGTTTTTTTTTTCAGTTGGTCTTCCTTAATAGCCAAGGAGAGTGGATGTATGGAGGGTTGCCCACAGTAACGCAGAAACACTGCCCTGCCATGCCTCTGCTGGGCAAGAGAATCAGGGATTTGTACGTCTTTTTATTAAAAATGTAGCCGAATACACTCTTTTGGGTTTTCTTTATGATTTGATGGTTGGGAGATGTTTTTCAGAGGAAAGGGCGCTGGAGCTCACTTTGCTCCCTGCCATCCTTCATGCTGAGAGCAAAGATTTGACTCAGCATCTCCCCGAGTCATTTGGTATCTCTGAGGTAGGTCCCTCTCAGCCCTTCCTGTGCGAGCTGTTCATTTGGCATAAAACACTTCACTATCCAGCCATAACAAAGAAATAAAGAAACATGGAAAGAAGAAGTGTGACATTCTCCCGGTTTGAGGTGGAAAGGGGGGACTTGATGTCCCATGTCTCCTCCTGTGTTTCCCTGCTGGCCTCAGAGAGGTTCCAACCATGCCTTCCTTGGCCATCAGTTGCACAGAACAAGCCCTGAATACCAACAGCTTGACAAAACTACCTGAGAAAATCAATCCCAACTGAAGAGTTGTTTCACATCAACCAAAGAACCCTTTTTTCCCTTTTTTTGGCAAAAATAGTTCTCCCTAGTTCTAGTCACAAGTCTTCAAACACTCCTCTCCTCTGGTGTGGCCTTATCAAGGAAATATTTTCTCAATTATTTGTCTAAAACCATAGAAGGTGTGCAGGAAGTGGGGGGGGTTGGTTATGTGTTTCTGTCTTGCAGCACATGCAGGAAGGTTATGGCTGACTCTGTCACTTTCCTTTTGGGGGAGAAGTGAGAAAAAATGAGCAGAACAGAACTGTGTTAAGTAAGAGATAAATGGTGGAGGAAGTCTCTTGCAGCTCTGTATGCATGCAAATATTTGCAGCCAAAGTTAGAAAGCCTTGCTGCCTCCAGGAGTTTGCAATGCAGAAACTGAGACCCTGAAGAGCACACAGTAGGAACAGAAATCATGGTGTCAGAGAAGGCATGAAAGGTGTAATTAGGATTTTTCCAGGATCAGAGCTCATCCTCTTTACACATGTATGCACACAATGCATGTGAGGCTCATGGCTGCTGGTTTCCTGAGGAATCATTTTAGGCACACCAGCATCGCTGTGGGAGCAGAGGTGCAGGACTGGGTGCTGCCACCTTTGTACCAACCATTGGTGCAGCTTTCTACAGTTTAATGAAACCCTGATTCACAAAAACTGGACAATGGAGACTTTGGATTTTGGTATAGTTAACAGTGTAAAGCTCAGCACCTGCTTGATTGTTTCAGTGGAGCGGTGGGTCTCCCCTTCCTGCAGGCTCATGGAAACATCCCTACAGCAGGAAAGAAACTGGAGTTTTAAAACTGCCAGACAAAAATTCTCAGTGGCAGAAAAATGGGAAGAACACGTACTGGAAACACTGGAAATACTGATTTATCTGAGAATATATTCTGAGAATATATTCAGTCTTTTGCAGCGTCTTATTCCCCCCGAGAATAAGACCTGACAGACAGCCTGATGTATTGTTTGTGATTGGTGTGGAAAGCTTCTTATTTACTTTGATTAAATACCCACATGTTTATATCTGATAATGAGTAGTTTCTGCAAAGCCTACCTGCACTCAGCTGTGATTTTTTTTCCCCTGTTGCACAGTACATGAGGCATTTTAAAGTCAGTGTGTGGATACATGTGCATATATGGAACACCCCCCCAGAATTCACTGTGACATAAAGACAACTTCTGGAAGACAACTTCTCCTTGCTCTGCTTTCTCCTCTGCCAGCCCGAGGAGGGGTGGCACAGCCACAGTTGTCTCCTGTCCCACGTGCCACCACCTGGGTGCAGCTTTGCCAAACTACCAGGTTTAGGGTGGGCTCCAGGAGGAAACACTTGGATGTAGGTGTCAAAGCACCTACCGCTCCTGACCATATAAATCCAAGGGTTTCTTTCACTCCCAAAAGAAAGAAAGTAAGGATGCTCTGAGAACCTATGGGGCTCCTCCCCACTGCCAGCAAGTTTATGAAACACATCTGATGATGAGGTAACCAGGTCAGAGAGAGCAGCAGGTCTGGGAGGCCCCTCTGGGACAGATGAGAGAGCTGCTTCCCATGTCCAGCAAGCAAAGCAACGTGTGCTGCACTCAGAGGCCAAATAACCAGAGTGCTGGCACATCTGCTAGGGCAGGTGGAAGTGCCGGTCAGTAGTTTCAAACATTCTGTCCTGGAGAGATGGGCTGCAAATGCTGTGTTTTCACCTCAGTACTGCTTTTTTCTGCCTGCTTTCAGCATTTTCCAGGCTGTGCTTTGTAGGCAAGGGCTGTAAATTTGCCCCATGGGCAATCTGTGCTGAAACTAACCTGCTTTATTGTTGCCCTTCTCCTCCAACACGAAAATCATGCAGCTCGGTTTGAGGTGATGAGCTCCTGGGCAAGCAGTGGGTGGCTGGGGCTGCCATGCAGGCTGAGCCCCTGCTAAATCCTGCTCATCTCTGAGGCAGGCTGGAGTTTAAGACTGAAGACTTTGCTGCATCCAATAAAGATTTTCATTCTGGTGGGTGAAATAATCACTGTGGCAGGCAGCCTGGCTGATGGTTGGGTCAGGCAGGGCAGGCAGTGTAAAGTGTGAAAATGTTGCTTCATGGTCTGTCGTTTTGATTCAAGCACGTTATGGTTTGTAGCAATTCTCTGTCTATAAGACAAAATTACCTGAGCCCATTAGCTTTCCTCGGTGCTGCTGTAAGGGATAGACTGCAGGGAGGGGAGCACAGACACCACAGCTTTGTGAAACAGAGTGGGCATCATGTCAGGCATCGAGAGGCGTGCTGTCAATGTCTCTGAAAAGAGGGAGGGGGGCAAATCAAGACCCAAGAGCAGGTCTGCAGGTAAGTCTTTGCAGTGACATGTGGTACCCCCAAGAAACTCCCCTCTGATGGCTCATGCTGGGTTACCAACGTGTGTCTGCCCAGCAAACACTGTAGAGGGGCAGCAGAACAGGGCTGGAGTGCAGGTAGAGGTGCTCCTGTGGTTTCTGGCTGGGAGGAGGGAAGGTGGAGTGGCCAGAGAGGAAAGGGATCCCTATATCTATGGGGCCAGATAACTTGGGGAGGTCACAGTGTAAACTGCAGTGGCTGGGGGGATGTCACCCACAAAGTCACACACACACTGAGACTGAAATGTGGCTGTCTCTGGCTGTTTTTCAATTTAGACCACTGTGAGACCAGAAGACATTTTGCAGAGAAAATGCCTGATCTTAAAAAGTGATGGCTGCTGCAATTTGGAGGTGAGGGAGTAGGTCCCACGTCCTCTGGATCACTGTGCTTCTCTGTGTATTCAAACCTGTACGTTGTTAGAGGGGATTTATATTCTAATTTAGGTTTCTCTGATTTACAGAACCAAGTGACCATAAAAACATGATCAGAGCAATCCTAAGGCTGATGTGCAAAAGTCTGGGCCTCCCTGCAGCCTCCTGTGTCCTCTCCAGCTAAAAAGCTGCAGGGTTTGCTGAAATGTCCTGGGGAGTTTGTCCCTGGGCACAATCCCCAAGGCTGGCCCTGAGCCCACATGAGAGGTGCCCTAGAGCCAGTGTCAGCTCAGCTTCCCACTGCTGCTGCACAGGGAAATTCAAGCCCCAGGCAGAAACTGGATAGGTGCAAGGGCAGGGTGTCCCAGCCAGCATCTCTGTGTGCTGCTGTGTGTGCATATGTGTGTGTGTGCATGGGTGTGTACACGTGTGAATCCACATGTGTGTATGTACAGCCCAGGCAGCTCAGCTGGGAGCTCAGGCTCAGAGAGGACAGGGTAGGGAAAACTGTACAGCACATGAAGAGCCTTTTAAGGAGAAGGATTTGGACTCAGCTAATGACTTAACTTTGCAGCAGATCTGAGATACCACAGAGCCGCATTTCTGCAGTTACTTTTCCACCCAGCTCAGCAAATGGAAGTTTTAATCTCTCGACTTGCACACAGCTCTGAGGGAGGCAGCAGAGTTTTGCACAAACACCTTGGATGCTCCAGCGAGGCTGGAGGACCTGGCAGCCCAATTTGCCCCCCCAGAGCCTGCAGTGCTGCCTGGGGGCACAGTGGTGGCCAGCAGGTGCCTGGGAAGTTGCTGCCTGCCACCCCTTCCTGTGGAATTGTCCCTTCCTGTGGCCCATGAGCTCAGGTGAGGGATGCTCTGAGGGAAAGTGATACAAATCTGTCCACTACTGATTACCTGAGTTTACCTCAATATGTTCATTCCCTCCCCTAGAGATTGGCACAGATTTTACCCCCATAATTTTCCCTACCTGTGCACTACGGATTGCCTCAGTTTACCTCTTAGTGTTCATTCTATCTGTTACAGATTCCCTCAGATTTTACCCTAAAAATTTTCCCAGCATTTTCACTAGATTAACACATTTTTACCTCAAAATGTTCATTCTCTGCCCTAGAGACTGCATCAAGTTGACTCCCACAATTATCCTACCTGTCCACTACCAATTACCTAATTTTTACCTCAAAATTATCTTTTCCTTCCTGTACAAATTACCTCAGATTTTACCCCCAAATTTTCCCTCCCTGTCCACTACTGAGTAATGTAGTTGCCCCAAAATGTTCATTTACTCTGCTAGAGATTATCACAGATTTTTACCAGGATTCTCTCCTTAGTGCTTCTCCCTAAGTTACTAGACACACTACAGTGTAGATATACCCAAAAATATGTTTCCCTGTCAGGTAGTTGTCCTTATAGAAAAAATAAAAATTAAGTCCTTTTTTCACAGCCACTTTTCTCTTGGAAAGGGAAAAACTACTGGAATAATCCTTCTTTGCCTCTCAGGGTCTTGTTTAGTGTATATCAAACCTCCTCCCTGTCCCTCTCCAGTGGTTTTGCTGTTGCTTTGATGGGGTGAGGGGATGCCCTATGCTGTAGTCACCCAACTGTCTGGAGGCAGCGATCCCCACACACAGTGTGCCTGTCCTGGCTTCGCCTGTGACACCCCAGGACTGTGACAGAAAGGGCAGCGTGCTTCTTTGTGCCTGAGCTCATTTGCTATGGATGGCAGGGGAATGAGTAATCCAGGCTCTGGATCTGACTGCCCATGTCCATCCTCCTGCCAGCCACAAGCACGAGGAGCTCAAACTGCCTTGGTCCCCAGCCCAAGCAAAATCAATTTCAAGGCACAGGCTGCCCTTTTGGGTGCAACTTTATGACCCAAAAAAAAAGAATAAAACCAAATAAAAATGCTGAGACACGATTGAAAACTAGAAAAAAAGAAAAAAAAAAGTAGAAATTTCCCCACTGGAGCTGTTGCTGTGTTTGTGTCTTGGCCCTATATTACCCCTGTGCCCGAAGCCAGTGGGTGCTACAGCTTTCCATGGGTCTTCAGCCTCATCCTGCACAAGGAGCTGAGAGCTGGTGCTCTCCTTGCTTGGGCCAAGCCTTCCCATGTCCTGGCCATGGAGTTACCTGTGCCTGGCCATGGTTTGCCCTGGGCTGTGACACCCTTCTTCCCATCAGGGCCTCATTTTTTTCCCCTGTGTCCTTGAGGGACATGGGGCTGCCCCATCTCCACCAACCGGGAAGAAGGGAGAGTGCCAACCATCCCCCAAAGTTGCCCTCCACCCAGCAACTTGCAGCCACGTTTCCTTCAGACCCTTTTTCCCCAAGCCCCCAAACCACATGGCACCCCCTGGGTGGTGTGGGGGGGACAGGAGCCGTGGGGCACAGACCTGGACCAGGTCTGGGGTGAGGCGCTTGGCCCGCAGCCACTTCTGGAAACGCTGCGTGCGGCGCAGGGCGCGCTCCAGGCTGCAGGTCTTGGTCTTGAGCAGGGAGGTGCAGATGTGCTTGTCAGCCCGGTCGTGCTGGTACTTGGAGGTCAGCCGGGTGATGTCGACCATCCGCCAGCTCTTGGCATCGTCTGTGTAGTTGCCCAAGTAGCTGAGCAGGTAGCTGGGGGGCAGCTTTAAATGAGAAGAAAGCCAGGTGTCAAACCTGCCAAACCAAAACAAGAGCCCCACGGAGAGCGGGTTAACAAACCACACGGACACCTGCACAGCGCCCACCCCACTCGGCTCCTCCACCTCATGCTGACCCCAGGGGCTTTCTGCCATCCCAGAGTCACAGCATATTCTGAGTTGGAAGGGACCCACAAGGATCATCAAGTCCAGCTCTTAAAGCAAATAGCTCATTCAGGGATCAAACCCATGAACTTGGTGTTTTTAGCACCATCATCCAACCAACTGAGCAAATCTCAGGGTCGTTGTATGGCACAGGCTGAGTGACCCAGGCTGGGTGGTCCCAGGCGCTGAGGTGAGGTGAGCAGGATGAAACCAGCAATTGAGGAAAGATGCTTTGGAAAAGATATCCTTCTTTGCTTCCCAATTAAACCACCCCGTGTCACAAAGACTGCCAATGGGGCTAGGAGTGAAACACCCAAATGGGATTTTTTGGAACACATAGAGGGAAGGAGAAAAGGGAGAGGGTTGCCTGGGTTTTGCTTCATGAAGAATCCCTGGTGTTTTTTAAATTAATCCTAGAGAAAGGCTCCCATAAAAGGAGTACTCAACAGTTAAAGGGACCCTCCTGACAGTAAAACCTCCTGACAACGGATGTATTTGGGAATATCAAAATGAACTTTTGTTTTTAGGTGGTGGCTTTACTCAGCACTGGGGTCAACATGTCTCCCCCAACATCACTGACTGTATTTTAGCAGCTGGGATGAGTGACTTCCCCAGCAGCAGCAGAGTCTGGGGTGTGATGGGGGTACAGGGTATGTGTGCCCTGGGTGTGCAGCACCACTGTAGCCATGGAGATCTTGCACTAATTTGCTCCCCCTACATGAGCACAGGAGGGGAGCATATGGGCTGGGTAATTAGGTAATATTTTTTTTGTTTCAGCAGCCCCCTCAGCCCTGCCCACACACACGTCGCACATGCCGGTGCTGAGGAGTGTGGTGCCTTCCCTGTAAGTGTGTCTGTAACCTGCTCTGGGAAAGAGGCTGAACTCTGACCTTTGGTTTGGCCAACGTCCTCCTGCATTCGCTGCCTCTGAAACCTCCTGTCCTAACCTCCTTGCCCAAGTGCGTACGCAAGTACATCCTAATTTATTCTCACCATAAATTAAAGCTGGTGGCTCAGAAGTGAAACAGGAGAGGCAAGAGGTTCCCTGCAGAATTAACTAGCTGGAGTTAGATGAAAAGACATTAGCGAATCTGAAAGCTGAAGCTGGTCTATCCTTTCAACTTCCAGCTGGGAAATTGGCATGGAAAACTTTTGGAGGTATTAATTTCCTCTGATTTCAGGCAAACAACTGGCTCAGTGATGCTAGCCACCATCAGAGACTGTTCAACCTCCTCTCCATGGTCCCTCTTGAAGGCAGCACCTCACTCCCCTTCCCCAGCACAGACCCTGTGCAGCTCAGCTCTGGGGCAAGCATGAATGTCTAGGAAGGAGAAAACCCTGCTGCTTGCCCTGCTTTGACATTCAGCTCTAGTCATGTGCCTCTTTCCAACAATTTGCCTTGGAGATGCAGCCTGACCAGAAGTGGGGGAGCCCAGCCCCTTGTGTGGACAGGTTGGTGGGTTCCAGTATTTTGGTCATTTGGGTGTTTTGCCCAGTGTGAAATTGAAGCTTCCTTAAGATTATGGCACCTGATATGAAATTATAAGCTTTGTTTGGGTCTGGGTGGTTTTTCTGGTGTGGTTTTGAGATAGGACTAAAGAGCAGAGAATAATTTCTACATCTCATTGTGATTTGCTGTGCATCAAGACCCCTCCCAGTGTCTAAAGTCTAATCTGCACAGATTAGAGGGCAGAGTGCCAGGCACCCATCTTTCTTTTTCCTTCTTTCCTTCTTTCCTTCTTTCCTTCTTTCCTTCTTTCCTTCTTTCCTTCTTTCCTTCTTTCTTTCTTTCCTTCTTTCTTTCCTTCTTCCTTCCTTCCTTTCTTCCTTTCTTCCTTTCTTTCTTCCTTTCTTTTTCTTTCTTTCTTTCTTTCTTTCTTTCTTTCTTTCTTTCTTTCTTTCTTTCTTTCTTTCTTTCTTTCTT
>JAWWMP010000001.1:112426807-112466867 GCA_035047865.1 Dendrocincla tyrannina
TTCTCTTTCTCTTTCTCTTTCTCTTTCTCTTTCTCTTTCTCTTTCTCTTTCTCTTTCTCTTTCTCTTTCTCTTTCCTTCTCTCTTTCCTTCTTTCCTCTCTTTCCTTTCTTTCCTTTCTCTTTACTTTCCTTCCTTTATTTCCTTTCTCTTTACTTCCTTTCTTTTCTTTCCTTTCTCTTTCCTTTCTTTCTTCTTTCCAAATATGCTTTCTGATTTGGCTCAAACGTGTTCAGGGGAGCTCACATCAGGCAGATAGCAGGAAAGTGATGCCTCCGTCACTCAAGCAGCTCATGGATGTGTGAAATCCAGGGCTGAGTGTTAATTTGAGGGTGGATGGAGTGATTTCCTCTGCAGAGCTCTTGGGGGAGAGCCACACAGGCCTGGGAACCCGGCCTGGGCTGCAGCAAGTCTGTATTTGGCATCATTTCTGGGCAGCACAGTGCTGGCCTGGCACACTTGCTGGATACTTTCAAGATTCATCACTAAGTTGTGCTGTAACAACAACTCACTCTCGTATGAAGCCCTTTAGCTGAGGGCCTGAATATGCTTTAATTAAGACTTTCAGTAAAGATCTGTGTGAATAAGTGAGTCACAGATTACAGATTTCAGATCAACCCAGAACTAAATCCTGAAAGATTCAAACTTTTCTTTTTTTTTTCCTACTGGATGAAATGGAGTATTTTGTTTCAATCAAAATAATTTTGCTTGCATTTGCGATTTTACTTTTTTTTTTTTTTAAATAACTCAGTTAAGTCTTAAAACAAAATATAAAAATATAAAATCTAAAACCTCATCAAATCTAAGCATTCCAGCTTTTTCAGACTTCTTTCCCATTATTTTTGGCCGAATCTCATCACCAACTTCGGCACAAGTCTGCAAATAGTTTTGGTCAGCTCAGTTTTGCAGTGTTTTGAAAGTCTAGTATTTTATAAAAACTTCTACTGTTCTCTGCTCTTGGTAGAGAGCAGAGAACAGGCTTGGTATTCTCATTTACAGATGGATAAAGTTGGGCAAAGATAAGGGAAGTAAAGAACATTAGAGCACCAGATGAGTCACCAGCCGTTCTGGGAACAAAACCCACATCTTCTTACTGTGAAAGCATGTCACAGTTCCCAAAAATGATGGAGAATTAATGAAGCATGTTCTAATGTGAAATAACAGAAACACAAGTGCCCTCCACCTTTGTAACATGTGAAAAGGTACATGAGGGTGGATCAAAGAGCGTAAGTGTCACTGAAATTTCCCCTGCTTAACCTCCTACTTGCCAAAAAAATCCCAGTTTTTCAAGAAATCAAGTGGGAGAACAAGTTTTATCCCTGCAAAGGAAAGCCTGAAGCTGGGTGACTGCTCAGGAGAACATTTATAAGTTCTCCTTTCCAAAGTGCTCAGAGCAGAACTGCACTTTATCACTTACTTGGGTTCTGCACAGCTTGTGGGAAGCCAGCTGAGGGTTTGCTGGAGAGAAAAAAAGTCTTCAGCTTGGGAAGCCCTCCCTGCCTTCCCCTAGGCAGAACCATCGTGCTCCCACATTTGTGGCTCTGCACTCCCAGCCCCAGTGGGACTCCCTGCACACATTCACCCCTTTCCCACTGTCCCCCAGAGGAAAGCCAGCATGGGGACCTCCTGTCTTCTCTCACGTGGCACCTTTTTCCCCACACCCCAGTGCACATGCAGCTGGCCACGGGCCAGCCAGAGGCAGTGGCTGGCTGCAGAAAGCCCCTGCTATTTTTGGAGGGCTGAAGGAAACTGCAGCCTCCCCAGGGACTAAGTGGGAATAACTGAACGAGTGCACCTGCCATGAGCTGCATGTGTGGAAGGTGCTTTGTACCTGGCAAGCAGGTGCCTGAAAACCCTGCAAAGATGAGCGGCAAAGGGACCACAGCAGGTTGGGGCACAGGGCAGGAGCCATCTCCTGTGCCATCCTGCTCCAGGGGATAAAATACAGAGCAACCCATACCCCAAATGCACTCCTGCAGACCCACACCAGCCCCTGTCAGACAGCTGAGCACACTGATTGTAAATCCATCCTGTATTTTGGGACAGGAGTCCAGGCTGGGCTGGGAGAAATCCAGCACCACTGGCATGGGCCTTCCTGGTGGCTCTGCACCTCTCTTACTGCTAACCCTGACATTGTGGATGTGGAGAGCCAAAGGGCAAAGTGACCAGGGCTGGGACCCCCGACATGCCACAGCAAAGGGATGCTATGGCTTAGCAAGGCCACAAGCTGCCTTTTTCCAGCAGCAGCAAGGAAAGGATGGATGTTCGGTATTACAAGTCCATCCCAGTCAAACCATTATGGTTTTATTATGCTACATTTTATAGGATAGTTTAAGATAAAAATGGTGATTTGTCTAATACTATACTACTTACATTATAGCATTAAAAATACAATTTTACTATAATAATTTCTTCTCCCCCAGGCTTTTATATCTATAAAAGAAAGTGCATATGGCTCTATAAATCATATCAGACCCAATAAACCCTTCCTCTGCCAAGCACTGCCTTTAACTTTCCCCTCAAATACAACTGGCAACATTTTCCCTGATGTTGTCAGATATGCTCTGATTTTGAGTCTAAAACTGATTGGGTTGGTCTGATGACCACTTGGACAGCATTATGTCTCATCAGCATCGAGGCAGATGCAATTTCTGTCTCTACCTTCAAGTTCTCACAGAAAACCTCCCCAAAGTGTACCAATATTTCAGCCATATCTATTTTTGAGCATATGGGTAGCTTGATGTGCAAAAGTCCTCGTGCCTCAGGCAGGTTTAGATCACCTTTGATCTTAGTTAATATGCACGTGAAATTCTGCACATTCAGGTTGTTGCACCTGGTCCAAAATTATATAGCATGTTTATGTGTTTGTAGTTAACATACTCAGTTTGGAGCATACAAAGCTAAATCCCCTTTGCCTTTAGCCAGTTGCTGATATAAAATATTTCCAGTAAATCTAAACAATCTGATTTCTTCCTTCCCTTTCCCCTTCCCCCATCACTGCCTTGAATTGTTTCAGAGCCACTCTCTAGGCAGAAATTTGTACCTTTACTCCTGCTTTCAAATTATAATTCAGGGCTGAAGTATGGTCATGTTTGCATGGCTTTAAAAGAAGAGAGGCAAAACAGCAGTTTATAGACATTAATTAAAATAGTAAGCGTTGCAATGGCAGCCGTGTGCTAAGTTGCTCTTTGCATTGTCATTCATGAAAGTATTTGGAAATTCTAACAGGCAACTTTCAAATTACCATGCAGAATGCCTTAAAAATTACTGTGCTGAGTTTCTGACCTTATTTCTTCTTTAAAGAACTTCTTGCATATGGATGTCCCAATGCAGGCGTTGCATTTATCAAGTCCCAGGAAAGTCCGGCCAAAACTGTAGCTGGGTTTGATGTGGGGCACAGATGGAGAAGTTGTTGCTGCTGTGGAAGGGTTACAGCTCAGAGCCAAAACCAGGAGCAGCATCAATGGATCTGCAATTCTGGAGCAAAGGCAACATATCCAGCGCCCCATCTACAGGAGTGAAGAGCTCTGCCTTTTGCACGTTATCCCCCTCTATGCTTTCAGTCTCTTTTTGATGACTTCAGCCTGCAGTGGCAAGCCCCGAAACACGGCAAGACACTCTGGGTGCACGAGACCCTGCCGCAGTCCCCATCCTTCTAGCTGGTCACTGGCTCTATTGGCTTGAGGTTTGGGTGGGAAAGATATTATGTAGGGTGGGGAGAAGGAAATACATGGAGGATGCAGATAACTTGGGTTGCCATGGTTACCTTTCCTTTACTTGGTGCAGCTGCTTTGGCCCCTGCTGACCCTCCCATCAGCAGACCTGGAAAACAACACGAAGAAGTGCTCATCTGCACTTGCTGCAGACAAATGAAGGATATCCTGTCTCTGGAGCAGAGGGCATATGCCGGACACATAGTAAAGACTGATTTAGAAGGAGTAAAAGTGTGGCAGAAATGCACATTTTACCAGAAGCCAGACCCTTGGTGTTGCTTTATTCCTGTAGATTTGTGATGGTGCACGGCTTGACTTCCTGGATGCTTCCTTGGCTCAGTCTGCCCTTCTCTCAGAAGCACTGAAAAGGCTGTCAGGTGGAATCATTGCTGTTGTGTTTCTTGAGAGTACCATTGTTCAGCAGCGATTGCACCACAGTGTTTCATGCCACAGAAAGCAGGACAGCCCGAAGCCTTCCAAAGCTCCCAGCTGACAAAGCAGCCTGGCCTCTAAGCCACTCTTGGAAAATGGAGCTTTTCAGCAAGACTAGTGTGCTTTTGAATGCCTTTCCCTGACGCCACTGACACTGGAAAGAACCTGGAGAAAGGAATGGGGGCTAACTCAGGAGCATGCCAGAGGTTTTAAATACACTTAGAAATTAGGGTGATTGCACCAGAAGCTGGTCTCATTAGGTCAAAGACTTGAAAGTTACTGAAATGCTGGATACCCATCCTGGCACAGAACTATGCTTTTCCTGGTACAGGAGCTCTGGGATTCAGGCACAGGCCCTGGGAGGCTGCCAGGGAAGGCAGGCAGCACACCTAGAAGGAGAAAGTGGTACCCTGACCCCAGGCAGCACCAATGTTGCTGTGGTGGCACCAGCCTTTGGTCCTCTCCCATCGTGTTTTGATTGACACAGGAGGCTCTCCTGGGCCATATCTCACCATGGGAGCAGCCTGAGGCTTCTCATCCCCAGCTGGACTGCTCCCACCATGTGGATAAGCCATTTCCTAGCACATTTTTAATAGATAAAAAGGTGCACTGCACTCTGTATTATCCCCTCCAGTGTTTAACCACAGCCTGGTGAAACTAAGGGATGTGAGAGCCCCAGGGGTGCACACTGGGATCTGTGATTGCCCCTTGCTTTCTGGAGGAACTGCTGAAGGATGGTGATCCTAACAGGGCAAGGCAGCTCTTTAAAGCCCGGGTTCTCATTAGTTGTGGCACTTGGGAGATCAGGGGTCTCTCCTTGGCTCGGTACCCTTGTGGGAGGTTGTTTTGTCTCCTCGTGGATCCCTATGCACAAAATGGAGATAGTGACATTTAGGGTTTCTCTACAGGGTGCGACACAGACAGAGAGGGATAATGAGCTCTGCTGAGAGGGACGAGGGAGGTAATGAACCCTTGGGAAGCTGCAAAGAAGAGGGGCTGGGAGCTGCTATTATGCCAGCAAGTGCATTCAGCTCACAGCTCTGCCTTGTGCCGTGGTCACATTTGGCCTTATACTCCAGTATAAATCTCTTTGAAACACATTGGTGGAATGAGACACACCAGAGCTAAACACCCGGATTAGCTGTTTCCCACTTCCAGAAATTTATCCCTGGCCTTTTCTATTGCTGGTACATTGTTCCTCTCTCCTCTGCAGGAATCAGCCCTGCCCATCGTTTCCTGCCAGGAGCTCTGCAACATTGGCCATGTTCACATTGCTCCCTGCCCAGCTCTTCCTTGGATGGTACCAAAACTCCACATCAGCAATCTGTCATCATTACATAATATATAAAAATATATATCCTTCAGTTTCTTTACTAATTTAATTGTCTGCCTTCTGCCTTCAATTCTTTCTTGTAATTTTAAGAGCAGAGACCCAAGCTCCCATCTCCTGCTGCCTGCATTGCCCTATAGAAAGGGAAGGGCTTCAGCCCCTGGGGCTGGTAAGTGGACCTTTCTCATGGCAATTCCTGTGCTCTGGCACAAAAAAACCACTACATGGGTAGTAGGGTGCCAGTGCTATCAGTGATGCCTCGAGGGCTGTGTTGTTCTTGCACTTTTGCATAGTTTGGGCACGTGTGAAGTAATGCTTATCTCTCCTTAGGAAAAGCAAGTGTAATTGTGTTTCTTATAGTATATCACACCTGCAACACCTTGAAGTGTAATAAAAGCAACTTTTTGTTCAAAGAGTGGGAGCTGGTCCATCATATCCACCTCAAGCTTACTGTTGGCATTTGCACTTGCCCCCAGGGTCTGAGACCCCTCCTTCCCTCAAACACTTTTGTCAGGCTGGGCAGACCTCAAGCACAGATGATATGTGTAGGAAACACTCATTCATGCTCACAGCACTGAAAAACAAAGCTTAAAAATAAGTACACATAAGTCTGAACTAGCCCAAAGTGGCTAGAAAGGCAAGAAACCCCAGCTTACTGTATGTTGTGAGAGGGGCTGTGCTTCTGAAAGCAGGCTCTTTCAATGAGGTGGTTCAGCAGGTAATGTCAAACCTGTACTTGTTTTCCTTTCCTTCTGATGGTATTGTGGTCAGGTGGTGAACAGCCTGGTCTGTAGAAGCCTTGTAGGTCTTCTCCCTGTGCCAGATGGGATTTTCAGGGCACTGGTGGCAGTGGTGTCTGTTAGAGCTGCCCATGGGTTGGCCCTAATGACCAAATGGGACCTTCACAAGCCTTGTAACCAGACACTTCTGTGCAACAGCATTAACCATGTGAGAGCATGGAGCCAGTGGCCCTTACAGAAAAGCCTAGCTAGTTTTCAAGAAGTTATAATTTCTAAAAATTTCTAATATGAATCAATATGCATGCACTGCCCTATCAAAGTCAGGCCAATTGCAGAAAAGCTTTTGGAGTGATTTCTAGCACCAGAGGTAAAAGTGTTTATCTAGCCCTCTGTTCCCATGTTCTCCACACGCCATGAGGGGTGTGGAAACACACCTGGCAGCACAGCCTCACTTCTGGCCAAGACCCTGTGGGCAACAGAGTCTCTGGGTCCCAAAATCATCCAGTCTCTCTGCAGAGCCCATTGGCTGTGGGTTTGGATAGCTGTGATCTCCAACTGCTCCTCAGGTGGGAGAGGACCTGCCCTCCCGTGCTGCTGGCTCTGGAGGGGATGAGAGGAACACAGGCTGATTTTTCCTAAGTATTCATGGGGTGAAATACACCTTTTACCTCTTACAATGCCAGCTGCCTCCAGGGGTGGGATTCATGCCAGCAGAGCCTTGCATACACCCTGTCTCCCTCTCACGGGGGCTGCTGGCTGGGTCCATCCCAAGCAAAATGTGGTGCCAGTTCCTTGCTGGAAATGGCTGTGAGGACATTAATTAGTTAAATTTAATTTGGTTGATTAATTTTTGGTAATCACCAGTAAATATTTCAGAACAGCTCAGGTGCAGAGGAGCAGAAGGTGCAAGTGCTGCTGCTCCTTAGCTGACATTGCCACCAGGGTCCTCACTCCTACCGACCTGCTTCTGCTCACAGGGATATTGCTGCTTGGTCAACGTAAACGGCAGGTTTCAAGTGTCACATCGTCTCATCTTCCTCTTCATCCCACGTTTGCTGCTGCAAAAGAGCCTTCTCAGCAAGTATGGGGTTGCAGAGCAGCAGGGCATTGCCAGGAGGGTTGTGGGAGGGCTGCATCTCACTGCCATGGACAGAGAGGAAACAACAGACAGGAAAACTCAAAGTTTTACTGGAAGAGGAGAGGCTCCTGCTCTTCCTGAGGTCCTCGGGAAGCCCTGCCTGGGTCTTGCTGCCTGCAGGGCCCGGATAAGACCTTGGCTGCCACACAGAGAGGCTTCTCAGGACAGGGTGGAAGTCAGCTCAGGGTGTGGTGCAACATGATTATTCTTAATAGTATTTTTCATTAATCACATCCAAGATAATCGTTTAACTATTGCCAAGTAACCAGTAGAGACTTGATATCAAACTGCTTATCACATCAATCCCAGTTCAGGCTGGATGTGTGGATTAATAGCTGGAGTGGTTTGACACATTTTCAATTCTTTTCTAAATGAAAAATGTGTCTTTTTGAATGCTACAAAACTCATAGCACTTGGGAGGATGCGATCACTTCCTTTTTCTCTGCTTTCCTCCTGATTGCATGATTATGAAAGAAACATCTGTTTTGAAGTGATCTGCAACAGAAAATTTTTGTTCCATTTAGATTTGTAATGGACAACTTCTGTTGCACATTCTTATTTTCCCCACCCTGTTGCTTTCCCTTTTTCTCTTGCTAAAAGATGAAAGAGAAAGGAAGAGGATGAGGAAAAAAAAAAACAAGCAAACAAACCCCACCACCCAGTCTACAAATGCAGACAGAAAATGGGGGCACTGAGGTGTGGGAGGTGTGAAACACCACAGCTGAGTTGGCAAAGTATGTTTGCGCCTCAATTCACTTTGAGAAGGTTTGACGTTGTGTGTATATGGATTTTTTTACATTTTGAATCAATGAAAATTCTAAAACAGAGACAAAAATTTGGCACTTTTTTTTTCTCACCAGGGAATAATTCCTGTCGTTTGATAAGCTTGAATGTAATTAATCTGAAACATCAATAGTCTATTGACCTAGCTATTAATCTATATTAATTATATAAAAATAGGTATTGTTCTGTGTCTGTGGTAGTTTTTTGATTCTCCCTGACTCCATTCTTCCACTGCAGAAGAGAAAACCTGTTGTTCCTCTGGAAATCTCTGCCTTTGCATACTGGTAGGCAGCTGGAATAAAAAGCCAGTGAGAAGAAAAGCCTCAGGCACTGTGGCCAACAGATAAGGCCAGTTCTAGTTTGTGAGAGGCTGAAATGTCAGTACAAAAGGCCACCAAATGCTGTCAGCTACTGTGGCGTTCGCAGCACTTACGGGACATGGTGCCAAGCAGCAAAAACTGTGGAAGAGGATCCTGGGTTTTGGTGCATCAGTACCCACAGACAGAAAATGAGATACAGGAATTCGAGCCTAAGGGAAGAGGACGGTAAAAAGAAAATTGGCTGCACACCAGAACAACAGGGTGTGCAGGTCACTCCCTGCACAAACCATGCAGGAAAGAGGGAAGGATGAGCTGTTTGGAAAGGGAACAAAGTTCCTCGTCCAGGAGAAGTTGTCCTTGGTGGTGGCCTTGCATGTGCTCCTGGACCACTCCCACAGCCAAGCAGCTCTTCAGGTCGAGTCCAAGTCCACATGATGCAACTGGAACAGCAGCACCTGTGTGGTGATTTCCTTTGATGATACTGCAACAGAGAAACAAAACATCCCTTCCTAGGCAAAATAAATAAATAACTAAAATTCCCTTCCTACAGAAAACCAGAGATATTTTCACGTAATTCGATTTTCCACAGGGGAGAGACCTCCCCACAGTATTTTTCTTGGATATGTGCTATTGCTTCTGTGTCCCAGCAGTTAAAAGGATTTAATATAATGCAGACTTTTTGATGGAATTCAGATTTTCAGTGAAATTCCTCTGTGAGGCAGAAGCAGGACAAAACATGGTCATCTACAATGGAAATGGCATGGCATGGCAGGGAGACACTCTTGGAATGGGCTGACTAATGAAACAGAGCTGCTAAAATAGCAACCTGGTTTCCAAGACCAAAATGAAATACATTTAAAATACAGATATGAAAAGATTCCTTCTGAACTAATTACCTGGTAAAGGAAAAATCTTTTTAAAAATATGCCCTGAAAGAATAAAATATGGCAGATATTTGATGCTGTGGCACACTGCTCTCTCTCTCAAACCACAGATTTCTTTCCAGATACCTGTTATGTTGTCCCATTTGTTTTCTGTCCACCAGATTGGAATCTCTGGTTAATATTTTTGAATCAGCTGTATCATTCCAGCTCTCTGGATGAAAGGAGAAGTAGTTCATGAGAAAGATGTAAAGATGCTTTGACTAAACTTTGGAGTGGTTTTGACCAATACCCAGTGGTAGAATTGGGGAATTTGAGTATGAATTTTAACAGTACAAGTGCACTTTAGACAGTGACCTTTGTTTTTCCCATGCACCAAAGGGAACATGTGCCCTATAGTCTTAAATGTTCTTGTCATCACGCAACTGACATTTGCAGGTGACAATTTTCCACGTACATAAACAATTTTTGATATTCAGTCATCAATTCCTGTTCAGGTGGGATCAGAGCTGGTACAGCCCAAGTTCTGCTGTGTCCAGTGAAAACATGAGCAGGTTCTTAAAAACTGGGCTAATCCAGAAGTATATTAATTGGAAGGAAAAATTAATCAAAATGTGAAATATATTGATTTTTTCTTTTAATAAATCTGTCTCTTAAACTCCTGGTTTCTGTTCTCATCTGGCTATAAACCTGGTATTTAAGTGCTTTGGTAACTAAATATGTGACTTGGCTACCTCCATTGACTTTAGCCATGCTCTCCCACCAGCCTCCTCCTCACATTTTATAAGAAATAAAAATCAATTGAAGGAGACTCCTCCAAAGTCCCCCGGGGTCTAAGCAGACTTACAATCTGGAAAACCTTTTCTACATGTAAGCCTTGGTCCAGCAGTGTGAAGCAGTAGAACATATATATAATTTGTATTTGTTTTGGCTTGTGGAGGACTCGGGTAGATGATTCAATGCTTTATTACATGGGGGTTCACACGTCTGGGTGCTGATTTTCTAGGATAGGCAGCAAATCCCCTGAAAATGAAGCAGGGTAAGTGAATCAAAACCCTAAACATTACTTAATCTTGGTTCAGGTTCAGTAATGAACTCAAAGAAAACCTACATATTTCATGCTCCATGAACAATGGTCAACCCCAGCCTGTAGCAACTCTGTATCATGGTCTGCAATGCTTTGACTCCCCATCAAATTGCCTACCTGGCACCTCTGAAAGCTTGTGGCTTGTGCTTCAGCACATTACCAGAACAGGAGAGTTAAAAAAAAAAAAGGTATGAGAAAATCTGAATTTCAATGGGTTTATAACCAAAAGAGAGACTACACATAGCTTTAGAGGAAAGTACTCTAGAAAGCAACGGGCAAGGAAGTGCCATTTCTATTCATCAAACTTCTCCCTTCCATTGCCAATTTATTACTTCTGCCTTTGACCTCCATGGAGGGCAATTGTGTGTGTCAGCACCCCTTATATCACACACTTCTTTTTCCTTCCCCTTCTACTTTTGATTTTTTCCCTTCCCTCTCTGCATTCCCACTTGTCACTTTCCCCCTGAACCAGCTGATGCCAGAGCAGCCTTTGTGCCAGCTGGGATGCCCTGGGGACTGGCCCTGGGAGCAGAGCAGAGCCTTGTGGAGCCCCTGGAAGGTGGGAAACCTCTGAGAGAGCCATGGCCAGGCAGTGCCAGGACTTGGTGCACTCCTCCATCCTGGGTAGCTCTATGGAGGAGACTACAAACCTGCAGCAGAAAGGTGTCCTGCCAACAAAGGGGTACAATCAGCTCCTCTTTCTCACTCTTCCTTAACTCTTCTGTACATTAGCTATTTTCTGGTGATTTTTAACTTCCTTAAAGTAAATTGGTGACTACTTTGAAGATCCATGTTAGAAAATGAAGTGCACACACATATACACATGCAAACACTTGAGTAGATCCGTGTTGGTATCTGGGCTGCTCTTCACTGTGTTTCCAGAGACTTTGCGTCTGCAGTTCTGGCAACAAATTAATCTGGAGTGGAAAATCAAGCAAGGGTTAATTAAAAAAAAAAAAAAAAGCAGCAAACTTTGTCTTGTTTGCACTGATTTTGCATCAGTTTCCATGGAAATGGAAGTAGAACAAGCCAAGAGCAGTGGTGTAGCCAACTTCAGCTGCTGGCTTCTAGTTCTTGCTTCTGTTTCCATGGAAATAGATGCCAAATCAGCAAAAAATAAGGTAACTTGCTTTAAGATACTAGAGTTTTAAAGGCTTGTCCTTATTTCACCTCAGTCAGGAAGATAGCTGGTGAGGGGAGGCAGCCAGCAAGGAGGTGAAAAGTTTTAGAGGTTCTCTCAGCAGCTGACTCTTGTTGAACTCTGCAGGGAGTGAATTCACCGGGCAGCCACTGATCTTCAGAAACATTTTGCAAGTTTCCTGCATGTTGTAAGTAAAACACACTTTTCCCTTGTCTTGGACACTCACAGAAGCCTGTAAGAGCCCAATCTGACATCTCTTTGCAATGCAACCATGCAGCTGCCTCCTTCAGGCTGTCTTTGCCTCCAAGAGTTCAGAAAGAGACGTGCTTTTCTCAGTTACAATATGCAAACTGCTTCCATTCCAAAAGCAAAACTTTGTGTCTCAAGGTATGGAAAGAGAAGCAAAGAAATATTAGCTGGGGGAATTCCTGACAGTGTTTTGCAACAAACATCCCACTTTTTTTCCCCCCTAATCTCTGAAGGCAAGGTTTCAGTGAGATAAAAGAAGTTGACCATAACCAATTGCTTATAGCAAATTGCAGATGGTGAAGCAGACAAATATGAACTGAATCCAAAAAAATTTGTAGTTTCAAGAACTGAAATTTCATCCAAAGCTCATTTTTTTAAAACCCAACTTTAGCAGAAAGTTATTTCAAGGTTGGCTTTTGACCCTTAGCTGCTGCTGTGGAGGAACTGTCTGTAGGGAAGAGTATTTCTTGGTGGGAAGTTGTGTCAAGACAGATATGAAAGTCCCATCCTCAACCCCATTGTTCTTTGAATTGCTTGTAAATTGGGTTTGTTCCCAGCTATCCTCCATCTCTCCCTTCCCACATAACCCCTTTGCTCACACACTCCTTAGGCATCTCTTTAATGGGCTGCAAAGATACCCTAAGACATCAGATCACATCACAGGTCACTTGTGGCCCCTTTTTTTGGTAGCAGAATGTGTCTGGAAGCCATAGTGTGGGTATATGTCCAAAAAAATTTCTTGGCTGGCATTTGTGGCAAAGTAAATGCAGTTCTAATGAGGCATTCCTTCATTTGCAGTATTACATTTTTCCCTTTAATGACATAAAATCTGCTCTTGCAAGGGCACGTGCTTTGCTTCATGTACTAAGAATATTCCCTTGGGCTGCTGAGTGAGTAAATAGATGAGGAGTGCAGACCAACCTAATTTGAAAGAAGTAGATCAGGCTTAGACCGGGGCCTCACAGTTGTTAATTTTAGGTATTATAAGGAATGCGCTCATTTTCTGACTCGTTTCTGTGGATCTTCTTTGAAGAAAACCCAAGAAGCATCAAGACCTTCAAAAATTGCCAAAAAAAAAAAAAAAGAGGGAATTTTTTACATAAGGAACATTTTAAAATATGGGAGATTTTTGTTTTCTTTTTCCATTGCACAATTTGTCTTACAATTAATGGATCTTGTTCCAGTTGCTTTATCAGACACTTATTGTCATGGCTGTTGCTGCCATGATGTGATTTTTTTGAAGCTGTTTTTGTCCTGTTTGAGGAAGGGGAAACCCAGTGCCATGTTACCTGTAATCCTCCATGGCATTTCACTAATGTTTCCCCTGGAAAAGCTCTAGCCTTTTTTGTAATGGAACAAAAATATCAGGGAAGCAATGGAAAGCCAATTAATACATTTTAAGGGGAGACGGGAGGGTGGTGGAGCTGAGAGCATCACTGATCCCCAGGTGTTTGTAAGTCAGCTTTCAGAGTCCCTTTTTAACTCTCCATTACACAACAGTTCATCATCCTTCAGCCTTGCAGTGGTGCTTCCAGGCCTCCAGGTCACCAACCTGCACAAACCTCCTGCCCTTCAACTTGCAATGGTTAAATCACGCAGAGAGTGAAATGGGAGCTACTTGCCAACTCTTCTGCAAACAGCTCAAAGCACCATAACATGACTCAAGGGATCATGAGCACAAACTATGAGAGCAGCACGTTGTGGAGTCAAATCCAAGGGAAAAAAAGAAAAAAAAAAAAGAAAAAAAGAGCAAGGGCTGGCATGAGGTATATGTGGCAAAAAAATTACATGCATGCACTTTTCTGTGAGTTTCATGATGTTGGCAAGTCAGCCTTCCTGCAGCACTCTGGAATAAGCTGACATCCCTGTTCTGGGAATCCAGCCCTGCCAGCCCACCTAAATATGCTGCTGCCCCTGCCATCCCCAGGATGCCACAGTGGTAGGCACAGAGCATGGCAAGGCAGGAGGGTTGGAAACATTCCAGGCAAGCACAGGCTGTCCTCTGCTTTTCCTGCAAAATGACTGCTCCCAGGGCAGAAACCACTATCCAGAGAAGCATCTCATCAATGAAGTGGAGCAGCAGCAGCCACCAGGTGCTTGCCATGAGTGTAGGGAGGCACCATGCTGGGAAACTTCCTTCCCAGGGCTCTGGCCAAAAGGCACTGTAGGTAAAAACCTCCTCCCAGAGGCACCTGGTGAAGCTGGATGGTGATTGAACAATGAATAAAAACACAGTCACACCCATCCCTGCTGGTAGCCTGTGATGGGCTGGGAAAAGCAGACAGGGAGAGTGCTGGTGCCTGCTGGGGTTGGCACCTAAGGATGCTCCTGTCCTGATCCCTAGGGTTGGGAAGTCATAATTTCTTCATAGTTTGGTCTCAGGTCATCATCTACCTCATTTCAAGCTCCATACCCTCCAGGATACTCCTTGCTCTCCCACCTTTTTGGTGCAAATCTGAGTGGATTTGCATGACACCTTGACCCATGACAGCCCCTTCTGCAGCTGAGGCAAGGGTTAGAAAAGAGAAAATGTGATCAGTGAAGCAGCACAATTGCTTTGCTCCAAAGCTCAGCCTTGACTGGGACATGACCTTCATCCAGTCACCTCACCAATGGACTTCTAAAGCTTGTGAGTTTTCTCAGTGTCTGCAACATTTTTTAGTTTAACTTAAAGTCTAATTTGTTCCTCAGTCACAGAATAAAAGGCACACCACCTCTTTTTTCATCCTTCACCCATGACTAGATAAGGCTGCCTTGTATATGCCTTATAACATGTACCTTTTTATTTTATTTTTATTGTTTGTACTAATGATTTTAATTCTGGAGGGTTTTGCATTGGAAATGGAAGGCCTGTAGCTTTCACAGCACAGATGGGAGATAAAAGCACCATAATCACAGAGTGGGATCAATGAGACTTTTTTCCAGGAAGATGCTAAAGGCATTATTTGGCATTAACAAAGAAAGGCATAATTAGAAAATAGGCAGAGAAGGCTTTATTCCTGTAATTAATTTCAAAGTTGGAAGTTCCCTAGTGCTCTTCTGTTCAAAAGTGACAGCATATGAGCCATTGCAAAAGAGATGTGTCTTAATCATAAATCAGAAACAGGGAGGAAATTGAAACCTGTGTTTCCACTGACTTAAAAAAGAAAAAACTGTAATCTGGAGTTAATGTGTATTCTGACTGTATGTGAAGAAAAACAATTATAAATAGTTATTGACACATTATATGAAAAGCAAGAGGAGGATGCAGCCAAACTTGGTTTCCTGGGAGACTGGGCATTTTTCTCCAGAGAAAAAATAATGCTTAGAAGTCACTTTGATAGCTTGAGGCTGTGCCTGTGTTTGCAGCTGCTTTTTTTTTTCTTTGCACTAATTTCCTACTATCAGCCCCACTGATGGTCACAATTATTGAAGAAGTGTTCAGCAAACTTCCCATCTCCCATCTTTTTAACACTGTCAGAACTATTTCTGAACAGGAATAACTGGATCTGCTTCAGGAATGGCAGCAGCCACAGATGTCTTGGTTACAGCCTTGCTCCCATCTGGATCTTCAGCTTTTTAACAGGCAACCTAAACATCTCCCCGTGTGGTAAGAACAAAAATCAGCAAGGGAAAATCGCATGCACAGCTTTCTGGATATTATTTTTCCCTCCTGTCCCCTAGACCTTGGCTGTTGTTCCCCATGACCATGTCCACAGCGGAGATGTGATTTGGTGCTTGTGAAGGCATCAGCTCTGCCACAATGGGTGAGATTGGAGAGCTCTAGCATTGATGTTTTAACTTAGAAACACTGGATCCCCTCAAGGCAGCTGGTGTTGTACACAGAACCACACACTTAATTGTTATTTTGTAATTTATTTCTTTTTAATATTGGCAGATTTACAATTAGGCTTTTTAGTTTAATCTGGGTTGAACTGATACTGTTGGCTCTGCATCATGGCTAGTGCTGACTTGGCTGATGACTGGTGTAGGTGAAGGTAACTCTCATGCCTCCTCACACCACAAGTTTACTCACAGCCTGCACATACTTGCAAGTTCCCATTTGTGTCCATATTTTTGGGGCTGACTGTAGAACAATCACACCTTCAGCTCCAATGTAGCATATATTTCTTTATATATACCACCACTCACATGGCAAAATTTTGCATGTGCACACACACTCACACTCTCTTTGTACCGACTTCCACACTCATTTGCTTATGAGGTTGGTTAGCTCTCTTTGCTTACATTCCACTCCAGCTTTCTCTAGCTCTAGACCTTCAGGTTGTTGGCAGATGAACTTGGCATCTCACTTTGCAATTGGATCAAAAAATGCATAAAGGGGAGAAGATTACATGCAGATTCTACATGGCTTTATTTTTTTCAGAGTTCATTTGAGGACAATCCTTCTTTTAAGTCCCATTCGTAAGGTCTCTTGCTTAATGCAAAGAAATATGAGCATGAGCTTATCACAGAGCTCTACCCAGCATTTCACAATATGCAGCTGACGTTTGCTGATGGCAGCACTGGTGAAACACTCTGTGTTTCCTAATGCATAGGTAGAACATTTAAAACAGCAGTTTCCTTTTCTACTACTTGTTAATTTCTAGATTCTGTTCTCAGTGCACGAACTTCAACACTTTGCTCTCAAGCAAGTGATGCTATTTAAATTCTCCTGGAAGTATTTTTTACATATTCAGGAATTAAAAAAATTATTTGTGTGTGTCTCTGGCAGAACCACTTCTTCTGGAACCACTAATGGTTTTCTTACCTCACAACTATACCCAGGGAATGTTCCTATATTTACCATTCCAAGTCACTACAGCGATGGCTTAACGCAAGACAGACGAGCTGCTCTTCTCCTTCCAATAAAATGATTTTCTCCTGATGTGTGGTTCAGTCTCATTCTTGAACATAAGCTGGGAAAATCACCCCATTCACTGTCAGTAGTTAGTCTTTGGCCTGCATTTGTAGTGCAAGTCCTCATTTTGTTTTATTCATTCATCTCTTCACAAAACAAAGTTTATTAACATTGGCAGAAAAAAGGTTTAAATTTTAATTGGATGATTCCTTTTAGAAGGTAGCAGTAATTACTTTTGAGTTATAGTGTTAAATCAAGCTTGCAGAAAGGCATAAATAGTCAAGTACCTAAAACATCTTAAAAAATATACAGGATAAGACAAAGGAAAAAGGCTCCAAAAGTTACAATATTCCAGAACATTTAGATTTGATACTAACACAGGCAAAAATACTTGCTTAGAATACAACTTAAAGATGTGACAGGATAGAATGTCATAGGACACAATGTCATTCTCTTACTGCCCATGTAAGATGTGTGATGAGACACTGTAGTCCTGCAAAACAAAAAACTTCAAAGACGACTTAATAATATCTTGATTAATGTAAATTTTATGAAACATTCAAAAGGATATTAACAGATTAGTTCAAAGTATAAAATGTAATTTTTTTTTGGAAGATGCATTGAAATTTTATCTCTCATTGGCAAATGCAAATGTAATATTTGGCTAAATAATTGACCAAACCTCCACATTCAAAACCTTTCAGTAGGTGATCAGACTGCAGAATTAACTTTAGTATAAAACTCCTAGAACCTTTTGATTGTCTTCCCAATTGTCACTTGGCATTGATCATAAAAATTACAGTAGCAAACTTAAAATTATTTGAACATCCCTAGAGCTAAGAGGCAAATGAATTTAAATTTCTTTTTTGTTATTGCACTATTCCTGCTCTTTGCTCCTCCAGAAGGAAGAGCAACGTTTTGGCTTGTGCTAGAAAGGAGTCCAACTTGACTGCAGGCAACTCCAGCCTATGGAGGGACCCAAAATAGACACCTGGCTCATTCCCAAGCAATAGTTTCCAAGTGAACCAGCTCACAGCTCAGTCTCAGCGATCTCTCCCTCACACAGAGAGAGGCTCTGCCTCCTCGTTCATGCTCAGCAGCATGTTAGTCCTCAGTTAATTACACAGGCTGCACCAAGTATAAAGCATTATTCTCTGGGAATAGGTTTAACACAACCTAGATCTCCAAAATGGCCTTTCTTTGTGGGGATAAACCTCACTTGCTCCAACCCCTCGGCTGTGACTGTCTGATTCAGCCTCTACTGGAGCCCTGAAAAATCCTCTCTTTCAGCCCAAGCCATCCCGTGGTGGGCAGCAGAAGGCAGGTCTGTGTGGGATGCAAAGTCCATAGACTGTCCTGAGCTGCTCCCAGCCCCTTCCGAAGATCTGACACACCGTTGGTGTTGTTTATTGGCGAGGTATTCTGGTCTCCAGAGCAAGAAAAAAATAATTGAAATTCATGGTTTTGCTTTGCTGTGAGAGGGAAATTAGTTTCTTACCCCCTCCTTCTTCCAGACTGGAATATGACTCAGTCTCTCAGAGTTTAAAGATGATCAGAGCCGATACTGGGTTTCTTTTGTGAGATGTGTTGTAGCTGTACTAAACACTGAGGATAAAATTATTTTCTGATGCTGTCTGCAGTCTTCCTCTTCCTGGAGAATGGCTGTTACATAGCTGGAGGTAGATTGCTTTTCATCCAAACTTCAGTCAATTCATCGTTTTAGGACCTCCCATCTAATACAACCTAAAATTCTTGCAGAAACATTGAAACATACTTGTGCAACTTGCGTAGAGCTGATGACTGGGGAATATACATCACGGGCAACAGGATGAGAAAGGCTGGCTCTTTTGCTTGGCTTCAAAATGAAAAGTATCACAGGGAAATGGGGGTTATTTGTAGTGCTAACAATGCATATTTTTGAGGGTCTTTGGTTTCCTGTGGCGCCTCATCCTTGAGGAACTTTATTGTGAACTTGTTGGCACACATCCTTTCCCAAGCCAAAAGCCACCTGGCAGTTACAGCAGGAAGAATGAAAAGCAACATCCTGCATCCAATGGTCAATTCTCAACCTATGCACAATTTGTTGTAACAATCTACCCATTTGCTCTCCTGTCATGATAAATTACTGGTGTTTGGACTATGTTGTAGGAGGAAAATGATTTCATAATACTCCCTAAACTTACACTCCAATGCATGAAGGTTTCTCCTTTATTTTAAAATATGAGAATATCTAATGCAATATGCTCCCCATGTAGACTTAAAACAGTTCTAGAAGCCATAGGTTTATTTTGCCTCTGACATAACCTTTAACTTAAAGTAAACATACAAGCATGCAAAAAAAAAAAAAAGACTTTAAAGAAATTAAAATACTAATTATTAATTTTGGGTGCCTGGCTTAAAATACTTTGCAGGTGCACTGATTTTCAGATCGTTGTAACTGACTACAGTTTGAACACATCTCCTAAGGCGTTTTGCTCATCATATCCCAAAGCAGAGCACTCACTAGGATTATTTGCTTTTGAAAATCTTGACTGGGAGTGACGTTGCTGTTAGCTAGATCTCTTAAATCCAGGTAATACTTGTCAGAAATGAACCACCCCTCTGGACCCCTCATGTAAAAAGACATGTTCATGTCTTTTTAAAATGATGCTTTAAATGTAAGGTACTTGAGCTCACTAATAATTCCCTGAATAGCTGAAGTTCAATGATCAAGTTCAGTCCTTATATGTAGGAAGCCTCAAGATGGCACTCTTGAACTGCAGAGTTTTTCAGGGAGGCTGGTTATGATTTTTTTGCAAGGGGAAAAAAAAAAAAGAAACTCAGTCATGAGTGTGAACCTGTGCATGAATAATCAAAGTAAATATCAAGTAAAACAGCAATATCAGACTAGGGCATCAAAACCTATCAAACTTCACATGGCAAAATTTATCTGAAAGCAATAAAAATTAGTGTTGATAAACCCCACAAATTTTGTGAACAAATCCATGTGTTTTTGAAGTTTCTTCCAGCTTTTCCCTTGCTTACCATCCCTTATTAACTACTTTCTTTTCTCTCATAGAGGATGTTTTCATGTTACCTTCTGAGGACCCTGAAGCTGGGTAAGGTGCTGCTTGGGTTTGGTTCTCAGATCCTCCTTCCATTGTCTCCCTGTGCTGGTGTCTGTGACAAAAGGCTCTGGTGGCTTCTCCCTTACTATTCCTGCTTCATCCTCATGCAGCATGGGGACAGAGGGAGGAAGACCTGACGTCCCCAAGCACAGAGGGTGAGGAAGGACACTTGCCTGGCCCTCATTTGGGTGCTGTAGAGATCACCTGCTCCTCACCAGCCTCAAGTGAGCTCCTTGCTTTTTACCTTTCACTTCTCACATGTTGCAGCATCATTTTCTTGCATCTCCACCAGGCTCCTGGGTGGAAATCCTGCGTGGGGCTGTGTCAGCACTGCCCAGGGATTGGACACGGCTGCTGTGCCGTGGCTCCAGGGCAGTTATGGAGCAGCTGGCTCCAACCCAGGCACTGTGGTGAGTGGGGAAATTCTGGTACCACCAGGTGGTCAGCCCTGTTCTGTGGGGCAAGGGGGACCCTCCTCAACCCAAACTTATGTGAAAGAGGAGCTGGGAAGGGGAGCATCAGCTCCCTGCCCTCACAGAGCCTTTCTCCCTCTCTTCCTCATCATCCTCCTCTCATATAAGAGGGATTTTTGTGGAAGTCAGAGAAATGCAATAGAAAGCCGCCACGGGAGGAAAGAGGAAGACCATGGTGGACCTACCCTTGCTTGCAAAGACTTTTTGGTGGTTTTCTCCCATGGCATTTTTGTCCTCCCTCCTTCATCAGTTTTCCTCAGCTGTTGCTTCTCTCCATGTTGACTTTGGTGACTCGTGGCCTTGGCTGTGTCTTGTATGAGGTCAGGGGCATGGCTGGCACCCTCCCAGCCCACCAGCCCACCTGCCTTGCCCGCCGCCCTCGGAGCCACCACGGATTGGGAGCCAGCTGCGAGCGCTCTTACGAAACCCTCTGCTGACTCACCCTTCCCTCGCCTGCCGAAGTGGAATCATGCCTGCCTTTAAAATTCACACTGCAGCATTACATGACATATTTGTCCACTTCTTTTCCCTGTCATGAACTGCTTCAGATAAGCAGCTGTGAGGTTGCTGGAAAAGATAGTGGTTTTTTTCTTTGCCCTAGGGCCACTGAAAAAAGCATTTTTTTCTGTTCTGCTTAAATATGAATCTGTGGAAAAACAGGGAACTGCCTTCAGAGTTGGTATAGGTGTGTCCCAAGGTGGGCAGCCCTGGTTTTTTAATGGCATCTGTGTCTCCCACATGTTGTTTCTCTCAGGTATGTTGTGTGAGCACAGTGTCCTGTCCACTTAGGGCAGCAGATTGATGCCTCTGAGGGTGTCACATCATGTCAATGTTCTTTCCTGTCATTAGTCTCCACTGAACCATGGACTCAGACAACTCTCTGAGGGTCAGGTTTTGGGACCAGCACTGTGAGGTTTCTCAGTTACTGTGGCTGGATCACAGACATTATTTACTTGCACCCTACTTTGCAGAGCCAGTGTCACGAGATGAGTCTTTGTCCAAGCCAGGCTCTGGCACAACAGCTACCCAAAGCAAGAGCCTGATGAGTGATGGGTTTTAGAGATGGACAGACTGGTAAAAAATAAGTGAGATTTTGTCTATATTGAGCCAAGCCACAAAGCTTATTGTTTGTTTTGTTCTGGTTTGGTTTGGTTTGGTTTTATTATTATTCTTTTATTTTTTTTACCACATGTTGATCAATCTGATTTTCAGGTTTGCTTCTGATTTCATTACTATTTGAATCAGAGTTGGTTTTGGTTCTGATTCATCTGACACTTTAAAAATTTGTTTGCTTTATAAAACAGTAGGTTAATTTTTAATTGGGAAAAACCTTATAAGTTGAAGGTTCTGATGTTTCCAAAATTTAACAAAGAGTTAGTTGCTTTTTCCAAAGTAATACATTTCAATGCAACTTTAAGAAAAATAATACCTGGGGATTTTTTTGTCTAGGAAAAACTATTTGTCAATTATGACAAGTCTTATTTCTTTCATTTTGTGATAATTATTAAAACAGTAATGAAAGCATGCTTTGATAAGTGATATACTACTACACTTTGTTTTTTTCATGCTTCAGAGTTGAGTAAAACAGAGACATGGATAGATACTGGTTGTCTCAAAGGTGCTGAGAATGCCTTTTAAGCACAACAGTCAAGAGGACATTTTCAGTCCCAGAAGTCTATGTTCTACCATTAGAGAACTTATTAGACAACTTGGGCAGGTTGATGGTGCGGCTGGCAATCTATCAGCTTCCAGAAAGATCTGTGCTCCAGTCTCTGCCTTTCCCAGATCAACTCTACCTAGTGAAAAGCATCATTTTTCTGTCACTCCTGTTACACTGGTCATCTGCAGATCTCAAGTATTTACATACTCCCACATTGTTGTCTAATGTGAATGAATTCTGGGGGCTTTACATGTATAACACCCCCCAAAACTTCAAGCAATCTTTGAGCTTTGTACTAGAATATTTTACTTTCAGCATCTGCAGGATGAAAACTAATGCCCCTCTCTTCTTAGGCTGGAATACTGATTTGCAGAACTTCTCACTAGAGGACATGGTAGATATTTTTAAATCATGCTTCTTCTTTAATGTGGAGAGCCATCTCTGGGAAAGTTTGCAAGATCAGGCCCACGGTCATCATTTAGTCAAACTGCATAATTCTTAGGTCTTTTAATCTTTTCTCATAAATCAATCCTCCAATCCCCTTAGTCGTATTTGTTGCTCGTCTCTGAATTCCTTCCAATTTTGCAATTTACATTATAATTAAGGCTTAGTGAAACTGATGAGAAAGTGATTTTTGGGGCCAATTTTTATGCTGCTTGTAAATATTCAAGATCTTGCTTTCCACACGATCATGAGGGCCCCCTGAACTTCATGATGATGGCAGGGACCAGAGAAACTCCCATTCCTGGGGCAAGGACAGATGTATTCCCAAGTCCTCCCATTGTGGCTTGCCACTAATTAGTATGCATTATCCCATTGATTTCCATGGGACTGTAACTGCCTACAGCACAATTCACAGTGAATAAGGATGGGAGGATCTGCCCCAGCCTGCACCTGGTATCACTAAATCACTGCCTGATCTTACTCAAGGTGAGTAGAGTTGGGCGACAGGCAAGGAATGGGTTGTAATGGGGCTGTTTGGGGAAAACCAAAAAGCATCAGGCAGAGATGCCTCTGAAGGAATGGCTGTGCTGGTGGAAGACAGTGCTGGGCAAAACACCTTCCCTGGGTGTTTTTGGCTGCCATCACATGCTCTGTGGGCAGCTGGGGTAAATGGTGAAGTGACAGCTGTACCCTGTGATGGTTGTCCCACACCCCTCGCCGGTCTCAGCTCTGCCAGGGCTCCACTCATCCACCCTCCATGTAACTGCTGCCTGGAAGAGTGTACACACAAATCCAGTGGGACCAAAGGTGTTTTGCTGGTGGGAGGCCTGGAGAAGATGTACAGCTGGCAGAGAAGCAGCCGCTTCTACCACAACCACCTCCCCTGCTGCTGCTGCCTCACTGCGGGGACATCTGCCCACAGCCAAAGCTTGCCCTGGCACTGCACATGGAGAGGATGAGAGATCACACATGATTCTTCATGCTGGGGAGAGAATGTGGCCATCCTAAAGACCTCATGGACTGAACCAGTCTCAGCCAGCACAGCCAGCTGGGGTGTGTTCTTGTCCATGGGTGGAAAGGTTGCTCAGGGTAAGGCCATCTGTGAACCTTTGTAAAAGAGGCCTGAGCAAAGGGTCCTTGATATCCCTCTCATATCAGCTGCCAATTATTCCTCACAAGGGCTCAGAATTGTTTTGTGATCCTGTTTTTCAACCTTTTCTTTTCTTAAGTGATAACTGCAGTGGATCAGAAATCTGCCTCACTGGCAACAGGCTGAAGACTCCTGTGAGAGTCTCAGCTCAAATGCGAGCTAGAAAACAACAGAAAAAATAGCTGAAAATCTGCCTGCCTGTTTTATGCCCATAGCCATACCAGCCATACTGACATTTTGGTTCTGCTTCCTCTGGGTGCACATGAGAAGCTATGAGTGCATTTTTCTAGTCTCGGTCCCTCCAGTCAATGAAAACTAAGATTTTCATGTGCCTTCCACTCACTTTTTTCCCAATATTTTGAAGATTCTTATGGGAAGTATTGCTCTTACAGTATTACTTTATAATAATAACTATTATTGTGTTGATTAAAACACTGTTTCTTTACAGCATGAGTGCTAGAAGCAAAAGCAGAATTAATGCTCCCATTCAGAAAGTAGAAGACAGTGAATCCTTCAATAAACAGACAGTGCCGGTGAGGGAGAGCCATTATCTCCATTCTGCAAACTGGAACACAGAGGTGAAACTCATCCTGCTGATACTGAACAGGAGCTGGGTTTGGGGTGCCTCTGGAACTGAGCCAGTCTCAGATCCTAACCCAGGCAAGCCTTTTCATATATACTTTCCGATACAACATGTGCATTCCAGCCCTCCCAAGCCAAAGAGTCACCATATTTGCTGACTGATGTCTCAGATAAGGACTGCGTGGTTCTCTGTGCCACACCGCCAGGAAGAGAGACCAACAAGTCAATTCCCTGTCCAAATGTATCACCATGGCAACTAAAAATTGTATTTCGGAATACTGTAGTTCCTTGATTTTTTAATGATTCTCAGGCTCTATGATCTCCAAAGGTTCCTTCTTCCTCAACAGTCCTGTGTTTCTGTGACAGGAGAGAATGGTTTTACAAAATGTGCAGTGCTCCTTTAAAACAATATCCTTTAATCAGAAAGTTATGTTTTCACTGTGATATGGGTTTTGCTTTGTAAGTTGATTGATATTATTAAATTAAACTATTATCCCCATTTATTAGTGATTGCAGTGGTTGGCCAGGAAGACAACACCTGGAAAAATTCTCCAGAAATCAGTGGTTATCTGGACTCAGATGGTGTTTTCAGTTTGCAGGGTATCTGTCCTGCAAAACTCCAGAAGTCAAGCTCATACTTGAGCCTAGGCCCACCAGTTGCTGCTGGGGTTGTGATGGACCATGTTTTCAATCTTCTTCATCACTATTGAGATGCTTCTTGAAGGCAATGTCTTTCCTGCACGGTGACAGAGTCGCACTTGATATGGGGTGAGCAAACAGCTCTGTTTGCATCTAGAAGTGGCTCATTGTGGGTCTCCTTTTCACTGTCCTCTCTGCCAGGAGAGCTGTTTCTCTCACCTGCTTCAGGCAAAACAAGCTGAAGTTATAAAACACAAAGTTTAAGCACTCCCAGTTTGGCCACTCCCTCCCATGACTGAGCAGGGTAAGAAGGGGCTCAGACAACCAGCTCTGCTGGCAGGTCAAGGGCACTAGAGCCTTTAGCTGGAAGGGGTGACAAGCAGCTATGGAGTGGGTGAGCAACAATAATCTCTTCCAGCACCCTGAAATGGACGATATTCAGACCTTCAGGACAAATTCCTCCTATATGAATCTTTGTAGCATCTTCCACCAAAACAGAGTTTGATTTCTTCTTCTCTACAGAAGGTGCAGAAAGTACAAAGATCCTCCCTCCGTAGCGTGGGAGTATGGAAAATGGCAGTCAAAACAACAACTGCAAAGTTAAAATTTCAGATTTTTAAGTCCTGTATCAATTTTGTCTGATCTTCAGTAGAAAGGCTTGAATTCACAGAGCTGCTTGCTGGTGTTCTGCTGAATTTAAACCGGTGATTTAGGATGAAGAAAATATGATCTGGCAAATCACTCATCTCTTTTGTTATTTTTTTCCCAAGGACAAGCATTAGTACTGGTACTTTTTGGACTGAACCAAGGTGCTGTGTTAACAGCTGCAAAATTACTGGAAGCAACTTTGGAAATAGCCAATATGTGCCAATTTGCTCTAGCTGTGCCTTTCTCCTGAGTTTCTCTCTTACTTTCTGGAAACTATTTTCATTTAACAGCTGACAGGGTTGCAGGTGCTGTGATGGGGAAGGAAAACCTCAAAAATGAGAAATTAAGGTAAGTAAGGAAGATATGAGTCTTCAGATAGCCTGGGACCATAGCTCCATGACATGTCAAGTGGCTCATTACCTCATTGAGGTATTCATTCATCATGTTCCTGGGGCTGATACTGAAAACTCAGTGTTAATAATTGTGGTGTTCCTGTTAGAGAGGAAGAGGATAATGCCACAAATCAGTAACATTTTGAAAGAGCCATGGTTTGTTATTCTGCCACTTTCAGGGTCAGGAAGAGACTGAGCTCAAGAAGCCCAAGATGCACCTTGACGCTCAAGAAGAACAGATCTATTGGTCAGAGCCGGGTCTTTCACAGGATGTTCTGGTTGAATATGGCTGAGTCTTGTAACCCTTCTGTCTCCACTTCTCCAGGCAGAACTGTCCCTCTCAGATCAGCTAGTCAATAGATCAGCTTAACTATAATATCAAACCTAAAAAGGGAGATCTGAGCAGTTCAAACCACAACACATCCATTTTTTTTTTAGATGAACAGTCTACTGCAAATGAGGTGCCACACCAGCACCCCCAGCTGGAAGCCAGTGATAGGAGTGATACGCAGTGTTTGAACACACCCAATACTGAAGCCTTTGAAGTTGTGAAATGGTCTTGAGAAGACCCTGGTCAGCAGCTCAAACCACAGAATCACAGAATGGTTAAGGCTGGAAGCAACATCTGGAGGTCCTCTTGTCCAACCCCTCTGTTCCAGCAGGGTCACATAGAGACGGTTATCCAAAACCATGTCCAGGCAGCTTTTGAATATCGCCAATGACAGAGGTTCCACAATGTCCCCAGGCAACCTGTGCCAGTGCAACATCACCCCCACAGTAAAGAACTTCCCTGGTCTTCAGGCAGAACCTCCTGTGTTTCAGTTTGTGCCCACTGCCTCTGGTCCTGCCTCTGGGCATCACTGGGAAGAGCCTGTCTCTGTCCTCTTTTCACCTTCCCTTCGGATATTTATATACACTGATGAGATCCCTGCTGAGCCTTCTTATCTCCAGGCTGAACAGTTCCGTCTCTCTCAGTCTTTCCCCACAGAAGACATGCTGCAGTTCCTTAAATATCTTTGTGTGGCATTTTGCTGAAGTCTCTCCAATATGTCCAATGCTAAGGAAAGGGGAAGGATCACCTCCCTCCACCTGCTGGCAATGCTTTTTCTAATGCAGTTCACGATTCCTTTAGCTGCTTTTGCTGCCAGGGCGCGTTGCTGGCTCATGTCCAACTTAGTCTCCACTAAGACCCCAGGACCATTTCTGTAAAGCTGCTTTCCTGCTGAGCAGACCCCAGCATGTACTGGTGCATAGGGTTGTTCCCCACCCAGTGGAGGACTTTGCACTTTCTCTTGCTGAACTTCACAATTTCACTGTCCATCCATTTCTCCAGCCTGCCAAGGTCCCTCTGGAAGGTAGCATGACCCTCTGGCATATCAGCCACCCCTCCGAGTTTGGTGTGGTCAGCAAACTTTCTGAGGGTACAGACTGTCCGTCACCCCTGTACTGACGCCTGGGGAACACCACTAGATACTGGCCTCGACCTAGACTTCATGTCACCATGATCACCATCCTTCAGGCCAGACTGTTCAGGTAGATTTTAGTTCACCTCACTGTATTCTCATCTAGTCCATACTTTGTCAATCTGACTATGAGTATCTTACGTGGGAGAGTGTCTAATGCCATACTCAAGTCTAGGCAGGCAATGTCCACTGCTCTCCCCTCCCCTCCCAGGCCAGTCATTTCTTCGTAGAGGTTTAACTTGGTGAAGCCACTCATGATGACTTCCTTGTCCTTCATGTGCCTGGAAATTAGCTGCCTTAACAAGGATGGAGGTAAGGCAAGTTGACATGATGTTCTCTGGGTCCTTCTTCTTGTACAGGCAAATACTTGCTCAGATATGTGAATAATCAACTTCATCCATTTTTAGGCTTACGAAAGCCTCAAACCCCCAGTATTTCTGTGTTCATTGAGAACAGGAATTAGACTAAGACATGTCAACCAAACCAGTCCTGTGAGGTGTCTCTAGAATCCCCCCTGAACATAAGGCTGCTGACAGGTACAAACATTCAGCACCTTGCTGCCTTGTGGAGCTTGTAGTCCAAACACAGAGCATGGGGAGAGGAGATAGAGAGCAGTGAAGTAGTTTCCGCTAGGTTGTTTTAGAGGGTCAGTGTAAAAGCTGCAGTGGGAACTCGGGGAAAGACCTGAAAATAGTGAAAACTATGGCTTTTATTCTGGAGCAAGGACTTTATCACTGTAATTTTCTTGCCCTGTGTGGTACAAAGGCACCTGTGCTGGTCCTCTAACTGCTGGCGGGTACTGTCCTGTGCCCTGCATCTCTTGCCTAACCATTTGCAGAAACTGAAAGAATGGAAGAGAGATTAAGAGATGCGAGGAGGAGTTTGAAAAATTTCATTGCTATGGATGTAGGAAATACTGGAAGGGAAACTTCCCTGGAACAGGTCATTGACAGAGATCTGAAAGGTCTCCCCTACTCTGTGAATTGTCACAGGTCTGCCCAGGGGATGCCCAGTTCTTATGCCATCTTTGGTTTGGGGAATCATCTGCCAGAGCTGGGACACCCCTGATCTTCTTCTGACCAGCTCCTACAAGCTGAGCTTGATTGGTAACAGCATTTAGAGTGGAGGGTCCAAGAGATCAAAAACTACTTGCAAACTTTTGCATTCAAATATAAAAGTGGAGGACAAACCATGCTTTATCAACCTTTCCCCCTTGAATATTTCTGATGACAGACTGGTCTTTTCTGCTCTTCAGACAGAGCATTTATCAGAGTTGTGCTTACCATGTCTCCTGGAGTCTTTCCACCTGAGATGTGCTTGTTACAAACACCATCCCTGGTTAGAAAAAAAGTATCTGGAAGGAAATTTTTAATGTTTTTATGCACCACTTTTTGTAGGTAAGTTCTTCTCTCCACGTGGTGCTTAACATTTACCAGGCCAGATCACACATGTTTCTGGACCGGTGCTGGTTTCTGGCACCAACCAGTCCCTTCCCTGTCAGAGGATGGTGGGAGCTGCTTCCCCCTGATCCAGGTCATAGAGCAGTTAGGCAATCATGCAGGGGGATCTACATCTGTGTGATGCTGCTGATGGTGGAGAAACCAGTGCTATCAAAGTGGCAGGTTAAAAGCAAGAGGAGAACTTGCCTCTCTCTTTCATGCTGTCATGTCTGCTTCTAGTTCAAGCCCTGAGATGCGGCTAATCAAGAGAGGGATAGCAGAGAGATCATCTGGGCAAACAGAGGCCAGTATTTGATTTGGATGATGACAGTGCAAGTGTCTTATCTTGCTTTGGTGGTCAAGTGACCAACTCCTACCACCCAGCCTTCTGTGCACCACAGACCGACCACAACTGGGTGCTGGGGAGATCAAAGTCACCACAAAAGTCCTGCCCTCCCAGATGCCTTTGAGGAGAGTTCCAGAGAGGGAGCGCATGAGCGTGTTTGCCCACAGGCAAGGGAATGAGCCTGGAAGGAGCATTCCTGCAGAGAATGGGGGAGTTTCTGTTCCTGGCAAAAAGTCTGAATTCTTTGCCAAAGCTTGTCACCACCTTCCAAAGCACCGGGCTGCTCTCTCTCCCATGCTGATATTTGGCTCCTGCCTTCTGTCCTCAGCTGCCGAGAAGTTCCCCCTGGTTTTGGCAGAGGAGAGGAGGTCCTGGCCTGGGGCTCAGCACCCTCCTGAGCTGAAAGGGGAGTTGCTCAGATGTTCAGGGTGCATTGGATGTGTCACCCCAGCTGCCATACACTGCTGCAGGGCTCTTTGGCTCCCATGGCAATATGAACTTGTCCTTGGGTGTTTAAACCCATTTCATGCACTATTCTCTAGTGGGGGATGTGTCTGCTGCTCTCATCAACATTTGTACCAAAGGTGCAGGCGCAGAATTTGTGAGGGTGATAGATGAGCTCAGGGTAGTGAAGGCTCAAAGTGCTGCTCAGCCCTTGGAGACACGGGTCTGGTGGATGAGGGAGCCAGTTCAAGCACTGCAAAGAGGAGGGAACTGCTTTCAGTGCCTAAAATGTACATAACTATCAAGGTATGTATGTAGACCATTTTGAACTGGCCTGGATGGATCTCTGGTGTTTGGGTTTTTTTATTCTTTATAGTAGGATCTACCATAAGGTAGGGTAAGTGTATACAGTTTTTTTAGAAAGGACCATATACAGCTTTAGAGAATGAATATATTTTGTATTAGAAAATTGGGTAGTATTCTTCTCTTTGAAGTATGTTTTCTCAACCTCTAACCCCCCCATCGCACTAAGGCACTGATTTTAGCTATTTCAAAATGCATGTATGCATAGATGTAGACACATGCTGTCTCCTTTTCTGCTTTAGTCCCTTGGCAATATTATGGTTATGCTGAATGAAAATCCTTTAGGAGATGTTCCAGGAGAAATGAAGATGTTTCCATCAAACCAAAAAGTGAATGCAAATAACATTTTGAACACAGTAGTGCTGTCCAGTAGAAACAATGATTTGCCTCCCTGCATGTATCTTGGAAAAACTGATCTATGCTGTTCTCCATGCTGGGATGTGATATCATAATTTTAAAGTTACATATTGTTAGTTTGGTTGGGGTTTTTTTCCCTTTGTTTTATGGAGAAGAGGTATTCCTCAAGGAAAATTTTCAGAGGAGCGATCAATACACAGAATGAATTGTCTGTTGTTAGCTCTGAACTGAATATATGGAGACAGTACATTTTTGTACTCCAGGGTGCTCTAACAAGCATCACAGCTGAATCATAATAAACATTTGATTTCCCTATCAAAAGCACATGTACACACACAAACAAACATATTTCACCCTATTTTCAATGTCTTTGACAGCATAAAATTTAAATACCTGAGTCAATTTGTAAAGCAGATATAGTGCAAAATCCATAGCCAGACCACTAGGATTCAAGTATCTTTAAGAAACAGAATAGAGACAGGCAACATGCAGTTGCATAAATGCTCCATTCTCTGCTTTCCTTGCTTTCAGAAGGACTTTATAAAAAATCTCCTACCATCTGCTATATCCCCACCTATAAGGCATGCTTACAAATCCTTTTGATGTACAGATCACCATTTGGGATTAAATTTTCATATATGCATACCAGTTTCTTCTCACCTTCTCATTCTGCCTCCATGCTCCTGCTTAGGTAAGAGGTCTACCCATTTGGTGGGGATCTGCTTCTCTGGTGCTCTCTCTCGTGGGGATGGCTATGGAAGAATTAGAATAGCACTCTCTCCATGCATATCCAGTTAAGGCTGGTGGAGACCATCACTTCCTCCAAAAAGTTTGGCTGGAGCTCATCTGCCTGCCCAGAGCAAGTAGGGATGTGGGGAACCCTGGTGAGTTCCTGGTGCTCCCTCAGCAAGGGTTTGCTGCACAGTTACACTCCTACCCCCTGTCCCTGTATACTCACAAAGAAATATACACAGAAATAAGTATACTAACTAGCAAATAGTTGGTGTTGAATCCTACTGAATCAGTTATCCAAGATGAATAAGAAAAATTATTTCTGCTATAATGAAAAGCTGCATTCTATTCCTTAGACCACCCTTAATGCAATCAGCCTTCTGGCCAGGACTATGTGTTTCTCTGCTGCAAATCCCACTCTGTTCTGTTTTGCTATGGGAACTTCTTCATTTTGATCTTGCTAAAAAACGTTTTTACTCACTCATTTGGCAGGTACAGAATGGGGAGGACTGTGATCCATTAGGGTACAAACACTTGCTGCTCGTTTCTAAATCTTACCTAGACATAAGCTTTTTGCTTAAATGCATCTGAAATCTGACATTTCAAAGCACAGTCTTTTGTAAACTAGAGGAAACTGAAACTGTTAGACTTGCAATCTGGAAGCTGTTAGATCCACAGGGAATGTACTTCTCTGGTTTGTATTCCCAGATTTGCAGACAGTACTCAGAGGAGAACTGGGTTGAACCACTGAGGGGGATGGGAGCAGGACCCAGAGATGCCCACGGTGAAAACCTCAGTACCAACACATGATAATTGAAAGTCCTTAGAGATACAATTTAAGCACATGAAGAGAGGAGAAAGGCAGATATAGAGAAATGAAGTTTTCCTCAAAATTATGCCAAACCGTGCCAGGTTTTAATACCAGGTTTTGTAAATACTAGTCCAGTATTTACATCACTAGTCCTGTGATGTGTCCTGCTACCTGCCAACACTTGTGGAATACATTTCTTTCTATGTCACTGCATCTCTCTGCCTGTACAGACACATCTGTATGAACATACAGAGTTCTCTATATAGACGGACAATTCTTTATGCTTTTACTAATTTATCATACATACCACTTTCCAAACAATGTAAATATTTTAAATACTTTATTCTAAATGCTGTTTATTTTTCTCTGTTAGAATTATCCAGAATGTCGCACACTTTTCCTTTCCATTTTGGAAAGGAAACCTTTCTTGCCTGCAGAGAAAAAGGCAAGTGATATTGAAATTTCCACAAAGAGTGTTTGTCCCTTGAGTGTTCTTGAAGGCATTTGTGCTGAAGAGAAGTTAACACAAGCAGCATTTTACGTGAAATATATTCCCATTGCTGCTTGATGCTTGCGATGCTGCAGCTCCCCATGTTTGCCAGCCCTCCAAGGAACCCTACAGCACAAATAAGAAAGCCAAGACTTAATATTTAGATTTTTTTTTTTTTAAGCAAAGGGAATAGCACTTCAAGCTTTTTCTTTTATATGAAACACAGGAGGGGGAAATGGTAAAGATTTGCTTTGGGATTGCTTTAAACCAACTTACTTAGTCCTGTGTGGCCAGAGCAGTCTTTGCTTTTGGTGAGGACTCAGGCAGGTGGTGTTGACCCCTACTACTGTGTTATCCTCAACACAAACCCACCCAGCCCCTGACTGGGGGTGAAACAACATCCCAAAAGGAGCAAGGGAGCCTTTTTCATTGTGCTTGGCAGTGAGGAGCTCCCCTCCCAGGGCCAGGGGCATCCCCTGACCTGAAGCTTTGCTGACTGCAGAATGCTTCCCAGGTGAACCAGCAGTGTTATATAAATGCTGATTTTTATTGCTGTGGGTACGGGAAGAGACCAACCTCCCCAGCTGGCAAGGAAACTGAGGTGAAACCTCCTTCCCCAACTCTGATTTCAGATCAAAAGCTGCAGCCTTGCCTGACACACCCTGATCCTGCAAGGAGCCCTGCAGGAGGATGATGCCAGGGACACCCAGATGGCACAGCCACCACAGGGACCCCGGCTCTCTCAGAGCAGCCTGGCACTGCTGGCTCCTGCTAACACCTGCTATGGGTAGAGGAGGAGGAGGAGATCCCAGGGAGGAGGTGGGAAAAGGAGGTAAGAAGGACAGAAAACACCAAACCAGTACATGATTTGCACAGATGTTAAAAACCAGGAGCATCTTTGCTAATTGCAGCAAACTTGGCAGGAATTAAGCCTAATAGGCCTCCTTCATATGATTGTGTGACTAAACACCAGATGCCCTAAAGGCACAAACTGACAAGGCTGTGTAAATCTTCAATAAAGTGTCTGTCATCCTTCTGAAGGAGGGAGGATGTCACACAGCCATTCTCCTGGGGTTCAGACTCTGGTGGGGTAGGGATGAAGGTGTTGGGGGAGTGTGTTATAAAACCCAACAACAAAATCTAATTCCATGACAAAGATGCTCTTGAGAGCGTGTTTCCATAAAACATAATTCTTCTGGAAAAGTGGCAAAGCTCCAAATACTTCCTTCCTATTTTGCTGTACTAGCACAGCACTTCTGTCTGCTGTCATGAAGAGAACTGGATACTGTGCAAATGGCCTTGGTGCATCGTGGGATTTATCCAAGAGTGTTGTAAGCCACATGGCCCTTCTCTCTCCACCCTTATCTTTGAAATGTCTCAAGAGACATCTTATTTTTATGACTGCTCAAGGACTGTAAGCCCGAGGAGCTGCTTTTGGGAGTGCATATGATCCCTGTCACATCAAATGACTGCATCGTAATGTCAGCGCTGTCTGTGCAACATAAAGTAGCTGCTGAATCCCAGCTCTCCATCTGCAGTTCCCCAAAATCCAGGATTTTGAATCTGAAATTTCTATTTCAGTATTTTCAATAATTTGAAATTGTCTATTAAAAGGGCTAAGGCATGATATTTTACCTCTATGTGCTCTGTGGTCAGGAAAACATACAGAGGTTGCTCTTGAGAAATTTTTATCTGCCTTTGTGGTTACTGTGCATGATTGCCTTAGGGAACATTGTGGGACTGTGCCAGTGGTTCTTCTCCAAGCACAGTAAAACTTTACAGTTTTAAATCATTGGCACAATACCTTTTTAGGTTATGTCAGAAATACCAGCTATCGGTTTCAATAAAGTTGCAGCATTTTGTTTTGATCTTTAGATTTATTGCTAGCATGAGAATAATCTGCAATGTACCTGCAGGTCAAAATGAAGAAATTAATAGGGTTGAAACAAAACTTTTAAGGTTTTACTCTCTGTTTTAACATGCCACAAAACAGTGATTTGAGGTTTTTAAAGGCATCGTTTTCTGATTGACAAATTCCATGGGAAGATGTGTGACTAACACTAATTATCAGGACAAATCTGGGGAATGTGAGAATGTTCAGAATAAGAAAATAAGGAAGTGTGTACTGGCAATACTTTGACATGGGTTGCTGCACATGAGAGTGTAAGTTTGAGGGCTTGTGATAACAATTCTGCCTTTCAAAAGACAAAATCAAGCAGTGTTTCTCCAGACTGGTTGTGTGGATCTGATGTCTGAATCAGTCTCCTTGACTCCTCAGTGGACTTGAATCTGGTGGAACACATCACTAAGCATCAGAGCAGGAAATAAATACTATTAGTAAGGACATATTCCTCTTCTCTTCTGTCAGGCTTTTGAATCTGTTCTGGCTCTCCTCAATAAAGAATTATCTGACACAAACGATGCTGCAATGTCAAAAGATAACTGGCTGATCTCATCTTCCAAACTGCCTCACCTATTTCTCACAGGGAGCTTGGTTACTCATTTTAGACATTCACATATTTCTGTTTCACAGACCTATATTATGCTGCCATATGTCACTGGAAACCTTGACGTCAGGGATGACTAGTCTTGTACCTGACTCTAAATGTTAGAGGTTCATCAAATGTGTCGCTAATGACTGCGCTTTCTTCATGCTGCTATCCAGAGTTTTGTTCCCAAGTTGAAAGAGATCTAATCTAGCAAAAGAGAGCAGCCTGGGAGGGATGACTGGATGACTTCACAGGAATACTTATTTTCTGGAATATGAAAACAGTTTGGTAATGTAGGAGAAGCAGTAGGCTGAATTACTGTGTGTTTTTTGTGTTAATGACTAAGTATGTATCACAGCAAAGGTCATTCATTTCATGTACCCACAACTATGCAAGCCAAAGTCTGCATGATGGTGACTAGTGACACCACTTCTTGTTTGTCTCCATCATCTGGGCTTGTGACTGTGGTGGGGAGGTCTCAGTTCTATGATTTTATTCCTGCTGATGTAATTATTGCACAGATAATAGTCATGGTTCCCCAGAGGTTGAAGGAATTGCAGTAGATGGGAGAAATGGCTTCTAGAACAATCAGCTCCGTAACCCAGTGCCCGGCCTTTCTCACCAACAGGCAGCAGAGTTTGGGTGAGCACATTTCTTTGGTGAATGAGCAGGAGGATGTATCTGGGTTCAAGCAGAGACTTATAGATTTAAGGTGAGATAGCAAAAAGGGAAATTTCACTCATTCACAGAAATTTTGATTTCAAAAATAAATCCCACAGACACCAAGTACCTCCAGCCAGATCACAGCCTGGAATTGCTCACAATACCTATAGTCTGTGTCTGCGAAATCTGAGTGAAGGTTTTATAAGCAAATATTAACAGGGTAGGTTTCCTCCTAACTGTCCAACCAGGAGACACCTATTTGAATCTCTCTGTAGTGTAAGGAAATAACAGCATAAAAGTGATTATTCCATCTTGTGATGTAAGAACCCTCTGGCAAGTGTTCTCCGTCCACCCAGAGACGATGTGTAAGCAGCTCATGCTGACGCTGGCTCGTGTCACTGGGAGATAACAGATGCCACGTGCACAGCAGGAGGCAGAGCCACTGCCTTTGATCGCTCACAGACACAGACTCAGCAAGGCCAGTGCCCACTCATGCTGCAGATCACACTGACTGTATCACCACACACCCGACCATGTCACAGCCCAGTCCCTGAGCCTGGAAGGAAACCAATCACGATTTTAAAAACTTGAATGGGGGAGTCCTATTACAAAGTTGTCCCTGCCACGGTCAGAAAAAAGGAAGACTTACATTAGCCGAACCTAAAGAATCATCCACTCCTTCCTGCCTTGGAAACTGTTTCTTTGCTGCTAATGCTGACTCAACTGAACACCAAATAACTGGGTGCTTTGCTTTCCAGTGAAAGGGACCCTCTTAGCAGCTCACAGATACACTGTAGTATCTACTCCAGAAAATTTGTGTGGGTTTTTTTTTGTTTGTTTTGTTTGTTCTGTTTGTTTGTTTTTACAAAAGTGTTATATTCATAAACTGGTATTTCAGAACCTTTCTGACACATGAGAAGTAAAATTCCTTACAGTCACGCCTGTGTTAGGCTGAGTATGGACTGAGCCTGCCTTTGAGCACTGATGAGTTAAAGGAAACACTTTTCCCTCATCTCCCTTCTCTGACCAGATAGTTCTATACCATATTGTGGAGATACTACAATACAAGCTTAAAAGTGCACATTATTTCCCTAAATTTGGGAAGTTACCCTGGAGTTTGGCACTTTCCCCAAAATAATTGTATGGACAAATAGGATCTGAGTGAATAACCCAGGGTTTAAAAATAAATACCTCTCCTTACTAAAATATCCATACAGCATTAATAATTCCATATAAACAGCCTTTAATCAAAGTGTACATTATTTTCCTCAGTTGTTCAGAAAAAGTTTGCTTTCCATTTGAATCCTATGCTCCTATATATTTAATTTCTTTTTTACTAAAACTGTGTTTATTGAAAGTATTCTATAAGTCTCAGGAGACTTGGCAATCATTTTTATTGGATTGATCAGTTCCACTTGCATACAAATTGCTCTGTTTGAATTGACTGTTGCAACACAACTTTTTAATATAAACTGTTTCATTGATTCTGACATAAATAACATAGAGAGCACTTCAAATCATAAAAACCATCAGTTTTGGGAATTCTTACAAGCATCTACTGCACACCAGACAACAACAAGCACACAAACAAAATGCAGCTGTAAGGATCTGTGAAACCATTAGCTTTTAGAAACTTTTCCCTTCTGGCTTTGGCAGCTGCCATTTGTCTGTCAAATAAATCCCTAATTTGCACATGTTGCACATGTTTTTGCATTCATGAAACATGAATGGAAAAAAAATCCCTGCAGCAGATCTAATGTGTCTAATGGGAGAAAAAGAAAGAAGAAAATGGGGGGAAAATTACACCCAGCTACTCTAGGTTTGTTTTGAGCTTTTATTCTGGGATGGGGTGCTCTTTACCTTACAGGTATGGCTGCCTTTCTGCTCAAGTGGAATGAATGCTAGATGTGTCCAAGAAACATCCGTTCTACCAAAAACATACTTGCCACTCTTAGGACATTTTGGCCAAACTGCAGCTTATTTGCAAATTGGGTGTCTCAGTAGTGATTTGCTCCTCGATCTATGCTTCCTGTTCCTTCATTTCTGAGTCATCACCAGCAATGGATTTAAGGCTGGTCTCTATTTCTCTTTCCACTGTGACATTCCTTGTACGTATAACCAGCCTCACACTTGCCTACTAACCACTGTCTGGGACTTGGGGTTACTTTTGGTTCTCCAAACCCCTGCAGTTGGAAAACACACTCTAATTTCCTTGGCTTCCAGTCAGGGCTCACTAACAGGAGCCTAGAAGCAAAGCTGAGCTGGGATTTGCTGAAACGAGGGTGAATTGACACAATGGGATCCAGTTTGTAGTAGAAGTTACTGAAACTGAGGTATAATGATAGAAGTTCTTTCCAAGGGAGGATGCATCCAGTCCATCTGTGCTGTCAGAGATACAACTGCCATGTGTCTGGGTTTTGTTGGTCTTGTCTCATTTTCTGTCTGGAAATATCACTCCTTCTGGACTGCTGAACATCTAGAAATTTAGGCCAAATGGACATGTATTTTTCAGATCCTGTCTGGACAGAGTTTCTGGGCAGAGATAGAAGGCACAGCTGGTATATCTAAACCCTAGGCAGATGTTCTGCCCTAGCATGGTGAATCCAACAAACTGAAGATGGGTAAAGGCCTGTGAACATGTGGTGTCCTGAATGGGCACATGCATTTCTGTCCAGAACATCTCTGGCAGACTTGTGGAAGTCCGAGGAAGAGAAGTCTTTGCGAATCTCAACAGAAAAAGGGAAAATAAGGGTGGAAAAGCATTCACTGTGCAGCTCTCCAGCTAAATTATGTATTTGATTATGTATTGGCCTTGATTTCCTACCTAGATTTTACACTGAAACCTGGAGCACACTGACTAGGTGTCCTTGACTGGCAATGGTGGTGGTCTCTTGCCTGCTGTTGGTCAGCTAAGGAGCACAGCTTCAATGTGCCAGTGACTGCTACATGATTTCTGGCACAAAATGGAAGAAAGCCTGATGCAACATCCTTACATTTCACATAACAGGACACTGTAGTTTGTTTTTTTTTTCTTTTTTTTTTAAAAAAAGCTATTTAAATCAACAGGGGGTGCCTGTATTTCCTTAGACTGCAGAGGAATGGATGAACGGATGGCATTTGTTTCTTCCCAAGGGGTTGGGGTTTTTTTAGAAATTAAGAAAAGGAGAAAAATAAAACAAATGTTCTCACCCATCTGTCAGCAGTCCATTAGCAAACTAGTCCTTAGCAGCAGGGAAAGGAAGAACATTTACTACTCTCTAAGGTGGATGGTGGGGCAGAAGCAATACTGTTTGGCTTATGGCAGTGGCACTATGTCATGTCATGTCATGTTGGAGCTACTCCTTTGGCAAAAGTCAGATTGATGCTTCTTTTTCCTCTCTGTCTTCTGCTGACTGAAATTTCCTTTTGCATACAATGCAGTGTCATGGAGTGAGTGAGATTCCACATCTCCTGCCAATGCTGGGTTTATCTCCTTATCTCTCAAAGAGAAAGCTGCTTTCCAAGAAAACCTTCCCATGTTAACTTGAAATTCTTCATGGTACTTGCCTCACTGATATTTTCCTTGTCTCACCAGAATCTGTTATTATCTTCTTGCTTCCTCACACTTTGAGCAGTCTCAGGAGAAGCCAGAAACCAGTGGGGCTGCCCTCTCCAAGCAGCTCTGGCCAGCTTGCCTCCCTCTGTTCCCTCAGCTAGCACGTTTTAATAACACTTTAGATGCCCCTATCCACACTGTGGAAATGTTGTGTGAAAAATGGAAAAGTATGATCAGCTTAAATTATGGTCTACAGTGACAGGATGGGGAAAATGAAGCTGTTTTTCTATTTACATTGTGCTCCGTGGAGACAGCAAAGCTTTACTGGGGCTTGGTTGAATAATGAGCCACTAAACAGAGAACCCTGCATATCACTTAACAAACAGCTCCTCACAGAATTCGTGTTAATTATGCCATTCCTTCTGATTAGATTCAGCTGATTTCTCACTCACTCTCACATGACTTTGTGCAAGGCTCTATGATGCCTTGTGAGAACAGCAATGACATATCCATGCTGATACAGTCATTAGATAGCCTGAGAACTCACACTTCCTGGCATGGTCATTTGCTTGCAAACTGATACTGCTGCCATGCAGTGAAGGTCTATGTTCACGTAAAAATTGTTGCAAATCTGCAGTGCAGATTGTCAGGGGGGAACGGGTAGAGGGTCAAATCTGCTTCCCAAAGATGTGCATAATCTTCCAGTGCTGGGGTATGGTTGTGAAGATTTATTCTTGTTATCGATTTGGTAATGCCAACATGGCAGTTACAGCTTTCTCAGTTTTTATTTTTCACTCTTTGTCTGCAACTGGGCCAGTGATGGATTCCACATCACTGAATAGCTGGTAATCCTGCAGCAAGAAGTAAGGTGGGAGGAGGAAAGCATTTTCCTGGGAACTCAGATATGGTGACAAGGCAGCCCATGCTGACTCAGGGAACAGAGTATAAAAGGGGCTTGAATAACTAAAAACCCAGAAAATGAAATGTTCAAATGCAGAGCATTGAATTGGTGCCTCTTTTACCTGTTTGCCCAGTAGCTCCCTGTTTTGTGTGGCTTATGTTTATAATTTCCCCCTTAAGTGCTAATGAAAAGGCCAGACTTATAGAGGAAAGGGAAAGGGAAAGGGAAAGGGAAAGGGAAAGGGAAAGGGAAAGGGAAAGGGAAAGGGAAAGGGAAAGGG
>JAWWMP010000001.1:112466967-112535008 GCA_035047865.1 Dendrocincla tyrannina
GGGAAAGGGAAAGGGAAAGGGAAAGGGAAAGGGAAAGGGAAAGGGAAAGGGAAAGGGAAAGGGAAAGGGAAAGGGACCTCTGCTCGCCATGTCAAGTCATGTTGTTGAGCCATGTTCCTGTGGGGCACAATACTTTTGTTGCCCAGAGACCATGAGCACACCAGAGGCAGTGCTTGCAGGTCACTGCAGAGGTGCTGGCAGTCCTGCCGTCTCTGGATGGGAGGCAGCACAGCTGCACCATCACTGCCCTGCTGGTGAAAATATAATAGTTTGAGTTTGGTGCCTTGCCCAGGTGGGACTAAGCTGTTCCTTGCACTGAAGAGAGAGCTGGTATATCTGACTTGCACCAGTTCTAGCTCAGGGCCCACTGAATCACACTGAGTTGCAAAGTAAAGACAATTTCAAGGGTTTTTGTTTCCTCTGACAAGGGAGGTTTCACTGGTTACCTCTTCTGAACCTTTCCTGGTGGGTTCCAAACTCATTGATCTTGAAGAGAAATAGAAGAACAGAGCTCAACTGTGACCTCAAGGAGGAGGACTGTACTCTCCCAGGGTTCTTTAACTCCCCTGCTCTCTGATGGAGGGCTGGTATTTCATTTAGAGATCTTCCAGGCCTGGAAATGAGTACCAAAATGTATTGTCTGTATTTCTGTTTTCAAATATCTTAGTTTGATTTGACATAACTGAGAAAAAAAATAATGGTAGCATTTCACTTTGGTAGCTCTTAATAGCAGTTCTTTTCTCCTAGCAAGCAAGTGCTGATTTCATCCTCTGCATATCAACATTTGTCTTTGAAACACTTTAGCTGCAGCACCAGAAATGGTGTTTCTGCATTAACCAAGGCCAACAAGCACAGTTGTGAACCTCTGTTTCACAGCACTGCTAAAACACAAACGTTTGTGGTGCATACATACTTCATTTATAATCTCATCACTGTGTATATGGCTTTCATTGCAAACAGTGGGGTATATAATCCTGCCTCTTACAATGTAGAAATAGTGTATGAAAATTGGATTGAGTCCTTTATTTATAGTTGTCAAGATCCAGATGACAGAAAACATCTTCTGCTTGAAGAATGATTACTGCTGATGTTTCCTGGGTACCCTCTTCATCAAACAGTGGGAATGTTTCTTGTCCTTAGTATCACATCTGCAACATTAGAGCCAAGAAAATGTCAATAACTCCATTATTATGAATCCCTGCTTTCAAGGATTAATAATTTCACACATACTCACACACAGGCAAAAGCATCGGAAACTGAAATTTGGCACAAACATTTGTAACCCAAGAGCAAAGCTTACTTCTGCAAAATGATCTCTGCAGTTCTGGGTCCGAGAGAATTCTCAAGGTGCCTACATTTTATTTTTTTTCTTTGAGTCAGTTGTTTGGAAGTGATACAAGCTCACTTGCTATCTGGAAAGAATTCATTTGTATGCCTGAAACTCTCAGTAGGGAAAAAAATTGTGGTTTACTTTGTCATGCTTTCTTACTTTTCTAATGGAGCTTTCTCTAGATGCCAAGGAAGGGGAGATGGCGAAGTCCAATTGGTACAGTGGAATCCCTCCCTCCCTTCTAAATTTATCCATTAAATATTATCCATTAAATTTATCCATTAAAAATTCGTATTGTTTAAACTCCCTTTATATGTAGTTGAATTTTATGTGTAAGGAACACTGTGCAGGAAAATATCATTGCGTAAAGAAATCAAAACCCAAGTAACTCCCCAGGCATTGGAATTAAGGAAGTCTTGTTTACTGCAGTTTTTGTTTGAGATTTGATCAACTTCAGTTTTACTAATATATGAACTGTAACTAAAATTTTCCCTATAGCTAGACATTTATAGTTATCTTTCATTCTTTCTCTCCTTCCTGCCCTTTCTCTCCTCCCATGTAAATTTTAATTAGCTCTTTCTCTCTACCTTTTAATGAATTTGGCCAAGAGTTGTATCTTTGACATCTCTTCCCCTCTTCCTGTTAGATCTTTTTCTTTTATACTAATGATCAGGTTCAAAAAGTATTACCAGGTCTCATAGTTGTGCATAATTAAAAATACACATGCACTGGAAATACACAAACCTCATTAGCTTAGAAAAGCAGGTTTTAAGAAGCCCTCTGGTTCTCTCAAATTTTGTGTGACATTATCTCATTTGTCCAAGAATTACTAATAATCTAAGAAACTGCAGTAATAGTGTGAATTTCTCATCAGTCATTGCCCAATGACCTTTGGGCACCTATGCAAAATGTAAATAAACCAACGTGCCAAACATAAGGCAACATGCCCAGTTTGATTTTATTATGCAACTGGCAAGTTGCTAAATTACAGAAGTGTTGGTGAAGATGAACTTGAACAGATGTTTTTTTGTGGTGATGTAAAATTTCGTGTCAAACCCCAGGACTTGCTAGCATTCAGAACACCCACGCTGTTGTTGGTGATGATGAGGGAACACAGTCCAGTTCAGCTTCTTCCAGAGACCTGACATCCCTCCTTTGCCTTTCCGGGCTGTTGGCTTAAATAATTCACTTATTCTGAAACAATTGCACTTGCCTTCCTCCCTCAGTCACTTACCCAAAGTATGAACAAATTTCCTGAAGTTATCACTTCATATTTCAGCTTGTAAAACATGGCATTTCAGGACTTTTGCAGAAGCTGCCTTGGCCACTGCTGTTAAGCTGTGGCATGACGGGTGCCCAGAAACCAAAATGCAAGTGGAGGAAGAGTCAGGCATTTGACACACCCATCCACGCATGTAGTGCTGCAATAATCATCACTCAAGATGAATATTAAACATCGCAGACTAGACAGCTTGAGTAGGAAATGTGTGGTTTCCTAAGGAGTGCTCTTCGTTCTCTTGTTAAACTGATAAACTGGGTCAGAAACAACCAAAGACCGTTCATTATTAATGTGTTGAGGGCAACCTACTCTAACTCTGACACAGCAGTTACCTTTTCCAGTTGAGGCTTCCCTTGAGGCTGAACAAACTCTTGAGCATTCTGTGCATAGAATATCTCTTCAAGTTGAAATGATGCTGCCTTGGAATTAGAAATATTTCTAAGACCATCATTTGGATTTACAGAATCACAGAATGTGCTGAGTTGGAAGGGACCCAGAAGGATCTTCGAGTCCAACTTTTAACCCTGCACAGGACCCTCCCCAAGAGTCATATCCTGTGCCTGTGAACGCATCATCCAAACATTTCTTGAACTCTTGCAGGCTTAGTGCTGTGACCATTTCTCTGGGGAGCCTGTTCCAGTGCCCAACCACCCTCTGGATTTAGACTAACCTTTGGACTTCACAATGTACTGCAAGAACACCTGCAATAAGACATGTGGGCCAGCCAAGCCCAAAGGTTCCCCTGTCCCCGAGGACTGTCTGCACAAAACTACCACAAAAAGCCAGAAACCTGCAATGGGAAGTTGAATACGAGGAGGAGAATGTTAACCTAGATAATATTTGCATGGTATAGACCTTCATGCCATGCCAGGTCAGCTCTTTAACAACACAGAAAAAACAGAAAGTAACATCAGAGGCAACCTTCAGTTAATCTCAGTGGGAAAAGCCTGAAACAAATAAAAAAAAAAATGCTTGAACAAAGTTCCTGGGTATTTTGGCTTCAGCTAGAGGACCCAAATATTCCAACAAGCTGGAGTCCCCTGCTAAGTGGTGACCTCAAAAGGAAAGGCAGCCTATGATATTCGGGTGCTGAGTAGGCTACAAAACCTACAGCAGGTGCCCTATGTGGCCTTCTGCCTTCCCAGAGAGTGCTATAAGGGGCATTCTGGTGTTAACTAAAACTCTTCATACGCCTTGTAATTTTGGTAATGACAATTCCCCTGTTATTATGAGGTCAGGAGAATTTGCTCTGTAAAAATAGTTTTTGCTGCGAGATTGACAAGAGAGCTTTAAAATAATGAAGACGGGTAGCTCCACACCAGGGGAACTGGAAGAAAGTGGAAAAGTCAAAGCAGTTGCTTAATGGCTGATAAGTAATTTGTTTGTATATCAATGACATATGACAGTGCTCATCTTCTCCGGGAGTATTTTAGCACACTCCATCACCTGCTCTTTCCGTAGAAATCACCCCAAAACCTGTGTGAGACATTCTGCTTATACATTTTCCCCTGCATGAATTATGCTGATATAAAACTAATGGAATAGAGAGAAGCATCAGGACATCTGCCATCAGTGTCCATACCAACAGGACAAGCAGTAAAAAGCACCAGTTCCTCAGTAGTGCAGAGAATGAACACTGCACTGGATTGTATTTCTGGAACTATTATTACAGAGAGACTTGTAAGAAGCATACATGCTGTGGATGAAATGGGTATGGAATCACAGAGGCTAATGATAGAAAAAGGCCATTTATGTCAACTGCAACATTTCCCTGCTGGTATAGGATTGTTCCCAATGAGATACAGAGTATTTTTAGTGCTTTGTCCAGTCTGGTTTTATATGTAAATAATAAAGATTCGTATTCATAAAAGATCCTGAAATAGTATTATTCCAGTTTTGTCATTCCTCTTCCCTCCCTCCTCCCCCCCTTAATTTCCTATTCAGGCTAAATGAGAACAGGAAAGACATCCATGCTTTTTTTCTCTCTTCTGTTCTCTTTTCTTCCTACTGTTTGACCCTCTTCATAGACAGGGTTTCTCTGACCTGATTTTTATAAGCCTGCATTTGAGCAGTGTAGTTTTATAGGCTCCTCTATCACAGGGTTGATTTAGGAGGCTCTTCACAATGTGGAGGTTCAGTTTGACAGGCAACAACCTACTTGCAAGCCAGCCTGGAAAATAAGTGACAAACACAGCAGTGATTTCTGCTCAGATAGGAACTGAAATGAAGCTTTTGCATGTGCCTTCTTGTGTACTGTGTCTCACATTATCTTACGAGTTGTTGAGGGTCTACTCGCTGCCCACCAGCCCATTAAACACAGCCTTCCAGAATGGTGAACCAGGAAATGGTTTAGGTTGAAATCAAGTGTAAACCATCCTACAAAAGAACAATTAATAACAACAACAAAAAAAAATCATTTTTTTTGTATAGAAAGTGAACTGCCTTTTCATATTTGGGAGAACTATTTCCCCTTGTTGACTTTGCACCCTTAGCAAGTTGCATCTCAAGTGGACAAAACTTGTAAGGTACAGATTTCAGGATAGGAAGGTTTTGGCTTGGAACCCATCTGTATTAGGAAAGAAGCTTGTCCTCAGTGGTTTGTCATTGCATGTGCCAGCAAGTCAAGTGGTGAGGCTGAGGAAGTTAACAGCTGAGGTGCTGTGATCTTGATGGGTGAATGGCCCTCAGCACATCTTGTGTTTGATCCACAAGCAGTCACATCTCTGCTTTGAATCTGGTGAACGTAATACCTCCGAGGCAGTGAAACAGTGGACAAATTAATGTCCTCTTTGTTCCTGATGGGAGAAAGCCATCCAAATGGTAGCCTGAATAAAAACATACAGAACAAAAAGATGTAGGGACTGAATTAATACCAGCTTCAGTGTGCGTGCCCTGTTTGCAGGGAAAAAAATAGAGAAAGAAGGAAAATGAGGACACACCACAAAATGACTTGTCATCTGCTGTTAAGATAAAGCTCTGGAGAGAGGGAGACCAAGGGAAAAAAGAAGTTTTGTTATGGATTGTCTTGGATGAAAAGAATCTTGAAATAGAAACTGCATCCTATTGTCCGTCCATGCTAAGTTCAGGGAAATAGGGCTTCTGACATCCTTTTTCAACAGTCAGCCTTGCATTAAGCACCCAGGTCCAGCACTAGCTTCTTTTCCGAAGAGAAACAACCCTCAAAATATCCAGTACTGGCCAACTGCTGTGTTTACTTTGATTAAAAAAAAATAAAAGAAAAAGTGCTTTTTCTCAGAAGAAAAAGAGAGGTAAAGAAGGAGAAGCTGAAGGTTCTTACCTAATCCATGTTATCCCCTTGCTTTGTCCCATGTCTTTGGGAAGACCTCCCACCCAGGAGGTGCTGAGAGTGAAAGAAGTATTGTCCCTTACTTACCTCAGCTTATTCCTGATTTATTCCAGGGAGAGAAGAAATTATATCCAAGAGGCTCTGAATTTATAGCTGTCCTTCTATATATATAGTTCCTCATGTTTGTGACATTGATTTCTGTATCCACAGTGAAATAGTCACTTTACACATTAATTTCTAATAGAAAACTCACTGGTAATCATGTTCAGGCAATCAGAAAATCACATCTGTGTCTTAGCAACAGAAGGCATTGCTAAATTGAAAAAAAGTCAGCAACAACCTCACACTGTTGTCCTTCCACTGTCACAAGAGAAGTGAATGACATTAAATTCAGCTCAGGTTTGTGAAATGGCATGAAATTTTTAATGTAATAACTGCTGACTCAACTATTTGATTTTTATTTTTCACCATCTTCCATCTTGCCATGCAACATTACAGCTTGCTGTTGCATGTTGGGCTTTCAGAGTGTGGTCTTTAGGGTTTAGGGTCTTTAGGCCAGCATCTTTCCCAAGAAATGTGTCTTTTGCTGCCTTTCTCCCATTGCAGTTACAAGATGCATTTTATAAATTGAGTCTTTTGGTCTTTAAAAGTTTATTCATTTTTAACCACTCACTTCACAGCCCTTTTGTCCCATTTTGTCTTCTATCACATAACAACCAACATTTTGATTTCTTCAGTGTATTCATGTTTCCATGGTGAAGAGAATACCACCAACTTTTCTTGTGACTTTCCAGATTTGAATGGTATAAACTACAGATTGACTTTTTAATCTTCTAAAATGCCTTGAATTCTTTTTTGTTCAAGGTAAATACACTTTAAACCCTGGTGATTATTTGATATCTGCATTTCCAGGCCAAGCAAACTAGTGCTCTGACTTCCAGAAAATTTCACCCAACTACCTTTAACCTGTGTTCAATATTTTGTATGTGCCTAAAGCATCTCTTCCAGAAAGGCACCTGGGCTTGAAATAAAGGATTCACCTCTTCATGTGGTAGTTTGTCCAAACAATTAATTATGATCTTAGAACATTGTGCTTTATTTCTCATTTGAATTTTTCCAGATTTAACTCCCAGATATTGATTCATGCTTGGCTCCTGCTTGATAAAAGTACATAAGGTACTTATAATAAAAGAGTATTCAGTCTTCTCTTTGACAGGCTAAACATATGGAGCTCTTCAAGTCTCTTGCTTGATGCTCTTCCTGAACCAAATCATGGAATTGAATTATGCTGCACTCAGTGTGCTACAGGGGAAACAATGGGAGCATGTTTGGCACAGAAATTGTGCTCCATCAAGGCTTGGGAGAGGAGGAGAAAGAGGAGGAGAGGCAGGGCAGGGCAGGGCAGGAGACAGGCAGGAGACAGGTAGAAGGTGCCTACCTGTGCCACAGCTCTGGAGTTACTTACCTGCTGTTCTGGAAAAGTGGTGTGGGGCAGTGACTGCCCACAACATAACTAGTCATAACTAGAGTGGTAGGGACAGGATCCAGATTTCTCTGCAAACATGACCAAGTGATCAGACAAAAGCATTAAGTCTTCATTATAATGTGCTTTAGCTGAAAAAAAAGAGACTGCTAGGGAGAAAAATAAAAGAGTTTTTATTTCATTGTTTTGAAGGGAATATTTTGCCATTTGTGTATCATAGAATCATAGGATGGTTTGGGTCGGAAGGGACCTTAAAGATCATCCAGTTCCAAACCTCTGCCATGGGCAGGAACACGTTCCACTAAACCAGGTGGCTCTAAGACCCATTCAACCTGGCCTGGAACACTCCCAGGGATGGATCATCCACAACTTCTCTGGCATAAAACCTGTATATAACATCAAACCTGTCTGTAAGAGTATCAAGCCTCTACCTGTACTCTCATACCATTAAAAAAATATTAACTCATATCTACATATGTAGACATTTTTCATCCTCTTGAGTATTTTGCTGCAAATTTTTTTTAATATACATTTGAGTTTTATATTATGCTTAAACAGGTGCAATTATTACTTATTTTTAGCTTTTAAAAAATTACATAGAAAACGCAAAATTAAGGACACGATTATTAACTGCATATATGCAATTCCCAAAGATGATCATAAAAGGTTGCTCCAAGGGAAGTATATTAGGGTGAGCTGGCTCAAATTAGAGGTTTCAAATTGCAATGTTAAACTGTTAAACTTTTAAATACCACATTGCCATGTATGAAATAGTTGGTATGGGGTAAGTTCTGTCCTTGTAGAATTTTAATGCAAAATCAAAACTGAGCTTGGTGAGCCTAGACAAATACCTTGAAGCATACGAGATCTTTTCCAAGCTGGGCCAACTTGTTTTTCCTGGGTTGTACTGTAAGTCAGCTGCACCACATGAAATGTATAAATGCATGGAAAACCATAAATATTGCCAAGACTGTTTGATGTGATAATCTATTCTTCTTGACTATTGTGAACACTTCCTGTGTCTTGCATTTTCTTAAGTGGATATATTTATCAGAAGCCCAATGATTCAGAGCTTGTGGTACAAGGCTCTTTACTCCCATCTGTAGGTAAAAAGGGAAAGAAAATGCGTAGGGCTGCTTTTATCTAACTGTAAGCTCAAAAATGCTTCAGAGAGAGAGCTCTCCTGATATTATGCAGTGGTAAACAGGGCAGGACATGCAGCTCCCATTTCCATAGAGCTGCTATCCAGGTTTCCTCCTGCTACACAGCACCACAGGTGATCCCTGTGTGCTCACCTACAGCAGATGAACCTGTGTTATGGTCTGTCATCTCCAAGAACACTGCCTTGCATCCTTCTCCCTCCTTCTCTACTCATGCCATACCCCATCCTCATTCCTGCCTGCATGGTCCTGAGCCCTCCTTTCTTCTTTTCAGCTGCAGCCATGAGTTAACTCAGCTCCTTCACTCCAGAAACAACTACAATTTTCTTTTCTTTTAATAGATTATCTTTTCTACCTGGCCTGGGAACTGCACAGAGTCCAATAAGCCCTGGAGTTGATGCATTGATGCCTTGTTCTAAGTCTGGGCTCCTGGCTCCTCTTCCCTAAGGAGTAGCCGTCCCTCACTGCCCCTCAACACTGCAGTCCAAAAATTTATGGAGTAACAGTACAATACCTGCTGGGCCTGCAGTCTGTCATGGAGTGTGGCAACAGTTTCTTGAGGATGTCAGAAAAGCAGTGGTACTTTCTCCTGAGAACTCTGCTCCACCAAAGCCTCTCCATAATGGTTGTCAAATAAAATTAATCACGGCAGTTTTGGCCTTGGGGACTCAATTGACAGCACAGCACCTAAGGTGTCAAAGGACCTGTCTGCCAAATGAGGAAAAAAACCCAGACAGATCCCAGAGTGTAAATCTTGCAGTCAGGAGCTCCAAGGAGAAAAGCGTCCTTGACTCCCCTTGCTGGTGAATGAAGGGAAAGCCTGAACACAGAGACCTCACACAAAATGCAGCAGCCTGCAACTGGGGAATTGTCACAGCTACAAATGAGACCCCAGTGGGCTACAGTGGGGTCCAGAAACCTCCTGGGATGAAGAGTTTCTTTCTAAGCAATGGCAAGCCCATGCAAGCTTCCTACACCCACTGAACACTGGAAAAGCTGACCACTGGAAAGGTGGACTTGAGAGGCAGAGGACCTGCTGCAATTTAATGTGTGGAAGATGGGAAGATGCACATGGATGATGTATGGAAGTCCCATTCACCTGTTGGGAACACGTGGAAAGTGTGAAATTGAGTTAACAGACTGCTGCTAAGGATGTCCTAGGGAAGTCTGTTCATTTGCACAGAGTGGCTATGCTTTCCCAGAACGATGTTACCTTCCTTATTCTCCCCTCTGAAAGGCTTTTTTCCGTGTTTCCTGCTCAGGTTTGTGAGAGTGGAAGAGCTGCTTATCCAGGATACAGTAGAAGGAGCATCTGGCTCAGATGCAAGTAGGGATTGTTCTTAGGAAAGACCCTCATGTCATACATGGTCAGATATTGCCTCCCACAATTTGTTGCACTGTTGTGTTCTTCTAGGCAGATGAGACTTTACAGGTGCTCTTAACCTTCATGAATTTAATTTGAATTAACATGTGTTGAGTTCAACAAGAGCTTAATAGATTCTTTTTTGGTTGAGATTTTTGATACCAGATCAGACAGATGTCTGTTGGGTGTAGAGAGTCATGCCCTCAGAAAAATAATAGAGCAATGATTCCCAAGGAATCATCCAGCCTTTGTTTCTGCTTTTCTTTGTTGATTTCTTAAGAGAGTAAAATCTGGAGAAAAAAAATTGATGGTATAATAAACTCTGCCCAGCACATGTTTGATACAGAGCTTTGCAAACCTTGCACAGCATTTCAGGACTGTTAGATACTCTCCCACTGCTATCTGGGAAAATTTAGCTTTTCTTCATTATTTCAGGATTACCTCATTGCTTCATTATTACTTCATAATACCTCTTTGGAATAAACGTGAATGCAAGTATGCCAAAGATCAGAAATCAGACTGCTGGCACTGACTCAGACAGTTGTCAGTACCAACTTACTCTTAGGATGAAATTTTATGATTTCATGCTTTGATCTTTTCATTGCCCCAGATGGAATGGTGTTCAGTCGCCCTCCTAGTTCACTAAGAAACACGTAAAACCCCTTCCACTTAATTTTTCCTCTTTCCCTTTTCTCCCTCTTACTAATGTGATCCCTTAAAAAGTGCTGAAATCTAGAAAGCAGAAAAAACCATAATACCAAATTTTAAACAGTTCATACCAACCCCTTTAGATATGCTTTTGTATCCAAGGTCATGTATAAGTTGGAGTCTTCTGACTAGTGTTCATTAGTGATTTCAAAGGCTCATCACACTTTTGTTGGCCTGGACTAGAAAAGATGTGGTCTGGGCACAGTAATCATGTTATTGGAACTAAGCAAGACACCTTGAGTCCCTTATAACTCTTGCTGTTGAATTCAGTGGATGGCACAAAAGTTTTACTTTGCAAGCAGGGTGACAGATAGTTGTCTTCCACACAAGGCAGTTCAAGAAGTCCCCCCCAAAATAGCCATTATTGGGTATGAAAAGGCCAGGTGGTAAATTCATACCCACCAACATGACTATTAAAGTGAGATGTGTAATGCTCCTTTGGATATGACATCTGAGTAGTCACTGAATTCAACAGCTCAAACACTTCTCCCAGTGCTGGCTCTGCTCGGTTCCAGTTGGCTCCTTCAGTAGGGTTTTGCAGTACGCCAGAGATTTCATTTACAACACAGAGGTGTGTGCCTGAACATATTTGCAGGCCAGGAGGGGATTTTGGCTGGAGATACTTTTTTTTTTTTTTTTTTTTTTTTGGAACAAGGATCTAGAAAAATCCTGCCTGGAGTTGGCAGAGGTGGCTTGGTATGGGTTAAGGTGCCAATTCAGCTGTGCTCAGCCTCTGATGGGTGCAGGCAAGTGCGTTGCTGAGTGGGTTTCTGGGTCACCTCTGAGGTTTGCCCTGCTTCTAAAGAGCCTGTGTATCTCCTGTGCAGATTTGGGGATGCACGCAAGCTTGTAAATTTATGAAACAAAGCATCTTGGTGGAGTGGGATTGCCAGAATGAGACAGGACTGTGTTTTTCAGAAATAATTTTTTTATCTGTCCTGGGTTTGATTTTTTTTCCTTTTTCTTTCTTTTCCTCAAACTGTATAGGAAGTGAGAGAAAAGAGTGATGTCTTTTTTTACTGATGTTAAGTGCAGCTTGTGGCAGAAAAGCTGGCCCAGGTTTCAGCTTTCACAGCAGGTTTGAGAAGTCTGTATCTCATGCTATTAAAAGTGGCTGAATCTTGGAGGTTTATCTCAATTTCACATAAATTTGAATAACCCAGAAAATCTAACTCAAGTTGCAAAAAAAATTAAAGAGATTTTTGATTCATGGGTAGATCTGTTTATAGAGTCTCTTCCAGCCAGATTCCACATGCTTTTGGGAAACAGTTTAAGTTGTTCAACTGTCATTTTTTTAAGTATTATTAAAGAGATTGCCCCTGCTTGTAATTACCTGGACAGTAATTACCATTCCATAGGGGAGAAGCCCCAGCTGAGGATATGTGGGCCCACAAGGAGACCCATAGTATCTGTGGGCATTCAGACCTAGACTTCTGTCCTGGTTCATATGCAGAACCAAGCAGATCTCAAGCAATCCAGACTTCCTGAGGTGCCCATATTTATGGTTTGAATTTGGGCTGAAGTTCGGTTTTACAGAAGCAATAAGTAAATTAAAGCATGGAAGTGAAGCCCTATCAAAATAACTTTTGGGAAGGCACTATCAGCTTCTTCAGTGAACAGATAAACAAAGCAAAACTACAAAAAACAAACAAAAAAAACCCCCAAACCCAAAACAAAACAAAAAACAAAACAATCCCCCCCAAAAAAAACCAAAAAACCCCAACCAACCAACCAAATAACCACCAAAAACCCCAAAACCCAGATGTATGTTAAACTACTATGACTTTTCCCCTCCTTTTATCCATCATATTGCTATATCATTCTCTTATAATCTCTCTAAACTTACACATGGCTCAAAAAATAATATTTGGTAAGCATAGTCATATGCTTTTCATCAATATTTTATTTTGAAATGTGGTAAAGAGTTATGGTGCATGATGAAAAACGTCTCTTTCCAAACATCATTTTCTAATGGACTTTTTTATGTCCCATAAAATCTGCTAATTTTTACTTGTCCTCCGCTGTCAATGAAACAAACTATTATTTCTTTCTGCAGAACCAAACTCCAAACAAGAATGTCTGGAATATCAAGAGTAATGATGTACAAAGTCCCTTCTGGCCCCAGCTTCTATTGAAAAATAATTGGATGAATTGGTGATGCTTACATTTCATCTAGCCTGCCACTGTGAGTAATTCCATGGTGCCTTCTTGGCCAAAGTTCAGCCATTTAAGCACTTGGTGAAAATCTGTTTGGACGGACTCGGGGTAGGAATATGTCAGATAACAGCAGAGTAACAATGAAAGCTCTTTGGAATAGTGTTGCATATGTTGCCACAGCATCTAACCCCGTGCAAACAGCATCCTGATTGTGGCTTCAAGTTTCTGCCACAGTGTGAATAATAAACATTGAGGATGTTAACCATAAAAGTCAAGCTGGCCAGGATACAAACTGCAATGCGATGGGAAAGCGAATTCAGATGGTGGAATAGGCCCTTGTGTGGTGTAAATTATCACGGTACCATGTGATGCCAGTGGAGTTATGATTTACCCAATGAACTGCCTCTTTGCCTTGCCAAGAAATCATTATATGGGCTGTCACCTCTCAGAATGGATTAATGAACCAGAACAAAACAGATGCCAGCTTGCCAATGCTCTTATTGAGGTCATAATTTGCTACAAAATTTTAATAGGAAACAATTCATAGAAAAATTATTTTTTTTCCTCTTATTCCAAATCTCTCAGATAGTAATTTTAAAATGTGTATGTGTTTATTTTAGTCTTGTGGTTCATTTGTTTTCAGCAACTTTTCCTTCTGTTCCTTTTCCTGCCTTATTATGAATGGGTTTTGAAAAGTTTTTCAGATATTCCCAGATTACTAGATCATCGCAGAAGAAACATATTTGGGAGAGGACAGGCACATGGTGAGATGAGACCAGAGAGCGGGGCTGGCTGGTGCTCCGAGGTGGGGACTCTGGTAGGGTCCCTGGTGGGGTTGCTGCCCCAAGACACTTTGGATAGCCAGCTCTTGGGCTGCTTTCTCCCAAATATTGGCAGTGCAACCTGGGAGGGAGGGACAAAGGGGATCATAAGCAGTAGCAATTCCCCAGACCTCATAATGAAGTGAGAGAGTGAACTTTTGAAAGAGGAGATGACCTCTTTCTCCTGCACTTTGGGAGGTGAAGATGAAGAGCAATGTGTGAAGTGGAACCAGCTTGCTGCTTCCTCTTGTCCACTTGGGAAGACACTTATTTCCACGTGAATAGCTGCATTTGAACAAATCTTTTTTCTTTTTTTCTTTTTTTTTTTTTAGTAGCTCCAAGTTTGTTTATTTTTTAACAACCCCTCCTGTAATGAGGCATTGCACAGTGACATGTATATCTGTCAGCCAGTGACTGCACCCCTCAAGGGCTGTGAGGCTGAAGCTTTGCCTGGTCATGCCTAAGGTGTGCATGCTCAGGCTGACAGACACACACTGGTATGTGCTTTTCCAGGGCAGTCTGAAAAGGCAGTGTCTTGACTTCACCCTCGTGTTGGGATAACTGCAGAGAGGGAAGCGGGAGGATCGGAAAGGATAAGTTCAGTCTAGAGTGAAACCTCCTCAGACAGCACCATGACTTCATATGAACTTGTGACACGCCGAGTCATTACTTTGGACAGAAACACAGCCAAGGCAAGGTTGTGGTCTAAGCTCTAGACACTGCTCCAACACACACAAATGGGTATATGAACTTTTCTCTGTACCCCAATAAATGAATACATAAAACCAAAACATACATTTTAAATGATTCAGACTGGGTAGAGCAGGAACTAGAAGGATATCTGGTTATTTTATGGTGCTCCTCATGATGCACATGAATTCAAAGGGTCTTCCTCTTCTGATAATGAGGAACTTCTAACATAGAGGAGTCCCACACTCCATGTGGCTTTAAAAACAACTACAGTATCATAGAATCATGGAATACGAGGTTGGAAAGGACCTCAAGGATTATCTGGTCTAGCCTTTCTTGGTAAAAGCACAGTCTGGATGTCCCAGAATATTCTACAGCTGCATCTTAAAAGTGTCCAACACTGGGGAATTCACCACTTCCCTGAGGAGATCCTTCCAATGGCTGGATAGTTCTCACTGTGATTAAAATGTCCCTTGTTTATAATCAGAGTCTCCCCAGGAGTCACTCCTTGTCTTTTCCATGGGACTCCTTGTAAAAGTGAAGTAGCCACCTATTAATTACTGGAACAAAGCACTTAATGGGTGCTGTCCTTTGGTAATACAGTGCATGTTGACTGCCTGAGACTCTGCCCTCTCTTCAGAAAGAGTCTCTTATTTCCTTTCCTTTGTTGTAAAAATGCTTCCTGGAAAAGGCTCTTTCCCTGCGAATGGTCTATGGACATTCTCCAGATACTAATCTGGGACGTAGCTTGGGATCTTCCTCAGATCTCATGAGTGGATAGGTTTCTACAAGGGTCTGAGGGAACAGGGATGATCTTTTCATCAAGAAGGGACAAGACCTTTATCAAAACAGGGTAAGTGCTGCAGGCTGACCACCTGGGTGCTGAGGAGGTGTACTCCCAGGGGAGGGGACAGTCCCCCTGTTGCAAGACAGGGTGTAGAAGGATGTGTAAAAGTAGCAGCCAGGTGGCTTAAGTTCTTGTTCACTCTATGTGAGAGCTGTAAAGAAATGGGGTAGTGTCTCTTGGCAAGGAATGAATAAGGAAGCTGAAAATGGGATTTTGGGGTGGGGAAAGAACTCTCAACAATGACGTTGTAAAAACAACTCCCCTAAAGTGTATCTTGGTCAAATTCAATTCTGCTTTTTGTGAAATTAGAGAGCTGATCTTACAAAAACAAGTGCTTGTTGAGGTTGCTGTTGTATGGAATTAGCGTGTGATGTTTTTCTAGCAGACTCTCTTCACTGTCATCAGAGTGCAATTTCTTTACAGTCGCTGTGGGATGCAACAGATTTCTTGGAAAAGAAGGCTGTGTTGACACCCACAGGCTAGTAATGTTTTCACAAGAAGGAACATGACTTTACATTTGACTCTCTTGAAAAGAGATTAGCAACACTGTGATTTATAAGAATTGCCAGGGTTTGAGGTTGCTTTTCTCCCCTCTCCCTGAATCTAAGCTCCAGCAGGTAGGTGTTAAGTGAGTGAAGCAAATCTGGCAAGATTTATGTGCCCATACAGTAGAATGGGAGTGAAATCTGACAGTCTAAAGGAGGGGTAGCAACTGACAAATACAGGGGGTGGAAAAGGCAGGTTGGCTTGGATTTTTTCCTTCCTGTTCCTTTTCAGTCAAAACCCTTGAGACCCTAAATCACTCTTAGGTTAAAAATTTCCTTTGCACAGACATTTTCCTTCCCTGTCCTTTTGTTCTAGCAGTAAATATGGGTCCACAGCATGTACACGGAAAGCAGACATGGCCAAGGCTAAATCCCCTTGAAATAATGTCTTTCCTAGAAACAGATGACAAGCATTTTCCCTAGAAATGAGATCTATTCAATTATGAAGTTCTCTTACCAGAAAGAAGCCCTTTCTCACCATGGAGTCTCACAGTTAAGCAAACTCTGCTAAAAGAGTGTCCTCATACAGTAAGACATTCCAGCCAAAATAGCAACAAAAGCCTTTGCTTTTCTGAAAGATCTAGACCATCCTGTTTGGTTGTGTTGATCAAATGCTGGACAGCACACGATTGCTTTCGCAGATCCATAGTAATCAGCAGTTCCAGGATTTCTTGGCTGTTAGATGGGGAGCAACCTATAGATGTAACATACTTGATATAGTTTTTAAGATGCCCAGAAGCTCAACACTTGATGAATAACAGATTACAAAAACCAAACGAGTGGGAAGAGTTCCATTTAGCCCCATGATTCCTACTGAGCAAAACTATAGGAACGCAAAATAGGGATATAGTTCAGAGGATAATGGCACTCCTCTTGCTGCAAGAAGGAATATTTTCAAAGACTAAACAACTGAATATATATTTAAACATAAGAATTTGATCTAAAGTTCATATCTGAAGCTACTTCTGAAACACATACACCCTGAGCCATGGGTAAAAATAGAGGGGGAAGAAAGCCACACTTTTTTATTGAGTCTTGTCCATGGAAAAACATAGACACAGGGGTAATGCACCATGTGTCATCTGTAGCAAAATCCAAATGTGCAGTTGTGCCTATGTTCTAACAAGTTTGGAGTGTCCATCAGCCACAGAAACCCACCATCTCATCTGAAATTTAATAAATGTGAGGCACATCAGAGGAAACTCTTTGACCAATGTGGTCTATTTTATGACAGAGGTACATCACAAAGAAATGTGCCACCAGTCCTAAGAAAAAATCCTGTACCTTGGCACAGCCTGTGTGTTTGTAAGGTGACTGGAGTGACCTGCTGCTTGGGACTACTGTTGGGAAAAACAGTAAGTACAACTCATGTGGACTCTTCTGTAATTCCCCTGTCCTGTCACAACTTTTAGGATTTTAAAAAGATCCTGCTCCTCAGTAGGAACAACTTGAGACCTTTCAAAGTTTCTCAGGAAAATGAGAAGGACTCAAAAAAATTGTGCATGTCCTGAGCTGTCAGTCAGGGATTTCACTGATGTGAAATGGAGAAGATATCAGGACCAAGTTTTTATACCACTGACTGGTCATTTAATAAAACCTCATCAATGTGAGGCCATGAACTTGCTCCATCCTAAGAGATGATTGCTGTTATGACACTGTGTAGGATAGAGAGGCCAGATTAAGATCCCTGTTCTGCCAAAGAGCTCAGTTTTGCTATGTCAGTGACCTAACCACTAGTGTCTTGGCTAAGCTGAGCTGTTCTCCTTCTTTGGATGCAAGCACTTTTTCTGCTGAAAGCCTCAGCAAAACTGGTGTGTTTCTAAAAAAGATTTATGTTCTAACAAATCAACATCTTACAATAAAAAAAAAAAAGTATGTATCACTGGAAAATTCCCAGCTAGCTCTACTGATGAGTAAAAGTTTTGCTTTACAGATGGAGTTAATAATAGTTTATAAGCTAAAGTGAAAAGGATTTTGGGTGAGCTTCCTAAAGAGGAAGTGAGTCAGTGTCTCGGCAGGAAAGTGTTCCAGATAGGCAGGGCTGGAAAAGTTACAAAACACCCCCCAACTGTGTGGAGTCACAGGGAGTGGACGAGGAATTATTGCATCCCAGATTGCAGAAAGCCAGTAATTAGTAGGGGGCCTTGCTTACCCCTCAGCCCGTGTGAATCAAGGTATGGTCTTCTCCCCTCTAAGAACAGCTCAACTGAGTCATCCCAGGGAAGGCGTAATAGCTAAGGAAGAAGCAGGTGTTGCAGATGGGTGGGTGATTCAGTGGATGGTGTTATTCCTACTGAGTCAATGCTGAAGCAGTTTGTAAGCAGGAAGTTGGGGACAGTGTGTGGCTAGAAGATCTGCTTTCTAAATCCAGTGACATTCAAGGAGTCTGCGGTTCCCTCAGTGTACTTTCCACAGGGTGAGTTGCTTTTAGTTGTTCTTGGGCACAGCATTTTTAAAAGCAGAAAGCAGAGAGGTATTTTTAAGATGTCTGTCACTGGGATTTAAAATCCTGAGAGTCCAGGTCAGTTTTGACCATGGACTGGTATTTCTACATTAGGAAGGCATTTTTGGAAAACAGAAGTCCTGTGTTCTTGTGACTGACTTTGCAACCCTCCCACTGGTTCCTGGGGTCTCTGCGTTGACCCTTTGCATGAAATTCTTTTTAGTGAGAGGTAGGCATAGTTTGCATTCTGCAGGGCACCAGGAATAGTGGTGGCACTCCTCAGGTGTGCTTAGCAACCCTGGAAAGCAAGTTCTCCATGGCCATCATGGCCTTTGAGATGCCAATGTTGTCTTACAGCAGAATGGTGGAGCCCCTGCATCTCCTCTGACTTGCCTAACTCATTGCAAATTTTAGAAAACATGTCCTGTAATGTTCCAAAACTCTAATAATTTACCTTTTCAGAGTAGAAGTGATCTTCACTTTCTCTCTGTACGTGTACACACACAAACACGTGCACAGGTCTAAACATTATACAGCATGGAGGAGATTTAGACCTTCAAAGTCACTGCTGTTTTATCTGTGCTTTTTGCATTTGGCTGGCTCTTTCCTCTTGCTGGAAGCATTACAGGTTAGGAAGATGGGATATTTTTCCTTCCATTCTTCAGTAATTCGGCACTCAATCTCTTCCTTTTCCTTTTATTCCATGACTTTTCCCACTTGGTCCTTTAAAATTTGATAGTATCTTTCCCTCTTGTAAACAAGAGGAAAAATGACAATGTAATTACTGAATCCCATGAGAGCAGCCACAAGCTCTCGTCCATATGGTGCCTGGGAGGATGGCACATACTTCCGTGCATCTCAGCAATGTGATGAAATGGTCCCAAGATCTGGACTGGCAGAGGTGGCCTTCCAATTTCTCATATGGAGAGCAATTTCTGGGGAGATCAGACTTTCTGGGGACTCAAACTAACTTAACCAACCATTCTCTCTGGGCTGAGGAAAATTAAATGGGTGACTTTCCTTAACTCATGTTTGACAGTTGTACTTATTTTTTCCCAGCTGTTTTATTGAGCTTTGCTCTTGGGTTTTATGTTTTATTGGTTGAGCTTTTCATCCATTTCTCCTCTGGCACCTCTTCTTCCTTCAGGTAGAGTCTGCGTGCCCACACTAGCTCAGTGGAGTAAGACTCAAAGAGCAGAATGTAGATGGACTTCATCTCTGCAGTGCAGTAATGGCATACGCTTACTGTTGTTTGTTTATTACTGCGTTTTCTAAATAGCTATTTTTGTCCTTAAAGGACCTAATTTTGTTTTTACTAAGAATAAAATCATCCAAATTGTTATGTAGGGAAAACTCGCATCACAGGATAAGGGTGGAAATCTTCATGTTGTGTTTCTTTTAGAAAGTTATGTAGTTTTAAAAACCCATACAGTTTCTGAAGTTGAAATGCTATCATCTCCATGAATAATTTTGCCTCAATACCTTTCTGCTTTCTCTTTGTATAGATTATTTGCTCAACATTATGGAGAAAGTCCATGTCAAAGCCTGAAAAGAAAACATTTGCTCCTGAGTGCTGCATTGATGCTTTGGCCACAGCACCATCCATCTGCTGCACAAATAGCAGCCACGTCCCAGTCCAGCTGAGTGCCCACAGGATAAAAATGATAGTTATGCGAGCAGCTAAAGCAGAGAGACCACCAGGATTCAGAACCTTCCCACTATGGCCTCTACCTCCTGCTTCATTATTTTCGTCACAGCCTTTCTTTCCTAAATAAGGATAGACCATATTTTTTTTTTTTCTAGAGAGGAATAGAAGCAAAATCCATCATATTAAAGAGGAATTAAGTTCAGTTACATCTTCCTCATCTCTTTATGAGATGCAGGTCAAACCTTTGATAGGATGCCACCTCCTTCACTCCTTGCTCTCTTTCTAAACAAATTCAGTTGAATGGCATGCCTTGAATTCATTTCAGCTATTATTCACAGAATGAAATGAGGAGTAGCAGCATGTATCAATTAATTTTTCCTCATTCACAACGCAGCACTGTTTTTCCACAGTGAAACCAATGAATACAATCTCTGCTTTCATAAGGCTGCTCTGTGGTAAAAGTATTCCACAATTGCTTCCTATTGAGTTTAGCCCCAGATTCTTTACGGAACACCATTACTAGCCAGGTACAGTGAGCAGAGCTGTCACTGAGAATTACCCCAGAAAGCAAACTCTAATGAAGTGCTAAATCATTATTTTTAATGCCTGTAGAAATCCTCACTGTTTTGCATATAATGTCAATATTTTTATACATCTTTTTATTACAGGTCAGGAATTAAGATTCAGAAGAAAATTTTAAAAAAGGAAGTCTACTATTATTTCTTTTTGCTACATATTATTCTGCTAGACTTGACAACCTGTTTTCTGATGTCCTAGCTTACAAGCTCTTTGAACCACTGGGAACACTGCTGGAGAGCTGGAAGAAAACAAATAAGGCACTGATTGAAATAAAATACAGAAGAACTAGGTTGATCATTACTATATTTTTTTATTTTAAACTACAGTGAGGCAAACAGTAAACAAAAGCCCTATGAGCACTCTGAGTCTGCAGAAAAAAAAAAATAGAAATTTGTTCACAAAGTAAGCAGCAGCTTCAGGTTTTGGATCTGCAATGTCCAGCACAGTGAGGCTCTGACCCTGATTCCATATCCCTTAATGCTGTGGCAATATACATATAAAAAGTTGTCTCCTAAACAGGTAACTGCCTTAGGACTGGTGAGAAAGAAATGTCCTCAAAAGAAGGGTCTCTCGCTTGTTCCCATCCCCAGAGAGTATCTGTGTCCCTCGCCTTTCCCCTGGATTCCTCATAGAAGCAATGGTTCATATTTCCCAGGATCTAAAGCAGCTCCTTGTGGGCAGCACAGGGAAGTTGTGCTACAGATTTCCAGAGAAGAGATTTGGCCCTCGGGGTAGCCTCAGCAATAGACATCTCTGTTTTGGGTATTTGGGCTGAGCCAGACTCCAAGACCTTTTCCAGAGTGCTGTGTCTGCTCTGGCATCCTCTTCAAAATGAGGGTGACCAACCAGAAAGAATTCAAAGAGAATGTGCAAAAAGCCTTGGATATGTGGAAAAATTTGCTTCACAAAGGCAGAGTTAAAGCTCTGTGTTTAGCTTACTGATGAAGCCAGCAGATGGCTTGCTCATAGTTTATTAGCTCTTATGTTAAGAGAAGGTATTTGATAGTGAAAGGTGATGTAAGCAAGGCTGGACCTTTTTTTTTTCTTTGTGGAACAGTTTTTACTTTAAACAGAAGTTACTTGGCTCAGGAGAGTTCATTCACATAAGAGGGAACAGTAATTCCCTCAGGGGTATTAAGGGATTGAGTGGATGAAAAGCTGCAGATGAGCATGATGGTAACTCCTGGCCTTGAAACATGACTGTTTCATAAAACTTCTGGGTGGAGGGATCACAACAGAGTGCACCACGGGATTTAAGAGATGTGTATAAAATCCTACCTCAGCATTCTCTGAATGTGTGTGGAACAAGCACTGTGCTGTCCCACGCATTCAGGTTTGGCTCAAGAATGTTAAACTGGCCATAAAGCTGAATGACAATGTGGCAGAGAACAGGAGGGATGGCTGGTGATGTGTAACAGGTATTTCAGATCTTTACAAGTGATTGTGAGCAGAAGATAAACAACGCACTTCTTAATCACAGTGTGCCACACGCAGAGGAAAGGCAAATGTCATTGCAGAATGACAAGTCATCTGATGGCAGAAAATAATCAGCTTGTAGTACTTTCAAAGGTTAGTTAAAAGCTTGGTTATCAGGATCTCAAGTTTCAATATTTGTGTTAAGCCAAGATGTTAAAAAAAAATCAAAAAATAAGGTGAAGTTTGAGCAAGTTTTTGAAGATACTTCTAGAATGTCACCTATGGTAGGAGGGGGAATTATGGTGATTCAAGAGATCTTTTCCCACTCCATACCTGTAAAATGTAATAATCCACTAAAAAGGATCATTATGCAAGAGACCAGCAAGTAGATATAAAGTTGTGACAACCTCCAATGTTTTGCAGGAATTGTAGCTAATCTGTGTTCCTATGTCTTCTCCATGTCTGTACAAATTTGAGTTACAACTTGCAGTCTGAGCAGCACTGTGATTTCATAGTTTCAGAAGGATTGCTGATGATCTATGGTTATGACCAGCACTACTGCTGCCAGACCTTTCATCAATCCACAAATGAAAAGCCATGCCTCAAGATATAACCTTTTAAATGAAGTCTCAGAATATTGCACTAAGTACTTTCCACAAGTGCCAGAGTTATGAAATTTCTGCTTTGTAGGAATTCTGAAAGTCTCTTTTGGTTTAAATGTAAGTTGTTTCAAATAGCAAAATTCCTTTTGGTTTTCAGACAGCTCAACAGCGCCACGGCACTGTCTCAGAGACAGGGGAAGTCAGGTCACCTTGAGAAGTGAGATGGATTTTATGCTACTTCTCTCTTACTGGCACTTTATTATCTAGACCTGAAGAATTTCTGCAAATGAAGGAGAGGCAGGTCTTCACTGTAATGTCCTGGTTCTCCAGTCCTGTATCCATAAGTCTATGTGCTGTTCAGTGGCTACATGCAGTTTTTCCCTCATCCCAGTAGAAGATAGAACATTTAGGATCATGCTAGTTCATTTCCAAGAGGACGTTGTTTTGACACTGATATTTAGAGACAAATATTTATTTTGGGCAACCCTGCTTATTTATCCTGTATTGTTTTTCTTCCTGGACCAGCGGGAACAATCAACAAATCCATTTCCTTGTTGAGAAATTATGGTTGGACTTTTCAGTAAGCTCTCTAACCAAAAGAAGTTTTGGGTTGCTGCCTCTACCCAGGGCCACACTCTTTTTTTTTTTTTTTTTTTTCTGTATAATTGCCTTTTCCTTACTTTTACTCTCTGACTGATTTTCAACAGTTTCAGCCAAGTAGATCTCCAATGTCTTGATCAGCAACTTACCTGCAAAGAAATGCCTGGGGACACATCTCACAACACGTGGTCAGTGGTTTGAGGATGGTCACCCATCATCAAAGAAAGAAAATTGTTTCTTTATTGAATGTAAGATACTTAGCCCAGCATCAGCTTTTCTCAAGCCTGTGATTTATAGCAGTTGTACAGTATAGCAGCCTCTCTCAGCAGATAATGTTTCCATATTGCCCAGGCTTGTCTAACTTCTATGTACTTTACAGTTACAAAGACAATTGGTCAAAATGGTCAAAGGTACCATGACCATTAAACATCAGATGCCTCATGCTAGAAAGTTGTGATGCTCTCCAGTTTAGACGGAGGCTCACAAGTCTGCATGGGCAAAGCAAAGGGCTGGCATTTATGGTAATGTAAAGCCTGTGTTATTCAAGCGCTGAACAGAAAAAACCAACCAAACAAGCAAAATAAGTTACTGTGTAAATAGAGATGAGAGGGGGAAAAAAACCATCTTGAAAAAACACATGATGTTTACATGGCACATTTTGGAAAAGTTCTCTGTCGTTTCCAGGTCATTTTAATTGTAACAGGACACCTGTTTGCTAAACCTTTTGGCTAGAAGATTCTTGGGAGGTAGAAAGATCACAGATTATGGCTTTGGCTACTGCTCAGCATATGAAATCAAGGAGAGGAGGAGTTTAACAAGTGCGAGAGTGTTGCAAAAGCTGTCACCAAGCAGTGGCTGCACCGGTGGTGCAGCTGTGGCACTTGGCTCTGTGACATGTGCAGGCCCTGAAGTGGTCCCTTGGTGAAATCAGAAGTGACTGCGCTTGGCGTCCCAGAGCCCATCAGCACAGCGACAGTGGGAATGGCCACTGGGAGGGGTGGTGTGCCTGTGGGTGAGCAGGGTGTTACAAACACACTGAGGATTTGTGATTTAAGGGTTGGAGTGCCTCGGGGCTTTAGGGAGTGGATTTGGCTATAGACAAAAAAAAAAAAAACGTAGCAAAAGAAGAGCTGAGAAAGTGTAAACGAGAATTTTTGAAAAATGCAGTTTTACCCCGCCTTTGTTAAAAATTCAAACAAATACCCACCAGCTGAAAAAGTAAATTGAATAATTGCACTTCAGATACTGTGCCAACAAAACACACATGGGCCGTGGTGATAAAAGGTTTTCTCCCAGTGGAACAAATCACTTATCAAGCTATGATACAAAGTAAGGAAACATTTCAGTACAAGTGAACTTTAGCTTCACAATAGCTGCAATAAGGGAATGCTGACTTTCAGCTGCCTTATTGGGAGGAGAACTATCCAGACCTACCCACAGCCTTTACTTATCTGCTATTGTGTAGTTTTTAATGTCATATTTGCTTATATGTGCCTCATAATGACTATTTTCCACTAGAGACAAGTACAGCTACTATTTTGCAGCCTCACATGTGTCCTTCAAATTTTCTTCTCCCTCTTTTCTCAGCCACTTTGTCTTTCGCTTTCTTTCTGCATCTTGGCCATTTTCCCTCTCTCATTCATTTTCATACTGTTTCTTTCCTTTCTTTTGTCTCTTTTTCCTTTCCCATCCTTCATATTCTGAGTCTGACACAAAGCCCATAGACTGTCATTTTCCTCCATAATGTTTTCATCAAACAATTGAAAAGAGACAGAAAAATTTGGTAAACTTTTTCATTTATCCTGAGCTATCTATTCCTCTCTATGCCCTTTCTCCACATGAGGAGACCAGCAGCTTGCCCAGCAGAGATCAGTATTAGGACCACATCTGCCCTGTGGTTTGGGGTGCCAGGAGCTGGAATGAGAGACGAGGTTGCGATGCAGAGCAGTGCCCAAAAATGGCACCTACATTTTTTGTTACCCTAGTATGAAAAGAAAGTTGAGATTCCCCTAAGAATCATAATTAAGCTGACTTTTGAAAAGCATTACAAAAAAGAATTTTGTAACTGTGGTATAACACAAAGGTCTCGCTGTGAGATTGAGGTGTTTATTTGCAGTGCATTATTATAAGAGCTCTTTCTGACTATTGCTCATGATGCTCTTTTCTGTTCTCTGCCACAAATACTCTTAAAATATGAATATTTAAGTGTCATGACAGTGAAAAAAAAATTAAAAAGAAAACTGCCCTCCAAACTCAGCAGGTGATAACACACTGGCATTATTTAGAGCCTTTCCTCACTTTTAATCTGGTTTTGCTTGTTTGTTTGTTTGTTTGTTTTTCCAAGTACTGGAGAAATGAAGGGAACCTCCAAGTTCCACCTGAGGAGGACATACTTTTTACGTTCAACACATGTCTGGAAGACATCCACAACTTAACAGGAGGTAAAGCGATCCCAAATGCACCACTCTGCACTTGTATTAAAGAGAGACTAGGGGACACTATACATGTTTTAGGAGTTGAATGCGTACAAAACAACTTACTTTGAAGGAAAAGGGTACATCAGCTGTGCTTGAATATAATGCACATTTTATGTTAACGTTTTGTGACTGGAGGGAACTTGTAGATGCAGAAAGTCTATTGACGCTGCCTAGCCCAAGCCAAGACTGTTGTGTTTTCCTTCTTTCTTCTTGTTAGCAAAGGAAAGGGATTATAATGTACCAGGCTACTCCTCCTTGGTGGAGGCAGCAAGTAGTGCCACGTATGACCTTTTGTTACTTTGACATGCTACCTTAAAAGCTGGTAGCTTTAAGAAATGCAAGGCAGAAAAATTTAATCTCCTGGAACATGATGTAAAGCCATTTAATTATTTTTAAGACATTCTTTGAGAATGACTGGATTGCTGCTTAAGGTGGGGCGTATGTGTGTGACTAAAGGTTTGCACTTCACCAAAAAAGGCCTCCCGGGTGTCCCAGGGCTGTTAAAGCAGGCTATTTCCTGGGCTGGCCTGTAAACTCTGGGCACTTGGAGATCCTGGATGCTTTCCAACCAGGCTGCCAATTTTCAGACAAGCATGAGTAAATTCTCAGGCTCACCCACTCCTACCCACGAGCTGAAGTTTCTTTTCCCCTGACAGCGCAGTGCTTTTCTTTGGCTATTATCCCACCAAGCACCCACAGCACAAATCCAGCCCTGCCATTGCAAAAGGTGCAGGCTCCTGAGTATTAGGGATGGGTGAGAGGTGGATTATTTTGGTCCGCAAGGAAAGCAGTGAGGTTGAAAAATTCTTCTTTCCTGGAATGAAACAACAGCGTTCCTTTTTTTCCAAACTTTCCTGAGGCCAAACCAAATCCCCCCCAAAACACTCTTAAAAAACCCTTTTTGAACTTCTCTCAGTGTTTTATTATGATAAAAACTGTGTCTTATTCTTACCCCACCTTAAAAAATACTATAAAACCTGATAAACTGTCTTTTCAATCTGAAAAACTGAGACATTTGCTTTCAGAAAGTTCAGGTGAGACCTTTGAAGACTTTCTCTAAAAAATTTGTTTTTCAAAGTTAGTTCTCTTTGAATTCGTCCTGCTTAGATAAAGCCCTTTTTTTTAACAAATCAGCTTCTTTTTTTTTTTTTTTCTTATGAGAAAGGCATTACCATGGAAGATTTCCATGCAGCTCTGTAGTGGGCTGGTCCATGGAGATACCATGAATGATTTATCAATCAGTGGGAGAGAAGAGAAGCATTTGGAAGAAAACTTTCAGCTGTGGTCTCCCTCAGCCTTCTCCTCTCCCCATGATGTACCTGATTCTGGTCCTGTCTCCTGGCACAGGGACACCCTACCACTCCTCCAACCTGTAATACAACTGGAGACTGCAGAAAAAGGGCTTCAGCCACTGGAAGAAGCTGAAAAGCTTTTGTGATTGGGTATATAGACCTCCAAGGGGCAGAGGAAGACCTTATTTTTCTCTACAATGGCTATGAGATCCAGTGACCTTCCCCCTTGATATTCCATTTTTGTGTAGGAGTAGTAATGTCTCCAAGGACTGGATCCAAAGATCATTGAGGCCAACTGAAAAAATCTATTGTGATGAGTTTTTCCCATAATTTTTAAAATCATGACTTTTTAATTACTTTGAAGGAGTAAGAACTGCTATGTTATTTATCCTCTTTACCAATGTTAGTTGTGGTAGGACTGGGATTTGAACTGAGCTCTAATTGATTACTGTGTAAGTGCTGTAAAAAAGTCATTCTAATTCTGGGAATACAAACATTCAGTTGTCTCTCAAAGTCTCAGCTAGAATAAAATGCCTTTTCAAAGGTATTTATCTTTTAAAGCCAACTGCTCTGCTCTTCTTATCACCACCTCCAACCTCTAGTCCTAAGAGTAAGTTTCATAGCTTTCCTCATACAAAAACTGACCTAAAAGAAACAAAGCAGGGTTTTGGAGGTAGAGATGTTTCTCCTCCTGTACTGGTTGGAAGAATACTGTTAAAGAGAGAAAGGGTTTCCATCTGTTCTCAGCCAAGGGAGTTGCATTCACATTTCAGCTGACCAGACAGGGCTATATGGGTCTCAAGGAGTTTCTGTGGTAATGGATGAAAATATTTGTATCTGGATTTGTCTTCTGCTGGTTTTGTCAACACCAGAAAAGGTCAATGTTTTCCCTTGGTCAGGGAAAGATGTTGTCTAGATTTACAACAGCATGAAAGCTGAAAGAAGAAAAGCAAGAAGTAGTTTTGGCAAGTGGTAGGTCCTTCAGTGTCCAGGAACCATTAACCTGCTAAAATGAAACTGCTTCTTTTTCTGTCCCCAGGACACTTCAGTCATTCCTGTAAGCGCAGATCCTTCCAAGCAGCTTGGAGAAAGCTGAATGTGTTAGCAAAGCTCCCCAAAATATCCCTGTTCATCTCTTCAAGCAGACACTGCAGAGGGAAAGCAACAGCCTGATCAAACCATAATATAAAGAAAAGAACTGAACTACACTAGTTCTCTTTTGCTCTTGCTTGCCCTCATGTTTAATTCCTGACTTTTAGATTCTGCTAAAGTCTAAACATGGCAACATGGCACTGAACAAGAGGCTCTTTAAATTTTAGGGTATCTCTATCCTTGCATTTAAAGTCTAAAGGAAATATAATGCCTATTCTGCATATCTTCAAAATAAATCAACAACCAAGCACAATTCCCATCCTAGTGTTGCTGGAATGAGAAGTTAGATTCATAAAATGTTACACTATGGAAATCTAGAGTAAGACTGCATTAAATCTGAGGCTTGCCCAGAACGTTGATATTTTCCTGTCAGATTCCCATCTCTGCAACCTCTTTTTTACACTGAGGTTTTTTTTTGTTTGGTTGGTTGGCTTTTTTTTAAATGTACATCCCTTACATCTTTTGACTAGGAAATGAATATATGCAAGACCTCAGACTGCATTCTGGCAGCATGAAGCAGGAGACATTTAAGAACTTATTTATCATTTCATGGAAGCCATTCCAGGTTGCTTTTTCAGAGTGTGATTTAAAGCAATTTTGAAAATCACTAAAATAAGAGGAAGATGGAGACACAACTATCTATATGCTTTCAGATTCAGTCAAGGAAATCAGGATACTCAAGACTATACATGGATATTTTCAGAGTAGTTTCAAATCAAAATTCTTGGTTTTCCTCAGATAATGGAGAAAAAGTTGCCAAATGGCAATTTTTAGGGTTAACAAAGCAATGGCTGTTACTCATGCTTGCTATGGCATGTAAGTGAATACAGAAATAACCTGTCAATGCTTTGAATTGGCATTGGACTTTTAAATCTGGTGGTTCTGATTTTAATTTAACATATCCTGTGGTGCAGTGTGTGAAATATGTACTTAACCCAGATTGTTGTAAGATGAAAGCACGCTCGTGTTTATTTTACATTATTTGCTGTAGTTTGTTGAAAGCCAACATTCCTGGGCAATGAATACAGCAGGGATGAATCACTTGAACTAGGTGAGGGGTTAGCAGCTGGAAGAAAATGAAAGTTAAATAAGTACATTAAATTTCAGAAAAATGGGTTAAAAAATGTAACACTAGAGAAAGTGGTCTCTTCATTCTGAGGCAAGGAATTATGGTACTTATTTTTATGGGATTTCTATCAGTACTTTTAGTGCTAGCCATGATTAGAGGTAATTAACATCACACACTTCCTACCGTCAGAACTGAGGTGCTGAAGCAAAGTTAAATACAAATTGCTACCAGGAGCTGTAGCAAATGTACCAAATGACACTATAGCACCAGGGAATCGATCCTGATGATTTACTATTCATATCACCATAATTCATAGGAATCTTAATCAAGGACTAGGACATCACTAGACTGAGTATTGAATGGTTAAGGAAAAAAGATGGGCCCTGTGCTAGAGAGCTCAGCACCGAAGCAGAGGCAAAGAGGAATGATAAAGCAGGCAAAGAGAAGGGAAAGCAGAAGGAAGTGATGGAACAGCAGCACTAGAAATGAGCTCAGCACAGGGGCAGTCCACAGTAAAGATTTTCTGAGAGCATCCCAGAGGCTTTTAGTGATGATTTTGACAGAAGACAAGAGAGTGGCTGTGTGGGTGTTTGTGCTGGGCCCGTCTCACACCTGAGGAGCAGTGGGAGTGAACAGGCAAAGGTGCTTGTCCAGAAATATATCAAGCAGGAAAACAAGGTTCATACTAAGGGTTAGATGAGGGCAGAAATTATATCTGGTTAGTGAATGATGCACTGGGGACCTTGAGAGCAGAAAGAAGGGGCTTCTGCTGTGCATATCAGGGCGGGAGGAGAGGGGCAGAGGCAGCAGCAGATAGAAAGCCAGCCACGAGGAAAGGATGCTCATTGCAGTGTTTGAGCTGGGTACAAGTTGGATGAGACAGTGCTTGTCGAGGCCAGGAAGAAAAAGAGGTGGGAGTAGCTGAGATTTGAAATGCCAGAAGCCTGCAGAGGGATTTTAGCTTAAAGGAAACGAAAGGCCACAGTGCAGAGATGGCAACCAGAAAAAAATAAAATTAAAAAAAATATGACTGAGAATGTGCAAGGAGTCTGAGCCAAAGAAGTCTCCTAGGGTGCCTGTGGGACAGGCAGCATGCTCCTGAGGCCGTGTGGTACGACCCAGGGCTGTCAGCTGAGCAGCTCTGTTCCCACCACACTGGGCTTCAGCTGGAGGGGGAGTTGTCTTTTGGGTGGTGTTAGAGGGAGAGGCCTCCACTGGGGTAGAGGGAGCAGGGAAGCAGATCTGTAAATCACAAGGGACAGGGGAAGGGAATTTGAATTTGGGCCCAGTAGGTGAGGTCGCACAGAGATGGCATGAAGACACCAGAGCAGAAGAGAGGAGCAGATGCAGAAGTCCCTGGAAAATGGGGCACTGAAGAGGAGCATCTGCAGAAGGAAGATGTGAGCAAGGAAGAGAAGCCAGCGGGTCACCAAGTGAGGATGATGGCTCCACGGGTTTCTGGCCAGGTGGTTTCCCCAGGGCTGTGCCCTGTGATTTCACCAGCTGGTCTGCAGAGGTCTCTTCTTGGTCTCTGACTTTCTTCGTCTGTCTTCAGCTTCTCTCCTCTGCTTGCTCAGGTGTGAACAAAACCAAGGAGACTGAGGACAGGCTGGGACATCCTGCCTTAAAGATCAGCATTGCTGAAAACCAGAAGAAGCAGAGGTGCTGAAAGCTGCCCAAGTCAGAGAATCAGTGGGGCAGGTGCAAAGAGCTGGGACAGAGGAGGCAGAATAGCAACAGAGACTTTGCTTTCCTTGGGCTATCTAACACTAGAATTACACAGCCACAAGGTTCATCATCACTCTACTCCCCCCATTTCAGTTTTCAGAGACAGTATGGTTAGTCCTTCATCATGTTGTCAGTCTGATCCAGATGGCAGAGACTCAGAGCAAAGCAGTTATTCACCAGGAGAATGACTGGGAAAGGAGAATTTCTCTCTAAAAGCAGTAAAGTATCATTCATTTAAGACTGTACTATGTCTAAGTGCAGTAAGGGATGGACTGATGTAAAATGAAGGTGATCCTTCATTTATATATTCATTTAAGGACGATTTTGGTCCTTATAATGTCTGCATTTAGTGTATAGCTTCCATAATTGTAATTAGTGTGATTTTTTTATTTATCATAGGCTCTTGTCCTTCAAAAAGCATGGGAGTACTTTGTCTGGGGTGTTTCCTGGTCACTCTTTGCATTATTTCTCTAAATCTTTAGGCTGCAAAGATAGCAAGATACAGCTGCTTAAATTCCTAGACTCATCAAATTGTTAACGTTGGAAAAGACCTGCAAGCTCGTTGAGTCCACCTGTTAACCCAGCACCACCACGTTCACCACTAAACCACGTCCCCAAGTGCCACGTTTGACAACTTCTGAACATTTCCAGGGATGCCGATTCTACCGCTTTCCTGGGCAGCCTGCTCCAATGCCTGATCACCTTTTCAGTGATTTAATTTTTTTCTCCCCTAATATCCAACCTAAACCTCCCCTGGGGCAACTCCTTAGACTGCTTTGGATATGCAAGCTTAGATCCAATACACAGGTACCTACTCGGGTTTTGGGCTGACCTGTTTGAGCTGCAGAAGCTGTTGATGATGTCCAAACCCTTGCCTCTGTGCTGCCTAGCTTCTTCACCCCTGACACTGTTGGAGGACGTAACTCGTGCCCTAACCTGCTTTAGCATCCCGTGTCGGATGGACTCTGCTGCGAAGGAGCCGTACCGCTCCAAACAGGCGGGATGCTGCGGGGCGTCTGCAGGTGGCGGGGCGCGGGAGGGGGGATCAGAAAGTTCCCATTCAGAGGGTGCCGGCCTTGGGGTGCGCTCTCGGAGGGGTCTGCCCGCTCGCGTGGGCAGCGGGGGACAGCGGGGCAGGAGGGGATGCGGCGGCTGCATCGCGGAGCGGCCGCCCGGGGGAGCGCAGGCACCGCCGGCTCCTCCCGCAGCGCTCCAGCAGGAGCTGCCGCCGAGCTGGAGCGGCTGCTTCCGAACCCCATTCAGAATAAAACGTTTATTTCCCCCTCCCTCCTCTTCCCAAACCCCCGTTCCCGTGCGTTACATAAATTTAAACTTTTTTTTCTTCTTCTTTTTTTTTTCCCCCTCTCCATTATCGAAGCTCTCAAATATTCCGAGAGAGGTTACAAAATGTGTTTACTTACAAATTTGGAAGTAGCGACAAGACGCAATGCAGTGAATTTGTCATCTGCTCATGACTAGCAGATGGTCCTCCTTCTTTGCGAGCAAACTGCGTGAGTCACAATTTTGCCTGGTTCGTAGAATCGAACCGAGGAGCTCTCTGGCGCCAGGGTGGACAGTGTCGCCCATCGCCGATCATGCCGCCTGCCCACACAGCCAGTGGGCTCTCTGGCACCGGGTGGATTTTTCACCGTGCCTTTTGCAAAGGCTCCTCATTCCTCCTTCTTCCACCTTAGATTAGTTGGGGCGCGCTCCTGTCTATGGAGACCGCTTCACGTGGCTCTTGCAGTGCAAAGGGATCTTTAAATGGGAACACATCACATTAACATTTTACAGACGAGCTGAAAGAGATAACTGTGAGTTATGCTTAAACACTCACTTTTTAGCGCTGGGTGAAGCCGAAGTGGGAAATGCAAAAAAGCCTTTTGAGACCCTTTTGCTGCAGACAGTGCTGTGAAAATCCAGTTCCCTGCATCAAGGCATGATATGTTGAAGGTGGCTCTAAACTGTACCGTTAGCCAGTAACAAAACAAAAACTAAATTAAATTAAAATAGTGCAACTCTGCATTGGTTTAGGGGTCTGTGCAGAGCTTGCAGGACTGGAGTTGCTTGTCCTGGTAAAAAGATAAGGCTCAATTTTATTATGGGTATGTTGGAAAGTTGTTTTACAGGGATAGTCATCTAACATTCTCTCCTGACTTCCCTCGCTGGTTCATGTTGATTTCTCTTATTAGTTTTTTCCTCAGTCATGACACATTCCTGGTTTTGTCTTATCATGTAATCTGCATAGATTATTGGTTTTCCTCTAGCTTTGTGTGTATGTGTGTGTATTTTTCACAGCAGAGCAAAAGGGAGCAAGTTCAAATGATACAAAAAAAGATGCTAAGAGTGATGGGGAAAATTCAGAGAATAGATCAACCTGAAAATGTTTTGAAATGCCTTTTCTTTTTTTTTGCAAAGTGGCTAGGTGTCAAGTCGACAGGCTTTTTTTAAATGAATTCATTTCCAAAGCTGTCATTTATATGGCAGGATACTTGCTGCTCTTTGCTGGATGCAAAAGTTCCACTCACTCACACCAGTGATGGGTAAGTTATGCACTCCTGCCAGATGCTCACTTGTTTGCACAATGTGAGACACAAGAATTGTGCTTGACTGTCTTTAGGTAGCACAGTGCATGTGAAGAAACAGTTCTGGGTTTCCTTGCTTTTCATTGTCTTCTGAAATGTTTTCTTCCTTGACTTTCATAGAAGAGTACTCCAGATAAAGGCACTAGGCACCTTTTCATTTCATAGGCACCAACAGACAAGCAACCCTCTTGTTCCTGAAAGAAATACTAAAATCTATGTAGGATAGTGAGGAAATTCATGTTATTCTGGTAATAAATCCTAGCCAGCCACAAGTAGCTATGATTTGAATATCCTGGAGCTGTAACCAACCTGTGAACATCATTTTTTACCTGTTGGCTTCCACAGTGCTTCCTGCCATAGCATAAAGAAGGGATTATGGATGAATGCAAGGATCTCTTTGTGTGCTGCAGTAGGGGAGAGCTGGGAGATGTTGAGATCTGCCTCTGAAGTCAGCAGAGCCACAGACTCACCCTAGGTCTCCTGTCCTGTACCTTTCAACCAGCTACAGAGGAATAGCTAGAAACTCAAGCTCATGGGTTTACAGTCCCTGCTATTACTTTGAATTGGAAAACGAGGGGTTTGGGGACCAGAGGAGTCTTAGCAATGAATTCAAATTATTTGGGGGCCCTTATGTAGGCTTTCCACCTCTAGTAGGTGGGACTTCCTGGCCCCCAGTGTGTCTTGGCCCTAGGCACAGCACAGCCGTAGTCCATTAGTGACATTTCTCCCCAAGACTTTTTTTTTCTGCTTCAGAGGTCAGATGCTGCTCTGGGAAATTGTCTCACTCCAAGGAGACAGAGCCTGAGCTGACTTCTCTGCCTGAGCTCCTCATCAGTCGCTGTGAGAGTGCTGCTGCTGCATTACCATCCAGAATGTGGGTATGAGAAAGGGAGGGGAACTGAGGGCTGGTTGTAATGGAAACATGAGGGGGTTGCTTGCAAAGATAGATCGTCTTCAGGCTTGGGAAGGGTGACATTTATGGGAGCCTGTGGGGACTCCAGTGCATCTAACCACCATCAGGAGAGTCCTCCGAAGTGCCAAGAATAGGCTTGTCCTCTTGGTCCCTGACAAGAGGCTCCTCTCTCCTCTCATTGCTGCCAATAAATCCAGGATTAGGAAGCTGACAGCCGCCTACATGCTCTGGAAAAATACAGTGACCACATACAAAATTTATAGCCTACAATATTGCCGTAGGTGGGGATATAAAATACTTTTGTGGGGTTTTTAGCCTTGGGATTCCCCGTGGAAGCTGGCAGCAACCAACGTACCTATCCTGATACATTATCCCTCCTCAGTGAGGCATGCTGGAGGGGAGGGCTGGCAGCCTACCATGTTCCATGTCAGAGCAGAGTCCCAGGGGTGGATGCTGTCCTGCACTAAGTCCCAGGTGCTCTGGCAAAGGTGCAGGTTACCTATGTCTGATATGCCTTGAGCCTGGCTTTTGCTCCACAGTCAGATCCATTTGCCTTGGGTCAGTGCTGTTCTTCTTTTACTCTGTCAAAACCCTAAAGCCCTGGCTGGTTGCCCTTTTGAGCAGCTTCATTCACCACTTAGGACCCTTCCTGAGGGCCTGAGCAGATTACTGTGTAGATGGTCCTGCACAGACAGGCTCAGTCCTGTGCTAAACATTCTCCACAGAGCCCTGTTTGCCTGTGGGAACCTGTGCAACATCTCTGAGACCAAGAGAGATTAGATGCCAACAGTGAGAGACTAAAGTCACTTTGTGGCTGCAGTTGCACCTCTGCCCCTGCTACAGCACCCTCACTTGCCCACAAAACCTGGAAGTCTGGGAGACAGCCTTACCAGCCCATATGCAGGTGCTACCGGGGGGCTCCACTTGTAAACATGCACAAGAGTTGAAAACAAACTCTGTTTTCCTCCTGTGCTTCCACACACTGACACAACTCCATGCTTTGCAGCTTTTGGGACCTCTACCCCGTGCATAAATCCCATGGGCCATGCAGCCCCTCTGCTCCCTGCTCCACACACTGTGCTGTGAAGAAACTAAATGTGGATTCAGAGAAAACGAAAGAGCAAGAATTTAACAGGAGTGGAACATCAGGGTTCAGTAAAGAGGGTGCAGGTGGGGAGCAGGACATGGGCTTTCCAAAACACAGGCACCACAGCCAGTCAGCATTAGCCTGGGGTTTTTTCCCTTGCTAACAACATGCACTGCTTGCCACTTACCACTGTTGCCTCACCAGATTTGGTGACCCCACGCTCACAGAGGAGAAGGAGACAAGAAGGAACCCTGGAGAAGGTCCATGGAAGGCCCAAGTATGAAGTCTGCAGGGGGAGATGCTGTGAATAAAAAGAAGTGGCATAGCAAGTTCACATAGGCTTTACATTTTTTGGTTTGTACAGTGTCTGGGACCTAGGTCTGAAAATCATGAGTAAAATCATAACTTGGGAGGATGAAGTGGTAAAGGCATGCCAATCTCACCTGTGCCTTCATTGTTGCTGTTGGAAATAGAGAATTACAGCTGTGAAATTTAGTTGCTGAAACGGGACTGGTAGCCAGCCAGCTGTAAGGTTTCACCTCTGAGTTGAAACTTTCTTGTAGTGGGCAAGCTTCTCACTACTTTCGAGTTTTGTTTTGAGTCTACTGGGATGAATATAAAATATGATTCATTCCTGAAAAAGAAATGCTGCATCTCCATTGGAGGTGCTTTGGGTAAATGGGACACTCAGATATACGTATTCTGCAACTCACAATGAAACTTTGAATAAGATACCTGGGAAACTGAAAAATCAACAGCCACTGGAAAAGCCATCATCTCCAAGTTGGATTTGCCCACAGTAGTGGGGTTGGAACTAGATGATCTTTCAGGTCCTTCCAACCCAGGCCATTCTGTGATTCTGTAATACTTAGGAGAGGGCAGAAACCCAGCTGCAAAAGAAACACATCTATCTTGCTTCTAAGCTATTTAGTTTAAAGCAGGCTCAGTGAGAGACATGCAAACTTCTCACTGAAACCAGACCAGCCTATGTATGAAATAGTAAAGAAAAACTTAACCAGTAGATAAATGACAGATGTCCTGATTCTACTAATATATGACAGTAGCTGGCCCCTCTGCCTTGCCCATGTCCCAGCTTCCAGCATAAAATTATGAGTGTATTCAACTACTTCAGAAAGACCTTGCCAAGGTCTGCTATTTCGTGTTTAATACATACTTTGTATATCTCATGTGAAGAAAACACAAAGAAAGGGCAAATCTTACCAGAAACAGAATTGCGTTTCTTGATTTCCAGATCTATCTTAGCCTCAAGCAAGGGAGAAGCTTGTATAGCATAGTAAAGATGATTAACCATAACTGGAGCCATATGTATCCTAGACTGGAAGAACTGCTAAATCTCCAAATTTGGCCCAGTCATGTCACTGAAAGTGAAACCATACACCTGAAGAAGATTGCTACACTCATATGTTTATTTTTCTGGTGATACTGGTTGATCTACTTTTGCCTACCAAGAGGAGTACAAGCTGTTCCTATCCAAATGTCCTGAGAACACCACAGATGAGCTTTCAGACCTGTTTGAAGTGGAGTTATATTCTGGGTCCAGCCTGACACAGAGCTGAGCTCAACATCTTGCACTCCCTTTTCCAGCAGCCTTTGCATGCCTGGCTGAGACTCTGAAGAAAAAAGACCTCTCCCAAAAAAATAACCCAAAGATTTGACTTTCTCTGGGAGGAAGATGTGATAAGAACATGGATGTCATGCAGGGCACTTAAGGGAGAGCGTCTGGTCCCGCTGCATGGCAGGTCTCCTGACAAGAAGTCCTGTGGGAGGGAAGAGTGTGAGTTTGTGGGACCAATGCTAAAGGATGAATTCAGCATCCACCACTGTGCTCCAACTGCTAAAGAGCTACTTGCAGCTGAGTCCAGTTCTTCTCAGTACCCCAAAAAGAGAACTGAAGTTTTGCTAAAGAAAACCCAGTGTCTGGTCTCAGGGGATATGAGATACTCTTTTATTGATAATTTGTATATTTGCCTTGATGCAGATAAAAAGCTGCAAAGCTGTAAGGCTGTGGAGAAGGAATGTAGCTGGAGGATTTTTCCAAATTTGCATTGTTTGGGGTAGACACGCTCTGAAATAAACCTGAAACCTGGGACTGGTGGGAGGGATGGAGGCTGTGCTTGAAGCTTAACCCCAAGTGCTTCTCAGCTTCTTGGGCTCCAGCTGCACAGCCCAACAAACACACCCTGGGCTCCCCAAATTGTCTCCAAGACACATTGATACAGATTAATGGCGCTTGTCACTTCTTCCTTAACTTTCTTACTATTAATGTTTTCTAACAACAAATCCAAACGGTGATAAGGCAAATGGGTGAAGAAAGACCTTACGAAAGAGAAGCGAAATGGGAGCTGATTCAAGCGTCTGTAATTAGCTAATGGCTGTGAATATTTATGAGCTCTCCCAGCAGTGGCAGTGAAGTGCTGATCCCAGAGAAGTGGACGCCCTCTCTTCCTTGATGTCTTTAATCCTTGCAGTCCCAGCTGCCATGGCTCCAGTGTTGGAAAACCCCACCCTCTTTCTGGCCTCTGGTCAAAATCAATATTTCAGAGGGAAACACAGAAGAGCAAAGAAGTTAAACAAAAGTTCAGATAATCATAACAAATACTGGAAAGATGAGATCCTCCAAGCAGAGTGCTCTAGAAAGCACTCCCGTTAATATGAGCAAGGCTCTCATCAACTGCTGTGTGCAGAAAAAGCTACTCTTGGACTCATAAGGAGGTAAGGGATTTATTTGCTCAGCAGTATGGAGTCATACTACAAGATATCATTAAGAATAATTAGGATTTGAGCTTTCAACACACAAGATCTGTAGGTTTTCCTGTGCTTCCAGTCCTTTCCAGATAGACCTTTCCTAAGTGGTAGTCGGGACATCTGTATCACTTAACTATATAGCCCTTACAAGTTATGTCTTTATGTCTGTGTGGAAAGTGGCAGGGTTGATTTCCATCTGAGCATCTGTAGATGACCTTGGCAATTAATACTTCATTGTGATAGCAAAATAAAATACTGAAGTGTATTTTCATTTGAGCAATTCAGTGGTGATCCAGCAGTGTGGATTTAATTTATCTGGCAATACCTTGACTACAGTTATGACATATTACAGAAAAAGCGATGGTAATATCCAGAATGGTCACGTCAGGTTAGTTGGTTTCATGGTTGCAATGGCAATACGAGGAGCTTGCACTAACACACAGAACTGAATCTTCAGACTGTGGGAAGCAAGTGTGCAAAGGGTGTGATGATTAACTTTCTGGCACTAGTTGCTTTCCTGCAACACTGCAATCATTACTTCAGGCAAAAACAAATCATTTTGTTGCCTCATCAGCAGAAAAAAGCACAAACCTCTGTTCAGCTCCATCTTCTGCCAAACTTGAGCCTTCTCTTTCTCTTTCTAGAGGGTCCCCAGGAGGCAAACAGAGGGTCTGCAGCAGCCTTGTGTGAGAGACCAGAATGAAGGTGGGAGGAGAGCAAAGAGCTCCTAGTGCCCAGGTGAGGTTTTTGCGATGGGGTGGAGCCCAGGGACAGTCCATTCTATTTAAGCATTTGAGATCTACTGAGATGTTTAGTTTTGCAGAGCAACAAACCATTTTGTTCATTTTCAGAGCCCCAGTCTTGATTTCTTGTGAAACTGAGTTATTCAGGTCTGGACCACAGCCAATCACTGCTAATTCTGATAAAGAGTTTGAGTTCCCCTCCAGAGCAAAGGGTTTAAACTCAATGCTTTTCTTCAAAGGTAGCACAGATGGTTTTTTGAGTGATCCAGTGTCTGAGATTCAAGGAAGCTTAAATGGATAAATTTAAAAATGAGGTCCAAGACTTAAAGAGACTGGCTCATTCTTAGTGGGTAAAGCCAAGCTAGAACATGGTCACTGCCACCATGACAGTGGGAACAAACTGGATTTGGATCCTACAACTTCTACCTATTGCCACCCATGTTTTCACCTAATGCCTGGCCTAACACTCCTTTAGGGTATAGTTGATGCTACTGCTATAAAACCTGTTTCCCTGTTAACAGAACATTTGTCATACACTTCATTTTGAGGTTTCCAAATCAGAAAGGTGTAATCATTAATGGGAATGATTTATACAAAGCTACTTACTGATGAACCAGAAGAGAACAGAATTTCTTTCCTGAAGAGCAACATCAAACAAACCATGTCAGAAAGGATAAATACTGCCACCTTTGAGAGATAACTATTTTTCAACTTAGTTGCTTTACTACCAGAGAATCATAGAATCATAGGATGGTTTGGGTTGAAAGGAACCTTAAAGCTCATCTAGTTCCACCCCCCTTGCTGTGGGCACAGACACTTTCCATTAGACCAAGTTGCTCAAAGCCCCATCCAACCTTCCCCCATTCCTGAGGGAATGTAGTTCCGTTACATCCTAATTCCCCACTGCAGTTTAGGGAGTTTTGCTGCTGACTGTAAAGGGACAGGAGGATACACTGGACTGTTAAAGAGCTGAATGTTTGCACATGCCTGAGAATAATAACTCATGATCAGGCTGGGATGTGCTCTGGGGCTGGAGCGTTGTGTGCTGCTCTTCTAAGCTCTTGCTGGCCACACTCTCAAACTGTACCTCAGCAGACACAGAAGAAGCTCTTTGTGTTTTCCTAGAAATCATGGCTTGCCCTGATAGTGTTGTCCATGGCACCTGGCAGGGTGAGTCCAGCTGTCCTGTAAGCACACAGTAGAGACTAACATTAGGCTTGGGAGCTCTGAGGGAATACAGAGAGTATTGCCTGAAAAAGGTGCAAAGACTTGGCATGGCCTGGGGATTGGAGGGTAAAAGAAAGAACCCCTGGGGGAAGACAGATGTGGCAGAGTGTGACAGGTAAGGTGGTGCTGAGCAGTACTGGAAGTCCAGTAATTCACAGATACGGGAAGATCCAGGAGGAAAAGGGAGGGACAAATAATGCCTTTAAGCAGACAAAAGTGCTGCAGCAGATTGCCCTTTACCTGAGCATCACAGAATCACAGAAGCAAAGAATATGCTGAGTTAGAAGGGACCAATCAGGATCACCCAGTCTGGCTCCTGGAGTAATTCCATGCTAAAGCACTACCCCAGCTATGCGTCTTTGGCTTTGCTACGTAAACTTATCTACACATTTTTCCCAAAAGCACTGTCCATTGCAAAGGTTGCAATGGTCCAGGATAATAAATTGCAGCTATTATAAATCTAATGTGACTCTGTAACACATCTGCATCTCTTAAATTCAAGCCACTCCAAATCCTTGCTGGTTTCATCAGTCTCGTGCTCAGAAACATTTTCAATACACCGAAAAGAATGATAAAAACTATAAATCAGGTGTTTAAATCCCCACAACCGTGCTAACTTGAAAGAAATTCGACATCACAGGCAGAGAGCCAGATTTTGCTATTGCAAAGAAAGGTTCTTGTGCATGTGTTAATGGATTAGATGTTCCTGATGTTCTAGGGAAGTGCTCTGTAGGTTTTCCAATGGTGATAAAATGCAAATTTCGCCCATAAGTCTTTCTGTTGACATAGAGGATAACGACATGCATCTGCGTATGAGTGTGTGTGTGTGTGTGTGTGTGTTTAAAAGTATTGTTTTGAAACTGCTGGGAAAGAGAATGTCAAGCAGTATAACAGTATGACTTTTCCAGATTCTGTTTTTGAGATAAATATATTAGATTGCATAAAAAATATACCTAATTTTAAGATACTTAAAATTGTACTGTTTAATATGCAGTATGGACATGTAGCCTGCAGTTCATCAAAGTACAGACACATTGGGTGCTAGAAAAATAAACAAATTTTGCAGCATCATAAAAAGAAACACAAACAAAATAAAGAATGAAAGTCCAATAACAGGAAAGGTGGAGCTTTTGTAGTGGTTATGGTGGATTTTCCATTGCCCTACATCTTTGGTAGCAACTAGATGTACAAATGGCTATAAAGTGCTGTTAAAAGAAAATACTAAATGGAATAGCTGTTTTGCACTGCCATGGCTGAAATTGTTTCATGTTTGAGTTACTGGTGGTGGATTAAACTCTACAGTCACAGAGGGATAAATCTGCAATAGGCAACCGAGAGCATTCAGATTTTAGTGAATCTAGGCAAGCAAACAGTTTTATAAGCCACTGTTCCCAAAGTATCCCAGCCCTGGGACACATGATGTCCAGAAGTGCCCTGACTTACAGTCTGCACCTGAACTGTCCCTCACAGGACAGAATGCTAGTTTGGCAGCAGGGGATTCACCACTGCTGACAAAGGCCTTTTTGAAAACCTTGGCACAATATTTTGAAAGGTGATGCACAAACAAAATCAAACCCCTCAGCAGACTTGGTTCTCTGCTCTCACCTGTAGTTTCATAAAAAAACTAACCACAGGGTTTTAAAAAAAACTAAATTGGGAGCTTCTGTCAGAAAGCATTTAGAGCAGTCTGCCCGTCCACCTGCAACCAAGCTCCACGTGGCAAACCCAACTTGCATAAGGAAGGTTGAGTCTCTAGTTCTCTTGATTGAAATGGTGTCCACTCGCTTCAGATTGAGATTTCGGCTGCTTTCAGTGAGAGGGACCCTGCCATGATGCTTGCTGGGGGGAAATCCAAAACAGAAGCTTCTCATGGATAGATTCTTCACTTTATGCAAAATGTGTTGTGACACATTATCTCTTCACCATGTAGCAAAGTGTACTTTGCAGCGATTGAAGAAATTCAGTTAAATCCAGCCTGTACTTGTGTTCTGGTTCGTTATTTATAGCAAGTGTGGGAGTGTGTTGGCCTCTTCTGACAGCATATCATGGCCATCTTAAATTCTGAAGGCACTTTTTCTCGTTGTTGCCACGGTAAACGCTTAAGAAGTTTAATCTCAGATTTGGGAGTGATTTGGAGACCAGTCTGTTCATGACACATTAACAAAATTAGACCAGGAAATGTTTGTCGAATGAACTCTTGTGCTTTTGTAATGAACGAGGTTGTTGGGAGTGAGCTGCCCCCCGTATGTGCTGCCAAGGCATGGCCTCGATGGCCCACCGTGATGCTGTGTGGATGTGTTTGCCCTGGCATTTCAAGAAAGAAATATTTACTGAAAAGGCATAAGGGATTTAGGAAACCAAATCTCAAGGTGTTATGGAGAGAACCCTGCACAGTACGAACTGGAGCCTCAGCAGCAAGCACAGTCAGAGGCATAAGAGTTAATTTTGCTTCAATAAGAAGACATGGAAATAATTTTTTCCTTGCTAATTAAATATGAAACTGACTAACTGTATGCAAGTGTAATTTTCTTATCTTATTAGCCATGTTCATTTCTGAAGTGAATAACTACTAGCACTGGTACAGTATATGGGCAGAATAATAGTCGAACTGATTTTTACTTTAATCTCTGAATACAATTAGCATAATTTAAACCATTATAAGCTACAGCAGATAGAAATCACATTATAGAGCCTGTAGGTGGAGAAGTGGGTGGTCACATGCAGAGGGAAAACTGGAAGAGCACTTAAAATACAAGCGAATAATAAGCATTCAGGGGAATGCAAAGCTATGTGGAGTTGAAAGGCACATTATTCCTAGAGATGGGGGAAGAAAAGTGGATAATCATGAGCAAGGTTCAAGGACTTCTGCTACTGCAGAGCTTAATCCCAAGAAATGGTGTATACTCCATTGCACATGCACTGTGTTCACGCCAGTGTTGTTTCATGGAGCAGTGCCTCCAGGCAGGTGCCCTGCACCTTTTGGGAGGGACACAAGGACTGTTTTGGGCGGCATCAGGTGGTTGGCCATGAGGAAAGCACGGGAACTAAGTGAGGAAGTAGAGAACATGGAGATGATATTTACACATAGACGAAAGGAATGATGGCCTTACTTGTGAGCATTTTTCGTTGTTTGGGAAATAACTGTCAGTTTTCTTTATTAAGGCATCATGTGAGTGGTTTTGATGCAGGTAGTAGAGGGCAATTCCACCTCCCTTTCCTTTGTCAGCCAGCTGTAAATGAAACAGTTTATACAACTGTTTCATGGGACATAAATCTCAAATTCCATTTTCTGCCAGAGCAGAGAACAGCCCAACGGAGATGTACAGATCACATCTTGACTGAGCAGATGAAGAGAGAAGAAGTCATGATGTGATGGGGGAAGGAAAGAGGCAGGTCAGATGAGGAACCAGAAGGATGGACCTGGGACCATAGTGTAAAGTGTGTGTTTGACTGGGTTGTGCATGAGAGCAGGGATAGAAGAAGGAAGAAGAGTGAAAGGATGGGCTGGATGAGGAGACTGGATCTGGAAATCCTGAACTGTAGGCTAGGACTGACTGAACAGTCAATGTGAATGAGTGTGGGAAGAAAGTGCCACGAACAAGCAGAAGAGACAGAGACAAGCTGGTGAAGCGAAACCAAAGCTTGAGGTGAGTGGAAAGAAGGTGCTTCCCACAGCCCGAACTTGAGCCTGGAACACTCCCATCATCTTACTCCTGTGCTGTCAGCAAATATTGGTTGAGCCTCTGGCAAGCCACGATGTACCACCTGCCCCTCCATGCAAAAGAAGGGATTACAATTGAAAACTCAGGAAAAGAACACCCTGACCTCTTTTTCCTTTTGAAGATCAACCTGCTCTCTTCATTTACATCCCAATCTAGTTTATGCAGAGTTTTCTGAGCAAGTAACAAAATTAAGCCCAGAAATCTAGCCTGTTTAACCAGTAATTATCTGAAGTTGACCATAATTAAATTTCTGTGGCCACTTTTTAATAGCTGTGAGGAAATCTATAGGATTTGTTCTTTAGCACAGACCTGTCTGAAATGTTACCAAAGACTACAACTGAAAAACTGTGCTGAGCTGGTATAGTATATATTAATTATTAGGTAAGTTTTATTTATATCCTGACAATTTAGCCAGGACATGTTGTTTGAAAAGAACTAGAAATGTTCTTCATCATACTATGGCTGTGAGTACGCTGTAGCCAGGCTTTACTGGAGAACAGAACTTTGACATATTTTTCACATCAAATTTATTGATTTCCTATCATGAAGACATTTCTGACATATAGAACATGGCCCTCACTCCTGAGTGGCTGTTCTGTTATTGCAGTGCTCACTACTCTTTGAAACTTCTTCCTACAAGAAACCAATTTCCAGCCTAAATTCTCTGCTACATGATAGGCGGTTCTGTCACCAAATGCCACTTGCAAAAGCAGCCTTCCAGCTGGGTGGATGTCAGACTGGAAGTCCAGTGTTTTGGATGGTGGTCCCACATTGCCCAGAGAGCTCCTATAGAGCTTTCATACAGAGATAAAAACATTCTGCTTTTTGAGTCAGCCCTACATGCATTTTTATGATGAATTAAGCACAACTACACTGAGAAATGGACTGCACTCTGTGTGTGTGTGTGGGTGGAGATTGGCCAGAAGATCTGTAGGATCATGATTCCAATCAATGTGTATCACCTCCAGGAATATGTGCACTGTGCACTGTTTGTAGAGGAGCAGTACATATAAAGTAAAGATCCATACACACTGTGCAGCTGTACTTCTGGCCAAGATGACAGATGATAATATTTCCTGAGAATACTTTCAAGATCTGCTTTTTGTTTACTCAAATAATATTAGCTGTATTTAGTGCACCAAGAAAAAGTGTTGCAATTGCAGTGAAGCACTCTGTTGCAAAAATTTCAGCAAAGCCAGGACAGTACTTAACAAGTAGACTTTTTTTCCAGTTTTTCTTGTAAGTTTTGTGCTTTACAGACTTTTTAATGAGATTAACCTCTTTAATGTACATGCCTAGAAAACAGGCAATGGCATCTGTCTGAAAAAGAGACATACAGATGCACAAATGTTTGTACTTCTGAAGATGAAAATGAAGGTAGCAAGCAAATCATGCTTGTGGATGTTTAACACTCTGAAGTTCTGCTATTTGATTTAGAACAAAAGTTATGCAAGGTTATGAAGTGATAACGAGGACAGCCCTCACCCAGCCCAAACTCTTAAGAAATAACAGAGGTTCTGCAGCATTGCATTTGTCTCTCAGTGCCAGGGCTCTATATTTAACAAGCTTTCCCCAGCTCCCACACCCAGATGAATTCATTGCAATGCAGTAGGAAAGCAAGAGCTCATCTGACTCATTAGGAGGCTCATATGCAATTACCATCAATTAAAAATTTCTTCTAGAGCCACCGTGTGAATTTGGGTGTGCAGAAATAAATGAAATCATCAGGATCTCTGTAAGCAGGACTTAGCTCAGCATTGAGCTCAGGACAAACACAGATTTGATTAATCTACAAAAATAATTAGCTGATGTGCCAAGTAACGTGTGCAGGGATCCTTAGAGAAGCTGTGCCCAATGAAGTTTTACGTCTTCCACTTCACCATCTGCCTTGCAAGCAATACAGCCAAAGAACAGCTTCTCTATATTGGGAATGTATTGAAAAAAATACCTGTTGTAACAACATGTTTTGTTGATATGAAACGATTTTCTCTTTCCTTTCACCAGCTACTAGTGAGGAAAAAAGTTTAGAGGTGGAAGTGTGATGACAAATGATTTACAGATGCATTCCACTTTTACTATATACTGATTAAGATGGGTTGTAAACACTTTCCTTTCTTATCCCAAGATCTTTCTCAGAATCTCTTCTGTTTAGGCTTAACCTGTAGGATTTAGGATAAGCTCTTAAAAAAACTGAGCAGCTTTTGAGCCAACCCAACAGAATTAAGGTGTCTCTGTCATAAATTTGCATTGAAAAACCTTATCTTAACATGTACTTTTCCTGCACATCTAATATTTTAACACTTTTGAATGTCTAAAGATTGTTGATTAAGCTTTTTATTGAAACTTTTGAAAAAATACAATAGAGCAATTAAAAGTACACATATACATAATTTCACAAGGATTTTAAAAGTATATGCAAAAAAAACAAGCATGTGTTTATGCTATACTTATTTCTACTCGCTATCCATAAGAAGTAGCTAATCCTACCTTTGTCTGTAAAACAGTAATACCTAGTTATCTAGGATTATTGAAAAATAATAACAATAATAATAAACCCCCCAAACTTTAGCTGTGGGCACTTTAGAGCAGGAACTGCCATTGCTGTTACTATTTATAGTCTGGTGGTGTCAAGAAAATCCTTATGCTTAGGTTTTTAAAAGCTTATAATGACACAGAATTAGTCCCACAGGTGGAAAACATCCAGACATCCACCAAAACCTCCAGCAGCTGGCACTGCACAAATAATAAACAGCCCTGGAGTGCAGACATTGATCTCAGTATAAAGTCTGACAGATCCTTTTAGCTCTTGCATAAGTATATTTTAGGACAAATAAGAAAGTCCAAACAAATCTTTTCAGTTTTGTGTGTGTTTTTTTTTTTAAATAAATACAAAGTGGTTCAAAAACTCAGGTCTGAGTTTTCTTGTTAGGTTTACTCCTTATTGGGACATTGTGTAGAAACTGTAATGGAGAGAAAAAAATAACCTGAATATCTCTGCATTTTTACAAATATTGTAATGCAATTGCTTTCTTGCCTGCAGTAAGCAGCTATTCTGTGGGGGCAAGCATGACTGGGATCCACAAAAATCCCTAATGCTGATATTTTAGACATATGTAGGTACTCAATATACTGAAACACAGTGGAGGGCTCAAGGAAAATGTTTGAATTTAGCACAATATAGAAGCAGATATATTCTTATATGAGCAAGGAAGAGGTACTTACAGTTGAAGAGCAAAACAAAACAGGTCCCATGTAACTCACTTTTACCTGTACATGTTAAGATTTTTAATACCTAGGTTTTTGTTCAATGAGTTATCTACAAATAAGCAAATACTAATTTTGCTTTTAAATAAAAATCCTTCCAGATAACAGGAGAAAATCCAACTGAAAAACAGAAGCCAAAAACCTTGTTTCACTTACATAAACTAAACGTAGACTGATATTTTTCCCTACTGTTTCCCTTTTTTTATTGTTTCTCAATAAAAGGGGTTCTATGCCAGGAAATGTGTCAGTAAAGTATAGAGGTGTTTTTATTAACAGTATAGATGCTGCTTTTCTGGAAATATATCTAGAAGATTTACTACCTGATGTCTCCTCTGAAGTTGTGTGATTTGCAGAAGATCGTGGAGCTGAGGGGTGGGACAGGAACTATTTATCAAGAACATTTGAGAACAGCCACTACCATGAAAGCAACAGAAGACAAAAGATCCATTTATTTAATCATCCTTGATCATTTGCAGGCTTTGTTTGGATGTGTTTAAATCTTGCAAAGCTGGAGAGTGTGCAGACTTGATGCCAGTCAGAAAGGCACTCTCCTACCAGATCAATTTGATTGAATTCACATGAGGGGGAAAATAAGTGTTTGAAGCCAAAACAGTGTGACACTGCTGATGCTCCAGCAGAAACTGAAGCCTGTCCTGCTGCATCTGTATATTAAATGTGCCTCAGGTCACAAGGCCAACAAATCAGATATTTCAGCCACAATAAGAAACACCTTGGGAGCATTATAAGAAAGGGTAGTTTCCATAAGGAAGCCCAGTACCACCTGGAAGAACCAAATAGCAAATAATGTCTTTGCCATCAGTGCTCGCAACAGGGAGCTTCAGAAGGGAGAAACCTCTAGAAACTTGGTTATTTCCTAGCAGGCTTCTGAGTAGCTTTTGAACAAAGCTCTTGGTTTAAATTATGTAAATCTTCTTCACAGGGCAGTGATAAGCAACTTTCTGATTACGAGAACAAAATAAGAAAATATGGGGACAAAGTCTCTGTGGACATAAATTACTGTGATACCCTTGAAGCCAACACACAACAGACAATTTCATTTGCTATCCAGCCTGTTCTAAAACAGGGAAAGAATGTTAAAATTCTTCTTTTTGTGCCGAGATTAAATCCTGCGAATTTGCCATGGAAACCATTTCTTTTTGTTTTCTTTTTTTTTTTCTTTCCCTTCCCCTCCTTTTCACAGTTCAGTTGGAGTGATTCTTTCAGAGATGGGAGGCTTGGGCATTATGATTTGGGGTAGAGGTTTCTGGGAGGTGGGTTGAAGGGGAAAATGGGGAGCTGTGGAGCGGAAGAGGTCGGAATACATTCCTCCTCAAAAACGAGTTCAGGTCCCCAAGGTCCCAGTGTTGAGTGCTAGCAAAGGGCAGATGCTTCTAACAGTTGGAGGATCGCAGTACGGAGGAGGCAGTCATTCTCCTGGAGCTGAGAAGCCACCCTGTGAAGCACGGAGGCCCGGGATGACCCACTTCAGTGAGAGCCCACGTGGGTGCAGGTGGGAAGGGAGAGTGGGGCTGGCAGGAGATGGAGCTCCCCTGGCCACATGAGCTGACTCACCGGCCCCGTTTGATCCCACTACTGCAGACAGGAACACCACCACGGCAGCCCTGGCTGTAAACAGAGGCAGTGGAGTGTGGCAGGGAGGGAGGACTGTAACCAGGGTCACTCAAGGCTGCCCAAGGCACCTGCCACCCACCTCCATCACACATCACAGAGGGGCATCACAGAGGGGCAAACCACCCACCAGGATGCTCAGACGACATCAGGGTTCCTCTCAGGAATGGGTGGGGTCTGCCTAGGCTTTCATTTTGGAGGAAAAACCTGACTTTTGCAGCATGCCTGGGTTGCTCTCTCAAAACATGTTTTGTTTGCCCCACATTTAAATTTATTTGTTGCAGAATACCTCCACAGTAACCCACAGATTTTAGTATAGAAAGGCTAAGAGAAAGGCATGGGGAGGACGTAAAAGAAAAGGTAGCCAGACTGGGCAATGATTCCCCATTGTTTCACCCCATATGCAATTTTGCTTACAGAATCATAGAATCATTTAGGCTGGAAAAGACCTTCAAGGTTACTGAGTCCAACCATTAAACCAGCATTGCCAAGACCACCTCTAAGCCGTGTCCCTAAGCACCACACCTACATATCTTTTGAATATCTCCAGGGATGGAGGTATTTAAAACTTTGGAAGGATGACTGTACAAATTCCCTGGACAGCCTGTTCCAATGCTTGACAAACCTTTTGGTGAAGGAATTCCTAATATCCAATCTAAACCTTCGCTGGGGCAAGTTGAGACTGTTTCCTCTTGTACTACCACTTTTTAGCTGGGAGAGGAGACTGGCACCTACCTCACTGCAACCTCCTTTCACAAGCAAGCTGGATGTCCATTTTTCATGGGGTGCCAAATTTGAATCAATTCCACCTTGTTTTAATTCACTGAGGGTTTTATCTGGCTGACAGAATTGCCAGGGCCAAAGCAGATCTGATCCTTACCAGCCCTCTAACAGAACCTTTGGGTCCATCTCTCTCTGTTCCCCGTTCCTTGGTGTTTCCATTTCTTTCATCTATTTCTCTCAGGTGGACTTTCCACATCCTTTTCTACTGATGGAGCATTTCATCAGACTTCTGTTGGCATAATGTCATGTTTCTTTGTTTATACTAAACATGAGGGATTTTTATGGTGCCTCATCAACCACACTGGATTTTCAGAATGATATGTTCCTTCCTACTTCTTTTACTCACTCATACAGTAGACTTGTTCCTGACAGAAATGAGACATTTCAAGGATGATTACATGCTCTAGCAGCCTAGCACAAAATTACATCTTTCTGACCTGCTGTGTTTTAATGTGGTCTCTCACTGACTTCCACAGTTCTCAGCAGTTCAACATTTTTCCTGAGGATATCCAACAAAATAGAAAGTTAGAACAAATTTTTTCTCAGACACAACCTGAACAAAACTTCAGCAGCTGAATGGTCTCATCAGGGTCTACAAGGCTTACAAAATTCAGGGTTTGAATGTTATTAAGTCTGCATTTACTTTTCACATTATTTGTTTGTAAGGCACCCCTTGGTGTCCTGGAGCTTGAGTCATAGGTCTGGATCTTACCATGGACAGCTGCTGTACACAGATTTATTTATACCCTAGAAATCATATAGTTTCAGAGCATAAAATTTCTGTGTAGGAACGGGCTTCTCTCTCCACTGAGTGATGTAGGTGCTTCTAAAGCACATGCTGGGGCACTGCACTGTGCTTTGATGCAAAAGATGAGACATTTAGAGTTTGTCAGTTTTCTTCATATATTTATTGTCTCAAAGCACTTAAAACACACACTTACAGTGAGCTGCATTTAACTGGGTTTTGTTTACTGCTTTATATTTCTTGTTCTTGCACAAATGGCTGTAAAATACATAAACCAATGTGATTTTTTTCTGTAATGAAGTCCAAAACAAACAAAAGTCTCCACACAAACCTCCCAAAAATAATCTTGAAGTTTCAAGCAGTTTTCCCACTTGCAAATGGACTATCAGTATTCTTCCAATGAAGCTTTTGGGTTCATCAAACTGTTTGTTTCAGCTCTCCATCACTCTGATTGCCCTTCATGTACTTTGCACTGGTGTTAAATTTTGTGGATCTACTTCCGTGAGTTCTGCACAGCATTGAAATGACTGCTGATTCAGAAGGTAAGGGGGATTTTTTTTTTCCAGGTCAGTAAATATAAGCTTAGGATTCAGCATGCAGACTGGTGATGTTGAAAGACCAGCTTTACAGTTACAGACCTAAACAGGAAAGTCAGTCTATTATCTAAAAACAAAAATAGAAAACAGGATTGGGAGGTAAAGCAGTGGTCAGGCATTCCTTCAGTAAACTTTTGAAAGACTCACTTGCATTTGGAATTTGGGAGACACAAGATTTCTGCTTTGCCAAGGTTTTTGCTCTTATGAAGTTTGGAATTAAAATTATTGCTATTTCCCATAAATGAAGATGCATTTGAATTGTTTTCACCTTCTGAAACTTTAAAACAAGATTCTTGCACCCAGGCAGCTGCTGTCAAGTCTTGTAAGATGATGCAATATATTTTCATCACTCAGTTCATAAAGGTGTATGCATATATATAGGTACATTTATAGTTATATATGTATAGACACATACAGAATTATATTACAGGAATGCAAGCTTGCCTTCATGTCTGCAAATGGCTTAGACTCTGGCTTCATGACCACAGATGGGGGGTCTGGAGTATCTATTATATTCATACAGCCTTGGAGTTGGAGACCTAGGATCGTGAGGTCCCTGCTGTCTCCCACAGGAAAGAAATAGTTTGGGGATGCAAAGTGTGGTATCCCACATTACAGAATTATTCAAAAGGTACATTTTTGTCAAAATTCTGCTTTCCAGGTTGCTTAAAGCTTGTCAGGCCCTAATGCTTGTGTGCAACACTTGGAAACCAGTTAGCTGAACCCAGAAAGAATTGGAAAGGTTTCCAGCAAGTCTCTGTCACAAGCTGGCAGTCCTGTCTCTCCACAGCACTCAGTGTGACAGCAGAGCATCTCCCAGAGGTTTTGCACTCCAAGAACCAAAGTGAAATATGAAAGGCTCTGTACACAAAGGGGTAGGGCAATGTGATACCACAATGCCCCAGACACATGAGAAGCCTGGGGCACTTCTCTGAAGACCTAGACTGCAGCCCTAACTACAGGAGCATCCTTCTTCTGCATACATAAAGGAATCTTGTTGGAATAAAGCTTCCTGAGAAATGTAAATTTATGGGAAACTGCCTGATTTCTGTGCTGCTGAGGCTTTCTGTGCAGTGGCACCAGATGCAAAAAAATAAAGCAAGGGGAAAGCGTGAACCCAAACCTGCTTCTCAACAGCAAAGAAAGGAAGCAAGACCATTCCTGCCCCTGTCTCATGTCCAGGGCAGCTTCAGTCCAGTAGCAAAGGAAAGGCTGCAGCACTGTGTGTGGGACAGGCATCTTCTGCGACACTCTAAACCTTCACAGTAACTGTGAGAGCCCATTCACAATTAAAAACGGGGGGGGGGTGGAGGGGGGGGAAGAGTATCCCAAACTACTTTAGTTCTTATGGAAAGTAAAAGTGCCTACACCCCCTTCCTCACTTCCCTTTTCTGGTGAAGAATGCCAGGAAAGAGGCAAACTAAACAAGTTGAAGGTCTCCAGGCTGACATATTTTTTAGGCAGCTGTTGCTGCTGCTCTTCTGAGTGGCCATTTCTGAGCTATCAGCTTCCTAATTTGGCCATTCATTTTGGTGGCAGCGTGTCTGCCAGTGTGCTTAGGCACAATGTACTGTAACCCGTAAGGAGCAATGCTCAGAGTCATAAACAGGTGGATGAAACCCAGCAGAGTATGAACAGGGTAAAGCACAGTGTATTCCCAGGTGGAAATCACCGTGGCAGGTGGTTTGGAGGAGGAACAATGAATGGGTTTTACAGGCTTTGGCAGCTTGGCATTCCCTGTTTGCAGGGATCAGCAGAGGAAAATGCCCAAGTCCTTGGCTCAGGCACAGGAGTGGGAGGGGAGGTAGGAACTGACCCCGCTGCTGGGGTTCTGTCTGGGTAACAGGGTCAGAGCTGAACAGCAAAGCCTTGCTGAAGTATTGAAGGAAGTTGATGTGGAGGAAAAGGTGAGCCAAGAACATGGGTGGGTGAAAGAAATCAATACAATTATCTCACAGGCTACCTTCTGACCCAGGGGAAGTGTGCCTTGCAAGCACTGGTGCTGGAGAGGAGTAGTGCAGGCATGAGGGGACCAGAAAATCTATAATATTCTGGCAGTGCTATCGGAGAAAGGCATTTGCTTCTTGGAAATTTTATGCAGTAAAAAGAATTACTTGATTTGTGTATAGAGACAAAAGGAAACTTTATTCTCTCTCCATCACTATTGTTGATAATTGGCTGCAATTTAAATTAAAAAGCAGAGAAGAGAGAAACACTTCTGTTAAAATAATTTGCTTAAAATCTTGTAAGAGTATCTCCAAATCAGATGGCTTTTTTATTTTTGCATTTTAACTGGAAATTCTAACAAAATCTATGTGAAAAGCATTGGTGCATGATATAGAATTTCCCCAACCAGGATTAGTGGGATTTTAAATCAATACCTTCAGGGCTGAGAGATGAGCACCTTTCACGTGAAACAAAGGGGTAGCTCCTCGTATTATCTGCTGTAGTGAATTGTTCACACTGGCCACTTCTTAAGCCTGATAAAGATGTATACACTAGTAAGTAGGTAACACCAGAGTAGCAGAAATTTCCCTGATTGCTGTGCGTTGTCCAGTACATGGCAAAGGGTTTTCATCCATGAAAAATAAAACACTTACCATAATCATTAATTAATTATTAGTCATTTTTTATTATAGTCATAGTATAATAGTCATTAGCATGAATTAATACTGCCTCAGGGAGCATATGTGCTGAGGAACTTCTCTCTGCTCCTCATCTAATAGAAATGGACTTTCCTGCAATAGATTGAGGTGTTTGGATACCTGAATTGCAGACTTCACCCTCTGTTATGGCATAGACATGGAACCCAAAATTAATATGAGGACTGATATGAAGACACGAAACCTGCAAACTCCCTATTCCTGGTGTTAATTTTTTCTTTAAGTGTCCTCCAAAATCAGACTGCTAGCTAAAGACCTTTTTCATGCCTCATATAAGTAAAGGAAATCCTTTCCATCAATCTCTGCTTCCTGTATGCTCACACAGTACCATGTCCTCAGCTTTCAGACACTAATACCATGCACGTAAGCAGGTAATGTTTTGCTTAGCCTGGTGTGCTGATAGTAGGTGGCTTCCTGTAGTTTTTGAAACATCCTTAACTTCACATCAAGTTCGCTTCATGCAATATTTGTTTAGCACAGGGAATGCAGAATTGTCCCAACTTGCGTAAGAGGCTGGGAACTTCTCCCAAATAGCTGAGACAGGGGGAGGACCTGGTACAAGCAGCTTTGCACAGATAACCTGTTTTGATTTGAACCTATTTCAGGTTACATTTGGACTCTTTTTTTCTTCTATTTAAAGTATAAAGGAAAAAGCAGATCAAAGAACATGAGGTACAGATCTGAAAAGGGACAACCATTCACTCTAGGGAAAAAAAGTCTTACATTTCCCTTACATGCTTCATCTTTACAGCCTATGTGGAACAATTCCCAAAACAGTAATTTATGGGTTTTAAGAGTGTTCACAATTCAGGATTTTTAACACTGAGAACCACCTCATATTGTTGGCAATTTGCCTGCCTATATGTTAGCTGATTTTTATCTGAAGGTTAGAGTGTGGGGATCTGGACAAGCTGGAGAAGTGGGCCCATGGGAACATCATGAGTTTCAGCAAGGCCAAGTGCAAGCTGGTGCTGTGCCTGCATCAGGGCAACCCCCAATTTCAATACAATCTGGGGGCTGGAGGGGATTGAGGGCAGCACAGCCAAGAAGGACTTGGAGGTGCGGGTGGATGAGAGGCTGGGCATGATCTGACCATGTGTACTGGCAGCCCATGAAGCCAATTTTATCCTGGGATTCATCCAAGGCAGAGTGGGCAGCAGGTGAGGGGGGGATTCTGCCCCTCTGCTCTGCTCTGGTGAAACCCACTGGCAGTGCTGCCTACAGCTCTGGGTCTCCAGCACGGGAAAGAGACGCCCTGTTGCAGGTGGTCCAGAGGAGGCCACCAAGATGATGAGAGGGATGGAGCACCTCTCCCATGAGGAAAGGATGAGAGAATTGGTTTTGCTCACTCTGAACAAGAGAAAGCTCTGGGGAGATCTTACTGCGTCCTTAAAGGGGTGCTACAAGAAAGATGAGGACAGACTTTTAACTGGACCTGCTGCAATAGGATGAAGTATAACAGTTTTAAACTTCAAGAGGGTAGATTTAGATAAAGAAGGTTTTTGCAACTTGAAGAGGTCGCCCAGAAAACTGTGGCTGGCCCATCCCCAGACGCATTCAAGACCAGGTTGGACAGAGCTCTGAGCAACTCGATCTATAGTGAAAGCTGTCCCTGCTCGTGGCAGGGGTTTGGACTAGACAACCTTCAAAGGTCCCTTCCAACCCAATCTAGTCTCTAATTTTATTAATTAAAAAGACGATGCTATTAAGCATGGAGGGGATGAATAAGAAAACAAAACAAAAAGAATATAATGTTAATTTTGTAAAGAAAAAGGATGAAAAAATCCACAATTACTGTTACACAATTTGATTGGTTTTTCCCAAAAAGTAGGATTTCAAACTTCGCTATGAGTTGTTGAATTGTTTCAAATTTGAATATGAAATACAATTTGAGATAATTAGTCCATAATGAAATGTTATGCTAGATTACAATAAATTAAAGTGCATTTACTAAGCATCTGAAACTTTACATCTTTTTAGGTTGATTGTATTTCCACTTTCTCAGTTGTACAGAGACAAAAACATACTAATTGAACACTTCTTTTTCAAAGAGCTGCACAAATATCTTTTACTTTTCATACTGAATAGTCTCCATGATGTTATTGTGATTTTTATCAAAAGGAAAGCTGACCCTTAAAGATGTTGGCATCTCATGAAATATGTTGAATTGTACCAAAAATTGTTTAGACTAGAATAAAGCCTCTGAAAATATCATATATATCTTGGAAGAGATAAATGATTTAGCTAAGCCATAGAACTACATAAATTATCTTTCCATCTTATTATGCATTTATGTTAAGAGCAAGGTTTTCCTATGAATGTAGGGAACACATTTCTCCCTACCAGTCATATCCTACTGCCTTGATGGAGATAGAAGTAAAGCTGTAATTCTGACAAGTTATTAATGTATTCGCAGGGCTTTAAAAAAATGGAAGAATAATTATATCTTTTTATTGGTAGGTTAAAGTGTGTTTTATATTTTACCGTTTTCTCAGTCAGTATTTCATTTTTGAACAGGCTTTACACGGTTTTACAAACTACTAAGGAATCAAGGAATATGTCTGAAGTTACAATTTCTTGAGGTTCCATTCTAAAATATTTTAAATCACTAAATTCTGTTTTATCAAGGTTCTGACAAAATATCAAAGTATCAAGATTTTCAAGTAAAACTCTAAAAAATAGTTTAACACTTTCTGCATTTTCTCTTGTTGACTAAAAGAAAGTGTTGCATGTTACAAAGAACATGCTTGAAAATTATTCTGCAGTTGTAGCTGGAATACCTTTTCCTTACAGATTACCAATTAATCCTTTTTCAGAAGTACATTATGCTTCAATTCTGCAAATGCTTAAACCAGTACTGCAAATAATTTCAGACTTAGGGCTTTAAATACTTCTGGAAAAGATTTAATGGTTGTGTCTGACCTGCAAGTATAAATTGAGGTTGCCAAATCCAGGATCAAATATTTCTGTGATTGCAAATTGAATTCGGGTTCTATAAAGGTCACTAAAATTAGGGTTTCAGGTTGTTATTTGGCTCAATTAGTGTTATTTTTTAAAAAAAAATTAAAATGGCAGTTTTAGGAGAAAGGTGAAGGGTATGTGAATTCCATATATTCATTTTTTTTTTTAGCAAGACTGTCCATAAGAAAAAATACTTCTAAGGAGCAGCAAAATCACTTCTTACAAATCCATCCTCTAATAGAAATTCTTCTTGAAATTCTCTTTAGGCATCTGTTCTCCATAGGGCTTGTCCTATGGTCTTTTTCTGTGGTTTTGATTTTTTTTTAAATACAATTTGTTATGCATCTTCTGTGGAAGGAGATTCTTTTATTCCCCAGATCTCCTTCAGATTTTGGAGTTGAGGGGTTTGGTATTTAATTGCTCACTTTTTAAAAAGAAGTTTCTGCCAGTTCTCAGGCTTTTAAGTCTTATGAACATTTTCACAGACAGCATATGAGCAGATCCGGAGTGTCTCATAACTTGTTCTCAAGCACTCAGCAAAGCTCTTCTGCTTTCAACAGCAACACCAAAAATCCCCTGCTCTTCTCCGTGCTTTCTGTCCAGGTCACAGACCTCTGGCTCAAGGCAGTGGCACTCCCAGTTTCCCAGCTGCAGGGCCTGGAATAGGGTGGCTTGGCCAGGGCTGGGAGCAGGGCTGTGGAGCCAGCCAGGGTGTCAGCGCTCTGCAGATAATCAGTGGTCATGCTATTTGTATTCACAGCCTGGTACAAATTCAGTATTAGTCTAATCTGACTTCTGCTTCACCTCAGAATATGTCTAGAATGACTTTTCTCTTCTCTTTTTCTTTTTTTTCTTTTTAATTGGAAAATGGGGAAAAGTTCTTGCTGACCTTTTTATCTTGCCGGCAATGCCCCTGCCTTTTTATTAATAACAGGCTTTGGGGAGTGTTTCGTCGGCACTGGCAGCAGAACTGCTATTTCTTACTCAGTTTGGTATCTGCAATCACAGGACTTTTCTGAAGTGCAAAAGACATCTATAAAAATCAAACACATTTCCCTGCTTAGCATCAGACACAGTACAGCAGCTCACTGCTGCTTCCAGCTTACATTAGGTTTTCCATCTTTTTTTTGGAACTCTGGGATGATCATTGGCAAACGCTTGCTATCAGGTGGAGGACCCTCAGTGAAGTGGCGGGAATAATGTACTTCCTCAAAGAGCTCATGAAGTTGTGTTTGGCTTGGGTGTTTACTGATGTCTTGGTTAAGACCTTCAGCTCGTAACTGTGTCCCGCGTTGCCAAGACATCTGTACAGAGAGGGATTGCCCTTGAAGGCAGTGCTAGTGGGAAGCTGAAGAAGGGAAGAGTGGTTCTTCATCTCCTAGACCTTAATTCCTTCCTTTGGGATGGGCAGTGATGGTGAGGCTGCTTTCATGTACCTGCTCTCCATGCAGACTGCAAGGCTGATATTTCTGATTTTCCCAAGGGGAAACAAGTTTTAACATAGTGGCTTAAAATGCCAGAAGCTGGTGCTGGTACACCAGGCAGGACAAGAGCAGCTGCACTTTCAGAAGACTCCCTGGGACTGTCCTCTCTTGATTCAGCTTTAGAAAAGCTGTTGCTGTTACAACTGGCCACATTTGTCAGCAGGCCCAGCAGTTTCTTTCACCTTCTTGCATGCAGAGTTTCAGACTGTCCATCAATTACAAGCCCATTTCACTCTTTCATCCAGTCTCTCTTTCAGAAGGGTTTCTCTTTCCCATGCCAAGCCATCTGTGGGGGACTTATCTATTCATCCATGTGCAACACAGGCCATGTCATGCCATTACAGGGTTATTTTGTACATGTAGGTCCACAGTGGCTTTCACAGGAGCACACAGTTCCTGACCAGCCCTCTGGGGGAAGTCCCATCTGTTTTGTCCTCATCCCACATCTGGGCAGCCCCTCAGGGAGGAGCAAAGGCGCACTAGCAGGTCCCCAAGCATTCCTGGTCCTTCCCAGCCCAGCACTTTACTCAAGGGACACTGTCCACCCCAGGGTCCCCCACCAGCCTCACAGTAACCCCCTTTCCCCAAACCACATAGCCAGTGGATCTTTACTCCCACCACAGTGCTAGTTCTGTCTCCAGCACCACTGCAGCATCCCTTGCTTTTATCCCACCTGGAAGAAGCTGGTGTTCTCTGAGGGATTTGGGCAGCATGGCAAGAGTCTGAGCAGCCATCCTGCCTGCCTGGTGCCATCAGACAGGCCAAGTCCCACGAGGGAAGAGTTACAGATGCAGTTGCTGCAGTAAGCAGTGAATCGGCCCTGAATCTGCAGTGGCAGCTCCATGGCTGTTTTCCTCAGAACCGCCTGCCTGGTGATAATCTGCGCAGATTGTTTGTTTGGTTTGGTTTTGTGTTTTCCACCAGCCTCTTGTTTTCTTCCACGAATTCTACATCACCTCTTGTGTTTTACCTTTCCTGGCAAAACTGTTTCTCCTCATGACACATAGCTCTCCCCCAGGGCCAGTTATGTAAGGTATTCGTTGCTTGGTGTTTGTACAGCCCTACATCTTGATCCCCTGTAGAGAGCACATTGTGTATCCTACTGGCAGCAAACAAAAGCAGCTTCCTATATAAAACACAAAAGTCTTGCTTCTGTGCTTGCATGTTTAGGCAAACACCCTCCTGTGCTTTGGGACGCAAAGGAAGAACACTATCAATACCTACTTTCCTGGTGACACGTGGCTCTGAATGGCCAAAAAAAAAAAAAAAAGGAAAAAAATCCTCCTAATAAGGAGAAAAGACTGCGCTTCTCTAGTCTGTGTTGTATATATAACTTTCACACTTACTGTTTTAAATGCAAACAGCTCTTCCAGCTAGCAGCGTCATAGTTGTTTCAAGGACAAACACATTTGTCTTTAAATGAATGTATTCTTCCTGGGTGGCAGTGGAGGGGCTACCTCTTAGGAGGCTCCTTAGGTTTCTAGTGAGATGGAGTAACACTTTATTTAAAAGAGAAGGAGCCAGACAAAAATTCCACCTCCCAAACCCCAGGTTCTAGCTGATCTGAGTTTTTGACACTGTTTGTAGGTAAAGTGTGGGTGCTCTTGCAGGAATCAAAAACTATAAATACCTCCTTTCCTCATTATCTCTTTCACTCTGTGGCTGGGTGAATTGTGTCTTCCCCTCTCTTGCCTTCTGCTTTCCCCTACACACATGCTGCATTTTACGTAGCTGCACTGCAGTTTGTTCATACAGGTGACAGACTAAGCCCCAGCAACTAAGCCAGAACTGCAGCTACTCAGACTCTGGCTGTTGGGCTGGGCTGGGTCGGGGGTGTTATTCACAATGGGGTCAGTGCTGGGGACTACCTGCATGGCAACTATGGTGGCCACCCTGTTTTGGGGCAGCTCAGCTGCATCCCCCAGGTCAAGGCATCCCCGTGAGCCCTGGGGCTGCCCAAGCACAGTAGTCAGCCTGGCTCTGAGGCTGGGACAGCTGGGTGAGGGAGGAATGGTCCCAGGCAGCAGCTGGAGAGAAGTTTGATTGCTCTCAAACAGGGGGTTTCTCAGAGAGCAGGAGCTGGATTGTACAGAGGTGAAGGAGCTTGGGAAAGCTCTGAACGTGTGGGGAAGGCCAGGGCTGGCAAGGATGAGTGTAAAGGAAACAATTAATCCTTAACTAACGTGTGAGTGGGAGGCTTAAGGAGATGGCTGAGGAGGGAGGGATGGAGCAATACCGGAGAGGGAGAGGTTGGGAATTGAACGAAGCAGCAGAAGAGTTGCACAGAGTAAAAAGCAAAACAAAACAAAACAAAACAAAACTTTCCCTTGCCATTACTGCAGATTGCTCCATTTTCCCCCTACCCTGTCAAACTAAAACACTCCCTTGTAACAGCCTCCAGCTGCTCGCCTACCTTCCAGTTTCTATCCTACAGCAATGTTTTCCAAACTGCAAGGTGCACCCCTGTCCAGAGAAAGGAGGAGCAGACCCACAGATAGAATGAGAGACATAAGAAGCATGTGAGTGCTTGACTGACTTCTGCAACCTCATTCAGTCTCCCTGTCCCTGAAATCAAGGCCCTCACAGAAAAAATTTCCAACAATGGATTTTTCATTTTTATTCTTTATCCAAGTCCAAACACATAACAAACCATGTATTTGGTTTTGATATGGGGAGTGAGAGGCCCTTATGACCAGTCCAGTCACTGCACCTGCTAACAGCCTGGCACTGAGCTGTTGAGTGCCTTTGAACCACACAGCCATGCTGGTGTTGTGGCTCCTTGAGCAGGGGTCTGTCAGCAGGGCACCCTTCTCTCCCATCTGCAGTTCTCTCTCCTGAAGGTGATGGTGGCTCTCCTGGCCATCCCCAAAGTTGTTTTGGTGGGGTTTTTTCCCCCGTGTTTAAATCACAACCCCTCTCCAGCCCATGTGACAGGATTAGTCATTGGATCAGTAACCTCTTCTTCATTTTTCTATCTTCATGTTGCAAACCTGTTACAAATGTCTTACATGTTTCATTGTGTTGGGAGTATAGGATTGTTAAATTTCTCCTATCCTGCTCTGCATGAGATACTAGAAACTGTTCAACATGTCAAAGGTATCAGGCCCAGTTGATGTCAGGAGCAAGATCTGTGTCCTTTTTCACTAGCTCTCATTGCTTACAGACATGGAGTAAAGTGTGGTTTGTATCTCCCCTGACTGTCTCCCTGAGCATGTCAGATCTGACAGACCTCTTAGGTGCTCTGTTTTCCCCCTTATTTTCCTCTTCTTAAATTCTGTGTAATCCTGGTACAGAGACATTCAGTGGGTTTTGCGGGACTGCAGCATTTCAGAAACACCCTCTCCCTTCAGTGCTTACTTCCCTCTCCCCCTGCTTGAAAAAAAATGTTCCCCCACGTGTTCTCCAGCTCCATCAATAAAGCCATGTAAAGGGGTGGCACATCTCCCTCTGAATGCTGCTCACTCTTGCCCTCACTGTGGTGATGCTCAACGGTGCAGGCGGCTGCTGCTTTTCTGCAGTGCACTCCAGGGGAAATTGTGCTGCTTTACACAACCAAAATCTGCCTGAAGGAGGAAAAAACCCACAACTTTGCATAAGTGCTGTTGGGAACAAACCCAGCATGGGAAATCAACTAGCTCTGTTCCATCATTGATTTATTTTTTTAAAATATATATATATATATAAATTTTCCACAGAACTGTGTGTGATCTCCCACCTGCTAATCACAGATTTCTTGCGTGGGTGGAAGGCAGATTTCAGTTTTATCAGCATTAATCTGGAGCATTGATGATATCTTACAGTGAAGGTTGATTTGGGTTTGGGTTTGTGGTTTTGTTTTTTTGGGGTTTTTTGCCAGGAATCTCAAATGTCATCTTAAATGGGAATGTCTTTGTAGATGTAGGATACTTTTTCAATATTTTTAAGAGAATGCTGGAGGTATTTTGTCTTCTGTTCCACTCAAATTCTATTGGCTTCACTAGTACCAATCTGTAAATTAATTCCCTAAGAGGTGATTTTTTTTTGATTTTTTTTTTATTCCAAGATGTGAGATAGATGTAAAGTTTTGGTTTAGAACAGCACTTGTTGATCCAGTGGCTACCCGCATTCAAACACCACAATCAAATGGAAAGCTTGGATGCTGATCAGGCTTCTAGATCCATCTATAATAAGGATTATTTGTTGCATTGGCCTAAAGCACTGCCCCTGACAAGTGATACACAAGTAGAACTTAACATCACAGGTGCCCTCACTTGGTGTTAGCACCTGTCACTGCCAGCAGGACACCTCCCAGTTACACTCAGGTATCTGAGACATCTGCCTTCCACCCACCTTGCTTTTGGCCCACTTCTGTGTGTCTCTCAGTATGGACAAAAGCAGCTCCAGAGATTTGGAGTAATAGCAGCGAATATGTGGAAGTTCAGTACCAGTTTTCCTTTCCCATGACAGAGATCACAGTGGATCTAAAGGGAAGAACTTTTCCCTCCTGTCACCATCCTTAATGGGCAGCAAGAAACCCACACACTGTTTTCTCACCTCTGGTTCTGCACAGTTTCTAAAGGGTTCTAATAGTTACTGGTTTCCTCTGCTAGTAGTGGTGGATGGGAAGCTGTGGACCCACTGATGGACTGTGGGAGCATTTCATTGACATTAAGAAAGAATAACCACTTCCCCTAAGTTATGGAGTTGGTTTTGTCCTTTTTTTCTCTTTTTTTTTTCCCTCTTTTTTCTTTCTGATGTGAACAAAAGAAAAGCCAGTGGAAGGAAAAGGCAAAACTGAAGGCATATTCTGTATTCCTGCAGTTTCAAGTGTATCTCAGACAATTTTTATGTGACTGCATGAAGCCCCACAGGCCACAGGCTGCCTGTCTTTAAAATGGGCATTATAATACTTAACAAGGTCAAAACACTGTGAGGAGATTGGGTGGGAAGTTCTTTAAGGCTGCACAATGGACAGCTGTACCATTGGGCTCAGAAAAAGGCCATATGTTGTCCTCTCTGCTCTGCACTGTGAAGCTCTGGCCATGGAGAAAAATTACAAGTGAAGACCTTGTTTCTGATTTTGATTCACTCAGCATCAGTCCTGGTATTTTGAATGACCTTATGTGACATCCTAGCTTGTCTGACTATAACCAAAGGATACTCTGAGACTGGGACTTCTGAAGCATCAGCAACAGAAAAATGAAGTGGAATAAAAGAAATAAGAAATAAAATGCCAGGGGAAATGCCTCTCTTCTCACCCGCCTGCACAGATGTTATTGCTACCACTGCCACGTGTGCATGAGGAGTGAGGGCTGAGGATGCTCAGCACTGGGGCCAGGTGTGGGTGGGCTGCCCAGGTCTGGAGGAGCAGAAGTGATTTGGGCTGGTTGGGACAAGGGGGATGAGCAGACACTGCTCTGGGTGACTTGTCCAGCCTCCCATGGGGAGGGAGGGGAGAAAAAGGTTAAACTCCCATCCCACTATCCTGGATATTTGTGCTGGCTAAACAATACGGCTTCTTTATAGGCTCTCCAGTAAAATGTATGGAAAGTCTATTTCACTTATGAGCTGCATAAATACAAATTCAAATTTCTGGGCTAAATTGAGGCAGTAGTGCTAACCTCAGGCACCCCAGCATCCAGCAATAAACTTAAAATCACAACTCTCTCTGAATTAATTCTATCAATTTCTGATTATTAAAGTATAACTAGGCTATATTTCCTTGGTTTTCTTTGTGTGAAAGCTAAATACTCAAAAGTTTCAAAAGGGAGGTGTGGGGAAAGCTGTTCTCCAGTGTCTAGGGCTGGGGCTGTGAGACCTCCCCAGAAGTTGTAAGGTTTGTGTTAAACCTGAGAGGTGACAGGAGCATCTCTTTGATGTGACATGTAGAGGAGGGGAAAGTGGTTGCCAGGGTGACACTGAAAATAGAGCTTGTCCTTGTCCTGCTCAGTTCCCATTGCAGGAACAGTCCTTTGGGATGGCTTCAGTGGGAGAGGAGTGGTGCACACAGTGGAAATTCAGGTGCTGCTGTTGCACACTTGTGCATGGGTGGCATCACATTGGAGAGCCCAAACATGTAGGCAATATTTTTTGGGCTTTGATCCTAAATGCAGAAGGCTGAATTTTGGATTCAGAAAGTATATGAAAGAGAAGCTTTTGTCCTCACCCAGCATCCACTCTGATCCCATGCACTTACATGGTCTTTGAGCAACTGAAATATTTGAGTTCAAATGTAAAAATGGATTTCAAACTCCTAATCTACAAAAAGTGAGAATTTTAATAATTCAGAATTAAAGTAAAACGGATGATTTTGTCTTGGGTTTTTTTTTTAATTTTTTTTAGTGAAAAATCTTAAGGTGTATTTTCCTTTTAAAAGTTATTTCTCCGCTCCTTGGTTTTTAACTCAGCATTTGTTGAAATTCCTTAAAAAAGGGACTGCCCTGCCTCGGAGGTGATTTACACTGAGAAGAATGTTAAAGAATTACAGATGACTGTCGGTAACATACCTGCATAACATTAAAATCAGGTTAATTGCTCACATTTCACTGGAAGTTATGGATTGCTGCAGAGCTCAGTACTTCAGCAGATAGTGGTACAGCAGCAGGGGGTTATTGATAGTTAAACAGCAGTAGAAGTTGTCTGTTCAGAAGGGACCTCTTTGAGGGAGGACAGAACATTTCTCAAAGCTTCGTATTTTCCCAAAGGGATTTTTCTAGCAGAACATGCCTGCTGTTCAAAGGAAATATTCCCTGTATGAGCAAATGAATGAAGAAGCTAGCTTTACGATAGACACCCTATTAAACCTTAAGGGGGCTGAAGTGAAGGAGTCCAGCTACATGTGTTTTTGGAAGGTTAATAAAAACCAGAAAATTATCTGTGGTGCTCTGTAAGGCAGCATGTCTACTAGAGGCTGTTGCAAATCCTGCAGAAGGAAGCAGGACAGAGGCATTGAAAGAGCATAACTAGGGAGTGATACAGCAAAAATCCAAGGTAGTGAATCTTTGCAGATTTAATTGACAAATTTAAATGCCAACTTGTAATACGGTCTCTCTCTCTCTCTCTCTCTCTCCCACTCATCTTTTCAAGTTTCAAGTGAGATTTCCAGTGGCGAATAGGGAGTCTGTCTCCTCCCAGGAGCAAACCAGGGATGTGAGTACTATGTACGTGCATGGGGAGGATATTGCTGCTATCGACAGACCTTTGTGCAAGTGCTGAAGCAGCACAGGCAGAGCTCAGCCGACCTCCTGCTCACCGCCCAGGGCTGGTGCAGCCCTTCAGCCTCTGGCCCTGGGTGAGGCAGGCAGAGGGTAGGGAAAAGAATCTATTTCTTGGGTCCCCTTTCCATTTGTCCCACAAAACCAGCCCTCTCCAGCCTTGTGGTTGGTGTTTAGTGAAAGAAAAGGAGCTTGATTACAGCTGGAGCTGGGGGGTGCTATTTTGGTGCATCCTCTTAGCCCTCCTGTTTGCTCATGCATGTGTGAGTGTGGAGAAGGGTGGCTTCCTTGGCCTGGTCTGTCAGCACCGTTGATATTCTTCTAATAAAGACTCATGCTGCTTTGCACAAGACTTGTTGACTGGTTTATTGTGCAGTAATTGCTGCCCTTGCAGGACACCCACCCACTCGACTGTGAGCAGAGGCTCTGGGCTTTTCTCAAAACATCTGATTTTATAAGGAGTTTTAGAATCTCATTTTTACAATATTTGTTAGTGCAGTCTAAAAGAGAGTATTTCAGATTTCCCCTTCCTGCCCCACATTCAGCCAGACTTTTTTAGGAACTGCAGAAAACAGTAAAGGAACCCATGAATATAAAATTGAACTTTGCAATCAGAAAGAGGAGCTAGGTCTCCTAATAAGCCTTTATTTAACCAATGACAATGTGCTAAGAAAACTAGAGGAAATAGGTCAGCTAAAAACCCTGGTACTACAAAAGACTGCTGTAATTTCCCCCCACTGAAATGCAACTCCTTCTGAAAGGGCTGGTTAAGGAATCATCCCCTGAAGTCCTGCAGCTAATTTGCAAGCCATGGATGAAAAGGCTGGAGCACTGGCACTCAGACAGGTAATGGGACAGATCCAGAGGAAGATGGAGTCACCAACAGAGTTTAATGAGGAAACACTTGACCTGGCTCAGCAATTAGTGGGATGGGTACCATACCTGTTTCAGCAACCAAAAGCTAGCTAACCCTTCCTTAATGGCACTATTTCACAATTCCCATTAAGCCAGGAATTAGTCAGGGCTCCTGTCAAGAAAAGTGATACTTTTTCAAACCCAACTGTGAGTTTTTTTACCTAATGCCATCTCCTTAAGCACACCTTGTGCCATGAACTGGAGCAGGGCACTGAAGTGGTTTAAAATGAAGTGTCTGTATGAGTTTGTTTGGATGTTGTCACTTCTCTAAGCCTCTTTGGTGCAAAGGTTTGTGCCAGCTAAAGCAAGAGAAGAGTGTGGGTGAAGAAAGAGGCAATGGGAGGTGGTGGGACTGCTTCATTAGTGCCAGTGCAGGTCTGTGTAGTCTGAAAGGATCTTTGAATTTGGGACCTGAAGAAGGGCTTCTTACCTTTTGGTAAGACAGGGCTCTGAGCAACCTGGTCTAGTTGAAGATGTCTGGGCTCACTGCAGGAGCTTGGACTAGATGACCTTTAAAGGTCCTTTCCAATCCAAATCATTCTGTGATTAAGGAGAGTAAATATAGACATGGCTGTTCGCCTTCCACGACCTGATCCTGGCATCTTCATGCAGAGGTGTATTAAATCTCTGAGGAAAACCTGTGGACCGGGTTACTTCAGGCCCTACTAATGCCTCAAAATTATTAGTTACTCTTGTACTTCATCTCAGGCACAGTTGAGTTAAAAGCTTACGCCCATGATTCTCTTTCTATGGATGCATAAAGTTGGGTTGTCAATGTACATATTCTTACATAACGTACGGATTGCATTAAAGGAAGATTTTGTTCTGAGTTCAGATACTGCTTTCCAAGTATAGAGAGCATCTGCATCATCCAAAAGTATAGCCAAGGATGAGCTAGCATAGAAATTATTTAATATTTGAGCCAATAAAAACTGCATCAGACCATCCCCAAGAAATATTTGCATTGTTAAAACAGAGAAAACAATCAATGGACTGGTAAAAGAAGATGTAAACCTCCCTGATTAAAGATAGAGGAAATCTCCTGGAGAAAAGAAAAATCTGAATAAATCTCCAAAGAGGGATTTCAACTGCATCGGGAACGTGCAGTCCCCAAGACCTACACTTCCTGTAATACAGACAGGATGAAATCCTGACAACTGCATAAAAGGCCTTCAGCTACAAGGACCAGAAAAGAAAACCTCTAAAAGTGATGTTGGACACAAAATTCTACATGTGCATTTCCAGTGTCTTTACAAGGTGGGTCTGTCTGAGCCTGGATATTCTCCTTTATCAGAAGTATTTCCTTGGCATTGCATTGCTCTGACACGTCCAAAGACAGTGAGGGTTTCCTCCCTTTAAGCAGAATGATCATGCTCTCAAAGGACAATCATTCTCATCTCAAAGGATTGTCTTCTCATGGCCACTCTCAGCCAGAAAACTTGTCCAACAAGCAAAAGAAGTGTGGAGTTCAACAAAAGGAAGTGCCAAGTCCTGCACTTGGGTCACAACAACCCCCAGCAGCACTGCAGACTTGGGGCAATGTCTGGAAAGCTGCACAGTGGGAAAGGACCTTGGGGTGCTGGTTGACAGCAGCTGAATATAAGTCAATGTCTACCCAGGTGGCCAAGGAGGCCAATGGCATGTTGGCTTGTATCAGAAACACTGGCCAGCAGGACCAGGGCAATGACTGTGCTCCTGTACTCAGCACTAGTGAGGCCACACCTCAAATCCTGTGTTCAGTTCCGGGCCCCTCATGACCAGAAAGACATTGAGGAGCTGGAGTGTGTCCAGAGAAAGGCAATGGAGCCGGGGAAGGGTCTGGAGCACAAGTCTTACGAGGAGCAGCTGAGGGAGCTGGGGGTGTTTAGCCTGGAGAAAATGAGCCTGAGGGGACACCTTATCCCTCCTTACAACTACCTGACAGGAGTTTGTAGCCAGGTGGAGTCAGTCTCTTCTCCCAGGTAACAAGCAATTAAACAAGAAGAAACAGCCTGAAGTTGCACCACAGGAGGTGTAGATTGGATATTAGAAAAAACTTCTTCACTGAAAGGGTTGTCAAACATGGAAGA
>JAWWMP010000001.1:112535108-112625577 GCA_035047865.1 Dendrocincla tyrannina
CTCTTCCGATCTAAACATGGAAGAGGCTGCTCCAGTTTAATGGTGGAGTCATCATTCCTACGGATGTCTACAATGTGTAGGTGTGGCACTTGGGGACATGGATTAGTGGCGGACTTGGCAGTGCTGGGTTAATGGTTGGACTTGATGATCTTAAAGGCATTTTCCAGCCTAGATGATCTGTATGATTCCATGGTTCTAAGTGGGAAGTATCTTGGGATCCACAGGTCCCAAGGGGGCCAATGAGACTGAATGGAGCAGCCCATCTGACTTGGTTCATAGCTGAGGATCTTGGTTGTGGTCTCCGTCATGCCCAGTGGTCATGTCCTGAAGAGCTGTGTCCCTGGGACTGTGGAAGAGGCACCATCTGAGACACAGAGAACCCTGTAAGGTACCACCAAAACAAGAAGCTCAGCAATTGGAGAGTTGTAAGAAGACAGACTAACAAACAATATCTTTCAAAAGTGAATTTGGCCCAAGTCACTCCACACTACAGGTCACCAGGCTCAAGGACCTTCTATTCATTTATTTCAGCTAATTCTCTTCAGTACACCATAGACTAAAGTGTGCAGCAGCAACAGATGCTTAGATGCCATGGTGATGGGTGCTATAGAAAATCTTGCATAGCTATGGAAACCACAGTTGCATTTATCCATCAGAAATGAGTATCTGGCAGCCTATGTCTATCCTTCATGTTCTGGAAGATCATGAAAAAAATACTTGTACATGGCATTATATTTCACAGCTTTCTTTTTACTTGGCAAGGCACACTTATCTCTATTTGATAATAATAATGGTACATGTATTTTTAGACTAACATTATGTGATGGTAATTCTACTGTTATCTAATGTAATGCAAGCTGAGAAAAAAAGCCTCTAGAGAGAAGAATTGAGGAAATAAAATCAGATTTAACCTGGTAGCAGATAGACAGGATTTATCCCAGAGTTTAAATAAACAGTTTTTACATTAAAAAAAAGGTAAAGAAAACAACAGAAAGTACATGTCTGAATCATTCAGTCTTCAGTTTTCATGTTCAAAGAGTCTTCCTAATCATCTGATTTTGCTAAGCAGAGTGTAAGAGCAGAACATGTACTGTATCTGTCACATCTTTATAACCCAGAGGAACAAGAACAAGACTAAGAAGAGGCATTTCAGAACCTCCCTCACGGGTCTGACAATGGCTGTATCATCAGGGACAAGTCATTCCTTCCCTGTTCTCCTTTCTCATCTCCAAAATTAAGGCAATAACACAAAGCTGTAGATATCTGCATTAGAAGGGGGGGGGGGGAAGTTAAATGGAGGTGATAGAGTTGCTCTTCCCCAGCAGTAATTGGCTGCATTCAAAGCTATGGGTAAAAGTGGGATAAGCTGTGATAGCATCACAGTACCTTTTGCTTTTCTCTGTCCTATTTTTACTCACCAAGGAGCTCAGCCTGCATTCCCAGGCAGCCACTGTGGCTGAGCTGGCAGCAGCATATTTCTGACTTGGTGGTTCATGCTGGGCAAATGTGCTCCAAAAGCACTCAAGTCCACAAACCAGACAAGGGCCTGATAGATCAGGAGTAAAATCCTGGCTCTGAGTGAAATCTGTGGCAAACTTTCTGTAGACATAGGGGTGTTCCTTACTGCACTGCAGTTTTTCTGGGTTAGCATGGGGTCAGCAGGAAATGCTTCTCCTTCTCTTGTCCCTGCCCTATCAGCTCCCAAGCTCTCCCAGGAAGCAGAGGCATAGAAAGTGGGGGCCTTGGAAACTGCAGAGAAACTTGCAGAGGAGTTGGCTCTTTGTACAGATGCTCCAGACACATGCTAACTTTTATTTGCTCCATGTTTCTCTGGTGCCTCCTACAGTTGTTTTGTTTTCAAATTCAAATCTTCTTGCCCCCTCCCCAAAGGTTGTTGATCTCTTACTTTATTTAAAACGCAGTTTCAACACTCCTTTCCACAAATTATTGACAGACCTCTTCTCCCCCAAAATGGCAATGCCTCTTCAGTTAACCAAGTGCACCCTGATGGACTGGGCTGCACAATTAGCAAATCACTGATGCGGCAAGGAGTAAAGCTTCTCTTTTCCTCATCTCATCTGCTTTTGAGGAATCAGAAAATCTCAGCATGAAGCTTTTCAGTATTTAAACTTCATTACCTATCAACATGAAAATGGACAGCATCTCCTGCTACAGCCATACAAGAGAGATTTATAGGTACAGCTTGTTACTGGCCCCTGACTGTGACCAAATACAGAAATTAGGGGTATGAGGCCACTAGATCTCAATCCATAGTTTCACGGGGTGCTGTGAACAATATAAATGGCAGAAAAGGAGACAGAATTTGAATCAGATGTATTTTCCTCTAGAAGTGATCCTAGGCCAGATCAGTTCCTGAGGGTAAGGAGTAATATATTCCTTTTTATAAACGCCATCTGAGGTTACTGTTTCCAAATGCTGGCCCTAATTATGATTTAACGCAGATGTAGAAAAAAACCTGAAATAAAATTGTACAGCTACCTATCCATCTCTGCTGGGGAAAATCCTCAGTTATACTCTCAAGCAGTGGAGATCATGTGTCTTTCACAGCTTGAAATCCTGGCAAAAAGGAACTTGAGGAATTTCAGCTATTCCACATGACACAGGCTTGCCTTGCTACTTCCTTCTGAGTAATCTGCCCTTCCAAAGGAAAATCTGAAGCAGCGTGGCAATTGTGCAGAGGTGACTTTCTGCACCAGAGAGCTGCTCCCTATTTAGGGGGCAATGCCAGTTTTTCCAGCCACTGCTCCCATCAAGCTGGACAGTGTGCAGCCTGCAGCAAGCAGAGCATTACCTTGCATTATTGTTTTCCCTGCGAGAACAGCAAGACCAGAATACGAGCTACTCTGTCCTACTCTCCACAGATATATCTGTCTCCACAAAAGTGTCCATTCTGGTCCAAATCCAAGAGGTTTGGCCTGCAACGTAAACAAAAAATGTCTCACAGCTTGAAGTACTTCACTTGGCTGCTCCCCCCTCCCCCTTCCCAGCCCCACCAGAGACTCGACACGGATTGAGTGCAGCCAGAGGTGAGGGAGGTCCCTGGTGTGGTGCCAGTGACCAATTTCTCCTGAAAAGTTCAAAAATTCACCTGCCTTGATTTGCTGGTACAAAGCATAAGGAGAGGAAGGAGTTGCCAGGAAGAGGCAAGGAAAAGCAAGCCAGACATGGGATCTAAGACCAGATGACAGGGAAGAGGCAGAGTAAAGAGGGAGGGAAGAAATCTGTCAGAAACCAGGGAGGAGCGATGCACAGCATCACCCTCTGCCTATGTGACTGGCATCCCCCACAAAAAGGCTGGAGACAACTCCCTCTGGAATTATTTCCCCCAGCAAATGTATCTTTAAGCAATTTAAACCAGAAGTGTTTACAGCCAAGTTCCCCTTATGCCAGAAATGTCCATTCAGGAAACTACCCACTGCCTGGACCCTCTGCCCGGCAGGACTTGGTGCTTGCCGTGGGCCAGAGCCAAGATTTTTTGAAGGCTTGTGTCTGTCTGCACACTATGTTGCCAGGTGCTGTCTCAAAGCCACTGAACCCAGACAAATCCACACTTGTTCCTCGCTCCTTGACATTTCCTCCATGGGGCGGGTGCAGGCGGAGGGCAAAAGGGATCGACTGCAGCAGCCCCGCGTGGAGCCCCTGTTTCGGGGCAGGGTCACACAAACAGTCCCGCTCCCCGTGATCCTGTCACTGGCAAACTGGTCCCAGAGACAAAGAAACAGCTCAACCATTTGACAAATGTGAGCTGAATCTGCAAAAAGATGTTATTCCTGGACCTCTGAGAACAATGTGTGGACGTCAGGTATAGCTAAACCCTTGGACCTGTCCTCCTTGGGGAATTTGGTGGCCCTCTGAGGGAGGATGCCTTGGCACAGCCTGCACCCCCTGGCTGGTTCCTGGCAAGCAGGGCCATTTCTGCTGGCATGGGATGACTTGATCTCTGAAGAGCTTCACCTTTCCCCTCAGCACTGAGTTGTCTGTGCTGTCTTCCCTCTTATCATTTTTCAAAAGAGAGAAGTGGAACAGTTCAGCTGAAAAACAGCTTTCTCCCTTTTTCCTGAAGGTTTTCATCTTTATGGAAAGATTTTCTATTGCCAGTCCCACCTTCAGAGTGAATGCATACATATATTTTGTCAAGGTGCAAACTGGAGTACCAAGAGCTGTTGGGGTTTTATGGAGCTCTTTACCCAGTACTGAACAATTTTTCTTACATGTGTGTGTTTCCAGGTCTGAGCAGCTCCCTGTGTGTAGGAAGGGGCCTGGGTAAATATAATGCAGCATAAAAGTGAGCTCTTGAGAAAGAATGAGATACTTGACCCCACTGGAGGACTGGTTCAAGGATCCTGATGCTGGAAAAGCTGCATCTTCTGCCCCTTCCCTCCCCTTCCCCCCTCCAAAGACCCAGAAGCATTTTTCAGCCTTCTGTTTTTCAAATGGAAGACAGATGTCCAAAAACATGTGTTCAGGTGTAATGTGAGTGAAGCTTCATATGGAGATGCTTTCAGTGGACATTTAATGACTTTTGTTGTCCCTTCACGGCCAGAGGAGGGTCCTATGGAGGGTGAAGGGAAACATGACCCATTCTGGCTGCTCTGGGGCTCAGAGACACTTTTCCCAGATCACCAAGGACACGCAGGACTGAATGTGGAGCTATTCAATTATTCTCATCAGCATACGGCAGAAAGAATTTCTCTCTTTCTTCCCACTAGTTCGTCTGTTACACTTAAGCCAAATGAATTCCTGCATGATCCAATAGTTTGAACTAATTTTGAAAGCATCTTTCTTACTACTTTTAATGATGCTTCTTCGGTCACAGGAGGTTCTTTGTGTTTCCAGAAATGTCATCTGCCTTCATTCTGCTACATTCACCTGTGGTTACCTAGAATACTGAATTAAGGGATTTTGTTCCTTTTATTCAGTAATAGGAATAAAAAGCTCATGAATAGGACTCAACTGTAGCAGTAACTAGGCCTTGCTTTTCTCTGTACTTCAGAGACCCTGTGTTGCCTAATCCCCTTTTCCAAAAGTGGTATCAACCTGTAGGAGCCATCTCAAGGAAAATTGCTTAATTCATCAAGACATGGGGTTACATACTTATTTCCAAAGGTGCACACAGTCCTGCCAAGGTCAGTGGCATTCCTCAGGTGCATGAAATGAAGAGCCAACTTCAGTCTTTCACTGAACCACCATCGGGACAGAACTGCCACTATCGTCCTACCTGTCAGAGTGAACAGTGCCTGATCATCTCAAATAATGATCATCTGAAACAGGCTTTCAGTCTGCTGAAAGAAAGAGAAGAATACAGCAGGAAAAATCTTCCCTCTTTCAGAAAGGTCAAATGCACAAAAAAAAGACATTTCTGAAGGAATGTCGGATGACCCCCAGAGCCTCTCATAGGCGATTTTCCTGCCCCTGCACTGTTTGGAGTTTTAATTGCCTCTTTGGGGAGGTGCTAGAAGCTGCCTGAGAGTGCAGCCACAATTCAGCCATTTGGCACACGTGACTCCTTCAAATATGGGAGCAATTAGCAAAAAAGTGATATGGTGAATGGTAGCGTAAGCACTGGATTCTGGACAGCATTCAGACAAGAAATCTAAACCAGAAGAGAGTGGAGCAGATGGAAATCCAAACAAGCTTTCACAGAAATAAAATGTATCAGCTACACTTAGATAATGAGAGTCTGACATTAAGAATTGACTTCAAAGTCACCATTGCATTCCTCAAATTCGCTGACTGACCGGGTTGCAGCAGAGAATTCAAGTTCCTAAAAGCAATTTGTGAGAAATAAAACAACAAAATGTTTAGTAGAAATAGCTTTAAAGACTTCTGGGAAAATTAAGTGAGCCCAGATTGGGCAGTGAGCACACTGATTCAGAGGGGAGGGGGGGTGGGAAATCTGTATCCTAAGCATTATTTGTATGTGTTTACCCACAGGATCTAATTTCCTAGATAATGTTTTGTTATATTGTGCATACAGCATTCTTTTTTTGTAACCTGCAGGATGCCACGAAGTGTTAACAGTGGGCTTAAGCATCAGTCAGTGAGGAGGTCCCTAAGTCATTAAATCCGTCCCATTTCTAACAACTGCAAGCAGCATTTGTCCTAAATCACATCTCCCCGGTCCAGCTATGTCTGCTTTAATAGCTGGAAATCACTTAATTGTAACCAGGATGGCACTGTCTCCTGGGATTGTCACACTTCAAGTAGTTTTTGCTCTGTCAGTGAGGTCCCCACTCTCTGCAACACCTGAATGTGGTGCCCAGCCAGGCCCACTCTATCTGGAGGCACATGTTGTGCCCCACTGAGGGCTGGGCTGACACTGCTGGGGCAGGAGAGTGCACAGCAGGTGAGAAAGGAAAGAAAAAGGAATGGAAATTAGGAAAACACAGAGAAGGGAGGAGGGCTGACATAACAAAGTAGAAGGTAAACATGGTAGCTCGAAAAGCAAGAAGATGCACAAGTAGCTGATTGATGAATCAGCAAGAAATAATTAATTAGTAAGCAAATCCAGAGGGTGATGAAATTAAATAGTTAATTATGCAATGGAGCAAACAGCAAATTAATTAAATGTATATGGATCTACCGGGTGCTCTGATTATTTAATACAAAATATGGTTAGTAAAACTACTAATTCTCTGGTATTTCAATTATTCATGGTATCTCTGGCCATGGGGATTACAGCCTGTTTAAATGCAAGGTCCAACCATGTACATCTAAAAGTCATTTATCTTGATAGTGCAAGTGAGATGAGCAGGACAGTGATGGAAAGTAGTAGGGACACAGCTGTTCTGAATAAAATGCCTTAAAAGAAGATGCTATAACAAGATAATACATAATGTGTTGCTTTATTTTTATTTTCTTTTTAAATTTGGTTTGAATAGCCAGTTTGAACTGTTACACGTGAGAGTAGAAGTTGGAAATGTTTGGCTCTTACTGCCCTGACAATGGAAGCTCTACTGTGTCTGAAGCACATAATTTGAATAGATAAGATTGCACATTCTTTGGTTAACTTTAAACTGATGGAGGAAGGCAGGATTTCTGAAAATGAATGATTAATAAACTCCAATAATGTCTAACAATTAAAAAAAAATCATCGTCTCCCTTCCTGAAGATTAAAATCTTGATTAACTCACTGTACTGTCTCTACTGTCTGAAACGATTTTGGGTTACTTTGTAATGCTGTTTCTCAAGTACGGCCATGTCCTCCTACAGTCTGATCTGCTGGTATTGCCTGCCTTTTTTTCTTTTTTTTTTTTTTTTTTAAGTTTTGTTCCAGTGGGGGTTTTCCTATTTATTTTTGGAATTTTTGTTCTGTAAATATTTTTCAATTTTCTCTCTCTTAAGTATATTTTGATCTCAGGTGTGATTGCATTAAATTGAAGTCATTCCTTTCCTCTCACTAAGTGTTCTTGACGAACGCAATCAGCCCATGTGATCATTCCTGGGAATATTTATGTATGTTATGAAAATTCTACTAGTGTGAATAGCCAGAACACACGCTGTGAATACTTTGAGGACTCAGCCAGGAGCTCCTCACTGCATTTAACAGAGGTTTTCTGAGCTAGGAGGTCATGGGTAGCAGTTGTCTGCATTTGGAAAGTAATAGAAAATGTAGCATTGCATGTATCATTCATTTATTCTCATCACTGCACATAAATGTTTCCCTCACCTAATACTTCACAGCTCTACAGGACACATTTATTGTCTTAAATGTGAGAGCTAGGGCAGAATAAGGACTTAAATAAACCACAGGTGAGAAAAATTCCAACAGGCAACTTCAAACTAAACACCAAGAAGCATAAAAAGACACTTGTCAGAGCTGGAAGGAGCAGTTTGACTAAATCATTGCTTCAGCCCAGACATGTTGGGCCTAATTCTCCTCTCCCACCAGATGAGTCACATAAAGCGTGGGCAATTGCACTGCTCCAAGACTAGTGTGGTGACACTTGGACTCTGGAGCTCTAATTATGCCTGTCTGACACCACAGAGCAAAAATGTGCAGCTGAACAGATTTACAATGCTAAGCTCGGCAGAGGTGAGTGACTGCTCCTGCTCATGGTCTGGGAGCACCAAACGAAGGTGGAGAGCATTTTAGTAGCCAACATTGCCCCACTGTTGGAAGCAACAAAACCCGCCTGAACTGCTGCTGAGGCAAACAAGGGATGGATTTCTCTTTAACAGTGTTTTTCTTGCTGCCAGTTGCCAGGGAGGAGCCAGTATGTGACATGTATGTGAAGTACTGTAGTTGACAGCTCTGATGGCATCAAACTTTATGGCCCCAGCCTTTGCTCTCTGCTACTCTGGCATGTGTCACCACCTAGAATCCCCTCTTGGCAATAGTTTCTCATCCCTTGCAGCAGGGCAGGACAAGGTAACTTGAAAAGTAAGCACCCCCTGCCTGCATCTCCTGCCTCTCCTATTTTGGCTCTTAGGGAAGGGAAAGGATGGCAGCTGCATCAGGCATGCCAAATACGGTGCCTCCACTGAGTAGGCTGGAGAGATGAATCCTTCCTAGAGATAACTTTTAAAGACCATGGCAAAGGAGGGTGACCAGAGCTCCAGCCCTTTCCAGCCTCAGTGCAGCACTGACCAGCTGCTGGTGCTGCTATGGATGCTGCATTGCTGCCTACATGAATAGCACGCCCAGGAAATGTAGTGAAAGAGAGAACTTTTAAAGTGTGCAAGGCACCAGTTCAACACTGTTAGCTTATCTGAAAACCATCAGCATGAATAGTTAGCACTGCATTACTTTGAGTACTAGTGAGAAAAGTATTTGCCATTTTCCTATGTTAGTGAAAGCCACACGATCCACTTTATTCTTATGTTCATATTATTGCAGTTAGAAGAGACAATTTGCAAATGCCTGGCTGTTTCATAAAAGCCAAAGTACTTGGATTCACAGCAGGTACTAATTTTGCGTGCATCTGCTGAGCTGTGCATGGCATCAACCTGTTTTTAATTACACCTGCATGTCAGGCTCAAAATGCGTCTGTGAACAGGAAAGATGAAAGGTAGGCAGAACAGGATGTCATGTATTTCCCATCACCTTTCACTGGCTGGCTGCCCACAGGAGTAAGAGGAAATTCCCTTCTTCCATAGTAAAAATGTAAAGATTTACTAAGCTTTGCACTGCCAACAACAAGGTGTAATCACCACTTCTTAAGGGAAAATGCATGTGCTAACAGGGGTGAGCAGAGGAGCTCCAAGTAGCTTTCCACACCTCCCCTACCACTGATCTGTAAAGGGCCACAAGTAGCCCTTGCTTTGTCATATTTTATTTGCATTGAAATGTGTAAGTTTGTTGACTTAACATCCCAACTTCATTTCAAAATAAAATATGTGAAGGCAGAAGTGACCAGGGCTTTTCAATGGCCAGAATAACAAAGAAGTAGTTAAACACTTCTCTATTCTATTCTTTCACCCAAGTATAGAAAGAAACGTTTATATACATTTTTATAAATTAAGTAATTCAATTCACTGCTAGGGATGGCCATGACACTTGAAACACTGGACAGAGTGATTCAAAATCTGCTAGACTGTCAGAAGAGATGCTTTTCCTGAAGCAATTCCCTCTGAATGAAAAGCACTAAGCCAATTGTGATTGCACCTTCAAGCCATTCCTTTAATTTATTCCTGACATTTGAAATTGTTTCTTTTTCTAATTGCATTAAAAATTGTGCACTGTAAAGACTATGGTGTGTGCCAAGAATGTGTATGTGTAGCCTGTATATAAACCACGGGAACAGGGGAAGAACAATTGCTTTTGTTCTTCTGGAATCCAGTCGGACTTTGAAAGCTACCTCAACCACTTTGCTTCAAAAAAACAGCACTTAAAATCAGTAAAGGCAAAACAAATTTAAAAGACAAGAAAGTCGTTCATTGGCCCCTTCTATTTTAGTAGAAGTGCAAGCTGTTGAAAGATTTTGATCATATATTTTATTCCTACAATGCTTCTTGGCTCTTCGGGGTCTCTCAGTAGAATCTCCATCAGTTAAACCAGTGATAAAAAGCACCCATGAGATCAGTCTATCTGGCAGCCCAAGGCTTGATTTTGTGTGCTGGCAACCTCAAGCCCCTGGCTTTGGTAACCTGGTCTGTGCTCTGCGTGGTCCAGGTTGATGAGGAGAGCATCCCTGATGTGTTCCCAGGGTGGTCACCCCTCTGGCAGGGGCAGGGCCAGGGGGGAACTCCCTGGTGTCTGTCAGAGTTAGGGGAGGAGAAGAGATCAGGGCCAATGCATCTCACTGCTTAATATTTGTGTTCAAGTTTTAATGAGTTTAGTCAGAGGCCTTGGAGACCGTAGGCCTGAATTCCTGCTTTCCTCAGTCAGGCACTGATCCAGTAGAAGCTGTGGTTGTAACTGCACTGGCACCATCTTTGCCCTCCTGGAGTGCCATATGAAAAAAAACAAACCAAACCAAAACTCTTTTTCAGTAGAGGGAAGGGCTTTTCAGTATATTTCAACCTTGAAGTGAGAGAAACAAAAATAAACCTGAAATGAGACTGAGATTCAAAGACTCCTGAATGCCTCTGCCCCGGAGGTTTCTCTCCTTTGTAGCCTCATGATCCAAATATTCCCTGGATTTTTTGCATGCCTTTTCAATTTATGCCACCAGCTGTAATTTCAGTTTCACGGCAACCAGGCAAAATCTCACCCCTTTCAGCAGCGCCCTGCCAGGTTCTACTCTTTATGAGCCCTAAAGGTTACAGAGGTGGTACCTTTACCTCTCTCCATTGTTGCTGTGCAGATGCATTTGCTTCTAAAAGTTCACTGCTGTTTTTAAAGTTGTATCCTATTTACTTATTTCATCTGTCCGTGGATATAAGTCTTGCATAATATAACACTTTTTTTTTTCCCTTTTAGTGAAACCACAGTTTTAAACACAGCACTTTCTTTGTTACCTGAATACACTTTTTGTGCACTTTTGTTCAGGCTGCAGGAATCCAGACAAACAAGTGTTAATTCCCCATGATGCTTTCCAGCTGACAGGCCTAATTGATTTGATTTCCACTGTTTTCACAAGTGACCCCCCTCAACCCGTCATCACCGCTTCTTTTGATACCTGAGCTTTACTTTCTACTCTCACATTCCACTTCAACAACTAATAAAGAGCTTATCAGGAAGGAAGAAACTCATTATTTGTTTTCCAAACTGTGCTCCGTGTGCAGCAGATTCAGCAGGTTATAGTCTTGTATTATTAATCAATACAAAACATTTGCTTCTATTAGGTTACCAGCATCTTTTATCATCAGGCTGCGGTTAGGAACCTGTTTCTTTGTGTTCTGCTACCCACGCTCCAGCTAGACTAGACAGAGATAAAAGACAGCTGAGTAATACTTTCCTGAGATCCCTGATGATGCACACAGATGGCCTGTAACAAATGAAATATGCAAGGTGACGGCTGGAGTTCTCCTCACTCTAAGTTCAACTTTTATGGCTTAGAGAGTATTTCAGTCCTTACACCACAGATTCACGGTAGAGAGAGATTTATTTTCTTATCTGTAACAAGGTTTGTGAATCTCTACCTCCCATGGCCATTAATGGTTGCAATTGAAGTAGCCTAGTACTCTGTACTTCTTCCCTCACTAAAAGCAGCTGGGGAAAAAAACGCATTAAAAAGAGCAAGTCGGCCATGTGGAGCTTGAGAAATCTGAAGGGAAGCACTGGAGAAGTTTGTTATCTGCATGAAATGAAATATGAGGCTGAAGAATCCCATTAAGGGATGTAGCATATGTAAAAACAAGCAAACAAACAATATCAAACACATATTAAGTCAAGTGAAAGATTACATGTTGGTAGCACAAGAAAAAAAAAGCCCTCTGGAATAAAGTAAACACAGATCTGTTTACAGTGCCTGAAAGAAACAAATACATTTGTTCTGCCCTATTACTGTGTCTTCTCTGAGACAGCCTTATCAGATCACAGTCCAGCTGGTGACTGTGTCCATCAAATTCACTTTTGCTAATGCACTAAATAATCTGAACCATAATGCCTGACTGTGGATCATAGTCGGCTGAGCAGCAATTCATGGAGTTTGAAACAAACATAGTTTTAAACACATAGTTCCTAGTCTTCCTAACTCCTGGCGGGGGTTTGCTTTGTGGCAAATCATCTTAAAACAATCCAAATACCTTCTGCAAGAATGTAGAGTCAAAGAGTGACTTAGTTCTGTTGAACTGCAGAACATTACTGATAAAGCAGGGAGCAGCTCACCACTGTCCCAGTGCTCATGTCCTCAGGTGCAAAACCTGAAATATATGGAAAAAGCCCCCTAAAAACCCAAAACTCAAACCAAGCTGCTGCCTGGGAATTGTGACCCCCCTGCCCTGGAGAGGGATTTTATGTGTTGATCTTCTGGGGAAGGGGTGGCCACAGGCAGCATGTGGCCAGGCAGGAAAGTGCACTGCTATGGACATGCTCCACTCCTGAGAACCACAGAGCACCTTCTCCAGATCAGGGACAGAAGGCGGCAGTGGACAGCTCCAGCCAAAAGAGCTGTAAGGTAGCCAGGGCATATGGGACTGAGGACCCTCCACAGCCCCGAGCCAAAATCAGTCCTGTACCCAGCCCTGCTGGTTACAGCGCCAGTAAGAACAAAGAACTGCTACCCCACTAGGAGTGGTGGGATGAAGGAGTGATGGGAAGACAGAGCTTTGAGAAGATACTGTGGTAACACAGATGTTGAACAGAGCAGATTTGGTGGCTCTGAGTGGCTGCTGAACAGCACATGACCCACCACATATGTCACACCTTCAGATGGGAAAGAATCCCACTTAAAGCTTCCAGATTTGTCTTTTCCAGGCTGTACTAAAGTATTTACATAGGTGTGTATCAATTTTGCAGCTTCAACATATTACAGAGTGACAGTTTTTAAATAAATCAATATATTATGTATGCATATAAAATGTGCTGTATTTCTATATATAAACCTAAGCCATTTCCTGTCTATATGGAAAGTATGGGTATTGTCTGCTGTGTGAAAAAAAAAGAAAAAAAGGATATGCTCCACTTTTTCCATTTATCGTCCAGAACATACCCTCATATCAAACGGTTTCTGATTGAAAACAGCCTCTTAATGCATTACAAGTAAAAATAACCCATTATTGTGTAATATATGATATACCCTTTCCTCTTTAAGGCAAAGTAGGGCTTGAAAATACGTCTAGACAGAGTGATGGAAAAGCACAAATTGGCCTCTAACTGTTGCCACCCACTTACCAGACAAACCTGGAAAAAAATTTAAGATATTACAGTCTTGCTCTTTGCACGACACCCATAAGGCGGAGTGTCTCTTTGAGGTGCAAAGGCTTCATCGCTCACTGCAAAGCAGAAGTATCAGAAACTTTGTTAACAAGAGCATGACTAACATGCCTTCATGGCCTGATGAGAATTGCCAAGTGACTGAAGTAGGCCAGTGTTTCCTGTGAGCAGTGGTATGTCTTATGTGTGGACAGCATTAAAAAGTCTTCTTTCCATGCTGCAGATGAATTAGTCACCTGCCGGCACTGCAGACATGATCAGAATTCACAATCTGCCACATTTTGGAGGAATGCTTTTAAGCCCTGACTTCACCCTCCTACCCTGCACCTGACAGTTTTTTAAAATTAAGTTTTTTAACTCTCTGAGTTTGTGTCTGGTAATAAAGTTGTCTTTGACAAGGTTCTCTTTGTAAAAAGATCATTTTCCTCTTCTGGCACACCTCCCTGCTACCTTGTTGTGGCAGGAAATCAACATAGTTTGTACTTGTACTGAGGAGTCTCAGGATGCAATGTACAGCTTGGTAACAGCACTTGGTTTTTGCTGTTCTTCTGTTCCCCTCACCTTTAGACAACAGTAATGGCAGGGTAAAAACGGTAATGGAAGGAAAGAACTGAAGAAGGGCAAGAGAAATCAGTTGTTCAAGTGTTTTCAATGCCATTTGTTTCCCACTTGCAAAATACTTTGTAGCTATTATTCAGAAAGTTAGTCTTCCCCGTGGTGAAAAAAGCAATTGTGACTCAACAAAGAAGCAGGTGATTTTTGTATAAAGGGTGTGCTGGATGATGTTTGTACAGTTTGCAAGCACTTGCATGTTTTCATCTGTTGTATGTATGGCGTGTTGTTGTGCAGGAAAAGTGATTGTCTCTGGTCCCAGAGAAGTTACAGAGGCCTCGTCACATTTTCATGTCTGAAAACACAGTGGTGGTGAGAGCCAGGCATGGGTTGGGATGCCCAAGACCTGTGCAGGAGTGGGGTACTGGAATAACACACTACCACCTGCTTTAGACCCCTTGCTTTAGTATTTTGGTTTCTTCATCTCTGCAGCTGTAGAATCATAGAAGGTAACAGGACGATGTGTAGGTCTCAAACGCTGATGGAGAAGCCAAGATTGGTAGGTGGTTTGTTTGGGTGAAAGAAGAACTGAATAACTTTGCAGTCACCTGTAGTCTATGAGTCAGCATTGATGGAAAGTCTGTCCCATACACACATATGTGCACACTCCCCCTACACATATATGCATACATATGCACATTTGAGGTGTAACCTAGACAGCATCTTTTTTTTCCTTTTGTTTTGGAAAGCCACTATGAGGTTTCTTCTAATGGAGGAAACAATGAAAATAGCACATACAGAACTATCATCTTCCCCCATACAAGCAAAATGCTGATGGACTTTGCAAACATCACAGCATTTTTGACACAGATGCCCACGTAAATTGAGCCAAGCTCCTCACTATGCACCAGAAATGGTCTCGTGTTTGAGCTCTGAATTCACCTATTTGTGTAAATGAGGTTGCAGCTGCAGCTCTGCTGCTGGGACAGGCAGCAAGTCAACCCAGGCAGTAATCTGCAAGACAAGCATGAGGAGGAGGCACTTTCCAGTTGAGTTTTGAAGTTACACGCTTTCTGCCAATGTGCTTTGGATTTGCTCTGCTATTTTTAAAACTGTAAGAAATGTCCAAGCCTCTGCCCAGCCCTCCCCTTCTGTTTGGTGCACTTATCGTGGTTGGCATCCTGTCTGAGGCAGGAGATCAGTCAGGAAGTTAACCAGGGGTCCAGATGCTGCTCTTGGAAATGCTTTTGCCAGAGCCAGGCTTCCACGCACTTCAGCTGCCAAATTCCCTCCACACAAATGTCCACGGTTTCTGGCTCTCACACTGGGGTAGTTAGAGGAAAAAGCCTGAAGAAGAATGTTTTCTACTCTACAATTAATGGCGAGGAGCAGTGCCAGGGAAGTAATATTGCTGACATACGTTGGCATGCTTTGCATTACAAGTTACTGTTTTCCAGCCAGGGAAAGTTCTTGTTTGTCGATGAAGGTTTGCACACGTGGTGTGACCTGCAGTACACTCAGCAAGATCTGCCCCAAGGAAGGGAATTTGGTTAGGCTGCTTTCCAGTTACAGGTTGCCCTGAGACATAGATGCCTACACACATTTATATGGTAGATAAATATTACAATCCCTATACCCCCAAACCTTCCTAGTAAAGACACTCATCTTTCAATAACTGCTTACACTGCAGACCATGGTTTCTAGGAAGCCATCAATTTATTTTCCTCCAGGCTCCTGAAATCCCAATCCTATAGAAAGCAAGGACTGTATTTCAGGCCCTCTGTGACAGAAAACTTCACATGCTACGTATGCTTTTTTTCCTAAATGAGGCTTTGGTTAAGTGATGCTCTCACTGACATCTCTGCCATGGGGGAACACCTGAATTTTGCTAAATGTCTGGCTCTGCAGGTACTGAAAGTGCTTTTCTTCAGTCTCTTGAAGGCTGTGGCTGCTTTTGGTGAGCATACACTAAACAGCCTACTCAAAGTAAGGCAAAAAAGACCAACAGTGAAAAGGCAAACCTGAACAGGTGTGCATGGTGATTTCAAGTCCTGTATAATCATCATGCTTCACATAATTTCTCCCCTTATTTGATATGGCCCTGACATGAAGGTATCTGAGACTGCAGGATCTATGAACAGCATTAGGAAGGGGCATCACTTTTTTGGACCAAACCTAAGGTCAGCAAAGAATACATATATACATGTCTCTCTTGGGACAAGAAAGTGCGAGTTTTCAAACCCACAGTCACATTAGCACTTTGCAGGACATTAATGCTTTTAGCATTCATTCTGAACCTTAGAGGTTTTTTCCTTCCAATTTTAGATTATTCACTGAAATTTCTGTTGCAGCCTTGGACCATGAACCCATAAAAGGTGATGTGGGTAGTGGACCTTTACAGACTCATTTGTTGTCTGAGGCCTGATTTTGTTTCTCAGGTCTCCAATCCCTCTGGAATGTCCAGTTTGTTAGTTCTGATCTAGGCTTGGGCTGCATTTCAAATTACAGTTCAGGGATATCCAAATAAGTAAAAAAAGAAAAAGGTTATTCAATCTAACATGGAATCTTTTTCCATGGAAGAGATAATAGCAAATGTGACAATTGAAATCACAAAAGGAATTGTTTCCAAAAGTTTTGAGCAGCTAAAAATGCAGCAGAGAGGAGAAGGAGGTAGGATTTAGGATGAAAGCTGGAATTCAACCTTAAGTATAACTGTTAAGTATCTACACTTACTGTCATAAAGATCTTCTCATCAAAAGTATGTGCTAAAAGTCTCAGCACACACAGCAAATGCTGCACTATTTTAACTGGCCTACTTGGGGCCCATGTCATAGAGACCCATTGGTAAGACATGGTGGCAGGACTCACTTTTTGCTCATCTCTCTGTATGAAGAGGCAGCACTTCTCACAAATGGCAGTAAAGGCCAAGGTATTTCATCCAAGATTTTATCTTTTGTTTAGTGGCATTTTGGCTTCAGTTTCACTACCCTGTTGAAAAAGACATTTGAGCATTTTTATTGATCCAGAAATCTGGGCATTAAGGCTCATCTTTATAGTTCACTTAAAAGTAAATGTTTTAAAATGTGAAACTCCTCATACAGCTTTTAAACTTTATAAGCTGAACACTGAGTGCCGTAAAATGAATTTTTTTTCAGTAATGGAAGTTCTATTTTACAGAAAATGGTAACCATTAATTCTGCTTGCTAAGAGCAAATGAACAAAATCAGTCCCACTCTATGAGAAAGGAGAATTTGGTCATCATAAGTACAAAATTTTCATATCCTCTGTTTTCACAAGACCCACTCATTCCTAAATCATGGGTTTTATTACATGGTCATATGTTAACAGAGGAATCACTTTGCTCATTTTAAATGCAGTTGGAATGAAAAGTGATAGAGGCGGAAACAGGAATAAATAAGGGACAACTTGGAAAATGTTTTTCTTCCGCTTCTTCACTGCAGTGCTTGCGTACTACCTGGAAGGAACTCCAGAGGTTATCCATGGTAGCATCAGCTACATCCTTGTCCTTCCTGGCTGTTGTTTTTTTACTCTCAGAGACATCCAGTCTGAAGATTGAGAATTTCCTCAGTCAATTCATTGCACGGCTTCATAATCCTACTATCACAAAGGTTGGGGATTTTTCCCCCTTGATGTCTAATAAGAGTCTTCCCTATTCCAGCTGAAGCCTCTCTCTACCTCTCCAGCTCACCACAAGCTAACACAGATGTGTTCTGCTATTTGCAGTAACCCTTTAGATACTAACAACACCTTCAGCATCCACTCCTATCTCCTTTTCTTTACAGTAAGCAAATAGAGTTGGTCCAGCCTTTCCCCCACAGGTGATGTTTGTTGTATCTGTGGTAATTGCTACAATGCTCTGGACCCTCCTCAGATCTTTGGCGTCTTTCTTATGTGCTGTGAAAAAATGAACTAAATGGGGCTGGATTCATCGATAGTCAAAATATCAACAGCAGCTAGAGTCTTCTGGCTCTTGAATGTCTTTTCTAGCACTGGTACCGGGCACACCACAACCCCCAAACTGTATGACCTGCATATAGCACCTGCATGACCCCAGACATGCTCCAGCAGCTTCTCCCACATACCTGGCATCCCTTCAAAGAGAACTATAGGCCTCTTGCCTCCATTTTTTATAATGATGGTGTTGCAGTGAGAACCTAGCCTCCAACTAATCTCTGCTACCCTTTTTGCTCTCAGACCTCAAAGCCGCACACTGTCACTCATTGAGCTCTCCTTGTCTGCAGAACACAAAATTCTTCACCTGAAGGGACTGCACGTGGGAAGGTGTGAGAATTCAGCAAGTTCTCCACACACAAATCGTCTAACATCTCTCGCAGCTGCTTCAGAAGTCATTACCCCCACCCTGCTTTACTGCATGCTATTTCTGCAGCTTTCTTGAGAAACTTATCTGTTCTGAACTCCTACGGAGCAGCTACTTGGTCATCTGTTCCCTTCTTTGCTAACATTGCTTGCTTACCACTGTCTCTAGACTCACTGGAGCTTTTGGGAAACTGGCTTTTAGCAGTGGCTTTTTTTGAGAAACTCGAGCCCGGTCACTAAAGAGAACAGTTTCAAAATTCCATGGGAGCTATCACACATGTGCAGTCACTGGAGGAAGGGAAAACAGTTGTGCACTGTCACCTAATGACTGTTTTTCACATGTATCTGTTCTCTCTCTTTGGCTATAAAGTCTGGTTGCAAGAGTTGGGTATGAAGGGCTGGGAGGGGGCTGGTTGTAGCTGATGGAAATGTTTGTGGGGGCAAGAAAGTTGTGTTGTTCTGGGTGGATGGAGCTACAGAAAACTCAGGGCCAAGGACTGTAGGTTAGGGTAGGCTGGACACACATACAACTTCTCAGAGGGCAAGGTTCAGAAAAAGCTAAATAACTGTCTTTGGAACATCTAGTAATAGCTGAACTCGTGTGGACCAGGGGTGGAGGCGGGGCAGACAGGGTCTGAGGCTGCCCAGGCATAGGGGGCTCCAGAATGGCTCTAAATCCACACAAGGTTGGCACTTTTTTTTCTGTACCTGCTCATGACTGCCAAATGGCCTCAACTGAGCCCCTGCCTGACATTCAGGATGTTCTTCAGCATTGACATGGCATAAAAGCATCTCTCATTGATTCAGAAATCCCTTCTTTTTACCCAGTCCTGAAGGTTAAATGACCAAGATGGTCAGAGAGAGTTCACAGTGTGCTGACCACATAAGCAGACATATGCAAGTAGATTAGAGAGCCACAAGAGCACAGAGCTGACATGGGATGGATTGCCAAAGCACTTACCCAACATGCTGGCAGGATTTTTCAGCCCTTGCTGCTGTTACTGATGCTCGCGCAGATGAATTTAATGTTAGCTTAAAAATTCCTTCCAGAGCAGCACTCACACCCATGAAGTATAGACGTATTTTGGGAGGGAGTAAGATACTTGAGAGGTCCCTCCCTCTTTTCCCCTTGGGCTAAGCTAGCAGCCTTCCAGCTCCCCCCCAGCCCTCCCCCAGAAGGCAGTCCTTGCTCCCGCTGTGCGAACCTGCTGGCGCTGCCGCTGCAAACCCCGATGCTGCCATGAGGAAGGGATGCCGAAGCCAGTACTTTCCTCCCAGGATAACAGGAAAAAGAATAGCCCTTCACCTTACATTTAAACTCCCTAAAATAAGTGCTAAACAAGCTTGAAAAAGAGACTGCCTGGTGCGTGTGTCCACCTGGGAGCCGGGAGCTGGCAGGGGAAGTTTGACTGACACAAGCGCGCACCTCCCTTCCTCGCCTGACCTGGCCAGTGACTCCCGAGCATCGCCCAGCACCCGGTTCCCGGCGGGATGGCATTCTCCCGCGAAGGAGTGATCGCATTACCCAGGCCCCTTGTGTAATTCTGGTTCCCAGCAATTGTTTTCTGGTGACCTTTTATTGTTAACAATTAGCGCTGGAGCTGGAGCACAACTGCTGTAAGCATATTTTACATCCTCCTCAAGCAAACAAAAAAGCTGGGTGGGCACGGGCTTGTTTCCTGGTTCACACCCATGACTCCTTTGTGTCTCAGATCTCCTCCCACCATGTGTCATAGTCAGCAAACCCACTCCCTTACCTTTTGGCTCCCAGATAGAGTGACGTCTTCGAGGGATGCGTAGGCATGCTCTGTGTATCCCATTTTTCCTTTCACATCCTATAAGAACACTGCCTCTCCCTAACACTCAGTCTTTCCTTATCCACGAGGCCAGAAATGTAAATCCCTATGCAATAGAGTGCAAAGAGCGAGTGTGAAGAATGGTTTCTATTTATGTAAATGTACAGACCATAAACACCGCCCTCCTATACTATGTTTTGGGTTCTTGCATACATTTCTGTACAGTAAATATCTTGATAGTCAGTTTCCTCTGTTCAACCCAGTGATATACACATGTCCCTGGAGACACGAACACATCAATAATCTGCTGATCCTCACATATAAATTTTCTTCTCCGTCCCCGTTTTATTAAACTACATTTGGGGAGAAAAGGCATAATTGGCCGCCTGCACCAAAACGGACAGCACTTGTGGTAACCCAGGAATACGCCAAGTTCCTGAACTGAGGACCCTTCCCAGATGTACAAGCACTTTGCCTGTAAGTCTTTGTCTTTTCTGTGGGGAAGAAAGGAAGGTGGGGAGGCAAAAGAGTGGGGAGAGACACTCTGGTCTCATCTTGTTTCCTGCAATATGGCATGTGCGTGTGAGGGGGTGTGTGCGGTGGGTGGAGGGGGGGACACTACATTAATCAAATCGTGATTCTCTTAGGGTACAATAGGCAATTAAAAACAACAACTTGAATTTATCCTGCAGTCTGTTGGCAGCTAACACACAACTCATTCTTTCTGTGGATAGCTTCACTTAGCAGTTCTGTGCCATGACTAATGAAGCCATCTCTCCGCTAGTGCGCTAATTCCAGACCTTTTGGGAAGGAGCCCGGCTGCAGCTCCCTGCATGGCCCTCCCCTCGCAGGCTCCTTATGGCCACCCTGCAGCTCCCTCCCACTGCCTGCGCTCTGCTCGGGAGAAGTGTGAGAAAATACTTCTCCCTTAAATCTGCTTCAGGAGAGCTCCGCTTTGCAATGACATTTAAGGACAGATTTTTCTGGGGCACTTCTGGTTTTATCCGAAACTTTTCCCTGGCAATCTTCTTGCGTGCTCCTCGGTGGCAGGTTATCTGATCTCTCCGTGCCCACTGGCTGTGGGGAGAGGCACGCATTTCACCGGTAAAGTCATAGTTAAACTAAACATTAAACTGTCCAAGAACTGACTTCCTCGACAGCTCTGATTCAGGCTCCCAAAAATGCTCTGCACGGTGAATCATGCTTCCTTCTGGAAATGACAGAACTTCCTCATCATGGTGTTCTAACTTGCCCTCTCCTCGTCTCCGGGGCTATCAGGAAAGGATTGAATTGCATGCCACATTTTTTCCGTGGTCGGCAGAGAGATGCATCCTTTTTGAAGAGGAAGAATTTCTATGAGTCAAAGGATGACAAACTGAAAATTAGTACCAGCCGCAGAAATAAATGACAAACAACAACATAAAGCCCTGTAGAGGTGGCCAGTGGGTGTATATTGGCTATCTGCCTTTCTGGCAACTTGAGTTGCCTAAGGATTGAGAGGCAAACTTGCTTTTCACCACTGAAAGTAGTAACAAAGTTGAAAACGCTGGTATTAGCTCTCTGACATTATTTTTCCCCCTGTGCTTGGTTTGACAGGTCTTGTCTGATTGCAAATCAGGTGAGGTGGGGAGATGCATGGAAGGTCCCAGCGTCCAGCCCAGCTTTGAAGGACACACAGCCAAAGCGTGGGGAGGGGGAGGGAAAAGGGCAGTGCTTTCTGGGGCTTGTTCCAATCAGACTTACACAGCAGAGTGGTTCACAGGCATTGCGATGACAGCAATTTGCAGAGACGGGTTTGCTGCACAGAACTTTGAAATCAAAACAACCCCCTGCTTCACCCCCACCCCCGGCAAACCCCTGTGATTGCTGAACAACAGGGAGTTGGGATAAATACCTTACCATATGGTAAATGATGAATTGCGCTGGAAATCAGAATTTAAGCAGCCCTTTTTGTTTCTTTGTACACAAATTTTTAACTCCCTCAGAGACAGTGTAGGTGAAAGCCCAGAATGAACATGCTGTCTAGTCATTATTAGTTGACAAGCTGTGGGTATTCCTGGGATGAAATCCTGTCCCAACCGAAATCAATAGCAAAATTCCATAGAAACAGATTTTCAGCCTCATCTAGCCATAATATAATGGGAGGCGTTGAACATTAAAAACTGGAGAGTGAATGGAAATATAGGGGCAATTACTTTCACTCCCTTAGAGCACTTACCTTCTTTTCCTAGCCATATTCCATAAGCAGCAAAGCAGTATGTACTTGATAGGGAAGAGGAGTAAATAAAACAAAAAATGTAAGTGTTCATGCTTTTTATCTAGATGAAGTGTATTTTTTCAAGGCTAATTTAGGAATATTCCTTGCCATTGAGACTTAAGTTTATATTCCTGCTCTTTACATTGTCCCTGAGAAATGGTATTGTTTCCATATTGACATTTCATTATTTCGACATGACTCACACTTGCTGCTCACAGCAGATGAGGAACATTAGAAGCAAGCAGGAAGAAAAGAAACAAAATAAATGGTTAGTACATCTAGCCTGTTTTGGGTACCCTGCTACACCAAGTAGGCTTAAAGCACACCTAAGGTGTGCTAAGGTAATGTGATAGCGGAAGGAAACTCCTGAACCATCAAGTTCAGCCACAGGCAGAACAAACATAGAGTCCTTTTCATAACTGGGTCAAGTTCTACCCTGATAGGAAGACAACATGCTGCTTCTTGAAAGGCTACACCAAGTCTTAGTCCTCCAAGTTATGTTCTCTGATTTCCTCCACAAGTTTCTTTGCAATCAGGACAGTCCTTTGGTGTCTGTTTTAACTCAAAACCCAGTAGTAACAGCAACCCATCACATAAATGTCATGCTTTCATGCAGCAGCTGATTCAATCACAGAAGTAAAAAATAATAACAACTGTCAGTCCTGAAAATGCATATATGGGCTATTGAAAAAGCCCTGTGCTGGAGTAGCACATGGAATAAAAGTTACCTGCTTGTTCCTGACCCTGAACCCGTGATCCTTTAGCAGACTGATCTAGAGCAGCAAGACATGGGGATAAGTACTGAATCCCAAGGACTGATCAGGCTCGCAGTTTTGCAATCACACAGTACCTTGCCAATTTGCTGATTCACTTCCTTTGGTCTCTTGGATGTAAAAATGAGAGGTCTAATCCCACTGCCACTGTACAGGGTATGCCTCATCGGTGGAGTCCAAACCAAAGCAATCTGAATCTAATGGGGAAATTCACACATAAAAAGTATGTACACTCATGGAAATGTAATTGAAACAGCACTCAGAAAGAACATTTGGTTTTTTAATTTTGTTGGTTTGAAAACTCCAGTCTTAATGCAGAAAGGCTTATTTTAAACCACAAAGAGAGAGCTGTGGGAATTAGAAATTATCTATTTTCAGCAGCAATGTCTATTGCATTTTTTATTCATCTGCCTTTCAGATGAGAGTTTGAGCCCAATTTTTGTACAGCTGTTGGCAAATCTCCCCCGACTGCAGTGGAAGAGGTTGATTGTTCATCTTTGGAGGATACTTCAGATGTCTTCTGTCACACAACAAGCACATGCAAAAAGAACTTGAAGTCATATAGGCTGCAACACAAGACCAAGGACTCGTTCCTGGGAAAGGAAAGACTCAGTTTACAGGAGGGTGGCAAGGCTTGCATGGACAGGAGAGGAACAGCAGAGTGAAAGGGGCACTTTGAACTGGGGAAAAACAACAGACCAGTACAGCTGTTGTGGTTGCAACCCAAAGAAAGAGAGATGAAGGCAACGGTGGTGGCCAGGAGGAGTTTTGGAGTTGGGAAAGTGCTGGTTGGAGTGGGGAGTCAAGAACATACGCCTGGCATCAAAATGTCTCTCTATAGCTCTGATAAAAATATAAAAATATAAAAATGCTCTGTATTTGGGTAATGCTTGGTTGGTTGTACAACACACTGTACTTATCAATTGTAACATTCATTAATTAACTGCATACAGTGATTATGGATTTAGGGGGCCTGTTTGCTCCCACCACCCTTAACATCTGTGAATACCACAGTGAATAGAAGAATACCATAAAAATTCACAGAAAAGCTTTTTTCAAAGTGCTAGTCTGGAAAAGGACTAATTCAGCTACTCTGTGAACTGCATGAGAAGCCATGAACTATCTTCAGAAAGGCTGTCAAAATCAAAGCCCCAAAACTTTTCTATCACTTCTGGTGACCAAGCTGGTCTCCCTCTTGTCCTACAGGTCTACATATTATTAACACATAACTATGGTTATGAGCTCTTTTTCCAAATAACACCTCCCCATACACACCCCCTTTTCCTCCTGCCCTTTCCACATGCACGCATTCAGGCTCTTTGCTCTCCTGCTCACAGACAGACTGACAGCCCTTGCACACCCCCAGGTGCAAATCAAAGTGCAGCCCCAGGGCCAGTGGGGCTGCTCGGTGCCCAGCCAGCTGCTGCCAGCCAAGGAGCCTCAGGAAAGACGCTCCTGCCAAACCACAGCTCCTCCTGGATATCCCTGTGCTGCTGACTCCTTCACTGTGGACTCATCCACTGCAGCCCCGTGAGACCCCACGGGCTCTACAGGGCTGGAGCAGGTCAGCACGTGCCTTCAGAGGGTTGTGGCACCTACTCCTGGTGACTCACTTAGGACTTCACCAAATGAACCAGATCCCAAGCACCGAACAACTCTGCCAACCCTGTGCAAATGGAAGAAAAAGGATGGAGGAAGCTTTGTTCTTGCATTTTTTCGTGGTGATTAATGCTGAGTCCAAAAAAGGGTTCCAGGATTAGATGGGGGAAAAGATAAAATCATTAGAGAAATAGAATTAAAAAAGGATAAAGCCAGCTGGATGGGAGTGGGAGCCCACAAGATACAATGTTCTTCTCGCTGTAGGTGATGGCTGCGAGAAAATTAGAGAAGGGAGTGACAAGTGGGTGGTGAAAGTCTTCACTGCAAGAGTGTGACCTGCTTTTTTCTCACCCTGGCCTCCGCTAATCCAGCCAGTTATTCCCTGTGGGAAGACAGAGGGAGAAGGTGACATTGGGCAGGTCCAGTTGAGTCTGCTCTCCGTGGGAAATGCCTCTGAAGCAACGAGGTTGATTTCTGCTTGGCCTTCAGAGAGCTGTTCTCAGTCACTTGTAGTGACACAGTGCTGGTGGAGACCACAGAGGCCCAGGGTGCTGACCAGGGTGTGCCCCGCATTAAGCAGAGCTAAAGCTCAGGCATACTGCAGGCTTTGGTGAACGTGTAGCTCTTTGCTGAGGTAAAGTTGCCAGGTTTTACACTTACACATTAGAATTAAGGCAGAATAACTCTACCACAGCATGCTTGCGTGCCAGCCACTTTGCTTGGAAGAGTGAGCATTTGTTGCAAAAATACCAGAAAATTTCTGGCTGCATGGTTTTTCACATAAGATGCAGGACCTACTCATATCATATAGGATGTTCAACAGTTCCAGTAATACATCAAATGTGTGCACAGAAGGTAGCTTTTGAGATACTTACATTTTGGGCAAGAATCCTTTCAAAATATTTCCTCAGGCAACCAGTAGCTTAGGACTGAAGAGTTTATCTTGGTTAATTCTGACTGGTTTAGGAGGAAAAAGATTGTGTGGATCAGATCCTTAGCTGTTGTAAGCTGGCACTGCTCCACCAACCTAAATAATCTTCTGAGTTCATACACTGGCTAGAGAGAGTCTGGCCCTATTCTTCAACTATTTAATCCAACAGATTTTCACTGTGTTGGCAAGAACCAGTTTGATTTGAATGAAGAAATACTTGATGTTTTTCAGCTCTATCTTACTGAGAAGTTGCTATCACCAATGCTTAAATCCAAACAGTGCTTGTGAACCTCTGTATGGTCAATGCTTGGCATCTAAGTGCTAGATGGATTTCTCAAGCAGATAGCTGAGACTGATGTAGAAATGTTAATTTTTGTGTCTACAACTACAAAATAAATGTCCTGCTTCTGGGCAACAGCTGGTAGGAAGTGATGACTTTTGCTTGACACTATGTATATTTTCTACGGATATTATTTTCTGCACATTTTTCAAATCTATTAATAACGTGGAAACTATATAAGATCGTTGATGCCAAATGTGTTGCTGACACTGTGTTTCCTCTAGTTGCCCAGGAAAGGAAAAGTGGGATAAAGAGCTGCTAGTAAAACAATTTCCAGGATTGCCTATTTTTCTTGCTTGTAAAAAAGGTTCACTTTGATTTAATGCTAGTTACTAATGAGTGCTCAGCACAGAGGACTAGTGCCTTGAGTTATGCTCCCTTGTGGTAGATTTTGGGCAATTGTCCAAAGTGCCTTTTTTTCTTAGTGCTTCATTGATAAGTGCAAGGAGGCAAATTGGTAAAAGAAGTAAACTGATACCGAGAATTGAGAAATGCCAGGTTTGGTGTACCCAGTTTGTATATGTAAATTTGTATTCCTGAAATGCATCATCCTTTTGAAAGGCAGCCTTGCTAAGTCTATATTTATGAATGTTAATTATCATGGAGGCAAAGCTCATGACTTTATAGCCTGATGTGATTTTGGTGTTTAAAAAAGGAATTAAAGCATTTAATTATTTTTTAAGCATGTAAAGCAACCCTCCAAACTCTACAGCACTTGTTATATACAGAATAAATTTTCTTAAAATTGCATAGCAAAGTATGAATTAGTGTGATTTAAAAAAAAAAACTTATTAAAGACATGCTTTAAGAAATTTTTTTCCACCTCTATCAGCCTGTGAGATCCTGACTTACATAATTCACTCAGAATTACCATATGACTGTAACTCTAAAAATTCAATCTTTCTTTCATCAGAAGGTGCCTCTTCTAAAAGAGTTAAATGCCAGAGATTGCCACAAATAACTTTCCTCTTTGCAAATAGCTGTTGCTGTTATTATTACCAATGCCAGCACAGCACAGGAAAAAAATACCCTCTGTCACAGTGATCCCTCCTGGCAGTCCAGTGGGAATGAAACCTAAACTGCCCTGGGAGGATGCTGCCATGAGGGACCACATTCTCAAGAAGACAAAAATGGTGTGCTCTTTGGGAGTTATGCAGAATGTTGTAGACGTTTTATGTACAGCCCCATATGTGTGTATGTGCAGGCAAGGGGATGGCTGGCTGGGGAGGTGCCTGCTTGGGCTGAAAGGGAATTCTGAAATGAATGTTAAAGAAAAATGACAGCACAACCAGGGCAGCATCAAAGGTCCAGGACATTGCTGCATGGTGATTTCCTTGGCAAGGAGACTGGGCACAGAGGAGTCTGTATTTGTGGATGCAGAAGTAGGGTATGTACTCCTAAATGCCTTGACTCTTTGTGGCTTTGTTTTTATTTTCAGTTTTTGTGCTAACTGTGGCACATATAGAATTATTTTAACATACAACATAAGAATTTTTATTTGTCTGAATTATAATATACCATATGTGAATGCATCTGTTCTTCACTCTGTTACATTTATTATTTGTGTTATGGTGGGGCCTCAAGTTTCCACCTCAGATCAGGGTTCCAGCTTGCTAGGCAAGGCACAAACACATAATGGGAAACACTCCCTGCCTTGAGAAAAACATACTCTAAATTGACAAAAACAGCTCAGGGTGGGAAAGGAAAACAGAGCCCCCGTACCGCTCCATGGTAGCTTAACCTCATCCAAACTGAAGTTGCCACAGCTCTGCACCTCCACTTCAGAGCTTGGATTGCCTGTTCAGTGGCTTAAACTGGCTCATGACTTGAGTAGCTGCATCCCAGAAAGGGGAAGAGTGGGATTGATGTGAAACTCATCACTATTTTTTTTCTTTTTGGTAAGGTTACTTTAGCAGAATTACCTCCTTGAAGTGATTCCCAGTGCAGCAACACAAGCACCAATACTGGCACAAGGAAGGAGCCATGGCAGGACAGTGGAAGAAGACCAGCTGTGCCCTAGGTTGGCATAAACTGCTCACACCTGGCAAGGCTGCACCTGGCCTGGCTCTACACGCTGGGTGCTGAGTAGGAGAAAGCAGTCTCAGAGCTCCATTCCACTGCATCTCTCTCTGCACCATGTCCCTTGCTCTGGGATGTTGCAAACTTCATCTGTCCTCACTGCCTGGTGACAGCAGAGCCCTCCAGGAAGGATCCAGCATCCAGGATCAGGCACTTGTCTACAAGAAGTAGGATATCCAGGACTGGGCAGGTCATGAACAGAGTAAATATTCTGGCAAACGTTAGCAAGTGGAGTTTGCTCAGGAACCAAATTTGTCCTACTCCTTCTCCCCTATGTATGTATGTTCACATGCACACACACACGTACCTACAGGCCTACGTGATGGTACAGAGGGTGGGAACTAGCATAGGACGGTCAGCATTTCTGAATCTTCAGAGCAGAAACTCAAGGCTCTTCAGGCTATGCTGAGTTCACCAGGCCATGGTCAGGAGATGCTATTTATGAACCCTTTGATGTCAAGTGATATGTTACTAACAAACAGTGTGCATTACACATGTTTGTACCACAAAAAAACCCAACAAAGAATGGGAATGGTTTTCATCCTCAGATCTGTGTGTGCTCTCTGCTCCTTTCATTTTCAATTTGCACTCTTGTTTTTAAAAGTCCACTGGGGCTTGCTCCATCTCAGCATTTGGTTTCTTTCTTTGTCCTCCTCCTGCAATCTGTTACCTCTTGTTATCTAGCAGTATCCCTTTCTCTACTTCTTTATGTGGTCTTGCATGGTTGCTGCTGCCACCAGGAACAAGCTGCTTGCCTCTGAGGGCATATCTTTTTTATTTATTTGTTAAAAACTTCGCATTTAGAAACACATGTTTTTTCGTGTATTTATGATGCAAAATTGTTCTGTCCTTCTCTGCTATGGGCCGTGAAGAATGCTTGCTTTAATTTACCCTACATGCTGGGCTGTTGCATTCTTCTTGTCTGTAATTTATGCCACATACTGTGCACTCCCTTGTATTATACAACATAAAGTTGCCAGATGGGTGAGTGTAATGCATGCTTTAAAATGAAGGCTTTAAGGCAACTGCTTAATCTGAAGCTGCAGAACAAGCCAACATGAAAAAAGAAAGAGCGTTTGAAAATATACCCAAACGGGTCAGTAGTTATTATGTGGGGCTAACACTCTGAGAACACTTGCTAATTAGCATATCATGTTATTAACTTATTCTTTGAGGTTTATTTTATTCCTGCTTGGTTTTCATGGTGTGTGATGGCAAAAGATGGAGCCAACAGCAGAGCACTACTGGAAAAGAAGGATGTTGGGTCCTAAACCAGGAGCAGTCACTTTTCAGAATGAATTGGTGCCCAGCACTTGGAGTCTTGTCTCGCTCTGGCTACTGGGTCAGTTTGGCACTGCACTTTGCCAGGCTGTGGGGGATTCTGTAGAAGATCCCCAGCATATGGGGATTATGATGTTCTTTGATCTCTTCCTTTCCTACAAAGGCCATATTATTTGTCCCTAGAGTTTGTTTTATGCTGTGTGTGCAGAATAGCTGAGGAGCTCCAGCTCTCAGTCACCACTACTGTCCACATTTCATGATTCCTGGGGCACATGCTGCCGTAGCCACTGCTCAGCCCTCATCTTCCATCCCCCTGTTCCAAGGGCTACATCCAGCTGCTGATCTGTGAGATTTGCTCTGCTGTTAGTGCCCTGTGCCATGCTTCTCAAGACTTGGATACATCACTGCACTGCACAAGGACTGGCTTGTTCCTGCAGAAAGCTGGTGTGGCCATGGAGGGGTCCTGCACCAACCAGTCCTATCCATTACCGTGGGATTATGTGAGTGCTTATGCAACACTTTGTGGGGGAAGCAGGGATATCCTGGATGAAATCTGGGCTCTGTAGAAGCTGACAGAAACTCTGCAAATGTTGGCTATAACCAAGACTTTCTCCCTACACCCTGCTGTGCTCAGAGAGGCTGTGGTTGCTGACACCAGCAAGAAGTAAGGTGGCTTGCTCAGCCAGCACTTCTGCAAAAGAAAGGTCTAGAAGTAACCATGCATTTCAGGTGGGCTATTGGAAACCAGTCTGGGATTGCTAAACAGATGGTGTCACACTAAGCTTCAGCACCACCACTCCCTGTGTTGAGTGTTTTCAAAGAAAAACATGAGGATGGGGAGAAAAATATGTTAGAGTGTGACAAAATCCTACTGTGTTGTGGAAGGGCCAGTGGGAGGAAGGGAGATGTGGAATGAATCCATCTACATAGCAAAATGAAGGGATAGCACGTCTGTGTTAGCCAGCGCTGGTAACGCCGGCAGTGAAGATGCACCAGAATGGGCTTTTAACATGCTGCTCGCCACCAAAATGCAAGTTTTCATCATTTTACTCTGGTGTGGCCTCACCTTAACGCTCTTGCAAGCTGGGGTAGGTAGCTCAAGCCAAGTGGCCGTGCTGGTGCACACCACAGTAACATCTCAGCAGGAAAGTACTGACTTGAGTGAGAATGAGAAGTTGCCAAAAGGAGTTGGATGGAGAAAAAATTCTGTGCGCTCACAACTAAGTGAAGCTGCAGGATCATGATTTGGCTTCTGCCTTATCTGTCCACTTTGATACCAAGCCCGAAGCTGATAAATGAACCTATTGCATCACCCTATAGCTAGACTCTGTTTTTCAAATGGTTCCTACACTCCCACCTGGTGTAGCCTTAATTGCTTTAACTATGAAATTGGCACCAGAAAGATGAGAAGCGAAAAAAAAATCACATTGCTCATGTTAAGAGAGCAAATGTAGCAGAATTGGGCAAGGCTGGTGCTGTGAACAACTTCTAGGCTCTCCTACACTGAGTGACACATCATCAGGCACATATCTTCTAAGGACAGAGTTGCTTGGAGGTATTCCAAGACCATTTCATTACCATTTACATTTGGATGTTTTAATTGCAAGTCATAGACCAGAGCTCGTTAACATATAGGTATGTGGCATTTCAAGTTTCCTCTCAATTTTTAAAGAAATCTTTCACCAGTCTGGATTGTGATAGATTATGCTTTTGCTGCAGATTATTTAAAAAAAAAAACCCCATGAAGATCTTGTCTCTGATACAATGAATTTCCTATTGTCACTAAATTGGCAGAGCAATGGAACTGATAAGTACATTTCACACTTAGTTTAACATGCCTTAAAACAATCAGGTTAAAGGACTGAGAGTAAGTAAGAAGAACATCTAAAATAGCTGCTGATATTTTCCCTTTCCCTTCTATAAGGCTTGACTTTTTAATAATCAGCCCATTTCTCTCATGCATTCTCGTGTGCTTGAGTGAGTTGGACACAATCCAGGCATTGACTGGCTGTGCTGTGCAGCACTTGCTAAGGTTTCTTTTTCTTCTAGAGGAAAAAGAAACTCAAGAAAGAGAAATTTAGTGTAATAGTGCCTGAAAAAAAGTATTACATCACGAGGCCTGAAAATAACTAATATGTGCCTGTTTGTCACGGGTATGTTTCCCCTTTTTGTATGACAGCCATTAGATGAGAGGTGTCAGTGAATCCAGTACAGGAACTCCTTCCCTAAGGATATGTATCCATGTGTATATACATACATTTCACTTCTATTCAGGGCTTAGTCTCCATCAGTACGTAATTTTCAGTTGCAACTCAATCCTGTTATTTGAGAATTGGATGCCACTGCACTGATTTATTATGAGTGGATCCCTGATGCTAATCCCACAGCACAGTGTTTCAAGAGTAAGAAATCAGAGCACTGTTTGCCAAATCCCAAAATTAAAAATCTCATTTTCTGAGCTTCTCTCAACACTTTACTGCCTATCACAGTTAAAAATGCTGCACTGTGTCAGATGCTCCTATTTCCCAATTGGTAAAGCATGCTGGAACATCCCAGACACTCAAGGAGCAGAGAGGACAGAAACTTCTCTTTGGAGCTCTTGGCTCCTTTCACAAGGCCTGCCCTGACATCTCATGCAGTATCTTGCTTTTCTGTTGTAGTGGTCTGAGAACAGTGTGTCTCCTCCAAGCTTTTCATTCTTTTGGTTTGGGTGTTTGAAGTGTCTTGAAGAAGGATTGAGATTGATATGTTGTTGATTTTCATACCACTAGGATATAGTTTTCAAGGGGGAAATCTGTCATATGGTGGGAGCAGGAAGGACACACTCTGCCTTATTCAAGATGAAAAACTTCTGTTCATATGACTAAGACTTAGTCACATACCTGGGACAGGGTTCTGTGTTGGCCTTAAAATTCAAGTGAAGGGAACATCCTTAGCTTTGGCAGGGATGGGAGTTCAGTGCATTTTTCAGGGATGAAACTCAGAAGAACAGAGAAGGTCAGTTTAACCTTGTGGTTGTGGTTATGAATGAGCAAGGAAGTTTAAATTACACTGGAGGACAGTTCCTTAGTCACAGGAGCCTGTAGTGCACTCTAGATCCTTTATAAGTAAATATGAGCACTTTGTGTTTTTACAGCAATAAGCAAAATGCTAAGACACAATGATTAGGTTGTTCTTATTTAGCTTTGCTGATGGTAAAGTTCCTTATTGGCTGCTCAAGATTACAGCTACGGAGCAGTCTATAAACAGAACAGCCAGGCATTTTTCACAAGTGTAATACAGTAAGCTTTTAGCAGAGATCTCTCCTGCTTCCTCATCATTTTAAATGACAAGCATCAAGCAAAAGAGAAAAAGCTAATTACATTTGTGTTTAATCCATCCAACTGCTCCTTCAAAATCTGAAGGATCGTTTCACATGTCTGGCTGAATTCAGCAAAAGAAGTGGTTTCCTTCATAAGCAAGTGATATATGATGCACACGATTGCTTGGACATGGATCTCAGCACTTTTTCCAGTGATCTTTTCTATTTCAGACATGTGAACAGTGATGGCTGAGATTCCCTGCTGCACTGCTCCTGGTTCACCTCGGGATCGGCTGCACTTTTGATTATTCCTGCTGGTTTCACAACCCACTTCTTGCCCCACAGTTGACACTGCAGTTCTGTGTCACAAAATGCCTGCTCGCAGAAATCCCCAGATGTGGTTTAGAGCTGCTCCCTGCCACTCACGTGCCCTGGTGCTTTGCTGGCTGATGCTGGTTGACTGTACATGCTTGCTCAGCGACACTGGGACCATCCAAACCTCCCTGGGTTCCTCAGTCAACTTTTTCTATATTGTTCCGAGAGCATCAGCCTTTGACTGACTCACTGATGCCCTGTTAACTGAATAACAGGACACTTTCCACTGCTTTACCTGGCATCTGCTTTCATTAAATAATATTAAAGTTTTCCTTAGTAATATAATTAGAAGTGAGAAAAAAAAAAGGCTGAAGTCAGTAATGCTCATACTGATTTATGCCACCACTTGGTAAGAAAGATCTGAATCAGACCTTTAATCTTTATAACCAGGTGATTAAGTACAAAATTACTTTCTGGGAGTTAGAGCAGATGTCCAAGATACATTTACTAAAACTGAGGTAGAAAACACACTTCTGTATTTATGTTCCACCATATTAGGTAGAAATTCACAGAAACACATAAATGTACAACATTGAAATGATGAGGCCACCATTTAATAAATCATGGGCAGAAAAAGGCCTTTTGTGAAGAGAAGCTGCACTTCAGGCATATTCTTATTATTACTTAAACCTAAAGTCAGCCGAAAGGGAAAACTCTCACTGCCAACTGTGACAGACTGCAGCACTGCACTAACAGGAAGGCTATTTTAGTTCTGAATTGGGAACTGGATTACTTATTCAAACAGTAGCTTTCAAAACTGCAGAACCATGTTCTTGTTTCCTTTGCAGTATGTTTCTAACTGTATCCTATTCACTGCACAGTTTCAAAGGATTGCACCTTTGCTATATACACACAGCACCTTGGTTTCTGAAATTGGTTTCCTCCAATTTCTGGCTGGTTTGAACAACCAAGACTTGTTTCCCACACACCTCTTTCAATAACATCCCTGTAGATGACAGCAGGCAGTTTGGACCAGGCTTCACATGAGCCTTTGGAACAGCTGCCAGGAAAAGGACAATATTTCTGAGCTACAGATGGGTACAGTTACCATGAATGTCACAGTTAGGTTCATGCTACTGCACTACAGATACCTGTAGAGATCTCCATGAGCTTTGGGTTTCCTTCCTGGGTTTTCTGAAGTCACTGGGAGTTGTGCTACCAACTTCCTAATGAGTGCTGTGTCCTAAATTTCCAGTAAAGACACCCCTCCTTTTGTGGAGAAGGAAAGTATTCTGCTGCAGAAAAAAAATAATCCTTTCACTAAAAGATCTTTGTGTATTAAAAAAAAAAAAAGAGACATAAGGCGATCAGTAGAGAGATAATTTAGATGACTCTTTGAAAGACAAATGTTAAAGGTGTTTTTGCCATCTGAGCTGCAGTCTGTTGCAGGATGCCTCCTGAGGTATCTTGGTGTGAGGATAGGGAGACAGTCTTTAAATCTCCCAGGTGGGAAGGGCAGCCAGCCAGTTCTCTGCAGCTGCTGGAGAGCTGTAGGTGCTTTCTCTCCACAGGGAGGATATATTCTCCCACATCAGGAGAAATATGATCATGCCTTTGAAGAGCAATAGAAAAAAATTCACCCATGTTTCACAACATGCTCCAGTAAAGGCTACTGTCACATGTGTTTCAGTATCTCTAGAACAATCGATGCTAAAGCTGGACAGCCCTGGCATCATGGAAATTGTCTATTTGAGGGGTCCACAGCTGCTGATCCAAAGCCCTCCTTGGCCTCCCACTGCCCTGCCTCGTGAACATAATCCTTGGGGGAAAGTTCTGCTGCACTGAAATGAAACTTGACTTGCACATTGCTTGTTCAGACAAGCTATGAGTACAAATGACTCATCATTTCCCTACTTTGTTTTGCCTGTTAAGCAGCCATCAGCATTTACATCACAATTGATCGTAGAAGAGTAAAACCCGATGGAGCACTTCCAACCTCACCCCTTGTGAGGTACTACAGGAAACTTGAAGTCCTCCCCCGAACTCTCCACCTTAATGTCCCCACTTTGAATATTCGATGGAGAAAATATTCTGAGAGCTTGAAATTTCTCTGCACTTCTTGCCTGTGACTTTTTCTCTGTTCAGTGACATTCTTGTCTTCCCAGCAGTTACTCTCACAGTTTAGCGGGAATAACAAATGTGGTGATCTGCTGTGATGGGCAGACTAGCACAAACCAAAAGAAGTTTATAAAACTTAAACCAATGCATACAGAAACCTCAATGCACAGGCATGAATTCTATTTTCGCTCCTTCAACCTGACCCAACAGCTCCAACTACAGCATCACTCCGTAGTCAAGTACCACCATGGCACAAAGATGGCACAGTGAAATGCCGCACCAAATTGGCTTTAACTGCAGCAATTTACCTGGGTCAGCTGTGTAACCCTGGCTGCATTTCACCTTGTTTTTGTCCTGTCTGCTAGAACCATCCTGGCCTGGTGAACTGCAGCCAAAGCACAAGGAGACTACAATAACATAGAGGTATGGCATGAGGGACCAATTTGCAACCACGGACACGAGGAGCCCTTTACACATTTCACACTGTGCATTGCAAATGGTCAGACTGCAGCCCTCTGTGCAAAAATCTTGCCTCATTTCTTTGCCTCCCCGTGTTTCTCAATACATTTTTAAATAAGTTGTTACAGTTTGAAGGGTTTTTTTGTTTCATGTCTCAAAAAGGAAAAAAAAAAGGTTTGCTTCTCCTTTACAATCCCAAGGGCTCAAAGCATAGTTTTCTTCCAAAATTTCACTTGAGAGAAGATCTTGCGTTAAGAGGACTAGAGGTGCCAGAATTTTAAGGTATGTAGTGTACAAGGTTTCAGTGCTGGCTGTCCTGTGCAGATGTTCCTCAGCTTCACCCTGTCACACAGTACACGTGCCTCAGTGATAGCTGGATGGATAAATATGTGCACACCCACACCCACGCAATTGGAGCACTGCACTTGATTTTTCTGAGAGCACCCAATTTGCCAAGGAACCCAGAAGAAGCAGACAGAAAGTGCCAGCATCTTTCTATACATGACAGCTGGGGAGGGAAAGAGAAACTCCAGGCTTGAACAAGAAATCCCAGCAGACAAGAAGTTAGTGCCTCAAGAGTATCCCTGTGCAGGGAAGGCACAAGAGAAAGATTAAAAGGGACAGAAAGCATCAGACTGGTCACGGAAAGTGGAGATATCTGGAAATAATGTGATTTAATAGTAGTGTTAAATAAAGCCAGGTCTGAAACAGTGTTTAGGTGGACTACGAGTCCCTGTTGTGTTATGGACTGTGTCATAGTCCACACCTATGTTAAATTTTGACTTAGTAAATCTTGCTTGGAGGCAGCTGTCTTGATAGGCTCTGAAAGTTTTAGGACAACCCATACCCACCCCTCCTTCCTGCCTCTCATCTCAGTCTCAAGCCCATGTCCCTTTCTCCCAGAGTGTCAGGTTGGGTGGATATCCCCTGAGCAGACTTACTGCCATCTCTCTGGTGCTGTAGGAAAACATTAGGCAGCTACGGAAAGAAACTGAGGTGCAAGCGAAATACTAAGAGCCTGTCCTTGACTTTAGTGATAATGAGCAGTAGAACACTATAATGCTACCAGTGACAATGCATTTCTGCTGATGTACTACTGTAATTTTTCCTTATTAAACCCAAACAGGTAATTAAATGTGCAGAAAAGGCATTTCATTCATTTTCCATCACAAATGATCACTGGTTGTACTGAATGCCTTTTGGATAAAAGCCACAAAAGAAAAGAAAAAAAGAAATTGTCTGTGGGCAATGCTCTAATATTCCATCCCTGGTTTTGCTTCCTCATTTTTTATTTTTTTTTCTCTGAACAGCAAAAAATTAGCTTTTTCTTTTTCTTTAAATAATCCTTCTTGCTGTTGGGACAACTCCCTTTTAAGGCCAGCTTTTTGCTCAGAGGGAATGTTGACTACACTTATAAACACCCACTTCCTAGGGTTTAGAATAGTAACAGCAACATAACCTGAACTATAGTTTCAGCAATGTGCGACAAACACATTGAGGGTAAGGCTGGCCTACAGCTTTTTCAGAAACACTTCAGAAGTCTTTGCAATGTCACTGGGCTTTTATTTGCTATCCTCACAAAGTCACATCTTTGAAAACCTCCCGTTTCTCCTTTCTTCTTTGCAAGTAGAACCCTTTGCTTCTTCCAGCTCCAAAATCCATAGTGCGAGTATTTGGATGGGGCAGTAAACACTGAAGCAGGAAAATGCCACCCTCTTTATAACTTAGGAATTTTAGGTGGGTGCAAACTGTGATCATGAAGAGGATTTCCAAGAAGTACATTGAGGACCAGATTTCACCGTATGTGCTATTCTGCCCAAAATATCCTCTTTATCTCTGGGGAAGGTTGCAAGAAAGCCTAGTGACTTTTCAGCTGTTAGACTTGTCATCCCCAGTGTAACTTCTGTAATCTGGTTAATTAGCTTTGTACTTTGGAAAAAGAGCTGGTGCAATAGGGTAAAAATAATTTCCACTTCAACAGTATGCACTACATTTAAACCTAAATCCAAGAAGATCAGACATATGAACTGTAACCTCTAAAAGTACCAGTGATTTCCAAATATACCCTGGACTTACAGAGCAGCGCCACTGAGCCAGGGAATGATACTGGTGTCTAATCTTTACCGGCCTCATTAGATACTGCAGACACCTCAGTCTTTCCAGCCGTGCAGGTTTGGACTTCCTACCTCACACTGAGGCTGTTGCCTGTGTGTTTCTGTCATCCCATATTTCACACCTTAACCCCTCTTTGCCTAAAGCAGGATGTGTAACTCCAGTTCCCATCCAGCTGAGCTGATCCCAAGGGCTTGATGCTGAACTTCTTCATGTGGACATAAATAAGGAGCAACTCCACTTCTGGTGGTGACACTGAAACACACAAGCCTGGACTCAGGTTCTTCGTGCCTATTGCATGGTTCCTAAGTGGATGGCTGGCAGGCTAAACGTAAAATGAACCACCCCCATCCTCCTGGAAAAAAAAAAGGAAAAAAAAAAACCAACAAAAAAAAACAAAAAAAAACCCGACCCCAGCACATGGAAACACATCAAAAATGTGTAGGGATGGGGGACGGGGGGAATCCTTGCTGAAAACAAAACAATCTTGTGCCAAATGAGTTGTCATGGCTTTACTATAACATTCCCACAAAGAGGAACAGAATTTTCTTTATTGTGAAATCTTCGTTGTGAGTCTTGCTGCTCCTGGGAAAAGTCATATGTCAGAATAGAACAGTGTTTCCAAATATGACTAGTCTGAGCAGATAAACAATGAATGTCAACACAGCATTCAAGGAAGTCTCTATCTGTAGTTAAATCCTGCTCTGAGGGAGTTTAAACTCCTGTTCTGGTACTACTACACATAATGAATACCAATAGAGGTGAGTGCCTTCACACAGCAGACCACATTAAACTCCAATTAGAGTTCCTGGGGTCCCAGTTATGGCCAGCCAAAGCACCAGCTGTGTCTGAGAACATCCTGCAGCATTATCTGCTGAGGTCAAACCTTTATATTACATTTTCTCTAGACTGTGGTTCATAACAATCGGACAAAATTAATACTGTTGTTCACTTAGGGGTTTAAAGTGACTAATCTGATGAATTTTCAGGTTTAGTCTCTTGTACAAATCTCCCAAATTTGGGAGTGAGAGCAGTCACACTCCCACTTTGGTTGTTCTGGGGCAGGGAGCAAGTAGCAAAGTTCAGAGGACCACAAGGAATCAGAACGAAATAAAGATTCCCGTCCTGTGCCCTGTCTTATTACAAACACTGGGACCAAGTTCCCCTAGTCCTTCAACAGAGGTGAAAACAAAATGCGGTTCAGAGGAGGTCCTTGAGAAATAAAACACCATTGCAACAATCCTTCTTGGGCTGCTGCATCCAATAGCTCTTTAATCAACCTGCCTGGAAGACTTCAGGAGCAGGTTTTCTTCCTCTAAGCCACTCTCTATTTCAGTCCTGTCTGCTTTGACCACCAAATCACTCTTGGATGTATGAACTTCCATTTCTTTGCAGCAGAGCAACATTGCTTTATTAACAGAATGCATCCCCCTGCTGCCAATCAGTCTAAAACTTAGGGGGAAGAGCAGTCCACAGGTAGTAAATTTGGGTTAGGTTATATTTGAACTTATATAGGCTATGGCAGTAAAAACAGGAATTCTCTCTTCTGATCAGCATTCAAAGCCTTCCAAAACTCAGATCCTTTCCTCTGCCTTCCAAAGTCTCTTAAATACAGACAACTGACATATAGACAAACTGACTTTTGATTCTCTGCAGGTTTTGTGAGAGTACCTTCCTTCCTTCGGGGCTTAGAAGCTACTCAGGAGGTGCAGCATTTCAGAGACTTTCATTCAAACCTGGTTTTTACTCGGAGAGGAGGGGAGAAAGGCTGGCCCTTAGTTTCACTATGCCTCAACTCCATAACTGCAAACTAGGGATGTTACAGGGCAGATGAAGATCCCACACCCTTAGAACACATATCCTGGACAGAAACCTTCTTTTGTGGTCCCACAACACTGCAGAAGTTTGAATCCAAGAGGACACATTAAATCACGCTGTTAGGGGAGAACTGAAGGAAGTTTGGCCACTGCACAGGTTTTGCTTTCTCTAACAGTGTTAAACACAAAGAAGCCCAGAAGGCTGGCAGACTATTCCACCATGTAAATCCATGTCTTTATAAAGTACCATGCAGTTCACTTGAGGTGAAAATCCTCCATGAAAATTTGGCTTCTGAAATACCTTCTAACCAGTACCTCAAATCCTTTTTTCATCATTATTGACCATAGGTGAAGAAAAAAAAATAGGGTAGCACTAGCCTCTGAGAACTGCATACAAATTTCAGGGCACTGATATCGAGACCCGTGGGATACATATACTGCATGACTAATATCTGTAACTGCTCAGGAAGCTACAGTGACTTCCAGTTGCTGCCACCATCCCAGGACTTCAGTTGTATCTCTCTTCCTGCATCAGGTAAGCCACGGGCTGTTAACCAAGAGTGATTAAGTGCCCACACTAGTCTAGTTTAACAATTTAACGTGCTTTAGCCTAAAAGCCGATAGCTCCATTTAGCGAATGAACTCTTGCACAGCAGAGCACCCACACCGTGTGATGCAGCAACCCAGCATAGACTGTACTGATAGCTGAGAGCAGCTAAACATCTGTCAGCAGCAGTCACACCCCTTGGGAGGTTGTCAGAGCCAGGATGAACTGGAGGGAAGGCAGAAGGAATCGAGAACAGTCTTCAAAGCATCCAGATAGCCCATTCAACAACAGGTATGACTTACTCTCACATCTTTAGCTGGCTAATTGATCTGTAAGTAAATAGAGGGAGACATTTAGAAGGGTTGTCACAATTCCTAATCCTACACGTTATGAGTCAGTGCTATAGTAACCACGACAAACAGTGCCACCGTGCTTTGCAGCAGTTGCCTAGGCTTACAGAGGTAGACAAAAGGCAGTGACAGGTTTGTTTACTTTTACATTCATTCATTTTTGGCTTATTTGGAGCTGCAGCTACAAAGTTCAGGTATTCTTGGCAGTGCTGTTGTGATTTTAATGTCTTTTATGTGGATGTTTTGCATATAACTGCAATTATCCAGTTACCTCGTTGCTCCATGTACATCTACAAGACAATCTACCATGTGAAGTCCATGAAACAGAGAAGGTACATTCAAGGAAAGTAACAGCAGCTCCTGGTCTCAGCATTCCTGATGCCTTGTTCACTGGTCAATATTCTTCTCAAAACAGGCTTAGCCCACCTGCCTGGACTATACAAGAAACCAGGGAACAAACACAGCAGACAGAGTCAGAAAAATACCCAGTGTCTTGTATATGTCATATATACCTGTCTAGTGGAACAGTATATCGAATTTCTAGAGGTAGGGAAGGTATAGATCCTTCCTTCTACCAGACAGAACAGGTTAAAAGAAAGGGAAAGTTTCCTATACTCTTCATCAACCTCTCCCTCACACCTTCATGATACCAGCCCCTCTCTAAAGTCCTCAGCACCTACCCAGTCAGGTATTGGTTAGCCAGTCTTGGGGCACAAGGAAACTACCTAATGATTTACTCCAGGTGCCTTCAGAAGTCCGCACTCCAAATAAAACTAAGCTTTAAAGAGATACATTACCACCATAATGAACCAATTGATATTATAAGCACTCCCTCTGCAATTCTCTTTCTGGAATTAGTGTGCAAGTATTTCAGAAGATGTTTTCTTGTAGATAAAAAGAATTGGAGATTCACCATATCAGTGATTCTGCAAGTGTCTTTAGATGGGAGAATTAACTCCTACAGCAGGCAACATGATTGACTTGAATCACAGCACCACTACCTTTCAGGAGCTTGACAGACAGTAATTTTGGAAAGGTGTTTTGCATGGAAGGCTGGCATTCAGAGCACATGGAAGATCAAATATGTGCGTGTGTTACTTAGCAACATACAGAACAAGATTTTAAGAGTAGATAGAAAAATTACCAACTTGAAAGGATAAAGTTTGTTAATGTGTAGGAGCAGCAACTGCTCTTCAAAGCCTTCAGACTAAAGCTCATTGCTTTACACAGAGACAGCCAGCCATAGCCAAGCCCCTGCCTTGGAGCAGTCCTCTCATCTCCTAAAACAATTCAGCATTTTCTTTGAGCTACCACCAGAAACTGTAAAGCCACACAGCAGGAGAAAAACGTCCCTATTAAAATGTATTCTCAAGGTTTTCTACAATTTGGTTAACTGCTTTTATGAGTAGCTTGCTAGCCACAGACAGCAAAGACTCAGAAATCACAGGGCTCTCCAGGGCCAAGGACCACTTAAGCTCAACACCTCTTTAGTGGAGCTTTGTTTCGCAAACACCCACAACCAAGGTCTCATTTTTCAATTCATTGTACAAACCAACACATCACGGTACAAACAACCCCACTGTAGACAGGCTCTACAGATGCTGCAGCACTGCACATAAGCACTTCTATGCCACAGGATTTGTGCTACGACCCTCTGGGAAAGGCCCAGAGAGATCCAATCCAGGATTCAGGACTGTTTATCTTGCCTGAAACACCTCTTTGGGAAGCCAGTTTTCACTGTTAACTCGGGGGGATATTTACAGAGTGAAAATGCACAAGCACACCAACATCATTCAAGTCAGACACCAAAGCACATTGTTAAGAGGTTACTTCTGGTGAGGACTCCCAGGTGTGTTTATGCCTTTGGAAAATGCTTGCTCACGCTGAGGGAAAATATGCCTGCTGGAAGGTCTCCAAAAGTCTGCTCTAAAACCCTCAACACCTTCCCTCTGCCCTGACCTTCCACAGGTAACTCTTTTGTGCTGAGTGGAGCTGGTAAAACAGCCACAGCCCTCATTGACCAAACAGTTTCCAAAAGCATTTGCTCACAAGACACACAATCTGCTCAGTTATTCAGGACAGCAAAAGAAGTCCAAACTACAGGTTTCCATACTTTAATTACAAGCCACCTATCCAATGGATGGAGCTTTCCTATTAGGAATGGCTGTTCACACTTTTGGGCAATTAAAACAACCCATTCATCATTCTGTTCTACAAAAAGCATAGTTTTGATTTTTGGTGTCCCTGCCTCTGCCTGGGGTTTTGTATCAGTTATTGTCACTTCAGAAACTTAATGGCTGCTGGGTTGTTCATGGTGTTTTTTAAAAAGAAACTTAGAGAATATACTTGTCACTACCATGTACTGATACAGCAGGACATGCTGCAAGTACATGAAGGTCAGCTAAATGTAGTCTTTCTGTTCTTTCAATCTTGATTTGCATAGACAGAATAAACATAGCCAAGAAAATAAAGTTTAAAGTCTACAGAAGTATTTGTTACAGAATAAAGAAATAGTAGGCAGTGAGGCTTTCCCAGTAGTTATCTGGAGCCAGAAAGTAAAAATATTGTTCTTCCTGCTATTAAGATTTAAATAGATATTCAAGTCAATTCTAAAAGCAAGTCATGAGATGGGAAGAGATATCAGTGTGGGAAGATATTACATAAACTGAGATGCAATTCAAAATACAAAGTTAAGAAAGTGCTGCGATCCTCTTCAGTCTACTGTGCCAAACAGATCCAACTGTCACTACTGTCTTAGTCCTCATTATTTGCTTGAGGAGGAAAGAGCAGGGGGCATTGCAGGGGGAATCAAGCCTGAATGCCAAACTTCAAGCTCTGTGTTTTGGAGAAGGAACATAGCTGAGATTTTCAGCAGTTGTGTTCTCACTATTTACAGCTCTGAATAGAATGGCCTGGCTTGGGAGGGACCTTAAAGATCATCCAGTTCCAACCCCCTGCCATGGGCAGGGACACCTTCCACTAGACCAGGTTGCTCAGAGCCCCATCCAGCCTGAACACTTCTAGGGATGGGGCATCCACAGCTTCTCTGAGCAATCTGTTGCAGTCTGACCACCCCCACAGTGAGCAGAGGGTGCTGTGATGAGGGACAGCTCTGGTCAGGCAAGAACCTTGGTCTCACTTTCCTTTCTGAGAAACAGAATGCATCCTAGTCAGTTCTTACACTTGTGAGCATCATGAAAGTATGGCCATGGTTACTGTTGGGAGTGAAAACATAAAACCCCCAAAACCCAAACAACACACACACAACCTCCCCACCCCCTAAAAAAAAAAGTAAACTCTGAGAACCTCACTAAGGTTGAACACATGGAAAATGTAATGTCACAGGATCCAGCTTCTTCCCTTGAAGCTGAAGGAGAACTTCAGGCAGCTGTTAGCAGCAGTTTAATCAGGGGTAGTAAAGGCACACTCAGCAGGGGAGAGGAAGCAATAGTCATACCTTTATGCCAGTCTCACTGAAATCCAAATAGAAGAGAAGAAAGAACTAAAAACACCAATATCACAGTAGGAGGAATAACCACTCTTACATGTTTCCATTAGCTATGCTAGACACTGAAAATAAAGCAAGAATCTTGGAGTACGGTAACAGTGTGGGGTTTTTCTCCCTCCCCCTTTTTTTTTTTGAAAGGTGTCTGTATACAAAAGCAAGTAGCATGACATAAAAATAAGAGGAACCAGAAGTACCTGCCCACAAAGGGGATTTCAACATCGTAAGTTTAACTGAAACAGTGGGGAAGTGAAACTGAATAGGAGAGGGGCTTCGTACTAAACATTAGGTTGATCTGTTTTTCAATTGTTTTATGGTGTTTGCCATATAGTCAGTTGGGGCAGACGTACCTTATTCTGACCTGAGTCCTTAAGAGTTGGGTTGAACAACTATAAACAGAGGGAACAAAGTAATGCTATAAAAATCTGCTGATATTTTAATACTGTTGAAGCTAAATGAGCCACAAAACATTGCAGAGAGTAATGTATTACCATTTTTAGGAACATTGTGCATATGTTGGTCAAGACCCAGGAGGCTATATGGAATGAAACATCAGTAACAGCACTGAGCAAGTGCCAGTTAATTTAAGAAAAAGACTCAGCTATATCAAAGTCCTTACGAGTTCTGCAAAGTCAGAGACATAGATACCAACAGACTGGCACTGAGGAAAACAACATAAAGCAAAGATAAATACTTGCTCAGCCTTAACAAGCAGCTTTCAAAGCTATCTAGACAAACCACAGTTATTTCAATGGGGAATGATTATTTGCGCCAACTATTGGCTGTGAGCAATTGTCTGTACATTTTTACTTAATGTAGAAATGCATTAAGTGAATGTGTATTTTTTGAGCAGTCAGGCTGACGCAAGTATTGAGGGGCTGTCTACAGTAGACATTGTAATGAACAATAAACAGTTTTATAGTCTCTAGGTCCTAAAAGACTTGGTGCAAACAAAGTTTGATGTAGTAAACAAGAAAAGACACACGGTTCTTTGCATGAGAAGTTTTATTTGTTTTAACAAAATACAGTTTTTAACAGCAGCACTCACTTAGAAGCCCTTCTGCCTCCTGAGTATTGCCCTTCCAGAGTAAGGGTTCTGGAAGCCTGCTGAACTAAAGCCACCCGTGGATAGTCCAGACAGACAAGCTTTGCCAAATCACACGCTCCTTCACTCTGAGTGGCCATCACAACTCTCTCGATTTTCGTGGTGAAAGTGCCAATGCCATGGAGCTCACCAGTGAAGGGTTAACAATGTACAGACATGTGCTGTACAAGCTTCCCCATTTACTACTGTGACTGCAGACCAGGTCTGAAAGGACAACAGTCCCCTGCTATTCCAGGCCTAATGTTCTCAAACTGAAACTGCCCTTTTTGTCTGTGTGGCTGGATAGGGAGCACAAGTGAAGCACAGTAGGTTTGGTGGCACCGAGTGAACAAGAGACCCAGCTGGTATCAGCACTCAAGACATTATCTTATTCCTCCCTAATTATTTCTAGGCACTTTCTGTATAGAAGTCATGCTATACACAGCACACTTTAAAAAGTCAGACCTATAAATAGCTCTCCACTATTCCGTTCTCCAAAAAGAATTCCGTAACTATACAGCACACACATATATAGTTTTCCCTCTGAAGCCCCATTACAAAGGCAAACTAATGCTGGTACACAGGCAGCAGGGACTGGCTTCTGCCTGACATCTACTCATGCTCAGGTGTCTGAACACTTCAATCACTTGAAGTTTTATCTTAAGTAATTTCAGATCTACCCGATCTTCAAGCTCTAGTTGACACCAGCTGAACCCCTTTTGCAAGAACAGAGGGGAGGCAGCAACTGGACATCAATTGCATTGTCTTCCTCAGAGAGATAAGGAAAGTAGCTTGGAAAGCAAAAAAAAAGTAGATAACCCTCCACTTTGTATTTCCAGGCAGCTGGAAACCCAGCAGACAATGTAGCTGTTGCTTAACAAACACAGAAATCTACATTGTATGCCAGGTTCATGCCCCAAACCTGGACAGTCTTCACATACAACTGATCAAAACCAGCTGTGCACATCACAGTTCACAGTACGTTTCCTCCCCTAATGCCCTGTGGTCATGAGATCAGCCAGGGTGTTTCAATACCTTTCCTTTCCAGGAGAGGCTAAAGATTTTTCATTGAAAAAAGTGAAGTCCAACTACCTTCTTAGCTCAAATTTGCAAATATTCTCCTAGTTTTGACTGCTACAAACCCCAGTACTAGGCTACTGAAAAGACTGTTGCTTTCCAATACACAGCATCCAGGTATTTAATCTGATTCCCGCTGTGAAGTAGATCCAACAGATATCCATTGCTTTATTTGGGGGCCACACCTCAGACGTTAACTTGTTCGAACTGTGAACTTGTTCTGCACCCAGGAGAGAAGACACAAATCCAACAAAAAGTCTAGACAGAAGATATGAGATGTCATCAGAGACCCAGTAGCCAGATGTAGCTGCTGATTGTAAAGACAGAATCTACACTGACTACTGAGCGACTGATGGGCAACTACAGGTTCTGGGTTGACCGATCCACAGCATTAATCCAACACGACCTGCAGAAACAATTAGGAAAAAAAATTAAAAAAAAATCAGTATATGAAAGTTCTGTAGATTAGCCTTCATAAAAAAAGAATTTTCCACAGTTGGTATTAAACAGATTTTTGTAGACAGTAAACAAAAAAGTGTGTTGCCAGAACAGTCACCTCAGGTATGCAGTCATTAGCTTTTATAATTAACAAGTGTTCCTACATATTTATTCTGAAATAACCTGTTTCATCCCCATGTTTTAGTAAAGACCTGCTCCCGAAAAGCAAATAATAAGAACCACTCGCAAATGTGAAGTAGAATAATATCAGAACCAAAGTCACCTTAAGTTTCTCCTTAATCCTCCAACAATATTGCACAAAAGCGCCATGAATTATGCAAAACCAGGCTATTCTTAGTCTGTCTGAACGGGCTTTCAGTAAATAAAAGTAAACTTACAGGCACAGAGGTAATCCTGAAGTGGGGAAACACATCCCATGTTGCAGTGAGAAAAAAGGTAAAAGTCCTACATAATTTAGCGGAGAGGGCAGAAGATGCTTAGAATTCACTCCTACTAAAGATCAGTACAGCATTTCAAGTCTCCACATAAAAACCTCCCATTCATGGTGATTTGAAATTCTTTCATCTCTGCTGTCAAATGAAGGAACTCCAGCTCCTCTCTACCAGCTCAGAAGCTATGACAGAGTGCAGCACACCTGAGAAAAATCCCAGGGGATCCATGCCTAGCTTGGCCTTCCAGTGGTGGCTGAAACATACTCTAGGTAACTCCTTGAAGCCTGTGAGTGCTAAGATATTACACTGCAAGAAATAAATCAGTATTGGTAAAGACAAAAAATGTCCATCAAGTTAGAACTGCTCACGAAGCACTTCAAGTATTTGTTTAAATAAAACATTTATCTGGGAACTGGCAAGACTTTCAACTTCAATGACAGTGTTTTAACACTTACCAGCCAGGCAAGTGGTTTTTTTGTTTGTTTGAGGTTTTTTGGTTTTGCTTGTTGTTTTTTAAACACAGAACTATAACATTTTTTTATGTATCTTTAGTAACTTACTTTTTAAGAGCACTTTTACCACCAATGTTTGATCAGACTACAGTAATATCATCAGTGATTCAAGACTGGTCTGTTGAAAAGGAAATAACCAGAACAGCTTGCTATCAAATACTTCTGGAAAAGAGTGGTAGCTGTTATGTCCCCATTGTAACAGAAGCATGCAAGCCCTGCTGAACATTTCCACAATACAGTTTCCCAAACAGACTTTAGTAAGGATGAATCACAGTATTCCATCCCTATGCAGTACCTATCCCACCTCCTGAACCTGCACAGCTGAGAGGTTTGCTAGGAACGGGGCTGTGACACCAAGATAGGAGAGCAGTGTCACTGAAGCTGGGAATCAAATATGGACATTTCTCTACTGGAGCTCTCACCTCAGTGATTTGCACTATTCATTTACTGCAACCTGTCCACTTCTCCCTCCTTCTAGAGGCAATGATTTCACCCTTCCCTGGCTTCAGTGCTCCTCAAGACAAGCCAGCATAACCCTCTGCAGCATTGCCACCGTGTTCCAGACTAGGGTTAAGCCACTCCCAACTCCAACAGGTCCTTTCAGCAAGGACCTAGCATTGTGCAGGAGGCAAGAGTCATCCCACAAAGGGAGACAGAGCTTATGCACCACTTCTGGCTTGTGGCCACTCAGAGGAAATATCTCCCCTCTTATCCTCAAACTGGTTCTAGAATAAGCCAGAGGAAGCACAGTCACTGCACCTTCAAGGAGAGGCCAAGAGGCTCAGCCAGCAGCTCTACAAGACTCTGGAGGTGCAAATGTTATTTTTAAATTGATTTTTTTTTTATTTTAATGAAAATACTTTTGATTTATTACAAACTATTCAGTCACTTTCAAGTTTTAGCCAGATCCCCTGTGATTATAAGAGGGGCAAGTAAGATAAGGGGACAAGGAGAGCCTCAAACCAGACATCACTCTCTGTTTAGGGCAGGTGATGCTGAGGGACAGTTGCTGAGCAGTGTTTTGTAACAACCCCAAACTCCAACTCAGCCCAACTCCATCCCAGCCCAAACAAGGACAACAGGAAGAGGTCCAATCCCAGAGATGACAAAGGGTTGGGTCACTTCAAATTTAGAGCTTTTGCAGGAAGGAAAAGGGAGGTTTGTGAACACCTCACATGCAGGAACTCTTTGCATGCATGTAACCTGAAGCCTTGAGCTGGACCATAATGCTGGGTCATGGATATTCAGATACAACTGAGCAGTGCCTGGGTTTGATATTTGTGCAGAGAGGAGTCTCACTCCTTCACGAAAGCAAGAAATATCAAGTTACTGAGAATAAACCACCATCTGTCATCTACAAACCCAACAGTTAAAGCTTTTGACACTGGCAAACTGTACTAATATAAAGGCTTATTGCCAAAAAAGCAAGAAGCAACTAAGCCCCTCATCATATCATGTAAAAATTAGAAAAAAACCTGCTGGATGTGTGCTGTGCATCAAATACACAGGCAAGTGACCAGAACACTTGTGAATCACCTCCTGACTCACTCCTATCTTTACTTGCTGAATCAAGATACATTTAATATGATAGAATGATGTTTACATAAATGAATCAAGGCAAGAAATGTAACAGATACATATGTTACCATACTTTTTGTGGTTTGAGTTAAGCAACTTTTAAAATCAAAGGTCTAGTGGTTCACTCAACAGCAAAGGGAGCAAAGATGTTCTCAAACAGCTCTGCTGTGAGAGTCCCATCATAGGCTAATGTGTTCTAAGGATAGGGATGGCACTGGCAAGCATTAAAATCTGTAATGAAAATAGGGGAAAGCTATTCAGTATGAATGCCAAGGTAGGTGGGGAAGGAAGAAGGGAAATACCAATTACTTGGGTTTGAACTAGAGTTCTTCCCATGAAGTCACTGAATTTGATTAATTTTTTTGTGACAGCACTGCCACAGGTGTCAAGTGAAATAAACACGAATCTGAACCATTTTACTAATTTGCTTAGCATCCACATTGTGATATTTTTAAGTGGGGAAGATGGATGCTTTTAATAAAATTAAAAAAAAAAAGTCATTACCTGGATGTTGGCCTCAGGAACTTTCCAAACAAAAGCAAGCCAGCATATCTGCAAGTTCAGAGCTGACAGTTTCACTGAGATTTAATAAAGCCATCACCAGGGACAGCCAAAACACATAATTTAGTGCACTGGCACTGCAGTTGAAGAAATATTTCTCCATGCTTAATGCACAATACAATGGAATTTCAGCATTTCCCAAGCATGCCAAGAACTTCTAATTACCTAATACGAACTTAGGCAAAGAGCCATTATGTCTTAAGTTCTGAATTCAGTAAAACAGATCAGTGCATTGTTTCAAGAGAGTAGGCATACAGTTTATAAAGGAAATGCACAGTTGTGGAGTTCAGCTGTGCATTGCAAAGCACACGACTTAATGAAATGGGAAAGTTTATCAAGGCAGTAACTTGTCTTTTTTAAAAGCCCACAGTGAAGATACAGAAGGTGAAAGCAACATTAAATAGAGGTGTCCAATTAAAACACATTCTCACACACATGAATTCCCCTGCAGTTACATAATTACACCAGAGCCAGGGTATCTCTGCAGCAAAGCGTGTTTTCAGTGATCCCAGCTCCTGCATACCTCAGACCCTGTGACTGTAGTGGTCAAACCCATTCAGACCAGCTGATGGTCACTTGACTCCCTGCACTATTTATACATTGCTCTATTAAGTGAAGCTTCTGATTGGGCTGAATAGATTTATGAAAATCCTGCCCAAGACATTTTTTAAATTGCTTTGCCAGAGAACACCAGTATGAGCAAGCCTAGAGAGGTATAGAGTTGGCACAGCCTTCTAAAATAACTTCCTACAGGCAAAACCACTTGCATTCTCAAAGGCAAACTAACTAGCTTGTTTTTAAAATTTAATTGCTGATAAATGCAAACACAGTTACCTTTAACCAGGACCTATTTTTGTGTTGACTCCACAGACATGGTCTTTGAAGGATTTGATACAAACAGATAAGAAACTGGCTTAGTTGCAAAAATCCATAAAGGATGCTGTAAATAATTACGTATTCAATCCTGCAAACCCCCACCAAAATAAGTTATAGATCAATTCAAAGTTTTACAGGCATAAATGAAATAGGTTGCATATGGAGTTCAGCAAACTGTTCACTGAACTTGATGGAGCAATGAATAACTGAGCCTACAACTTTAAAAAGTGGCACAAAACTTCCACAGAAGGGCATAAGCATGAGTGAGAGTTCCTAATCTCGAGGTTTCTGTATGCTAAGAAGCAATGAACAAAGTTTCTATAGTACCTGCATTAGGATCACTGTTCTGCAAGTGAGTAACATTCAGCTGTCAGCTATTGTTAATACATGCTCGTGCCCCAGTGTATTGTAACTGTCCACTGGATGGTAATACGAGAAACTGAATTAACTTATTCATCAAATCACAATTTTATGAGCAGTAAGGTAATTTTATACATAGATGGCAAACAGTGCCAGTGAAGTTTCTGTTTAGGCCCACAGTGTTAAAAAAACACCTTGCCAGAGGATTCCAGCTCAGCTTTTTTACAAGACATATGGAAGGTAGTGCTGTTCATGCTAATGGCATCAGAGAAACACCCACAGCCAGATCTGCTTGCGTGGACACAAACGCAGCTTTTCTCAGTGTGAGGCAGGGTTACAGTGCAGGAGACTGCCAAGGCACCAAAGAGGTGGGAAGGGAAAGTGAACAAACACTTTCCCCTACAGCCTGTGTGCCCTGGGTTCCCTTTACCCCAGAGCTCAGCAGGGCTGAGTCACAGTCCCAGCCCCTGTGCCAGTGCAGTGGGTTTGCCAGACTCACTGCACAGGGGCGTGATGGGCACACATCAGGGCATGGAACACCCATAGAACAGACCCACCCAGCCATTTAATTTAAGCCATTTAGTTGGTGCTCCCAGCGTATGGCTACTGTTGTAGTAGAGATGCTAAGAATTCAACAGCTACCAAAGGATTATTTTATCCATTCCTTAGCTAGGTGAATTCTCCCTTTCTGAACAGCACACAGGCACCTTGCGACAGCACACCTCCAGCATGCCAAACACTAACAATTTGACTAGCAATGCAGGTGAAACATGACTAGAAACTAAATGGGTTAATCACAAAATACTGCATATTTATTACAGATATGATTCAGCTGAGGTTAAGACTAAATGATACTAAATTCTGATGGTGGGTGAAGTTACACAAACAAGCCTCTCTCAATACCCCTACAGCACATAATCTGTGATGGCTGGGCTCTGAAAGCCCTGCTATGTCCTTACCATGCAATTCAATTCAAGATACCATGCAGTTCAGGCTTGTATAGTATCCAGTCTGTGTGGAAAACAGGGACCCTCATCTTTTGTAACACTGTTATTTATTCATTCTGGATACTCATGTGCAGAAAATACCAGGGAGAGAAAATATCAACACGAAATGGCAACCATCTAGTAAATAAGTGACAGCATACCAGGGATGAGGCAAGTTTGATCCAGAAGTCAAGTAACAAGCTGAGTGGCAACAATTCCTAAGACTAATTCCCAGCACTGATGGTGTGATCCTTCTGTATACTTCTCAAGGACCTACTTTAAAGATAATTACTCTTCTAAGTGCAGTTAGTACTTACTTCAGAGGAGAACAGCATTCATGTTACTTGAACTTTGCAAAATAAGGCACTTGATTAGCCAATTATGGAGATGATGTTACAAAGCCACCTGGTCCTGTATCACACCCTAATATGCAATAGGAGGGTGGTGAATATAAATTAGCTTACTGTGTGTTTCCCACCATCTCCTCCTACTTGCCTTTTTCTGAAGTGAACTCAGCTGGGGCAGGTAAACAGCCTCCCGCCTTCAGCCAAGTGCAACATGAAACTTAATATATTTATGCTGAGAACTTAATATTTCTGATTACCTTACTGTTCTGTAGGAAAAGAAAGTCTGGCCCCCAAGCACAACCTGAGTAAGCTAGGAAAAGAAGATATAATAACTACCTAGATACAATTTTTAAACCCATTATTTTTAAGCCTGTAAGTCTGGACTACAGGCATGGTTTGGGCATTGTTTTGTCTTTTGAATCAGAGGTACTTGCTTTGTCCCCTCAAGACCCCTTCCTTCCCTTGGTAAATGATAGAGCCATTCCAACAAGTCCACACAAGGTGTCACACCTGTTACCTTGTACAGCACCAAGCCTTATTCTGGAAACACAAGGGACAAGTTACACATGCTAGGAAAGTCTGAGTGCCACATTATCCACATGTAAATTAAGAAAATGCAGAATCTACAAGCTTCAACAAAAACACATGTATAGCTTTAAAGTGGACATAAAAAGTCATTAGGGGAACATTAAAGCCCTCAGAAGCCTGTAACTCTGAATAACACCCAGACTACAGTGCAAAGGCAGTTAAGTCCTTCAGAAAATTTGAAATTAAACCAGAATTGGTATTCTGCATAAGTGTTCTCCAAGTTACTTAGAAGATGAAGCCCCTTACAGCAACAAAAAATAGGTCTTCCAAATCTTTAAGTGCTAAGAAATCTTTAGAAGAGACATCTGAAAGCCAGGGACACATGTTATCTTGCCTGAATATTATCACATGACAACAGCATGCTACTGTGCCACAGAGACCTAAATGCGTATGTTTATCCCACAGCTCACATGACTTTGCTTCCTTTAGACCATAAATGGTAAAGAGGAATATGTCCAGCAGAAAAGCAACAGGTACAATGTACCAAGAAGCTTCCCAAAATACACTTCTATTCTACAGAACCAAGGGTAATATTTACTGATATTAAATCTGCATGAAGTAATAGACACCAGCAAGTCACACGCAGGTTACAAACACCAATTCACACAGCTCTAAGTAGGCAATATTCTATATTTAACTTTAAGAGAAAGCAGAAATAGTGATGTGTAAGGGACAGTGGCATCAATGCTTTTAAAGTTACTAAACTTGATCCCCTGCTCCCCTCAGCATAAATAAATACACTCCTGCACTGTAGTGTTTAGGTAAACATGGACAAACAAGTGCATTGGTGGGGGAGGGAGGTGCCTGCCAGTACTACTTTACCTTCTTTAAGCATTTAAGCAAAAAGACCTGCTTGGATATGGGACTGTACATGGGCCACCAACTGAGCTGTGTAATGAGGTTATTAACGTTTGAGTGACATGTGTAAGTCAAAGCCAGACCGCCCTCTCATGCTTGACATCTTACAGATAATTAAGAGGGAGGTAAAACAAGTGGCTGCATCCATCAGTGCAAAAGCACTTTGTGTGTACTGACTGCTAATCAGTAAACTTGTAGAAAATGTCACAATAACTATGCTAAAAAGACACAGAAGTCTGGGTAATGTCTTAAGAGATGCTGACAGTACTACTACTGCTGATAAATTAAAGGCTACTTGTTACATATAAAGATGACTTTGGTGTGGTTTAGCAACCTAATACTAGAAGAGGGAGATAAATGGGATTCTGGAAAAAAGCCATTATACCACAAACTTGATAGGTCAAAAAGCGTACGTGACCACACTGTAGTATGAGGATTTAACTTTCACTTTATCCCTTTCTCAAACAGGGAAATATGGAACCTGGAAGAGAAGAATGAGTTTGTGGAAATGTTTTGTGCAAGTGATATAACTCCCATGAAACAGAATACAGGCGGCAACAGCTGGAGAAGCATCTTCTCTCACAGTAGATACAATCTCCAGACTGTTTTACCCACTAAGAATCTTGCCAAGATTATCTTTTAGTTTTTCCATAATATGAACTGCTTTTAGACCATCTCCAAGAAAAATACAAGAATTAGTCAAGGACTGTTGTTGTGTAAGATGTAACTGGGAAGAACTGAAAAGTAACGTGCTCAAGTATCCATTTCATTGGGATACCTCAAGAATCTCAGGAATATTCAAAAATATATCCAGGACAAACAGGAAGCAATATCGTCCTTCAAGATGACCTTAGAAAGAAGGCAAATTTATTCAGAGCAGGCAATTACTATGATGACGGGAATTCACAATACTGAGAAAAAGAGTAAGGACTAGTATACCAGTGAGCTTGAAAAAACACTCTTGAAGGGAAATCCCGACTAGTACAGAATATCAATAATATTTAATCTTGTATGGATTGCTAATATGTTCAGGCTATGACAGAACAGCAGACAACAGCAATCACAAGGTGGTCTCAATTTTTGAACTGTACATTAAACAATATCTGCTACCAAAGTTTTGAGATTAACACCCCACTGCTACAGTGTGTGGTGATGGACAGTAATTAAACTCATCCTGCAATTTGAGAAGGTCTAAGAGTTATGAGCAGTGTGTTACAAGAGCAGATCTTAACTGGAGCTTCTCCTGAGGACTCCCAACTTGGGCCAGATAAGCACTAGAGTACACACAGAAAGGAATGCAGCTTCCAAGTGGAGAACTCCTCTGAGAAACCATTATTCCTGGATCCTACCACATACTTTAAAAACCCAACTCAAATCAGACTGACTACAGGCTGTGTTATAGAAACACAGAGGCTTTACCTGCCCTATGCCATCCACTTGGATTTACTGTAATGCCCACTCATTACTCATTGTTAAATCCAGCTGCTTAATAGGACATCTATCCCAAATGCTTTATCTATTCCTACTTCTAAAAATATCACTGCAGAGCAGGAACAAGACCTGGGTATTTCTCTAGGAAGTTTTATGTGTTCTTTGGAATGTTTGCTTTTTATATTCCAAGTATTTTTAAGGTATTAAGTTCTGTATCAACCACAGTACACCAGAGTAAACAAGAGAGACTTTTTGTATCAGCCTTATTCCAATTCAACAACTTTCTGTCCAAATGGGCTTTTTCGTTATCAGAGACTCAGTGTGAAGAGATGATGGCAGAGTATACTCTAAAGGTGGAGTTTTAAAGACCAAACATCCAAGCAGGACAATGGGAATGAGCAATCAACCCAAAAACATACAGTACATCTGAACACTAAGCATTTCAAAAGCAAAAAACTCAGAACCAACTGAAGTGTGAATTAATACACAGAGGATACAGACCAACCATTTCACATGTGTTTGCATCAATATTGTGAATGAAGATTGCACTTCAGAATGGAGATATTTTTTTTCCACAAATGAGATGCTCTCAATCTCTCTACAGCTGCAAGACACTGACATAAGTATGTCAGAACACATTTTGTTGGTTTAAAAAGAAATACATCAGTAGCAATCTCTGCAATAAGCACAGAAGACACGTGGCAGAGAGTTCTAAATTCATGCACAGTAGTGAATCTGAAAACAAGACTACCTGGACAGGGAAAGTAACATTCACTGCAAAATTCTGTACTAGTCAGGACCATGTCAGATCCATTACTGCAATTAAATTTAATCTTTAAAGCAAAGCCTTTGGAACCAGATTCCTATTACAGGTCAAGATGACATTAAGAGAACTTAAATGTGGCCATATTAAATTCAGATCTCACACTGCATACTTTCATTAATATCAGATGAAAAGAAGAAAAAGGAAATACTGTCTGTGTAGCATAACATCTGTTTCAAATTTGAAATGTTATTAAAGCATATTTTAAAAACACCAGGTAGATTTGTACTGATAAATCATTTGTTATAGTTATAGCTGATATTTTGTAAGGCACAGCAGTAACATGGGGACTACTATCAAATAGCCAGTCTCATTCATCCTCAGTCTTTTCTAAAGATCGGGGGGGGGGGCGGGGGGGGGAAATCCCAAGCAAAAAATGTGCATGGATACTAGTGATAGGCAGCAAGGATTAGGCAGACAGGGTTTCCTGACTTTCCATTCTATGTCTGCTAATGTCATGATCAGCTTCAGAGTAAGTCTTAATCCTTTTTATCTGTCTGCCCATATGAGATTCACAACTACTGCTGTGAACATGTGAAGTAATGCAGGAAACAATTCCTTCTTCCTGTCAAAAGTTGTAAGAAAGGCTGAATACCTTACTAATGAAGCAGAGTCACTTATTTACAAGCTTTAAAGTTATGGATAACACAGCTTTTCCACTCTGATTGTTTGCTACCTACACAGAATAGGTAAATACACTGTAAATAATGCACAGACTTCCGGATAAGAGACCTGTGAGTTCTATGTTCCAACACCTATTCAAAGTATTTTCCCATCATCTGGTAGCAGCTTTTTCTTCTAAATGAAGTGTATGTTGCCATTTGGAGACTTGCTTCCCCATCCCACTGCAGTAGCCTTCTAAAGGCTCCCAGGGGAAACATCTCCCTTTTGTTGGCAGAATGCCTCACGCCGCATCACTAGGTAACTGATGGGGAAATCCAGTGCTCTGTAAGAACACAAACTTCAGCACAATATAACAATTAGATGGCAGAGCTGCATATATCAATAAAGTAGAAGCAGTGTATTAAAAACAGTCATGGAGATAATACCATTCAGATCCTGGGGTACATAATCACAAGTAGTATATGCCAAAAAAAAAAAAATAAAAAGAAAAAAAAGAAAATTCATGGTACGAGGCAAGAAGGCTATGGCAAAGTTGTTTAAAAACAAGTCATTCTAAATAGACAGATTCAGAATACAAGACAAACATTTTCAGTGAAAGTAATCCATCTGATATCTTGGAAGAGACTCTTAATAATTGATGCCTTCAAGAGAACTTTCTCAGCTAAAGCAATATATTTAACCCCAGGAGGTGCAGTACAAGTGGGTTTTTTACCACATTTTGCTACAAGAACTGGGAAATAACACAACAGGTTCTAATGGGTTTAACTGCTTTCAGTACCAAAATGTGATGATCTACTAAACATGGCCTAAAATTGATCAGAAGTTGTTCCTAACTACATGTCTGGCTGACGTACCACCAGTGGAGTAGTGATCAGTCGTACAGACACACGCTATTGGAAAATCTCCTGAAAAATAACTGGGCATTTAATCTAGAGAGCAAGAAGTGCAAATTGGGAGGGAAGATGTAGATCGAAGCAAACAAGCATTCCCCATCCAGCAGTGCTTGAGTTCTGTTAGTGGCAGGACAGAGGAGTGCAAAGGTCACTTTCACAGTTGATGTGGGTTTCCTTTAAGATGCCTGGAAAATGACTATGTTGACCACATCCACATTCTGAAATACTTTTTTGAGAACTCCTAACGAAGCTTCAGCCAAAGGAACAGGAACTGACTCATTTGTACAGTACCCATCCACAGCACAGTCACTCTCAGATGTGTGCCCGAGACGCACGTGGGCAGGGATAAAGCAGTCAAAGTTCACATTGCATTTGAGAGACTTCAGTTTGGGAATTCGCATTGACACAGCAGTGCCCTGCATGAAGGTGTGCTCACACACATCTTCAGCACCCCAGCCTGCCACTCACTGTCAGTGTCAGCTCTGCTGCTTCTGTACACAAAGTTATGCACAGAGCTGAAGGCTGCAAGCTGAGCTCAAGACAGTGAGCTGTCCACAGTGTTTTACTGTTTGCTACTCAAACGGGCCATGAACAAAGAGATAAAGATAAATAAGCTGTCATGTTATTACAACCTGTGTGTAGAGTGCAGAAAAGAAAACAAGTGTACCTTTTGAAATGGACTTGACTGTGCATACTGCGTGTGAATCAGCTCACTTGTGCTTATGTTTTACTGCAAGAAAAAACAGTTCTGAAAGCAAACCTTGAAGGATCCAACAAATCCTTCCAATATTTCTAATTCACTTGTCAGTCTTCATTGCATGGGAAAATAGAATGCCGCGAAGGAGGCTCTGTACAGGACCATGTATGCTACCAAGTATCACCTTGCGGCTGTTAGCTATGTATAGACTTGCAGAAAACAGGCATCCCATTTAAAAGTCAGCTTTCTACAAAATAGGTGTGCCACTAAGCCATTGTTTAAACCCACCGAAACTGCACTGAATCATTTCCCTGAATAGCATCACAATGAAGTGGGTGTGTTGTTTTTAAATCAAGGTGTCTGCTAAGCAAATTCTTTTAACAATTTCTGATTATCAGCACATCGCAGAAGTATAAGACACATCTCTGAAATTCCTTAAAAATTGCACTTACAAGCACAAGATGCCAAAGAAGCAACTCTGCAACAAACAAATTAGGGAAAGTAAAGGTTGGATTCTAGGAAGAAAACACCTTTGGTTTGACTGCAGAACTGTCCTGCTCAGGATATCCATTAGAACCTTAGATGCTCCTGTCTCACTGGGCTACTCAATGCAACCCTTTGAAAACAAGTTAACCTGACATCCCAGGAATAGTTTTCCCCATGGTTTTGTCTCTCCAGGCTGTTATGAAGAAGCATTTTTGTCTACAACACGCAAGTGTTCTGTCTGGGTGTTTTTCGCCCTCCTTTTATTTTTTTTTCTCCTTAAAGGAATATTTGACTAAGCTTCCCTGCCCATATCTAGGCACCTTTTAATTGATGTGTACTTTTGTGGTATTGAATTGCATACTGCTCCTCCACCACAGAATTACAGGTTCTTAACCTCAGCCAAGAAGTTAGAAAGTTCCAGTAGGCCAATTTATCAGGCAACAAAAGTATACTGGAAGTGCTCAGATCAAACAGGTTGTAATCTCTGAAGTTACACATTATCAAAGGGTGTTCTGGCTACAACATGCACCTTTTCAGGCAGAGACTCCTGGGGAAAACACAGCACTCAGCTTGCCAATATAGCCTTTTATGCCCCCCTCTCCCTACCAGATCAGATAATCAAACAGATGTTTTATTCTGTGCCTAACAGAAGAACAAGGCATGCCATGGTACTTCATTCTTAAGAGGCAATTAGAGATTTCTAATTCAAATTATTGCCACCTTCTGTACTAATTTTGTAGTATATGATCCACATATCTTCTCAGGGGAGCTTCTCTTATATAACAGTGCTACTAAAACATATCATTTCCAAGAAAAAGACACCTAGACAGGATAACAGTCACAGGAGCTTTCTTTTGTGGTGTAAGAAACAAGTAGTGCATTTCAGTTTTTCTTACATAAAGGTTTCTCCTACCTTGCTGCTGTTACTAATGTACTTAAAAGACAAGACTGCCTTTCACATTCAGAAGTGAACCATTCCTCCCCATCATTCAGCCTGCTGAAAATGGCTGAACAAAACCAGCAAGGCAATTGCAATTTGGAGCATCCTCCTCACATCAGTGTACTTTCAGCCAGATTGTGGATGGATTTCAGAGTCTCAGAGGTTCACTCTTCCTACAGCCATAAACCAGCTGGGAGAGATCACTTTGATTTTCTGAATGTGAGACTTTTGCCTTCTCCAGATGCTGTATTTTTAGAGGGCCTTGGTGACACCTGTCTGATATTCCTCAACTAATGGTTTCCAAGCAGCTCCAGCAGCAGGTGATCACCCAGGTTAAACAGTGCCATTATTAAGAGACAAGCTCACACATCTTTGACAAAGGGAAACATTTTTATGTTCTATGTGTGAAGATTGAGAGCTTGGGTATCATCAGTCATTTCAGCTTCTCAGACATCTGAGCATCACGAAGCAGAGCCAGACTCCTGTAGCTGACAACAGTGCAGGAGAGAAGGCCACTACTACTAGCATTCAAGTGAACAATTCCTTTATGTGACACATAAATCAAAGACAGCTTCCACCAAAAACTGCCTAACCAGGCAGCACAGTAGAAACCAACCAGCCACTGAACTTCCAGTTCCTGTCCAAAGCCACAAGGCACATCCCCTTGTCTGCTTGCACCATCAGTTACTCCAAAGTGTTAATGACACTGCACTGCAGCATGGTTTAGCTGGCACCTACTAACCAAAGGTCAAAAACCTTTCTAGGGATGCTCACAATCCCTTAAGCAAGGATCAGTTCCCCGATAAAGCAGCTTAATGCTTTCACAGCCCATGCTGCAGTTTTTCCTCCCTGAGAACAAACTTCCTAACACCTCACTCTCCTTCCATCCTACTCGGGCTTTCCCTATCACAACTGCAAATACTATTATGCAATGTACGTGAGCACTACATTTCCTATAGTTTCCGGAAGAAAGAATAAACATTGGATTTCATCCTCATTCCACAGCTGCTTGTGGGGAGGGAGGCCTCCCATCCACTCCTTCCTTCCCTGAGGAATTTCGGAGGAGGCGCAGAGCTCTCCCAGCCAGGGCTCCAACTCGGCTGCAGCAGCCCTTGCCCCAGCGTGCCCACTAAACCCCACCAGGCTCTTTATCTGTGCCACTGTTCAGGACAAAACACCTGCCTGCTTAGGGAAATGGCACCCTGAAGGCTGGCTTTGCTGTCAGAGGTAAATTAGAAACACCAATTACTGATAATCTATTTATATTTTTTTTTTATTCACTAGGGACTACATCAAGTGCAGACTTCTTTTGGGGGGCTTAATTATCAAGCAAATTGATTATTACTAGCTTAGACAGTATCCAGCAGAACACTTTCACAGTAATCTACTTATTGAGAAGTCAGTACTTTTTATCAAGCACCTAAGAGATACCTTCAAGCTTTAGAAGACACATATTGAACTGATTTAAAAAGAATTATGCACTGATAGATTACTAGTCATACTACAAACATAGTCACTAATGATGAATATTTACATATTACACCTCTCATGAATGCATCCAGAAGCTTAACTAAGGCAGTAGGTCTGAAGAGTTAAATACATGTTGGTGCTACGTGAGGATCTCCTTCATTCAGAGGCTGTCATCTCACTAACTGGTGAATTTGGTTAGGACTTGCAAGATTTGGCTGAAAGTTTAGGCTACCACATGTTAACTAAATTAAGGAAATAGTTCAAAAACCATCAATTATCAATTCTTTTAATTTCTGAAGATGCCTCCTGAAACAATGAGGAGGATCATATTTCTGGATTTTGCACCCCTTTTTTGCCTATTTGCTAGCACACAAACTTCCCCTTTGTATGTACAGGTAGATACTGGCAAATATCTCCTGTTTTTATACAAAACTAAGAACATTATCATATGCTCATATTCACATTATCATCACCCATTCAAAACATTCAAATCCCATTCAGTAAAACATGTCCAGATGCTGAACCTTCCTTATCACTATATTATACTTTTTAACTAAGCCTGAAATTTAAAGTAAGATTATGTACAAACATTGTAAAAGTCTGTTCTTTTCAATATTTTCAATGGTGTTATACAGGGTTTCAATACCTTCCCCCACCCCAAAATTAAAAGGGCAAAGCAAGTGGGCCCCTCAAATGCACAACCACTCCAAATATTTCCAGTGAAGATAGAGACAACCTTTGCCAATAGAAATAATTTCATGTTTATTGCCCAATCACACACTTGTTAGACAAGCAGAGCAAAAGATTTGTAAAATACAAATATTTAATTATTCACAAGTCATCCAGACCTGTGATGTCTTCCTTAAGGTGTGAACAGCTGGCTACAAAATTTAGACCAGATGTTGCTCTTAAAACGAGCACTGATTTATAAACAATGCAGTTTCACCATGACCAACACAGCTACAAAACTGCACAGCCCTATGCATCTATTTATAGTAGATATTTCTGATGGTGAAGAAAAGTGAAACATCTGGTTCAAGATGACTATGAAACAGATAAATCTCATCACATAATAACTACAGAGCCTAACTTTTCAATAGCACAAACTGATGTGCAAAAGGGAACCCAAAAGTCCACAGAAAGATACTTGCACATCTATTAGACATTGTTATTGTAAGGGTGGAGTTCAGAAGGACCATTAGAAGACCAATATAGTTTTTTTCAAGCTCTTTATGTAGAGAATAACTCAAATCTGCAGATTCGCTGGCAGAGTTGCCTCACTGTTTAGTACTAAAAGTAAGCAGTTATTGTTGTAACCCAAATAAGTGTTCTGTTCACAAGTTCAAAACTAAGGAGATTTTGTTCTCCCTCATCTACATAAATGTCTGGAGAAAGCCAGAAATTTTTAACATGGATGTATGCACTAGTTAAGGGTATGGCATGCCTGGATGTCAGGACAAAGACAAATGTTATATGCATCTGACACTGGCTGAAAGCACAGCTTCTGAGTGTGAGCAGTAGGACAGCAGCAAACCCTGCAACAGAACTGCTCTGGCCTAGAAAACTTGAGTAGGAAGGAATCCGAACAGGGCTATACAAAAAGTAGCCGAGTATTTCCATTTGAGAAACATATTGCTTGCTCAGTGTTTCTAGGCAATAATTCTGTCAGATCATCAGTTTCACTGGTTCAATACCCCATTTTATAACACATAGTTTGAGCTGTGCCAATACAGTATATTTTTTAAAAAAAGAACAGCTACAGCTTCTTCTCTAAACTTAGGTGCTTAAGACAGCTTATCTGACTGTTGTGTACTACAGTCAGATGAAAATTTTCACCTTTATAAAGAAATCAGATTCAAAAAAGGAGTAATTTCTAGGAGATTACGTACCATGTTCTCCTGTGAGCCATACCCAGTCACACCTTTCTCAATCTCTATTTAGGCAACAATGCGATAAGATTTTTTTGAGACAATGTAGGGATATAACAGTGCAGAAACACAAACTTGAGAAGGAGGTTTAAACTATTCTTCTTGGGCAAATAGTTGCAATTCAAATTTATCACTAGGAGTAGTCAGATTCAGCAGCATCTGTATTGTGAGGCAAGCCTAGACAAGGCAAGCTTTTCTGCTGGGAATTGCACAATATGCCCATGTCAGTTATCTCTGAGAACAGGTCAGAAACACAGCCATTAGGATTTGCTTAAAAACTGTCAGCCTAACCACTTGGGTAGGATGATGGTCCAGAGACTCTATGAGGCAGGTAGTTCTTTCACACCTTCTAATAGGTCATCCCTCCATCACCAACTTCTAAGCCATGAAATAACTCTAAGGTTTCTTGAGTCAATTCATTCTTAACCTTTACATCATCCATCTGAACCATAAAAGCAGATTTTCTGTCCTGTTGACTGTTGAACTTTTAAGATACTGCTATTTGTGCCAGTAAATCACTTATTTAAATCTTTACTGCTCATCAGCCTTTGTGAGTAATACAAGATCTTCACAGAAATGGGTTGATGATGATATTCTGGCATTATGAACTGAAGCCAATGATAAATTACATTTATCATGTGTGTAGGAGACAGGAGGATTTAAATACAAACTCCACATCAGCCTGCCCATGCTGTAGCTTGGGTTTAACTTTTTCTTTTGGTGCTGAGGATTTTTAATAAGACATTTAAAGGAATACTAGCAGCCTATCACAAGCCTATAAAAGTGCTTTATCTCTTACACACGTATTTTGAAATCAGTTTCATCTTTCTCACAAATCACAAAGAAACAAGTATCAGCAGTTCAGCTTTGCAGCTCTTGCAATGGTAAATAATTTGCAAGAACAAATCAAACATAATAACCTGAGGATCCCCAGAGAAAACTGCTTTAAACATGTTACACTGCATTTCTAACAGGTATACGTGCAGAAGAACTATCGCCAGTACTAAAACTACAGATGGGTTAACAAAATGTTTCTGCATTTGTATAGAATGGCTTCCACATTAAAAAAAAAGGTTTTCAAACCTCAGCACAATTAGAACATAAAGGGAAAAAAATAAAAAAACCTTACTGCTCAAAGAACAGTTGCAAAGATAAATAAACTAAAGGGCAGCACCTTCTTCCTTTACCATGTAATAAATGTAACATCTTCAGAGACTGGAAACAAGCATCCTAGCCTGTTAAAATCTTTCCCTAAGTTATGGTTAACTAGAGGTATAACAGCTAACCCAAAAAAACAATTCCTGGGCAGGGGAAAGAGTAACATTCTAAGAGGTGGTGCACCACAGTACTATCAAAAGCAATTCCTCACTGCCACACTTGGGAGTGTGTACGTGTACTATCCAGACACTGAAATGACCCATGGAATCCAACCAGTTCAAGATGCTGCAGGGTACAGAGGGCACACACCATGCATTTGGAATTTCCATAGGTCATTGCAGCTATTATAAAGAGTTTTGATCTCTTTCACTGGAAAACCCATTTAGTCACAAAAAGACATTGATATCCAGGGGGGGTATGTGCAAGAGAAGTGTGATGTGCACCAGCACCTGGTTTAAGAATATAAAAATTAATGAGTCCAGAATTTGCTACTATCTGACATTTCTGGGTGTTACTATGCAGTGCTGCTGTATCACACATGTTTTTTCACATATAAGCAATGTCTTGCCATCCACACAATCAAAATATTTTATAGAATCCATCTACCACTGAAGTGCTACCTAACAATTGAATAAATGAGGGACAGCAGTGAACCAGCCACACAACCCTTTCAGCATCTGAGCTGCCGGCTGACACAGACTACGACTGTCACCACAAAAAAAGAAAGAGAAAAGTTACTTTTATGCATTTCTCATGTTTGCCCTTCTCTACATCAGTCAAGCACCACCATTTGGAATAATTAGTAAAAACTGTCATTATGATACATAACAAAATATACTTCTTGCAGTTAAAATTTCAGAACATATCACCTCCCCTCACCACTTTGTAATTCCAGGCATTTTCTTTATAAAACAAATATTTTCATTACATATGCTCACACAAATCAGACAGCAAAAACTTACTAAGAGAATGAGGGTAAAATGTGGTTTTGCATGAGATCATATACTACAAAACGTAAGGGTTTTTTTCATAATAAACTGGAACAGTCAACAGTATGACACAAACCAAAATACAAGTAACAGACATGATCTAAACTGATTTTGACTGGAACATGTTTATTTAATTCTCAAAATTTCAGTTTATGCTTAAATCACTCAGCTCGCACCTCATGCAAGTATTTCAAAACAGGTGAGTGAAACTTAGTGGGAGGGGGCTGATCATTTTAATAATAGACAACAAATCAACTACAGTTAAATTTTTTCAAGCTTTGACTACTTAAACAGAGTAGTATGTGCTTTTTATTTTTGGGAGAGTGGGGGGAAGGGGGACCTCTGGGAAGAATGCTAACCTTATGAATTCTTCCTCTGGAATTTTAATTGGTAAATCTATAAGTAAAAACGTACCCAGCTGCAGGGAGCTGCTCCCCAGCCCCACCACACTCACAGACCCTCGGAGCCGTGTGCTGGATTCTGAACACAGAACATGCCCCTCAGATGGTGCCCGGCCACACCTGAGCTAAGGAGACTCCGACAACAGAAGGTGGATTCCGCTCTTCCCGATCTGAGAAGCCCGAGTGCCTCTGGAAGACACGCTTATCTCACAATCTATTCTTTTTATTGCTTCTCTTATTAGACATTTCCTACTCGTTTTTGCAATAAATTTAGCTACACAACAACCTTGAGCTCTATTTTTATATACAGCATTGTTCAAAGAGCTTCCGAAAATTGTATTAGGAAAGAGAGAAAGGCCTTTGAACAATTAAGACAAGCTTCCTAGCAGAAAAGTAATCTCAACACTAGCTAGTTTCTTTTTTTCCCTTTTTGGAAAAAAAATCTTCACATGGGGAACTGAGACAGATAAGAGCAAGAAATTTTAAAATAAGACACACAGTTTTATGCATCAGAACCAATGGAGAAGAGCATACTCTGGATGACACCTTTTAACCTGTAACCAAAGAACTTCCCAAATGCATGTTGAAGAAGTTACAGCTCAAAAAGAAAGTAAAAATAAAGCTCACAAAGTTAACAGCAGACTTGAAATATAGTTTACATTTTCCACATAATAGATCCACCACTCTTATTGACCAATACGCGAGGTCTAAAATGTATTGCAAGCACTACTGTTTCCCATCTGACTTGCAGGCAGTTTTCAATGTAGCAATTAATGTACCATACTTATGTATCATTGAAAGAAACGTCTTTACGCGCACTCGCACGGTAACTTGGTTTTTAGTATCACGCTATGTTTGGGAGTCTTGTAAAAACCAACATTCTAAATATATATATATCATCATATTTCTGCCTTGAAGAGAATTGTCTCTGAACTACATAACACTTTTTTTTTCTAAATACTTAGATGATATTAAGTAACAGCACGTGGGAAGTTATATCTAGTTTTAACACGCAGAGAGCAAGCGAACCTGCCCGGCTTGTGATTTAAAGTCACTTCAGCTTCCACACAAGGAGAAAAAAAAAAAAAAAAAAAACAACAATGGCAAAGCAAACTTCCACCGGCGGCCGCCGCAGCTTTCCCCCTTCGGCGGGCGCTCCGGAGACCTCCCTTTCGCCCGCTGCAACCCACACCTGAACGCCACGATCCGGCTCCCACCCCCTGGGGAAGCAGAAAGGAGCTCCCCAGCACAAGGAAGTCGCAGGCACACGTGCTAGGGGGCTCCGAGGAAAGAAAAGGGGGGTGGGAGGAAAAGAGGAGGCGGAGGGGAGCTCGGGGACCCCGCGGTACCCCCACCCCCAGGTGCGCTCCCCGCGCATCCCGCGCCCACCGGCGGCGCAGGGAGCGGACCGACCCCCCGGGTTCGGGCCGGGTGGTCCCTCCACGGGCGGCCCTCACTCACCCCATGGCCCTTGCGGGGCTCCCCGGCGGCAGGCGGCTCCCCGAGGAGAGGGGTGGGCTCGGCACCCGCGGGGATGCCGGCGCTGGCGGCGGGAGCGGAGCGGGAGCAGCGCCCGCCGCGCTGCGCTCTTATAGCGACCCGCCAATTAAGCGCGGCCAATCGGCGGGCGGCGGCCACGTGATGGGGCAGTTCCAATTACGGCGGCGAATTTTTCTGAATTAGCGGGGTTACACAAAGGACACTCATTGAGGGGGAAGGAAAAAAAAAAAAAAAAAAAAAAAGGGCAGCGAGCGGGAACGCCCAGCCGGAGCCTGCTGGTGATTTAAGGCAGGAAACTCCCTCGCCTCACACAGACACGGCCGCATTCAGCACCGGCCAGCATCTCCGCGGGAGGAATGTCTGGCGCACATTACGCTAATCCTCGCCCCCGAGCTGGGGTTTGCGCAGCCACCGCGGCCATCGCTTCCCCGCGACCGGGGGAGAGGCGAAAACCCGCCCCGCCGCGGGGAAGAAGATCTGTTTGTTACACGTGTACATAGATATAAAAATATTTTTTTTTTTCCAGGTATAAGCTGGAGGCGGCTCGCAAAGTAAGCGATGCGCCGGCTCTGCTCTGAAAAAAAGTTCTGCGCGCGGTGGATCGCACGATTCAATTTAAAAGGAAAAAAAAAAAGGAATTATTGAAGGGCATTATTGAATGATTAGCAATTAGCAGCTCCCCGTGCCAGAAAAGACTCCCGCAAGAAAAATACGCCTAGGCTAACGAAATGTTTTACATTTTCATTTTGAGGAGTTGCTGCGAGAAGAGGTGAATAGTATACAAGAAGCAGGCTCTCACTTAAAAGCAGTGCAGAAAACCTCACCTGCCCACAAACCCTTAAGGAACACGGGCCAACACCTCCGAGCGCCTGCCTGAGACATGACACCGAGCCGCGCTTCATCTCCATTTTCCTGCCCTAAAGAAACACGTGTGGCCACGAACATCACACGGGCGCAGCAAACGCCATCCAAGGCACAACCGGAACAACGGCAAGGCTGCCTGCCACTGACAAGCCTTGCCAATCCCAATTTATGGGCAGGAAACGTATGCCAGGACAAACCAGCCGAGATGACTCAAGTCGCCTCTCCCCCACCCTCCTGTTCCACAGAACAACAGCCCTCTTTAGCAGCGGGGAGTGGGACCTCTTGGAGGAATGACTCAAAGTTGCTCTCAGGGGTAGGGGAAACCCCCTCCCCCCCTAGAACACAAAACACACAATCCCCCGCCCACTTTTCACATCACATTAATTAAACACACAACAACTGTCTTGAGGTAATAAATACAATAAAGAGAAATCTAGTTTGACTGCAAGATAAGGTTACTGAGGTCAAACCCAAGGGAAAACTAATCTAACCACATTTTCAACTTGTTTGGAATATTCCATAGCCCAATGAAACCATAAAATGACAAAAACATCCTATCCTAGAATAGAACGAGGATAAAAAAAATTGTTATGTTTAATTAAAGGCAGATGATTTAATGAAATTTTCACACTCACACTGTGTACATATAAAACTTAGTATCAGTTTTTCATCTACTGTAATTTTTTAAAGAGAAAATGACCATATGTTTTAAGCTTTAAAGGGGTATTTTTTATCTTTGATTAAAGTGATTTGATTAGAATAAAGAGATCAGAATACTTCATAAATCTAGTCTACGAGCAATAAGCCAGTAAGTGATTTTAAGCAACAGATAGCCAGATTAGTTTATGGAGAGTTACATGTTCCATCTTCTTGGCGGACAGTGAATAAATCTCTCTCAAAATGGCCATGAGTTTTCTATTAACATAAAAAATGGGAGATGATCTGTCCACCTTCACTGGAACTCTAATGACAGATAGGAGAATTGAAGAAGAGACCTAAGACAACAGTTGGAGATGCGGAAATTAGGGACTGGAAAGCAAACCATCCAACACCTCCCTGAGGACTTTCTGAACATGACCATATCTCCATCTTGAAAACAACTGCAGCTTCCCCTCAGCTCCTGCAATTGGATGGTTTGGACCTTTTTTTTTCTTTTTTTCCAAAATTTCCATCTTAAACTTATTCAGGGCCAGCTTCTGGCACAACGTCATATGATCAGCATTGTGCTCTCTTTGCTAGAACAGTGCCTTTCCTTTTCCCGTGCTATACCACAAGTGCCGCCATTCTTCCATTCTGCAGCTTGTTGGTAGGCAGCAGTCATATCTACCTTCAACTCTGACAAGATATTTTAGCCTAATGATTTTATCATGCTTCATCTCCGAGTTCTTCCCAAAGCATTTATTATGAGGTTCTTCATGAAAATACTTTAAACAATCAGTTCTTTTTGAATGGAAACCATGACTCAGATGAGCCAAATACAAAATATTCCACCAAAGTATTCTATGTATAGCATTTGCGTGAATTCGTGTGGCTGAAGCCAGCCAAATAACATAAGTACTCCATAATGGAAAAGCTGATTAACCATTATAAATACTTCAGAAGTACATTTTAAGGTAAATCCTCATAATATCCATGTGAAATCGTAGACTTTAGTCTCCTTTCGAAAATGAGAGAGGCCAGGAAAACTTAAAATGTCTTGATCAACATCACAGAAGTTTCCACTAGGAAGGGAGTTGCACCTAAGGAGCTCTTGGCTCCCTGTTCCACGCCACATCTCCTGGAGCACACTGTGCATCTCATTCCAATGTAATGTCGAGCTGGGTGATCTGCAGTCACCTTCTATGTGGCTAAAACATAACATTCAAAAATTACAGCAGCTGCTCTAATGGGGTAAGAGGTGCTTTCATCATTGACCTCATTGTTGATGAACACTTATTTGGTAAAATCAGTATATTTTCTGGTGGTGGCATTTTAGCTTGTGTTTTTAGAAGGATTAGGGTCACGGGCTGAGACTTTTATCCTAGTGCAGAAAAGGAACACAGAAAGGTTCATCACTGAATTGCTGGCAGCAGTGGCTAATTTCAGCAACTTGGCCATGCAAATGTAACTGAAGTTCATCTGGATTGTGTCTGTTGTACAATCTAGGAGCGGGGTATTTCACTTTGTCACAGAAACCCAACTAGAGCAAGAAGGGAGAGAATGAGACACACGAGAGGGAAGGCACTGTTGTCTTCATCCTGCTCTGTGCACCCTCACAGGCAAAAGCTCCCACCTGCTCTCCTGTATTTTCCTCTGTTGACTATTTCCTCAGGAGACCTGTTTCTCCTTATTGTTCAAGCAGAGCCTACTTCCTAGTGTAGTCAGCAACTGTCCTCTCTCAAATATCATTCCCTTTTGACTTCTCACCTTTGTGCCTTGGTCCAAACTTGAGGGGTCAATTGCTTGGTTGCTTTTAAGATGCTCCTCTTTGGTACTGGACACAGGGGCCATCCAGTTGCCTGATCCAGTCAAGATTTCAGCACTCCACAGTGCTGCCAAAGGCTACCGCGTACCACACCTTAGGAACTCCTGTTCCCCAGGGAGTTAGGCAGCCCAAGCCAGACAGTTCCCATCTTGCATAAAGCCACAACGAAGGAGAGGGAGAAGAAAAGGCCACTAAGTGACCATGTGGGCAAGACCACTGGTCTGTCTCCAGGTCAAGTTTATTTGTGACAGTACTTTGCGACCACGATTGAAAATACAGAAGTCACCTCAGGACAGGGGAGAAGAGCAGATGCTCCATCCTTCACATTTCCTTGAGGAAGGGAGTGAGCTCCACAGTAAACTAACACCACCCTCAATGCTAATTGCACTGAAGGCCCTCCTCTGCCAGAGGGGAAGTGCCCAGCTCACAGGCAAGCACCCAGAATCCCTGGGACATGTGAACCGGCCACAGTCACAGACCACAGACATGTGTGTGTATATGTACATCATTTTCTTATAGTACCTGTACTGAAGCAGAGGATGTTAGGGAGAGGAAGAAGAAATTATTTTTTCTCTTTTCTCCCCTACATATCTCCTTTCTTTTCCTTTCAATATCTTGTGCCTTTATTGAAAAAGTAAAGCTTATAAACACAGAGATAAAGAAACATGCATCATTTAACTAGAAAATAAGCAAGTTAATCTCTTTTCTTTTGAGTAAACAAGTGATCTAGACTCTGAGAACCTTTTTATTAAAAAAAAAGCCCAAACACACAAACAAAGAAACAAGAAAAAAACAAAACCCCAAACCCAATCCTCTTTCATATTTACCCTTAAGGTATCAACTATTTGTCTCTTTTAGTGAAAATGGAAGGGCTGTATTAGCATGCTTGGCTAAAATTACACTTTTCCACCAACTCATGCAAGTTATGGTAGCTATTGTGAGTGCTTCACAGCATCACTGTGCAGGAAGTCCTCTGTGCTCAGTGTTATATACATAACACACATGTCAGCTTTCAGAGGCATTGAGCTGCTCCTAATTTCCACTGGGATTGTTGGACTGCATCACCTCTACAAAGCAGATCTCTGTAAACATCTCTTTTTCATGTATAAAACATCTCCTTTGAATGCTTCTAGTGTCTGATCACAGAACTTGAGCTGCGTTCAGCCTTCAGCTCTTAGGAAACACAGCTTGTCAGATACAATGATGAGCAGAACCGTAACATTCGTGCTTCCAGCAGTAGGTGAAGACAGAGGATTGCCATCACCCATACACAGCCGTATCTGACACAAGCTGTAGGAAACAGGACACACTGCTGTACATTTGGGTAATGAAAGCAGGGCAGCTTTTATCTCTTGTTGGGGAAAAGCTTGTTAAGGATGAAAAATGAGAACATTAAGACTAAGTAGGAAGAAGAAAAATACAATATTAAAGTAAGGTGTTTTGGTACTTCATTTCAACAAAAACCCCTAAATCTGGTTTCCTCAAAGAATTATTCTTTTTGACAGATGGACTCAGAAATGTAAGAACTTGACCAATTTTAGTATTGCTTGGTGTAGCTTTGCTAAACTGCTAAAAGCAAGCACGTCTCACGACCAACACAGTGCTGTTGTCTGTTAAAGTAACAAGAAAAACAGAGTACTGCTGCTGCCTCCATACCACTTAGGAAAAGGAAGTCTTATTAGACTCGTATCAACATAAGTAACACAGCAGCTTGAAGAAGGATTTCATTTGCTCTGTTTCTAAAGAGCTGATCAACTTTTTCAGACTAGAGTGACATAAATATACAGTGGGTGAGGGTGGGGGAGGTTTGGGTGGGAGAAGGGGAGGATGGAGGAGGACGGGATTTTATGCCAAGAGCTGAATCATAACCATGTGAGTAATTTTTCTTTTTTTTTCTTTTTTTTTTTTCCTTAAGGGTATGAATCAAATTAAATTTGTTTTGCTGTGGGTGAAGGAAGAGAGAATATAATAGCATGAATCAGAGCAATCATTAAATATGTGGCACAGACTAAAAATTAATTACAACTACTGCCTTATTCTAAAAAGTCTCTGCTGTAAGGTGCAGCAATTTTGTTAATCGATATAATCCATTTAAAAAATTTCTCAGGAATTAAAACCCTTCAATTACTTTCCTCTTCTATTTTTTTTCCTATTTTATCAGGAAAAGATAAGCATCTTTAAACAAAATCTTGCTTAATCTGTTAGATGCCCTTTTGCTCCAGTGGTAAAAGAACTGCTGCTAATAATTAGATATTAGACACATGCAATCTCATCAGTCAGGACTAGCTTGGGGACGAAAGCCCATGAGGTGCATGCTTTACCACTTCAGCACAGATGCTTTATTAAGCATTCTATTAAAGACTACTTATTTAATGAAAAATGCAAACAGAGAAACACTCAATATCCCTTTGTCTTTTGCTATAAGAGCGAGACAATGTCATGGAAAAGTGAATGTTGGACAATGGATTTTTTTTGCACTTTGGAATAGTCATTTAAGTATGAGACGCTGAAAAAACTGTAAGGGGCTTAAAACATAAAATCTCTTTTTAAAGAAGCCAACACAGTTAGTTGGGAACAACCCACACATTATTAATTATTAGATAGATAACCAAGGACATATGCATTTTTGTACTAGGTAAGAAACCACTGATTTTGATAACTAAAACGTTAATGAGCCTTTGCCTCCAAGTTTCTAGTTTGGAGAAAAGAATATTTAATTCCTTGTCTGAAAAACACAATAAAGCTACAGCAAGACATCATTTGGAATCAATTCCTCCCCCTAAACAACTCCAGATCTTTCCCATAGTAATTCTCTTGCACGTGCCCAGTAAAAATCCCTGTATAAAGGACTGGTATACAGCATGTTTGGGAATTCAGCTGAACCACGAGTCTTGAGGATGCGATTCCCAGACAGACAGAAAACCTCTGCAGCTGCTGTGACTTTCCAATGGCATATGTGGGGGAAGGAAGAAAATGGAAGATCTCTTGGGTAGTAACCTGAGCCAAGCCCCAAGAGGAATAACGTTTGCCTCTGTGTGTTTTGCAATCCCTGTTCAAACTGGCCTGCGGACTGAAAGCCAACACCTGCTCTGGGGCGAGGTCTCACCCTCACCCTGCTCTTACACCAGCCAAAGGTCACGAGCTCTGGAAGAAGCAGTGGCTGAGGTTCCTGCCTGCTGCCAGCTGATGCCACCCCACTGATGTTGATGCCAACCTGCAAGCCAGCTTCATTCTTGTTGATATCTCCTCATGATCCTCAAGAACAGTCAATCTGTCACTTAAAAACCAGAACTAAATGGGTGCTTTAGAGACCTGGCGGACAGATGGTCTGCCCATGAGTGGTCAAAAAGTTCCATGGTGACAATTCACTCAACCATTCTGCTGGAAGTCCCTCTTTGACTATCTCAAACACTAAATTGGCTGGCCAATCTCCTTGTTACCTTGTGGAAGCGGTCCCTCCTGTTTTTTTGGTATCACTCAATATCCAGTCTCACCCAAGCCTCTGTCAATTGCCAGCCAGTACAAAAGCCCAACCAGCTTCTCAGTGCTTGGTGAGAGGCATATTCAGCACCTCTCATGTGGATCATCACAGCCTCCCAGCATCACACAATCTTACCTCACGCACAGGACATGCAAAGGGTAGCAAGATAACCCAGACATTGCAAACAAACCACCCAGGAGTGAAGCATTACTAGAGAGCATCAACTATCAGAATCACTTCATAAAAACACAGCAATTGAAACTCTCCAACAAATCCTAAAAATCCCTCAAAACATAGCAATAGGAATTCTCCTGCAAGGAGATCAGTGCCACTCTGTGGCAACCAGTATTTTGAGACTGCTTATTGGTGTGGTGGCATAATATGAATATACAAATTTTCTTCTTTATATTCACAACCTCAAGGAAGGTTAATTCCCCCCCACTTTCCTCAAGACAAACATCACTCATGTTCCCTAATCTGACTTGCAATGAAGAATAAGCTCCAAGTAGAAATAAAAGGAAAGCTGCCAGAAGTTAACCAAACAAGATGTTCAATATCTCTTATTGAAGGATAAACCAGCATTTTTACCATAGCTGTGGTCATCTTTATTTATAACACAACAGATTACCACAGGTCATGGGTTATTGTGGTTTTTTTTTACATTTCTGGTTAAATTATTTCTCAATTACTGTGTATAAACCAAACTCCTCAAGAGTTCCTTCTCTTTATTTTGGCATACAATGGCAGAGCTTAGTAGGACTGCTAACTGTGCTACAGATGATATACACCACTTAGAAAAGTTAATTCCCAGCTTTCCATGGCAAATAGCTGCCATTTCTTGCAGGTATTGGACAGAAAGCTTCAGAAAGGACAAGGATATTTTTCTTTGATACAAAATCACTGCATACTAATATAGATCAGGGCAGTAACATTCCCAGCCACTAAGCACAAAGCTCCTACGTCCCAGTCCCAGATATTAATCATTATGCATAATATTATTATTATATACAATATAATTTTGTATATTTCAGTTATGAGGCTTTTAACTAGCTGCTAGAACATATCTTTGCTACCAGCACTTCTCAACTGTCTCAGTGACAAATTCAAAAGGGAGTCTTCTATCTAGTCACTTGACTGCAAAAACGTATTAAGGGTAGAAAGTAATTTTTATCCAAGTACAGGGAAAATATATTTATGCACCTAGGAAAATCATTAGGGATTTATCTAAACACACAGATTTTGGTAGAAAATCTCCTGTGAACTCATTGGCTTTAAATTAGTACACACATCACTAATACTTATTTACTTAAATGGCTTAAGAAATATTTCTGAAAGTAGCCTTTGAAACTTGAAATTCCGTTTCACTTTCAAGAAAGTCACGCATCCTGCACATTTTCAGAATTGCTGAAACAGTTCAAGAAAAGCTGATGGGAAATTCCACTTGAAAATGACAACACTTGCAAATACAATTTGAAGCAGGGGATGGGAACATGATCAAAAACAAAGCACAAATATTTCCCCATGATTATGCATTTTGTTTCTCCAATGCTATGAAGGAAAACTATAGGAAAGGGGCTGCATGCGGATGCATGTGAGGAAATGAAAGTTGTAGTCAAGAACGTATTACACCACTAAACTCATAATGAAATATAGAACTCTTTTCCTTCAAAACTCATAGGCACAGCATGGCCTTGAGTACACACTATTGCCTCCAGTGCATCGCTTTTTTTCCTGTGCTTTTAAATTTAAAAGGCAGTCCAAGGCTGTGACTTTTGGTGAGTTCAGAGTGGATCCACATGTGAGCTTTTAAATTAGCCTGTGACTCCTGAAACCTGGTATCTCAAATTTGGTTTAAGGAGTGCTCCAAGATAGAGAGGTCTTAACACAGACCATCCTGATCTGGCACCTTTTACACACCTAACAGGAGGCATTTGATTTGCATGGATCAGTGAAGTCACTGCAGGCTGATTCATATGGCTACAGTGGCTTCTGCACCCCAGAATTACATTCAGAGGAGGGCTACAATACTAATAAATGCAAAATTAATTTCACACCTCCTAAATTACAAGGCAAGCCTTATCAGTTCTAGACTAAGCTTCTTGGGGCTGAGACAGCCTTGTCTGTCTCTCTTGTAGAGCATTAATCATGCTGTGGGTGCTCACGGCTAATAAGATGCATGTAAATCTATTCTGATGTGGTTTTTTGCCACTTCAGACTAGAGAAGAGTCACACACAGAGACATACTCTTACCTCTCTACCTAATGATACACTAATGTGCCTAATTGAAAAAAACAAGTCCTGATAGGAACAGAAAGGCTTTGTTTTTGTTTATGCCACCCAGACAGAGTCTGTGGCTATACAATACAAATAGTTGGCAAAACCTAAACCGCAAGTATGCAGCAGCACTGTGAGTAATAAAGATAATGTTTGTATTTTGTTTATGAAGAGCCCTAACTAACACACTAAAGCAAGCGCACTGAAACCAAACAATACTCAGATCTTTAGAAAGACTTCAGAGCATCCAAATCATATAATTTAATCACTTTGTTCTTTAACAATCTAAACATCACTTAAAATTTACAAGCAGTAATTCTGGGTAAGTTCTCTAGGCTGAAAAATGGGATGTAGCCAGTTGCCTTTTTCTATCCAAACTATTAAAGTTCAAACAAATCAAGCTCTATTACTGCAGAAAAAATAAAAAACACCTTACAAAATTCCCTTGCCCCAGAGGTTGAGAAATGCTGTATTGCTCAGCCAACATGGAATTCCTCCATATCTGGAGTCATGTGAAATGTGTAAGTATCTCATAGTTACTTCACTGTGCTGAACAATCTCCATATGACTTTGATGACACACCAGTACTTTTGCATGGAGTGCATGGATAAGAAATTTATTCTATACTTCTCAAAAAACCCCAAAAAAACCCAACCCCCCTCCCAAAACAAAACCCAAAGGGATTCAGAACACTTTCCTTCTAAAAAAGCAAACAAACAAAAAAAACCCTAAATGTTATGATTGACAAGCCTGTTGTTTTTATTTAGAAAAATTTAAATAATTTGTATTTTCAGATCCGCATAACACTTTCTCTGCCAAAAGATGGTGAGAAAAAGCTTCACATAACAAAAAAGGTAACAGCAGGGTTTCTGTCCTCCTCTCCACCCATCCTTCTACTGGTAATTCTGGAGCCTTTTGAGAATAGGGGCACATTCAAGACTTGGGGACCAGCGCTCTCACCATGTGTATGGGGATCAGCTGACAGAGAATTCAGAAGAGGATTCCCTTCCTGCACGCAGAGTTTGCAGGGCTGGGAGGCAGGGCTGTAGTTCTTCCAAAGTAACTCATCAGTTCACTCATCCAACAGCGTATTTTGGGCTGCAAGAAAATCACACTCCAGAATAAGAGCAGGGTGGCAGAGTGTCATTCACTGGGACCAAGTGGACTAAGTCACATCCTGCTAAGCAGGGCTGCATCTTTCCTACCCTGTTAATGTGCTCCCAGCAGCTCTGCTCAGGCTGAATTCCTTGACCACACACAATCAGAGACATTGTGAGAGAAGACAGATGGAAAGTCAAGGATCCGATCAGTTCCTCCCCATAAGGCACATCAGAGGCAGTTTGGAAGCTGTGCATCAGACTGTCCCTGAAAGATGTCAACCAAAACTGCCAACACATACCTTAAAAAGCAGAGCCTGGTCTATAATACCACTCTCTCCAACATTTATGTGCCATGTAAGTAACAAAAAGAGCCAGCATAATCATTCCTGCAAGGAGCTGCACAACAAAACATATGGAGCCTGACTTGGAGAACTCCCAACAAGACCTAGCACAGAGATGTACAGCCTTAAGCCAAGCAACAACCAGCCTCTTCCAGCACAGAGCTGAGATGCTTATCTTCATAATCCATGATTCTTAGCTTCCACAAGCAGCCCAGACTCCTCTGCAGATGGTCCCAAGACTCAAAACCAGGGTTGCCAGGTGACTCAGACCTGCCCAGCAATCAGGTGCTTAAGGAGGGACAATACCTGTTATCTACCTGAACAGCCATCTCTGGGCACATAGCCCCATTTTATACCATGGCTGCTATGACAAGTGACTGTAGCTGAAAATCTGCTTGGACAGAACCTCTTCTCTAGCAAAAAAATGACCACAAATGACATCTTGAAGAGCTACTACTCCATACAAATGCGGAAAAAGCCGAACAGAAACATTCAATTCCAAAAAACTGCACTCCAGCAATGCTAAATCTTCTGCTCTAAGCCAGCTATCTTGTCCCAAGGAAAATCTTGTGGAGATCTGGCTAGAAGGACTTGGAGAAGTAACAGAGATTGCCTTATCCTCATGCAAAACCCTCTACTATCACCACTGTATGAGAGGCTGTGTTGCCTCTCTGTGTTGCTGTGTTCTTCATTTACTGGGTTTCACAGGGAGAGAGCCTTGGCAAATATGGCACTAGAAGTAAACGTCCCTTGTCTATTACCCCCACTCAATCAGGGACAATTGTGAAACACCCCTGTGGAAATCCTATCAAATTGTAGCTGGAGAAAGGAAGAACTGGGATGGAATGTGTGTCTGTAGGAGTGAGCATCAACACCAGAGCAGCAACTAAAGGAAGGTAAAAAAAAAAAAAATAAAAAAGAAGCAAGCTCCAGGAGTAGTTGCCAGGTTCACAAGGACGTCTTCCCTGCTTCTATACCCCTAATGTTTCCTTTCTCTTATGCACCCAACCACTTTGTAAAGGGAGCCATGCCACAGCCATTCCTGCAAAAAAAAGGAGAAAACTGAATCATTCTGTAAACCACTGGGAACTCTGCACAATCTTTGAAGCATTTGTTTGGCCAGTACTCCCAAAAGTGCCACCTTGGTAACTTCTCATCAAAGCTCTTTAAGCTTCCTGTTTGCTCAACTGCCTAAAGATCCCATTCACAGACCTCTACTGGGAAAACTCCTGCAAACAGCTACTAAACCCTTCAAAAGCAGACAAAGAGCAACCAGCACATCTTCTTTTCTTCACATCAGGGACATCATCAGCTCTGTTATTGAATGCCCCCTTCTTTCAATTCCCAAATCACTCCCTTTCACAAGGAAAACCCCTTCAGTTAAACCCTTCCTGAAGCCAAGGCATCACAGCACATGCAGTGTCAGCACTTGAAGGGCATGCTGGCTACACATTCAGAACCTACACATGAGGAGAGGTGGCACATTTAGGTAGACCTAGAGCTCTGCTTCCACCTTCCTGCCCCACAGCAGTCTTCCTGTGACACAGATGCAACAAAATTTGGCAAGAGTGTATTTACTCCATGCCCAGGAATTTCTTGATTTCCTGCAGGCTCCAACTGTCCTGCATTTAAGTCCAGGACAGCAAACCACTTAGACGCCTCCACAAATAAATGTTCTCGGAAGCAGGTTAGATTAAAAATACACTGTAACAAACATCTTAAAATACGTCTGCTCAGGCAAGTTTGAAAGACAAGTGGTGCTGGTGCATCAAAGTATTCCTGTTCACAGGGTAGCTGAAAAATACCTGATTTATTGCCATTGCAACATTGCATCTAGAAACAACAGACCACTCTTACCTCTCTGATGCTGAACTGACTGCACAATATTGTCCTCAGAGAAATGCTACTTCACTTTTAGATATTTTTTTTTAGTCTTATTCAAAGTATGAACAATTAGGTTATTTTCTCATCTTAATAAATGATGTAAACCCTCCAAACATATGGTAGCATTTGTATGCTTCTAGGCAAGCAGTGATAACTTTCAAATGTTACTTCCCCTCCTCCTCCTCCACTATGTGTAACAAATATACTGGAACCCATTTAAATATCAGTAAGAAACACATTTAAAAGAGACCAATTTTAGTTAAAGTTTCCAAATGTCAGATGTACATGTTAAATAATTATACTAAGAAATAAAGAGCAGATGAGTTCTCATTCTCATCACTGGTTGAAAAAGTGCTTATATATTTCCAATAAAGATTACCCAATTTTACGAGACAATGCTTTTATTTAAATTAGCAAGGAATAAACAAGTGTCAGCTCATGCTTACAGGGACATCTGACAAGTATCATTCATGCTAACTCAACAGCTACAAGATTAGAGGATTGCTGCTGTCTTGTTCAGTTTTGTAAGTATCAATCCACAACTGCTTCACTTTTCTTTTTTCTAGTTTAAGATTCATAGCAGGGCTCAATTTTTGAATAAGGTAATGGCTACAAACTGTCTATGGATTAAGGGTTAGATTTTTCAGAAGCAGAAAGCCACCAAATCCCTAAATGAAGCTATGGCATCACACCTATCAAGGTACTTAATTAAGAGAAACCATCTCCAGGAAGGACATGAACCTGTTGCAGCGAGTCCAGAGAAGGACACCAAGATGATTAGAGGGATAGAGCACCTCTGCTATGAGGAAAGGCTGAGAGACTTGGGATTGTTCAGCCTGGAAAAAGAGAAGACTTTGGGGTGACCTAATTGTGGCTTTCCAGCACCTGAAGGGAGCCAACAGGAAAGATGGAGAGGGACTGTTTACAAAAGTACATAGTGACATGGCAAGGGTGAATGGATTCAAACTGAAAGGGAGTAGGTTTAGATTAAACATTAGCAAAAAATGCTTTACCATGAGGGTGGGGAGGCCCTGGCACAGGCTGTCCAGAGAAGTTGTGGATGACCCATCCCTGGAATTGTTCAAGGCCAGGTTGGATGGGGCTCTGAGCAACTTGGTTTAGTGGAAGGTGTCCCTGTCCATGAGAAGGGGTGTGGAATTAGATGATCTTTAAGGTCCCTTCCAACCCAAACCATTCTATGGTTCTGTGATTCGAAGACTTTGCCTGCTGTTTTCTTTGGCAAAACAAAGCTGCATTTCCCCAGCAGCTTTTGGCATTTACCAGATTCTTTCCTATTATTAAGAAACACTCATGTCCTCCCCAAAAGTACATAGCAGTCACACTGGAGTTGTTCAGGCATCCTCTCTGATTGAATGTTGTATTGTCATCCATTATTATTCAAGGCTAGTCATAATATTCATGAGCATTTATAAAATTGGAATCTATTCAACCCATCCACCCAGTAGCTGACTAACTGGACATTATTACTTGAAAAATAAATCTCACAGAAAAGGAAAAGAAACCTGAGTACACAGAGTAACCCACTCCATGCCTGTATTTTCTCAAACGCAAGCAGTGTTAATACTGAATAAATTGACAAGTTAATCTGTAACAGCTTCTAAGCTTCTTACAGAACAAGAAGAGTTAAGACTACACAATTAGTACTTTTTTGCACTTTCATAACCGAAAGGAAAACTTTGAGAGGGCAGATATTTTCTACTAGTTCGGGGCAAATTTTTGCTATTCCTTTAAATGAAGAATGTGCTGTGTGCTTCAGGGGGAAACAGGCAACAGTAACATCAAGCTGTTTAGCACTTTTGTGCCAAATGCTCACAAGAATACTGAACACAGAACACATCCAGAGCTGCGGCAAGTCGGAAGAGGAGCTAAGGAGACCTAAAGGCAAAGAACCACGTCTTTCACCACCCTGACTGAAATGAAAGAGAACAATTTTTACCCCGAGGTGTTGCTTACAAGGCTCTGCTTCCAGAATGTGTAATGTAACTTTGTACGAATCTATGGGAAATCAAAAGCATCTGACTAAGGAAGAGCTGCGCTCCTCCACGGGAGCTGGGGGGGGGTGGCCACCTTAATGAGCAGAACCTTAACTCGCTGCCCAGAATTATCCCCGTTCTTCCCGGTCGGCGGGCTCTACACGCCTGGCAGCGCCGTGCCTTGGGGCTGGGGCTTTAAAAGGTGTCGGAGGAAGCGCGTCTGAGACACCGCAAATCCCCACCCACGGCCGGCCGTGTCAGCGCCGCCGCCCCGCACATCCCGCACACCCACCCGGCCGTCCCAGAGCCCGGGGCTGCGGCTGCCCCGGGGGCCGCCCCCGCCGTCCGCTGCGGAGCCACCCCGTCCCATCCCACCCCCTCCCATCCGTCCCGTCCCGTCCTACCCCATCCCATGCCATCCCATTCCACCCCCTCCCATCCCACCCCGTCCCGTCCCATCCTACCCAATCCCACCCCCTCCCATCTCATCCCATGCCATCCCATCCCGTCCTGTCCCGCTCAGCGCTTCCCCCGCTCCCTCCTTCCCCTCGACCCCACTGGCGCTGGGAGCTTTCGGTACCCCACGTCCCCTCCGCGGGTTTGGTGCCTCCGAGAGAACAGACCTAAACCAAACAAAACCCCAAAAGCACACACGGCAGCAGCCACCACAACCGCCCCCACCCAGTAAATCCCCATCCTGTCTTGCCGGGCTCTGAACTCTTCTTCCAGACGGATAGGTTTTTTTGGGGGGATTCCAACCCCTGTTCTCAGGAAACATTTACATCAGTAGCTACAAAGCATTCTCTGGAGACGGATGAGAAGTTCTGAAAAGAGCTTTGTCTTCAATTACGAAGAATATTCAGCTTTAGCACGTAATGTATGTCCCGTATCAGACAACGCTTTGCACGACAACTACCCACAGTACAAAATGCTCCGTGTAAAAGCTTAAACTCTGTGCCTCGTTTTTACTCAAAGGAAGAGGAATTGGGTGAGACAATGAACAGGTTTGGCTGTGGGGAAGTCTCATTTTACCTTCAGAGTTCTCACAACAGCCCTTAGTGAAGATTTCATCCTATAGGAGACCTTATGAATTTGGTGAATTACAGAAATTAGTTTCTTCAACATTCTTTGGAAAAATACGCAATCTGATACATTTTTCATGTGACATGGTCAGTAAGAGATCCTATGTAGCCACTGCTCCGAACCAACAGTACAGTTTGAGCATACATGGATTGAAATACAATTAAAACTATAACTGCCTATTTGAAGATTTATTGCAACATTTCGGATCTGGCCACTCCTCATGAGCAAATTTCCTGCAGGTTTAGAAAGAATAAGACTGTATACCCTGCTCTGAAGAGCAGCAATTCCCACCCAGTAGGAACCAGTGGGCAGTCTTGGAAAAGAGCACTGAATTTGTACCACAGATGAAATGTAGAGATTAGAGGATTAAAATTTTCTATCACGCAGTGCACACTTGGATATTTAATAATTACATAAATGAGGAGAAAACATTTGGAAATGTGGGTCTTAGGCTTCTATTGCTATGACAAAAAAGATGTGCAATCAAAACAGGTCTATCTTTTTAAGGAAAAAAAAAACCTTAGGAAAACAACATCTTGAGCAGTGGCACGGCACAGTACAGGCTATATTAACTTGTCATAATATGTTGCTTCTGTTGGTATGAATTTTGATTGAATAGCAAACTAAATCTGAGGTTCAGAACACACAGTCATTCCAAAGTTTTGGAATACAGCACTTGGGAAGCATCCCTAAGGTGGATTTTCTGATCCTTCTTGTTAAGATGTAAATGATTGCCAGCCTCAGCCGCAGGTCACTATTTCAGGGCTTACCCATATTCTTCTCTTATAAATGACAAATCATGATGCTATTTTTAAGAATGCACACACACAAATAAATTTCTCAGAAAGGGTGATTCACCATAAAGCTAGCTATGATCTGAATGGGGGGAAAAAACCCCAAAATCCCAAAACTTATTAAGATTTCGTTTGCTTCATTTAAATTGCAGCTTTCCCCCACAACTTCTTCATCTCACTCATATTTTACTTTCTGTGAACTTTGCACATCTTTTCTGTACTTTCTTGCCTTTATTAATTTTATAATATGGGACATTTATGATGCTTGTTACGGCACCTTCTGTGTTCAGGCTCACAAAAATCCTTCTCACCAGCCTCCACAGAGTACAATCTGCTATCACTGGTCCAAGTGGTGGCATGTGGTGGCAGTGGGGAGAAAAGACGGCAAGCTGCCACAGTGACAAGTGCCATGGGAGCAGTTCCATACGCCTGGGTCTTCCATTTTATAGAGTATCCACTTTATTCTTACAATGCTCCAGAAGTATAGAGGTATTTTCATACAAATATTGCTCGTGCCTTTCCCCTCGGTGAACTGTCTGGATATGCAGTCCATGAAACTGAGGTTTAGAGCACGTGGTGCAATGACAGCTCTCAAATGAAATGTGTGTTGTGGCAGGACTTTCACTTCTGAATAATCATTCATCAAAAAGAGCGATTAAGTGTCAGACCTCTTGGCTGTTTTAGAAGCTCTATTACTTCTATCAATGCATACAGTTTTGTTTTTTTTTTTTTAAGTTCTCAAGTGGTAAGAGGGAAAGCAAAATTGATTTGGGAAATAGCTCACGTATATGAATGTTAAATATTAACCTGATACACTTTAGGAATCTTTTGGTATTTCTAACATTTTGTTATTGTCCAACAGATTCTGGAAAGTTTATAAACACATTTCCCAGTCACCCAGCTTGATTAAAAATTATTCTGCATTTGCAGCAAGGCTAAATCTGGTTTCGTAACTTTAACAACACATTTCAGTAAGTAGAGATTTCTGAAGAGTCCTTTTTCATTGTTTCAGCATATTATCAATTTTCACTGAGGTGGGTGATTTTTAGTCTGTCTTTGCACATCACTAATCGCTGCAATGCATTTTATCATGTAATCCGTACCAACACAGAAAAAAATACAAAAAATCATAGAAACATAGAATGGCGTGGGTTGGAAGGGACCTTAAAGATTACCTAGTTCCAAACCCCCTGGTGTGGGCAGGGACACCTTCCACTAGACCAGGTGGCTCAAAGCCCCATCCAACCTGGCCTTGAACACCTCCAGGGGTGAGACATCCACAGCTTCTCAGGACAACCTGTTCCAGTGCCTCTCTACCCTCACAGTAAAGAATTTCTTCCTCATACCTAATCTAAACCTACTCTCTTTCAGTTTGAAGCCATTCTCCCTTGTCCTGTCACTACATGCCCTTGCAAAAAGTCCCTCTCCATCACACTGGAGAAAATAATCTGGGGAAATTGAGAAACCAGAGAGTGAGAATTATTGACCTTGCTAGAGCTGCCTCTTTTTCATTTTCTGAGGGGAAAAAACCACACCCAGAAACCCAAAGAGAAGTTCAGCAGCTGGCTCTGTAGCTGTAAATCCCCCAAACCAGGGGGGCAGCCAGAGGGGGGGCGTGGGCGGGCTGCTGCAGTACCGCGTCCCTCCACCGGGGGGCGACACCACCCCGGCCCCATCACTGCTTGGCAGCAACACAGAAGTGCAAAACCTTTGCACCAATTTACAGCTAAAACAGCACAAGAAAACATCAAATAATCCGCCTAAGAGGATCCTAGAGACACAAAAAGGATTTTGCCAGGTAATCGTAAAATTCTGCGGGGTTATTTGGGTTTTAGTATGCAAGCAAAGCCTTAAAAAGATTTGTGTGAATAATATCAGAAAGGTCTAAGCTTTTTAGTTCCACAGAACTGGAAAATCCTATTTCATATTTTTGCGCTCATAAGTCTGCTCATAAATTGAGCAGAGGGGAAAGAAGAGTTTTGGTTTTAAACAACTAAAGCGTTGTCTGACTGAAATACAAGTGGGATGTAATGACTGTTTTGGTGTGAAGCTCCAAAATACACATACAGAGATCTTACTAAATGAATAACAGCAGGATCTACCCTCTAGCTAGTACTAAAAAGAAAAGAAAAGAAAAAAAAAAAAACAAACAAAAAAACCAAACCTGTGATCATCACCTTCCAAAGTTAATAAAATCAATGAGAAAATGTATCATAAAACACATCATTTTAATAAATATCCCATTAAAATAATGTGATTCAACTAGTCTATCTTAAGATTTTTTTTACATTCTTAAGCTGATTTTATTTATGAAAGTAAGCATCTCTGTATTTAAAGGTGTTAAGAGCTCATGTTCTTGCAAGTTTACTCAGTACAGCTGTTGAACTCTTAATTCTTCCACTAGTCTAAGGAAAATTAAATACTGCAGATGTTATCCTTTATAATGCCATATAGACAGAATCAGTTCCTCATTTGCAGAACAAGTTATTTATTTTTTCCTACTGAGCTTCAAGGCAATCATGATCATTAGGCAATGCCAGGGTTAAATAAACATGACCTAAAGTGATCAAAAGTCAGACATTACTTGAAAGAGATATTCCCGTATCAATAAGTGGAAATCTAGGAACAGCACTTGAAATATTTCAAACAAACCCTTTTTTTCAGAAGCAAACATCTTAAAAACACAAATGAAAAAGCAGAAATATACCTGAAATTAAAATATTTCCTATCTCTGTGATATATTTGAACTAGACAGGCTACCTTGCCACGAGTTTAAAGCTGCTAGACAAGCAATAAGTTAAAGACCGTAAATTAAAGAAAAAAAAAAAAACACCTAAAACGACAACACCAAAAAAAAAATGGATGAAAAAAAAATTAGGAAAATGAGTACTCTGAAAGTTTTCTATTTACCCATTCCAGTTTCACGTGTGTCCTCTCTCTCCTCAGTAACACCCATATGTAAGGACATGAACTGCCTGGATCCTGCACTTGCACTGGCAGCGTTTCTGCCGTGTGCAGCCCCAACAAGCCCACCTGCCAGGAATTCCCCTAAGGACAACTGCAAGAAACTTCAGAGGATTTGCATCCATTCATAAAAAGATCACACTGCTTAAGATGAAGCCAGCGTGGGATGGCTTACAGGAACTTGGGGTACTTTCAGAGGTACTGCCTAATTTCTCCAGAGCCCCAAGCCTGTGCAATTCCCAGTTTTCATTGGGAAGGGGAGCACTGGACATCAAGTGCTGGCCCTCATGTCAAGGAGACCAGTCACTTCAGAGCAATTTTTGCTAACCAGATATAACAGTCATTATTAACTGACTGTTTCACATCACTAAGCTTTCCTCACCTCATGAAACCTCTCCTCATCCCATCCCATAGAAAGGGAAAAATATGTCTTAAAATCCTTTAGTGGAGAACTATTGACAAAGAGTATTAGAAACTCAAGAACACTTTCTGCACCATGATCTAGTACAAAAGCCAACTCATGGCTTTTTTCCCTTGCTGTAAATACACTGTTAACACCATCAACATCTTTGATGCTTCCCATGCTTCTTGACATTATCCTCCCAGTCCATCACTTGAACCTGCATGTTTCTTCAGGCTTGGACATGATAAAGGTCCACTGAAGTCGACAGAAACAGTCCTCCTCCTATAACACTACCCCATTTCAGAGTCTTCCCCCAGATTAAACCTCAGGACATCTGAGCATTTAAGCACCAGTTGTTGTTATAAGACAATACCAACATCCCACAGCCAGCTTGTCACCAGTAGAGACTTTTTAACAATGAGAAAAGAGAAACATCATGAAATTAAAAATAATTGGAAAGTCATGCATCTTTATTCCTCTTGTGTATAGCACCAGCATCTTATGAAACAGGGCAATAATGATAGAAAAAAAAGTGTGCCTCGAACAGTTTTTATTTAAATACGGCAAAATATTTGACAGGAATAATGTTACCAGTAAAACATGAATATTTGTATGACAGCTTTTCAAAATAAAGTCTTCTTGAGCTCTAGACCATAAGGAGCTTTTCAGAGCTACAGGTGGGAGCTGGGAACAGTTGTCTGTCTCTGAACATGTCTTTTATCAGGAGTCATTCAAAATTTCAGAGAGTATCTGAGTTCTTTTAGTAAAGGAAAACTACACTAAGGAAGAACACTTTGCATAGTTATGTTTAAAGAGGAGGGAGTATGGCACAATTGCCAGGCATAAAAACAGCTAAACCCCAGTTCTTACCTGTCACCCTCACCAGGTATTTTTATTCTGTACTTCTTTTATAGTAAGTTTATTTATTACTGGGTTTCTGTTTTCTAAGACATTATATAACAGGCATTAAGGAATCAGAGCCCTTTGAAGCACCCTCAGCACGTAAGAAGACACTTTCACCAGGTTCTTAGATACAAACAATGAAAGAAAAGATGCCCAAAACCAAGAGCTCTGCACAGTCCTCCTCCCCATCTGTTTCACCTCTGCTACCTGTGTTTTGGGTCATGGTCATCAGACTTTTAACTACTTCAGCTTTGCACATCTTTACAGGGTTTTTTCAAGACATATTTCACTACCAACACATAAAACGCAGCTACCCAAGGCTGAATGGAGTTTTTACCCAGAACTGTTGTGCTGGTCCTTTAACTTTTTATGACTCATAGTTTAAGTATTTGGGAATTCCCCTCTAAATATGAGTTTGACACACTTGCATTATGCAAAGTTATTTTATTCAAAAAGTAACAATGCAACATTCATGCAATACTCAGGACTGTCTTTGACACCACACAATTGTTCTGTGTTTTTTTTTTTGTTTTTTTTTTCTTTTTTTTTTTTGCAGTAAAACATCTAATTAAAGACACATTAAAAAAAAATCGAGAACAAGACTGAATAGCAGAAGTAGCAGCATTGAAAGACACAATCACAGTGTTACACACCCAAGCAGGTCAGGAATATATATTTTTCTTTAATTAGTCAAACAATGTTAGGCTGTTTATCTTCTCCCCTGGACCCCCCAGTTGCGTTAAAGAGTTTGCAGCTTCTCTCTTACCTGTGTGCTGAAGTCCCTTCTTGGTGGGCTGACTACTCATCAGGGATCACCTGACTAAAGCCTAGAAGAAAATTAAAATCAAATCAGCTGACCGCCCTCGCTCACTGGTTTCCAGCTTAAATACTCCCCTCCACAGCACTTCGTCATGTGAGGCAGGACAGAACCAGCTGTCATTGCTTCAGAAAAAGGGAAACGGGCCCCTCTGTTTCCACCTCCTTCCTTCCTCCTCTCTCACTCTTTCCTATCTGTCCCTGCCTCCGACCTCCTCCCTTTCTCATTCTTCAGCTTTGCTCATTCACTGCCCGCCCGGCCGGGGTCTCCCAGGGGAAGCCGCATTCCACAACGCACAAGCATTTCCCCTGCATCTCGGGGTTTCTCAACAAGCTGCCTACACACTTCTGCTGGAACAAAAAACCCAAAAACATTAAAAAAAAAAAAAAAGAAAATAAGGAAAGGAAAAAAATATATGTTAATCAGAGAGAAAACAGAGAAAAAGGCACCACATTCCACAACCCTCAGTCAGCCCTGGCAGACTGCGAGGCATTTTCAGTCACACAGCACAAAATGCATTAGTCAGAGCTGAAAGACCACACACTTTGTACCACTACCATGCTCACAGAGAATGGTCTGAGCAGAGCTACAGGAAAAAGGAAAGGAGGGGTTCCTATCGCTGCTTCCATTTTGCGTGGGGTAGCCACCTAAATCTGTGAAAAATTCGCAGGAAAAGGCCCAAAGTTGACATTCCCAGCAGAAACAATGTGAGTGTGGGCAGCAGGGAAAGCTCCCTGCCCACTGAGCGCGACCTTTGCCGGGAGGACTCCCCCTCCAGCAGAATGTGTTATTCCAAAGACTGCAAGACATTATCTAAATCAGAACTTCTATCTCCCCGATGGTTTGTTCATAGGAAACACAAGCCTAGAAAAAGTGAAAGTAATACTGCATGATTCACATTCCCCGAAACCACATATACTTTCAATTCAAACTTCTCTCTTCTTCACTGCCCCTTCTAGTCCTGCAGCTACATCCATCTATGGAGTTTTGTTTCCTCTACTTACGCAGTTTCAACCCTCCGTGTACGCGGGGAATCTGCTCAGCCAGAGCCGAGGAGAGTGAGAAAAACCCCTCCGTTCCTAATCCAAGTGACCTAATCGCTCATCTATCTGCTCACTGCTTCCGCCCCCCACACGCACTTATCTATTGCCTGAAGGCGTTTTGGGAGGACGTGTAACAGCTTAGGAGAAAACACCCCTTTTTAAATCACATCAGAGAGACACAGAGAGAGTGCACCGCGCTGGAGCACATCCTTCTGTCCACTGAAACCAGCCCCACGGAGTGCCCAGCCCCGAATTCCCCGCTCAGCGCGGGGACCGTCCCTTACACACCCCGACAGGGCTCAGGGGCTTCACTCGGAGTTCGAGAAGTGCAGGGAGGCGGGGGGAGGAAGACAGGGGAGAACCCTGAACCGCCTGCACTGGAATTTCTCCTCAGGAAAGTCCATGCTTTAGTGAAAGACTGATACTAGATACCACAAAGAAACTTTTATTTCTGTACGCACATGACTCAGATACGTTTTCTGTGCGGGTTATGTGGTTATGTTATGTTTCATCTTAAACTGTTTCAAAGAGACCTTTAAACATTAGTTTTAAGAAAAACTTGATGTGTTTATGTAGAGTGAGTGTTTTTAAGCTGCTTTTTATTGCAAATGCTATATACAGCAGAAACACTGATGTCTGTTTTCATTATAGATATAATTTGCATCTAATACTAAACACAATAATCTCTAAAAATATTTATTTTAAATTACATCCCTAAATAGTTCCCAGAAAAGTAAACAAACTGAACCCTTTAGCAAAAACAGATCCTCTTAGTTACAATATTATTATTCATTCTCTTCTCTCATTTTTTTTTTTATTTTGAAAATACATTTACTCACAGTGTTATTGACTTAGATGCATTAGTTTACAAAACAAATGGTAGCTGCTGCTGTGCAGTATTTCAGCAGAGGAAGGCTGTCCAGAACTGCCTCAGAGACTGAACACTGTCGCCATTATAACAAAAGCATTAAAATGAATAATTCATGAGCAGAGGAAGTACCCTACCATTAAAAGGCACCGACTAGTTCATGAATTGTCCAAAAGCTACCCCTTTTACTGCCCAGTTCCTCTAACTACTTAATTATTCCTCATTTTTCTAAAATGGCATCAAGTAGTAATTAACAGAAACACATGTACCAGTTGTAGGAGACTTCCCTGACGAGTAAGAAAGGAAAGCTAAAACATGAGCCAGAGAGGGGGAAAAAGAAAAAAAAAAAAAAAAAACAAAAAGTATTTATATTTGATGATGGA
>JAWWMP010000001.1:112625677-112679306 GCA_035047865.1 Dendrocincla tyrannina
GGGAAAAAGAAAAAAAAAAAAAACAAACAAAAAGTATTTATATTTGATGATGGATATATTAAAGAAACGAGACTTCAAGAGATTTTTCCAAGTTATGCTTTCAAATCCCGAAAAGGAAGAACATCAACAAATGCAAAACCAAGGGCAATTGGTCCTTTACCTTTATCCAGTGCCTTCCTTTTCAGGACCTCAAAGCATCATGACAACACTCAGGAATTAAAAAGCTTCATTACAGAGTACTTACAGAACTTTTCTCCTGTTTACAGGTACAGAAAATAAGGCCTCCAGAAGACTATTTTTTTTTTCCTCCAGGTCATGCAGGGAGGCTTGGAGACTGAGGAAAGAAGAGAGCTTCATCCCTTGATTACCAGTCCTGTGCCCAAGGAAAAGAGCAACTTCCTTGCTTTATACTAACAAGCATCACAAGGTTCAACAGTCCTGTGAGTTTTAACCTAATAAAATGAATGCACAGGCATTTTCTGCAGGGACAGACAGATTATGAGAAGCATTAACTCAACGTCACACCAGAATAGTTTACAAACTTAAGTTTTGAATAACATATTTAAAGGAATTTGGCATAGAATAGCCAAATTCACCTGCTCATATTTCACTGCTGCAGGAGACACACATACTGTGCCTGGAAAGAGATTTGCAATGTACACTTTCAAACTTTTCAATACATCAAAAATTGGTACACTTATATCAATAAACTTCTCAGATTTCATCTAAATCAACACCTAGTTCTTAAAATTCAAGAAATTTTATCTCTAAGACATTTTGCCTGAGGGCCAGTTGAACAAAAGCCATCCTAAATATCTTTACTTACATGGGTCACTTGTAAATGTCCTACTCTCTTGCACTCCGGGGATAAACTCAAACCCAATTCTTATTCCAAGGCTCTCATTGCAACAATTCTATGGTAGCAAGCCTAGTAATACTGAGATGCAAACCCATGCCCAAGGTAGAACATTATGGATGGAATGAAAACACTAGGTGTAACTTGGCAAGAGCAGACAGTGGCACTGGTCAACTAACTGATCATCCTGGCCTTTTTATTTTTAAGCCAGTCAGCTCTGCAGAGCCCTGGTAACCATTTTTTGTGATGATGACTTTCAAACTTCTAGTTCTCAAAAGAATGTTTTTGGTTTTATTATTATTATTATTATTCCAATAGTCTCTATTTGAGAAGGATGCTCTCCTGATCTGGTATTGGATGACTATCGTTCTGCCAAAAATTTGCCCTTCAGTCAACTCGGAGCTGCTCCCACAGCAAGTCCTTACAGGAATAAGGAAATGCTTTTTAACAACTAGAACAATCTGTACAGTTAAGCATATTTTTAGCCTGCAGCCCCCAAGGAACTGTGAGGAGGATTGAACTACAAAACAAGTATAAATGAACCCACAATTGGTTGTTAGATATAATTAATAAATCCCAGCTCACAGCAAGCAGGTTTATTGTAACTAATAGACTATTTCAGTACAAATGACCATTAATGGTGTGATAACTTGTGGCAGGAAGAAAGAGGAGGAAAAGCCACAAAGTACTTATGATAACTCTTCCAAAGATGGAAGAAGTTCACTCTTTTAAAGTTGCACCCAAAAAAAGCAATTAAAGAAAGAAGAAATGTTACAAGCACTTTAAGTTTATCATCTTGAAAATATTTATCTTGAGTTAACATTACAGAAGAAATTCTCTGTTGATTTAAGCCATTATGAGTCTGTCCACCAAACTAGCAACCTCCACCAGGGCATCCAGACTACTGAGTCACTACCTAAACACAAGTGTTCCAGAGAACAAATACCATCAAATAAATTATTTTAGAGAAAGCAGTGCCAGAAGATAAAGTTTAGCACTACTTTTAATTGAAGGTAGGTTAAAAAAAAACAAACAAACAGTAAAGAAAACAAGGAATCTTCATGTCCATAAGCAAAGCAAAATTTCAAAATGCAAGGAATTTAATTAATATTTTGTTACTTAGACAAGCCAGGAAAACTGGATGGAAAGAGAGGAGACTTTAGGACAGTAGTAACAGATTCAGTGTTCAATATTCACAACTGCCTCAAAACTACATTATGGCCACAAGCAAGAATGTATGGAATTATATACAGATACATTTCAAAGTAACGGTAAGGTAACAATCAAGTGCAAAAGAAAAAGTTTAAAGACATTGGAGGGAAAAGAACTATCCAACTATCCAAGAATAATTCACCTGATCACAATATGCCAAAAGTCCAGCGAGACAACATATACAAATCTACACGTAGAAGTTCGGATATATTTAGAGAGTTTTGATATTTGCTTTGCCTCCAGTGAGAGTGTTCCACTGAGCAGTGGTGTTCTGCCACACCAGCTGTTGTGGACTGTGCAATGCAGCAAGGAAACAGGAACTATTCAGAGACGTTTCAGCACTTCAGAGGAACAGCAGAACTATTAACTATGGCTTTTAAAATTAAAAAAAAAAGTGGCCATTAATATAAATTAATTTCATAAATAAAAAAGTAACTTTTAGGAGACATTTTGGGGGCTACATAAACAAAGGCATATGCAACAGTGGTGAGGACAGCAGAATGGTCATTTCTACCTTCTTTATTGTGAAAGAAATACCATAGAGGAGGGGTCTCACCACAACTGCAAGATCACAGAATAGCTGAGGTTGGAAGAACATTCTGGAGGTTGTCTGATCCAACCCTGCTGCCCAAGCAGGGCCACCTACAGACCATTTCCCAGGAACATGTCCAGATAGCTTTTGAACACCTTCAAGGACAGAGCTCCAGTCATCCTCACAGTGAAGAAGTGATTCCTAATGTTTACATGGAGCCTCCTGTGTTTCAGTTTGCACTCAATGTCTCTGTTCCTGTCACTGGGCACCAATGATAAGCACCTGGCTCCATCCTCTCTGCAACACCCCTTCAGGTAATTGAACACATTGATGATATCCCCTCAGAGCCGACTCTTCTCCAAGCAGAAGAACTCCAGCATTCTTAGCTTTGGCTCACAGGAGAGATGCTCCAGTCCCTTCATCATATTTGTGGCCCTTCATTTGACTCTCTCCAGAAGCTCCGTATCTCTCTTTTACTTGGGAGTGCAAAACTGGACCCAGCATTCCAGATGTGGCCTCACTAGGGCTGAGTAGAGGGGAAGGATCACCTTCACCTGCTGACAGCACTCCTCCTAGTGTTGCCCAGGATACAATCAACCTTCTTCAAGGCAAGGGCACAAGGCTGGTTTAGGTTCTCCAGGACCCCTGGGCCTTTTCTGGAGAGCTGTTTTCCAGCCCCCAGGATGTACTGAAAAACATGGGGCTGTTCCTCCCCAGGTGCAGGACTTTGTGCTTGCCCATGTAGGTCCTTCAGGTGTAGATATGTTATGGAAAGTTGCATACTTGGACTAAGGTCCACACTGCTTTCTTTAATACCAATATTTCTTACTTTCAACTACAGGCTGGGCTTTAGGAAAGAGATTTTGCTTTCTTTGTTCCTTGACAAGGAATCCCTCATCCTCATTACTCTCTTTCTCTCTCAGATCTCAGTTACTCCCTGGAGTAGAAAAGGTAAGATATTAGTGACAGTTAATTTCTGCTACCTTGACGTTTTCTGCCACGTCCACAGTTTTTCAGCATTTTGAGAGTGGGCTTAGAATAGACTACTTAGAGGAAAAATATACATAGAACATTTGCATAATTAGAACTAGTAAAGTTGTTCGGGTATTCCTTTGTAAAATGTTCTCATGGTGCTTTCAAACAGAATTGAAGCAGCAAGAGAGCTCTGAGCTTGACTGATGAACCAGTAGTATCCCACTGCGGTCTCTGAAGTATCAAACTGTCATAGGATGCTAAGGAGAGTAGAAAATGTTCTCTTTTGGGTCTCATTATCAGACAATCTACTCCCAAATGGGCTAGCTAGTCACCAAACAAACAACTTCCCTGGAGCAAAAAGTGGTAACCTCAAATTCACGTCAGATTTTATGGGTGCAATTCATTTCCTCCACTCCAGGTCTCTGGTTCTATGTCTCCCCTGACCTCCTGCTGCCAGTTCTCCAAATCCCAAAGGGCTCAGGGTCTGCCCCACACCTGCACACCCCATGTAAAGCCCTCAGACACATTGCAGCACCTCAAAGAGCACTAGATGATGATGTGTAGGCAACTAAAATACACCCTAAGCACCCCAAACTATAGTGTGACTCTTTTTCACACCCATAGTTCAGTGAGTTGGGCAAGATGTGTTTCCAAGGCCATAAATCTCTTTATTCACACAAGTGTATACGTTGTCTGTCCAAAGCAGGAGCAATTATGTTCAGCCCTAAACTAGAAACTTGTTGTAATTCAGCAAGGAACCGAGGCAATTCCAGACCATCTTACTATAATATAAGAATGGAAACAGACTAAGAGATTTACTACCTTTTCTTTTATCACAAAGTTCACTGAGAACCCTTCAGATACTGGCAGTGTAAGAAAAATCAGCCAAAACATAACAGGGTCCTGGACCTGCGCCTCCTACTCCCAACAAAATTCCACACACTCTGTCCCACAAAAGTAACTACGTTGCCAGGGCCTGGGTTTTCCTCACATCTTTTCCAGTGCCCTCCATATTCTCAAATCCAGTTTCATACTCAGAAATAAAAAAAAAAAAAAAAAAAAGGAAGGTATCTTCAAATATTTCTTCTTTATAATAAATAAACTCTTGAAAACAATGAAAAGCATCTCCAGACCAACATGTCTAAGGAAAATAGAAACTCAATCACTTGGCTCAGAAAGGTGTAGAGGTATTGCAGCTCTGAACTGATCCCTCAGGGACTAGCATCAGTTTAAATATATCGGTATATATTCTGCTCCCTTAGAGAGGCCAATAAAGCCAATCAAGGGACACAGTACCAATAATTACTCATTTCTATTGCAGGATTTTCAGGGCATGCTGCAGTTTCAAGCTTTTGATGTTGTCGTCTTCTGTTTGATACACAATGTTCATTTTGTGATTGTGGTGTGAATGGATACCCTTAAAGGTCCCTTTTGGGGAGAGGAAAGGAGGGAACCTTGGCAAACAGTGACAGCTTTCAAGCAAGGGTGTAGAAGAAGAACAGGACAAAGAGAAGAAAGAGGAATTTTCAAGTCTCAAGGAATGCAAAATTTGCTTATGCAAGTCTTTAAACATCTTTAGTCTTTACAACATCTAAACATAACACCTAAACAATAGGACTGAAAGCCATTATTTTGAAAGAGATTATCTCAATTACTTTCTAAATCTGTCTTTCAGGTTGTTAGCCAGATGGAGGTACATGTGGCCTTGCCAAGTGACCAGCATTTAGAAATCTTTTTAGCTACTTACATTAGGAAAACTTTATTGCTGAATTAGTATTCCTAGTTACTTAATGTTTCTATGGAACCATTAATGAGGCAATAAGGCATATAGGACTGTGTAGTATTAGTACTTCTTAAAATGTATGATGCACAAATGTATGAGCGGTGACAAGCTGAGCACTCAAAAGGCAGATGGGGCCAGACTGAAGGATCCTTGTGCAACTCTAAGTCCATCTTGCTTTAGGTTGCACACACCCTGATAACAATCCTCAGTTATTGTTCAAAACCCAGGGTGTTTTTCCCCTTTTTTTATTTGAGCACATCTATCCCATTCAGGGCATAAGTTCACAAGCTGTTTGCTCAATGAGCAAATTGATATATCAATTTACTTCACCATTCATCCCATGGCCAAAGACCTTCCTGCAATATCATATTTAACTCCAGTCTTAAGAGCAAATTTCTTCACGGACTTATCACCACTGTATGTACACTGGAAAAATTACTTGCATAATATTTATAAGCACCATCTCCCTATTAAAAAAAAAAAAAAAAAAAAGAAGAACTATCTTAATTTCACACCTTGATGTGTAAAGAGAGTAAGGCTTGGATGACTGGGGTCATCCAATTTAAGCTACAGCAAAAGAAATGAGTAATGGTGCCAGGCGACCTTAACAGGCTGACCTGCAAACTGCAAAACCACCTCATCCATCCCCACAGCAAGACTCTCCAATATCTGCTGGCTAAGGGCAATCATCTCCATGAAAATTCCCTAACTAGGAGTCAGAGACCTTCAAAATGTAGCTATCACTGACCTCACTGAAGGAGAAGACTGCTCAGTAATGCCAAAAATTCAAGCAGCCAGATGCTCTGAAAATGGCATAGAGGAGTAGGGAAAACAGTTTTCCAGCAGCAGGAAGGGACTTGGCTCTGTCTCACAGATCTCTGTGACAGAGGCAGGAACACAGTCCCTGGGCACCACTCAGCTGTCCTTCCCTTAAGACATTCTTTCCTTGCAAACTTCTCTCATTCGTATCTTTTAGAGTCAATAGCTGTCAAATTTGATGCATCCCCATGCAAATCCACCTGAACTAGTGAGTGGAAGAAGGAAGTCCTGTCGAATAAATATTGTGTCAACATGCAATTAGATCCTCTAACATGGCTATATAATCAGAACTGCAGTGAGCTAAGGCAGCGTTGACAAAATTAATTCCAACTTTGGATAACTTTTAGCACCTAATTATTTTACTACCTTATGATTCAATGTATTTTTATTCACTGCTTTTTCAAATAGGGGAAAAAAATAGAACAAATACTCATAGGTAAGTGGCACAGTGTGGAACACATAGATCCACACTACAGTGTCTATCATTTGTGCTTTTGGGGGGAATAATTACAGCAGTAAGCTCTCTTCTATGTAAGCTATCAATTTGACCACGGGTCAGCTACAAAAGACATCTAGGAAAAGATGGTAGGCTATGCCCAGAAATCTTTGGCTCTTCACTGCAGGGAGCAGTGCACCTGAGCTGCACACAGCTTTTGACCCATTTTCTCAGCCTTGAGGTCTTCTGTTTTTACACTCTTGACTTTTTTTTTTTCCCTTGCAAGAGTTGTTCTTTATCCACTCAGGCTTCCAGGCATTGGCCCTCATCACTACCATGCTCTCCCACTCCCTCCAGGTCCTCATTTTTTTTGGTCTCTAGTTCATTAGTTTTTTATATCCCAGTTCTACTCTTGAACTTCTTTCTTAGATTCCCTATTTTCCCCAACAAAATAGCCATTCCTCATCTCCCTAGTAGATGTCATTTCCTTTGCTAATTTCACATCTCAGATCTTTGCTCTGGACTTCTCTCCTCAGGGACCTTGCCTCAGTTCTTACACAGATGAAATCCAGCCCCAGTATACTCAGTCTCCATAGGGGCCATTCTTTTCCCACTATGTATTCCACAGTCCATCTTATGTGTCCACTGCATAAAAGTTGGAATTTTACCAGAAGAGCCACAAGATTAAGTTAAAGAGGGTCTGTGATCTCATTTGTAATAGCCACAGTCTGCACTACTAGGTACAACAGGTTATTTCCAGTTTTACATATACTTGTCAAGAGCAAAGTAAAAGGATGTTGCTTCACCTCCAAGTTTCAAATCCTTTTCTCATAACACAGGCAAAACAGCACTAAAACTACAGAAAACAGTCACAAATAGTTGAACATACTTCAACTGACAATTCAGTTCATCCTCCTCCTCCTCACCTTCAACAAAATCTGCCCAAGGCAGAGACGAGATGAACAATCAATGTGGTGCGGTGTAGCCATGCTCTAAAGGAGAGAAGGCTCTTGCGAACAGAGAAATTGTCTCTTTCCAGCATGATCAATTCTGTTCCATGCCCTCCAGCACCAACAAGGAATGAAGCTTACACATTATCCAGGGTCAGGAGTGGACCTTCAGTATAGTTATGCAGCTCAGGAGCTGCATCTGTTTCCACCAACCACACTCCAGTGAACTGCTGTGGTGGCTCCAAAGTGCAGCTGAACAACAGAGCATTCCAAGGCATGGATCTTGGAGCCATGGATAAACACAGTACAGCAGTCAGAGGAAACAAAAAGTCCACTTCTAAGAGTTTCCCTGTTCCTGGTTGTAGAGCACAGCTCTGTCCTGTCCCTGCCACGAGACTGCTCGTGACAGTGACTGGTGAGTGATTTCTGCCAGTTCTTATCTCAGCTCATGAGCCTTCCATTATAACTTCTCTCAGCTGTCCATCTGAGGAGGGGAGTGAGAGTGGTTTTGGTCGGCACCTGTCATCCAACCCAGGTCAAACCACCACAGTCCCCAGCCCCACCTTTCCCAGCAGAGCACTCCCAAGCAGCTGGTGGGGCAGGGGCAGGTGGGCACGGTCCAGCCAACACCACCTAGACACAACTCTGAGCTCTACAGTGATCCAGCTCCTGATTTTCAGGATCCAACCAACAGAGGTGATCACAACTAAGTCCTGGAGGATGTCTATAACCAAAAAGGATCGTTTCCTAGACTAATTTTACAGTTCAGGTTTACAGCACAACTTAAAGTGGGCTTTTGTATTTATTACAATTTTAATTGTATTTTGTATTCATTTTATATTACATACATTTTTACAAAATGCAGCTACTCCCTAGTTTTTAATGTTCTGAAAGCCTGTCTCAGAAGTTTATTTGAACCAAATTGTTTGTGTATTATTACACTTTTATTATTTTTAAAAGAACTCTTAATCTACTCGACAAAAAAAAATATATTTTTGTTTTAAAAAACAAAAGAGACGAAGCCAAAATATGCAAGATATTGTGCTGGCATTCCACTTTTAAAAAATAAAAGCTAAGGATACTTTTCTAACAAAGCTTTCACAAATTATTCCTACTTTAATTAAATCCCTCTTTGCTGGAAACTAACAAAATAGCATTAAGATCAGAAGACAGTTATTATCTTTCAGTGTTTTTTCCATTTGTATAATACATTATTACCTAAGTTTCAGTGATTCTTGCTGTGTTATCCACCTCTCCTTTAAAGAAAATACTCTGTAACCATAGCAATACTTTCCCACCCTGGTATTATTTCCCACTGGTTTGTTCTAGGCTTTTGCACATAGCAACCACAGCAATCCTCAGTCCAAACTGTCAACTTCTTCTTGGAAACTCTTAGCAAAACTGGCATAACTGTAAACTACCAAGTATGTGGCTTTACATTTTCAAAACCAGATTAATGCCTATGTTCTTAATAAATTGAGTATTTAAAACCGCAACACTACTGTAAATGGTATTTGTAATACCACAAATATGAGAAGCTTTTATTCTGGATGCTCTCTTCTAGTTTTATCATTTTTTGCAGAGCAATGCATCAATACCTTCTTAGACAGAAAGCAATAAGCATCTTTGTGACCTCTCACTGTTTTTCACTGAACTCGTAACAAAACATTAAGCTCATGCTTCAAATCCACCCCATTTTTAACTGAAGTCACGTAGAGGAACACCAGCTATGCCATCTACACCCCACCAGCTGGGCTTCAGGGTCACAAAAGCAGCACCAGTTCTGCAAGGCCTGAGACATATATTTTAAACTTGACATCGAAGCACTCAGCCTACAGAAGTCACAGTACAGAGGGCTGATCTTAGTCATGAGCATGCATTTTTAAACACCACACAAGTAAGCCATGCTAGTGACTTACATGTGCAGGCATTTTCGGAAGGATGTCCATCAGAAGTGCAGCAAGGTCAAATCAAATGACCCAAAATTCCTCATATTTTTTCCACTACTCATCATGTAATGCCATTAAGCTTCTCAAGTCTGGGTTGACTATCAACGCTCTTCTTGATCACTATTTACCATTGAAGTTATAAGTGAAGAGAAATCATTTTCTCCTCGATAGAAGTAAAAGCAGATGACAGAACAAAGTGCTAAAAAACCCCACTTAAAACTGACCGAGGTTGGTTTTGTTCAGCACCTTTTTAATAATATTTGAAGTTTCTGCATAATACTGAAAACAAAAGCACTAGTATATTTTGAGATTTAGCTGAATTTTGCTGCTACTTGAGTTAGTTTTCATAAGCTGAGTAGTAAGGTACAGCCAGTGAATCATGGTGAAGCAGCACCGAGTACATCTGGGAACAACAGTGATTTAATACACTGGTGTATTACAGTGCATCCTCTCATCCCACTGTTGGAGTCAACAGGGCTTTTGCCATTTAATTCTGTGTCAAAATTTTACCCCCACTCATTAATTTTCCATATGAATCACCCAGCGATATTCTCTTCATGTGTTCTCTGTCAGGGGAATGCCAGAAGAGGATTACATACACAGGACAACTACATTTACAAATCACTTACTGAGAGAGGCATCACTATTGAAGAAAAGAACATTTTGTCTCAATCACAGGGACAGAAATAACCAGAGGAAGTTGGATAGGTATCAAATATATGTGCATATATATATACACATACACTTATATTTATATATATACCAGGTTTTTAATATATATACATATCCCGTATTTTATGTATATGTACACACATTAAAAAATAAGGGATATATATCAGAAAAAATTCAAATGACACAATACATTTATGAGAGCTGGCAAAAAAAATGAAATAAAAAAGAAAGGTTCCTCACTAAGCCAATATCAGCTATCTAGCACTTTTTGAGTCTAAAATGCTACTAAAGAAAACAATGGTGTAAAATAATTTTTATAGAACAATTATTCCAGGAAGGAGAGGAAAGACCACAGATTACCCTACTGTTTTAAATGTTGTTCTTATTAATGGACACACCAGATATCCATAAACAAGCAATTCCTCTAAAACTATGACCCAGTTGGGGCTACACACTAGAGGAATATAGACTGATCAGACTGTCCAATATAGGAATATAGGAACAAATTCACCATGAAAAAAATTCAGTTCTTTACACCGTTGATGCCTGTAGGTATGTTCTGGTTTTATAAAATGGAGATAGGTCTTTATGCATACAGAAAACAAGAGTCCAGATCAGGAAACAGAAAGGAGATAATGGGGTTTGATTATTTTTCCTATAATGTTTACAGAAAAAGACAAAAGAAACTTATATTTTGTTGTTCTGGTACTTTGCCTAAGTAAATTTTAAGAAGATTGCTCATAAATATGTGTCTCTGCTAGGCATTCTTTTTAAAGAAAATGGTGAAAACTTGAAATCAGTGTTTCCTATGAATTAGCTATGTTCACTAAAAGATGAGCAGAGACACAGAAAATAAAAGGTAATTTTGCCACCAAAGACCTCAAAATTTAGACTGTTAAAACTAGCAAAGTGCCCTATCACTGTACAATAAAATACTACTTTGTACTGCATCAGCTGTTATGCTCAATTTGCAGGAGGATTTCCAGACAGAATCTTTCAAATTATGAACATGAATAAGGAAACAAAAAGGATATAACATTTTCTTTTTCCACAAATGGAGATGGCATTTGTTTTATTAAATTCTAATTCAAATAATGTTTTTTTTAACATGTTGATCAAATGCATCATGAAAACCAAATATTACTTGCTTCATTTAATTTTATGAGAGTACAATGGGAAATGACATTCTCTCCTATCAGGGATTTTCTGAATGTATCCACTTCACTGGTCTCTTAACAACAAATGCAATTACATTTTACTCTAAAATAATCAAATACACTCTTCCTTGCTATAAAACCTGTTTTGCTTTGAATGTACATACTTTGGTTGTTCTATCAACTCTTAAAGACACTATTATCTAGAAATCACCATCCTCATTTAGAAAAGTGTGGCATTTTCTGACTCTTTATTTGATTTACAGAGACCTAAAGGAAATGGAGTCATTGAGATTAATTTTAAATTTGGAATGATAACTCAATCCACAAGGCTAAGAAAAATGCTTTTTTTTTATTCTATTACTGTTTCCTGTAAGCTTATGAAGGATTTACAATATTTTTAAATAACATTTTGCCAAGGTGCTCTTGCCCCAGCCACAAGAAATAACTTTGAAAAATTTTTGCAGGAATTAAATACAAAATGAAGTCAATATTTTCCCAATGAAATGTCAGATTAGGACAACATGTCTTTTAATTTTGTTTCTGTTTAGGATAGTTCAGGTTGACATGACTTTAGCAAGACTTCAAAAATTTGCCTAATATTTTAGGTACATCTTGTGCCTCTTCTATAGATAGGTCCTTACTGCATTCTTTACTCCTTGTGAGATGTTTCCCTCGCTTGTTCTTATTTCATGTGTTTTGGAGATGTTAAATGTTTATCCCTTTTTTTAAGAGGATAACTGTCCAGAGGGCTATCTTCTGAAGTTGTGAAAGTCTTATCTGTAATATTTTTGGTGGTTTTCTTTTTCTTTTAAACTAGCAAATAGTGTCTTACTTTTAATTGTAAAGGTCTTGTCACAGTGACCATCCAGATATAATTTACATGTTTCTCCATAAATTAAGAATGAGTATTGTTTTAATGCTAGTCTGCTTAAAGAATGATTTTCCTTTTCAGTTTTCTGATGTTTCAGAACCCTCTTCCAGAAAACCTCCTCTAACTGGATCTCATACAGGGGACAGCAAATGATCCAATAGCCATTCAAAAAATAAAGAAGTGCTAAAAGGATTCAAGGTGAGAGCGAGGTCTGTGTCAGACACCAGGTATTTTAGGAAAAGAAAGAATATTCTTTAATTTTAAATCCATCAATTAAAAAAAAATGTCATTTTTATCCCATTTTTACTGGAAAGTGTGAACCAAAGCAACAAATAAATCAGCTCTGAAACTTGCAACCCTGAATCTCAGCAGCAGGAAGACACAGCCTTGTTCGGGACATACACATTAACCATTGTGGATGCAGTGTTCCTATTCGAATGTATTATCACACAGTATCCAACTTTATCAATCCTGGCCTCAATTCAAATATGCAGTTAGATGCCTTACTAAGTGCTTCACTAAACTGAGCCTTTAATGCTATTTAAAACTAACTTAATATAGAAAAGAGCTATAGATTAACTGACACATCTATTGCCTTTTTTGTTCCAATCACTTCTATTTAAGTGCACTGCTCTCTGGGGATTATAAAAACTGGGGGGGTGGGAGGGCGAAGGAGGGAGAGGAGTTGAATCTCAGCAAGTTATATTTGACCTGGAATTGAAAATTAAAAAATTCAAACAGCAGACCATTCCAGACCTCAGGCTGCCTGATTCTTCCAGTCTCCAGTAATCTGTTCAATAGTTAAATCTTACTCCCTATTACTCCTTAACAGTGGCTGTGCCTTTTATTGAATTCCTCAGAGCAAATCATCTAAAACTGGCTTTGAATGATCATATGGCTCCTGGAGTTGATTTGGAAATCCAGAAAACAAGACACGTACCAGCACTTGAGCAGCTGGCCACAAAATGACAGCCTCCAGGCAGGAACTCTGGTACAGGCAGCTGTGCCAGAATTCAGCTCTCTCTCATACCACCTGATGCCTTAACCGTGAGACTCTCCCCTGTCCTTGTCCAGCGCCTTGTCAACCACACTTTCCCCCTCTTGTGACAAGGAGAGATTTAGAGATGAGATGTTCTCAAAGTACAGCACATGTTTTTACTGGGATTCTAGCTACTTCAAGACAGTAAATGAAGGCTGCCTACAAATCCACCACCTCCTTTGGAGTACATGGGAAGCTTGCATGGAGCCAGGAACAGCTGCCACGCTGCTGGCTCACTGCAACGGTACCAAAAAGGAACCCCCTTCCTCTAGGGATTTTCTGTGGAAGGCACTAAGCATATGTTAAGTCCCAGAGGCTGCTGTGGCCACAAGTGCTGTTGCTCAAAAGAGGAGAGTTGCACACAGTGGCAGGAATCCCTGAAAAGAAAAGGTTGCCTAGGGCAGACAAATGCCTATTACAGCTTTGTGCTAACAAATTACCTCAGTGAACCATCTCTGTGAACATCTCATTCACTACATATCCCTGATCCATCCTCTAAACACCATCGTTTCATCACAGGAGTGTTTCTTCCAGGAAAAAAACTAAACCAAAACATCAAACTACAATACTTATCATTTATTAGATTTTGCACTAGCACATATATCCAAGAAAACAGAATTAAAGTAACATATGTAACCTTGATTTCAGTACTTTCCAATTCTTGTGTCTTTGCCACCTTAACATGTCTTTTAAAGCACGTTGTGTATGTGCAAAGTTTTCTCACCTTTAAGGGAGGGAAAAAGAAATAATCAAATCAGTTAGACAAATTCCTTTTTTTTTGTGGCAACCTATTGACAGCTGCACACCTGAGAGTCACACTAAGAGCATTAAGGCTCAGTTCTGTTACTTGAGTCCATCAAGAAGCCAAAATCAGTATTTGAGTATCATCTTTTGCAGTGCTAGAAGAGAAAGAGGAACCCAATCTTGTGTTTCAGGCAGTGTTTTGGGAAGCAGCAACCACCAAGCTCCCCATGCTTGTCCCTCACCTACTGCTATCTTGTCCTCATTACCAGTCTGGCAATGCTTCCCTTTCCTGTGTTCACAGTAAGTTTAGCCCTATTTCTTCCCTGTTTTGCTGCTTGCTCTTGACATGTGAATCAGAACTGCAGCCCACCTCCATTCACCATCACCCTCTGCTCCACGGAGCTTAGGGGTCTGCCAGAGGTGGGGACAAGCATGAAAAGGTCTACCTTACGCATGCATCACATTGTATGGTTAAAAATCAATGCGATACAATGGTTCATTTAAGAGAAGATGTGATAATGCGCAGTAGTATGCAAAATACCAGTCCTTCTTCAACTTCATTTCTTCTACCTTTAAAGAGGCTTAGGTGCTTTTATTTTTATCGTGTCTTCTGTCCCTCTCTGCCAATCAGAAGACAATTTCAAAATCAAATAGCTCCATATTCCCCAACACACAGGCTGGGGTCTCTCTGAGGCAGAACAAAAGAAATAACTTCTTCCAAGTGGTGCACAGTGCATTTCTGGAGTCAGGGCAATTAGGCCTAAAACTGACAAAAGAAAATGACTTCACATCCCAACTGAAGAGAGCAAATGGAACAAAATGTAATGCAAGAATGACACAGCTGAAAACAAAACAAAGACAAGCCATATTTCATAACAATGCAGATGTTAAGATATTGAAAATATTTTTAGCATGTACCAGGGAACACAAAAAGGAAAAAAAACAATTGGGAATAACAGTCCAGATCTACATTGTTCCCCTGTTTTTCGTGACGTTTACAATAGTGCGATTCCTCTGCACCCGCCATGAATTTAAACACTTCGCTGCAAAACAAGCTCTTCCTTTTGCCAAAAAAAATATCAACAAGTTCACTATTTTTAAATGCATTCTACTGAATTTTACCTGAAGCAACCCATTCAACTCTCTGCAGCTGCCTTTCTGCTTTCAGAGACCGCAATTGTCTATAGATGAACCCCACTTTAGTCACAACCATGTTGGACCTTTCATACCCCCCACTCCATTTCTGGTTCTGAGTTCCAGTATGCTTGCACACTTAATTCCCAAAAATTCAAAGTAACACAACTCAAAGTGCGTATCTTTTATTTTAAAGTCAATTTAGCATTGTAGGGGTTGATCATGTATTCTCACTCTCTTGTTCGTTATCATCCTTTTCCACTGCCCTCTCCTCTAGAAATTGCATTTATCTATAGCTGGGCAACCTACACATCCTTCAGCTGCTGAGCAAAGTAACTTCTTTTTTTTGTCTGTGACCTGCCCTTCTGCACACATAGAGATAAACAGTCAGAGGAAGACAGACTGCACCTTGTCAGTACTGCTATGGTCCCCAGCCATAGCAGATTACCTTGTGCCCTGCTTCGTCTCACTCTGGGTCATCTCACCTGAACATGTCCTGCATGATGGGCCTCTGCTGTGCATGTCTTTGTCCCTCCCCAGCTCCCAATGACAAGATCGGTTTCTGGCTTTGCAACTCTGCTTCCTTTCTCCAAAGGGTGAAAACAAAGCACAAATGCAGCTTATATGGGGGTTCTGAATCCCCCCAACCATTAAAAAAAAAAAAAGAAAAAGAAAAACGGAAAGAAAAAAAAAAAGAAAGGTTTGCTAGGGTAAACAACTGAGGGGGACAGACAAAGGAGCCCCAGTTTTCTCACTACAGCTGGATTCTCCAGTTTCTAACACCAGCTTGAGGACCAACATTGATGACCTAACAAAGTGGACTAGCTCAGGAGCAAAGGGAAACTCCAGCCTCTCCAGGCTCCATGCACAAAGAGATGCCAAACACCATGATATTAGACCTCCTTCCTCAGCCCCACACACATCTTGTGAGACCCCAACAGCATCACCCTTCCTTTGCACACAAGGGCTCTGCACATCATAGCACCACAAATTTCCACGAGCACACACAGCCTGGATGCTCCCTCAAACCATCAGACTTTCTGGACATTTGATACACAACACAGTTTGTATCCTCACCTAACCTCTGGGATGGGAAGTCAAGAGCCAGGAATGAGCAATCACAGCTTGGATAATTCACCCCACTTATAGTTATCCCCAGCAACAACTCACACATAGGTAAGGAAGGGACCCACACAAACTGAATTATGTTGGTGGTGACAACCCATGTGCAGCCATGGTGTTTACTGAAGAGCATCACATGGAGTGGCAACAGAGGGGCTTCAGGGCAACCAGGAGCAGATCACAGGGTGCTGTCTCCAAGTCCACAGGCTGCCATGAATAGCCACTTATAGACTTCAGCAGCTGAGCAGCCCGGATCTAATTTATATTGGAGAGGAATATAGAACAGATTTTTGTATGAAAAAAGTCTTTAGACTGAAGGTCTAGAGTGCTGGTAGCACACCTTCTTACAAGGAACCACTACACACCGGGAGTACTTAGTGCCTGCCCAAGCTGGTCATTACTGCATGTAATGTAAGAGGCTGAAAAAAGGGGTTTCAGTGGACAGAAAGTGCACGTGAAGGAAGCTGAACAGCTCTGTGATGATCCTGACTTGTCAGTTGTCCAAAACAGATCAATAGCTCCAACTTTATCCACGGAAAAGCCAACATTTCATCTCACATTGTTGGAAAAGAAATGCTGCTTTCTTCTTCCAAATTTCTCAGGCACCAATGCTAGGACTTAGAGGACATTGCACAGTTAGGCATCCCCAGAACCCATTTACCTACAATTGCCATCACCCATGACAGAGAGTCAGGGGAAGCCACGCTAGACTACTTATATGAGAGAAGGAGCTTTGGAAGGCCTGGTTTAGTCTGCCCATGTTTAGTTACAAACTACCAGACCATGGGTTCAGAAAGGTCTGCCAAGATCATCTAGGAAGTGAAGGACTCATGAAAGAGATGAATTCCTGCTTTATTATATTTCCTAAATCATTTCAGTAAACCAGAACTTTCTATAAGAGAGTTATTCTACTTGCCAGCAACTCTGAGCAGATTTTGAAAAGGTCCAGAATGTGTTTCTATAAATACAGAACATAACCCTGGTTTAGTACAAGGTGCTGGACACCATGGAGTTACTTCATCAGACAGCATCCCCAAACACAGCTAATGTATCAGATAGGAACAGAAGACATGAAATGTCAACTGGCATCTTAACTCTTTCCCCTCCCAGCGCCTGTACCCACACTCCAAATGTGTGACTGCAGGTGGTCAGGATCACAGAAGAAAGCAGCAATAGCCTGAATGAGTGTCCTCTAGCTTAGGAAAAGAAATAAAAATTTATCTTAGCAGAAAGACAGAAGGAGATTATAAAAGGGCAAGCTGGGAACAGGGGAGTTCCCAAAAGGTCTTGGAGTTTGTAGAAAAAAAGAAGTAAAGTTTTTCTAGTTTTTCCCTGCGTAAGAGGAAAGTACAGCCTGACTTCATTGCAAAGCATAATGATAAGCAAACATACATGTACATGACACATATTTAAATTACTAAAAAATTCAAGGAGTGAGATGAGACATGGTTTAGGACTGTTTTCTTACTCTTAAGGCTCACACAGTAAAATCAAGTCTAAAGGAGCGTTACAAGACTCAGACACCCTATATAAGCAGACTTATCTCCAGTAAGGCCTGGTATTTCCCCAAAATCCCAGCTGCAGACACAAATAACACACAGTGAAGGCAAACTAATATATAAAGGCAAGGCCGTACTACTCTCAGAACACACAAAGTTGGTGCATATTTAAAACCTTGGACTGTAACCTGGATAGCAGGCACTCTCATGGGGTGTTAGATCACTGAAGAAATCACTTAATGTGTGCCTTGTGTTATGGAAAGGAAGGATTAAGACAATCCCCAGACACGCAGCAGAAATACGCCTGCCAATCTTGCTTTTTCTGTGTATAGTGAGATCAATACTGGAACACACAGACATTGGAACTGTATGCAGAAGGTGCTAAGTAAAGTGGAGAAGAAACAGAAAAAGGCCCAGGTGATTTAAGTGATAAAACCAAAGTGTCTTCACGGGAGACTTAAGGATTTAAGTCTGTATAAATTATCAGTGTGGATAATTGTTTTGAACAGAGTACCAGGCTAAGTGATGGATTCTGTGTCACCCCTTTACGTTTTTGCAAGATACTGAACACTGCAGAATCACTGCTGAGCACACTTCTGTGTCCTTTGGCATGGAGAAGGTTTTAAAAGACAGCATGAGGATCTTTCTGGCCTTGAAAACAAGATTCTGAGGGCTGTGCTAAAGCTGAAGACTGAAATCTAAAGAACACATTAAACATGTTAAACGTACAATGAGCATCCTATTTAAAGGAAACCACTTTGAAAGACTAGCACAAGCATTTCCAAATGCCAGGTTAGCATGACAGAAATTTTAAGAAGTAATTTCTATGAAATATTTGCTGTTTGTTCTTTAATTGGGGAAAATTCATGTGAATGTCAGTCTCACCTCCTACCAATTATGACCAAAATATTGCCTTTTACTTCCCATCAGTGACACACAAAGTACTGGCATTTTTACTTCAAAATTTGTATGTGAGGACAAAGTGAACATATTAGTAAAAGGTTGTGGTTAGTTAGGTAAACTCCCCGTGGTAAATTTAGTTATTTCCTGATGTCACAACTTAGTAAGACAGGAAAGTCTTTTGCCAATCTCTACCTTCTCGAACATGGCAACTCATTTCAAACCAAGAGGAGAAACAAAAAGCATGCCTTTTGCAATAAAGTAATTAATCACTGTCTGCTAACTTTCTTCCCTGCTTTTGTTTCTCTTTTTTTAAGGAATTCCCCACATTCTTCTTCCAAACTCAGATTTTAGGTACAACATTAAGCAAATTATTAACATCAAATAAACAATTTAATTCTATGCCTCACAAGGCTGTGGTTCTCAGCACATCTTCACATACTTCTGCCACCTTCAATCCCCTCCCAGTAGAAAATGAAAGCATAAAAAAAGAAAATGAAAATACATGTAGAAATATGATGGGGAAAAATATGTAAAATAACAAAGTTCAAAAAGTGCAAATTTTAAACCCACTCACATTAAAAACTGAGAAATGTGATTAAGTTAATCAGTCACTCAGGATTCAGCAATGGGTTTCTACTTGAATTACATGATATGCAAGTAACAGAAAAATTACAAATGTGAATTTTGCCTTAAAATACAGAAGTTTATAGTTTTGAGGCAAACTTTCTGAAGGAGATTACATAGTGAACATGATGAACTAAGAGAAGGCAAGAGAGCGAACAGCAAAGGCTTCATCTGTTGTCTAGTGCCTTTCTTATTCTACAAAAAGCTACTTGAGAGCAGAAATGCCATTTACTTCTAAAATTCCCAAAATCTAGACATTATGAAGCATCATGTATATCCTTAGCGGCAAACAATAACTATTGATTTAATATAGCCTGGAATCAGACCTCATGCAACCACACAAAGGGATAAGGAGTAAGGTCTCCAAAGTCTCCAAGGTAACTTTGTCTCCATAGAAGTCTCAGATTTTTCCAGAACAAGAACAAAGACAGGGACATACTATAAGAGCTGAACTTCTCGCATTGACAATCATTAGTGATAACTCTGTAACATCACCACATAGTATTTTAATCACATACCAGCTTCAAAAATCTCTTAAATTCAGGCAGGATAAAAATACATTTTTCTACATGGCAAAACAGGATAGGCTTTTTATAACTATGATGAAAATTAGTAATATATTATAAAGCAAATTATACCAGCCACCAAGTATTTGCAGTACAATCGTATGAAAGACACCCTGAGAAAAATCCCAGCTAAACTGTTTGGATTCTCTCCTTTCCAACAGTCACTGAAAATGAAAACACAACTCGAGCACTGAAACACTTGTAAGGGTACATTTTATGTTAAGAATACCCACTGTAAGCCAACATAAACACCCAGGCCATGTAACTTAACGAGAAGGTGCAATTGTGAGTCATTCATCTTACTTCTCCTTTCCCAATACACCCAAGCTCCCATAGGAAGGGAGATCCAGCTCTTCACCAGTGACCATCAAATCAAGACTTGCTGCAGCTACAGTGGCTTTCTCTGGAGGGCAATTCAGAGAAAAAGTCTAACTTGGAAACTCAGAATTGCCCTGGAAACCCCAGTCACTTTCCATCAGCCAGGAAGGAAACACAGTCAGTGATCCTACTAGACTAAGAACAGCCTTCATGAATGCCCCAAAGTCCTAAAAGCCAACGCCCTTCAACTAATACTCCAGCAGAAAGTAACACTGCCTGAAAGAGGGGTGGGGGGAATTCTTGCCTGACAAAGTGGCAGCATAAAATGGATTCATCAGAGTGGGAAGAAAAGGGTGATAATAACTAACATTTCAGTAAAACCAGCTTGAGAGAGATTAACATTCAGTGTAAAAAACAAAGATCACAGTAAAGTGACTGCCCTAGAAGAGGAAAAACATGATAGATTTTCAAGGTGCCATGCAGGCCACATGGTGGAAAACCCATGTGACTAAATGGTAACTGCAATCAGCTTGTAAAATAAGAGAAGAGAAGAGAAGCTTCTTCATAAGGGTCCTAGGCTAAAACAGGCTGGAGATGTAAATGGTGAAAGAACTTTTGAGACAACAAAAACATCTGTGAATTTTAACAACAAGACAGAAAAATTTCTTTCCTCACATACCCAAGAATACACACAACTGACACTCAAGCAAAGTCCTGTGCTATTTCAGAAATGTTTAGTCTAAAAGATAAAAAAGTCTCAAGTTCTGATACACTTCTGCATATCTGAAGGTCGAAGATCCATAAAACGTTCTGAATAAAATACTCCCTAGCGGAAACGTGGACAGTTAGATGGGCATATTTTGACACAGCATGACCACTAAAGACCAATAGGAAAAACACCCTTAGCTAGCAGGCAGCAGGCAAAATTCAGATGCAAAAGTGGAGTCATGTGAAATGACACATACGACAAAATGATTGTTAAATGGACCTTTTTTATAACATCTGTTTAGGTATTCAGCCATTGATGTCTTTCTCTTGGCCTAACTTTTTGGTTTGGTTTTTATTCCCTAAACCTTTCTATAAATTTTTGTCATAACCTCTGACTGCAAAGAACTTAATGGACACAAAGTCTAGGCACACGTTCTTTCCCACTGAACGACTTAACCTCCACTGCCAGATACAAAATTCTTACCTGAGTGTCACTGCTCTCCAAGGTACTTAATGTCTGTGCTTTTTGTAACAGCTACATATTTTTCTTTCAAAAACTTCATTCTTAACACCATGCCACTTCCAAAAGCCTTGCAGCTAAGTTTAATTCTTGCTACCTGAGAATTTTCCATTTTCCCAGCTTTATTTCATCCACCTGTTTGATCAGCTTTTCACTACGTTCCAAGACATTATTTAATTCATGAGAAGACAAAAGGAAATTTCTGTGGGACAAAACTATCTTCTAACTTGAATCATTAAAAGGAAACAAAACTCAAAGTAATTGTTGAACCAGTCATAACTCATAAATTTAAGTAAGTAATCCATCTGGCTTTGAATTCTTATGAGCTTTTTAAGTTTTGCCGAATCAAAGGACCTGTATCAGACTTTTTGGAATGACTCCTACCTTCAGAAGGTTTCAAAACTCACTACAAGCACTACTACCATTCTCTTCCAGGCCCCAGCCCCACAAATGCAAAGGAATTCTTTTTTAGGTTAAAATTTTCTAGGTCTGTCTATGGGGAGGGGAGGAGAGACAATGTTTCTTTTCAGACTTCATGAAATAAAAGATTCTCAAGCTATTTCACAAGAAATTCACAGAATCATAGAATCATTTAGGCTGCAAAAGACCTTTAAGGTCATCAAGTCCAATGTTAACCTAAGAATGCCAAGTTCACCACTAAACCATGTCCCCAGGTGCCATGCTTAACAATCCTTGGGGATATTTAGATGTGGACTCCACCACTTCCGGGGCAGCCTGTTCCAATTCTGACCACCCTTTCCATGATTTTTTTTCTCCCCTAATATCCAATCTAAACCTCCCCTGGTGTAACTTCATGCCATTTCCTCTTGTGCTAGTGCTTGTTACTTGGGAAGACAGACAGACCCTCACCTGGCTACAACCTCCTTCAGGTAGTTGTAGAGAGCATCAAGGTCCCCTCCCAAGCATCTTTTTTCTTTGGGCATTAGAAGTGAAGAAACACAAGGCTGATGAAGAAGGAGAAACAGCTACTATGTCTGGATGTTGCAGCTCCTTGAAATTCCACCTTGCTGACACTGTTCCAAACTCTAGAGGAAAGGAAAGGCTCCAGTACATGATGCACAACTGCTCCTATCTGATATAGCAGATTGGTCCCCAAAGCAAAGCCAGAGCCCTACTGTAGATAGGCGGGCTCCTTTTCCAGGCAGCAGGAATAATTTGGTCTCAGGACAAACCACAGTGTCCATCCAAAACTGGAGACAACCCAGGCCTAACCAGGTACACACACTGATCTTAAATCCTGTCTTAGACTGCTCCATCAGCTATCACCGAAATCACCTCCCAAGGTCAGGCACCTCCGCTCATTCTTTCCACAGATGAGTGGGACTCCTTCCAGTTGGTCTGAAGGGAAGGATGGGTGAGTAGCTCAGACACTTCCCTGGTAAGACAGTTCTGTCAGTGCAGCACAGCCAGTCCAGTCCCACATCTCCAAAGATGCCAACCTTACCCTCAGTTGAGCAGTTCTGCAGGACAAGCAGCCTTGCCTTTCACTCACTGCAAACAGCTGGACCACAGAAAGTGAGAGCAAGTGGACTGGCACTAACTTGAAGAAATCAGGAGATTCTTGTGTCTTGCCTTTGGGATTTTTCCAATCACCATGTTGGCACAAACACTTTAAACCAAGAATACAACCGTTTGACCTACTTACGCTTAGAAATCATGAGCCATTCAATAGCACCCCCATGTTCAAAAGCATCTTCACCACAGTTGACCAAAGCTTACACCTTCAGAGATCCCAAATTTAACAGACAAATGCCAACGCTGGCAAGACTTGAGATAACACAGTTTAAGAAGTTGCCAGCCCTGCCTTGGTCTCTGCAATGGATCATATAAATGTTGATTTGGTGAGGTAAAATATGTTAAACTGAACAACCCTCACAAGGCATTTGCCCTCAGAAAACTGACACAGCACACCACCACTCAGAGTAGCCCAGTCAAAAACAAAAACTTCTTTAGACTTCATAAAATTACCCAAATTGGGTCAATGAAGATAAAATTGTTACATCTATATAGATATTTAATAATTAATATGGATGTATTTAATATGCTGTTCAATAGTCACTCCAATTAGAAATTATTTGTGCATGACATAAAGGAAGCAGGGAGACAAGGTTTACAAGTTTCAGGAAGCACAAAGATAAATGGAAATTTCATTTAAAAAAAAACAGCTATAAAATTTGTATAATTGGGTGATGATTTGATGATTAAAGGTAAAACTGCTGAGAAGCAAAGAAAAAAAAATATGGAAAAACAAAACCAGAAAAGAAGGCATATCTAAAAGCAGAAAAAGCAAACTGGCAACAATTTCAGTCTCCAAAATTACAGGACTTGCAATTTCTTTGCATTCTCAGGAGCCAGCAGGATGCAAGGCTGTAGGAGGTGATGTCAGAAGTGCGTCTGTCCCTCACTGCTGGGCTCAACGGAGACCTGATAAGCAGTTTTCTGGTTTGCTTGGGGCTCTGGCTACTATTTTATCAATGGTTTCATAAGAATTTACAACTTTCTTTGTGAGCAACACAGGCTTCATATAATCTGAGTCAAGGAGAGCATGTGACTTTCATTTTGACTTCAGAATTATTATTATTTTCATTATAGAGTGCGCAACCACTTCAATCATCAGGAACACTAAGAACCCTCTAGATAAAAACTAACAAGTACCATCAACTATTTGTAAGGCATTAGAGAATAACTACAGAGCCTGCCAACCTTCCCAAAGCAAAAAGAAAAATACACCAAGTCCAGTTGATATTAAAAGTGGGGGAAAAAAGGTATATATGTAGGAGCTTCATAATACTGAAATATGCAACCTGTCTTTCAGAGGATTTTGCATTAGAAAAGTATAAGCAAAATGGTTTCCAAATAACTGATTTCATTCAATTAAAAGTATGCTATGGCTGGTGCATCCTCTTATCTATTTAAGACCATGTACTATGGTTTAAAGGATGATTTTAAATAGACGTGAAAGTGTGATCCTCTGAGTATGTTACTAGTGAGGTTCAATTCCATAGTGCCTGGTAACAAATTACTTTTCAAGAAAAATCAAACCTTACTGTCATCTGTGCTGACCCAAATCTCCTTTAATGTCAGATTGCCAGTGGTCACCTTCACTAACTCACTACATTAATTACAAAATAAAGAGAAAAATAAGATTTTTCCTACACTATTTTCTTTTGGTATAATATTCCATTATAGAAAATTAAAATGAAGAAATTACTCTTAGAAGTCTGTTTTGCTATTGTTGAACAAATAGGAAAACTGAAGAGCATTCAAGGCATATTCATCAAAATAAGTGAGCTAATGACAGGACTGATTCTTTTCCCATTTTTGAGAGAGAAAATTGTCCTGGAGAGTGTTTGGTGGGGTACATAATTAACTCCTTCCTTCAAACAGGCTCTGTTGCCAAATTTTAATTTAAAAAAAGTTTATATGATCTTTTTGTGTGATTCTTATTTTTATTTCAGAAAAAATATTTGATTTTACTTGTTTTCTTTAATAGAAAGTACTTTAATCTCATGCTTTTAATACAGCTCTTGACTTTGTCAGGCAACTTTAAAAAACTCTGTGGGACATGCAACTTTAAGTAGTATGAAACAGGCACTTCTTCATGAAGCCTTTACAAATGGGTTTAGCTAGTATTGTCTTCCCATGTATTTTTATCTTAGTACCACTGGGAAAAAAGTGACCTACTAAAACCTCAAAAAAAAAAATCAGATTTGACAGGAACATATAGAATATGGGTATATAGAATGGGTATATTCAATAGCCAGCTGTGACTTAGGGAGGCCAGTCTGCTTTGTCTCCCTTGTCACTCTGTAGCCAGTGTGGACAGAGAAAACCTCCTTTAGAGGGTAATTCAGAGTAGAAGCCAGGCTGGGGTGCTCCTTATCACCCCCTGCAGAAGCTGGTTTGTTGCACTGACTACAGGAACCCAAGGAGACTAATTCTCCTGGGTTAGTTAAGCTTTGTGTACAGTGCCACATCAATCTCTGTAACTCCTTATAGGGTGCAGCACTGTGTCCGCCCTGATCCTATACCTCAGAGTCAGCTGTGTTCACACAAGCTCATAAGATTTACCTCTGGAAGACTCTTCTTTCATTTCATTTGTTACTGGGTTGGAGGACTACATAATCCTTGTTTCATAACTTCTACATACTTTTAATATTTAAATGTAATTTCCATGTTTAACAGCCAAGTCATCCTTTATTCTTAACAACCTATTTTCTCTAAGTTCTTATTCAGTTCAAGTCTAATATAGCTTTGGTCTTTGTACAGTTGGACAAGGAATGAACCTAGGTGTAATCTCACCATATTTATAGGAAAAGAGACTTCATCTTCCATGTTCATGACTCAATAATGTTATTTTTCACTTTATTATACAGGTAAGCATTTCATTGTATGAGTATGCCTGTCTCCAACTTTTGCAGTTTATTTTTGCATGTAGGTTTTTAATTCAGTCCACCTGAAGGTAAACTGCAAGGGATAACAAATGCCCAACTTCCTTTGAGCAAGGATGGAAGTTAAGGTGAATATTGACACCTCAGAACAAAGAATCTTAATTTCCTTATATAGACACTAAACCTCACATAACACTGAACTGTAGAATCATGAAGGTCAGAAAAGACCTCCAAGATCACTGAGTACGAATCTTTGACCAATCATCACCTAGACAATCAACTAAAGAATACCACTAAAACATAGTATACTAAGAACTGGTGCAGCCCTCAAAGAAAATTGATTTTTTTTTTCTTTGGGAAGTTATTAGGCTCAAGAAAATTAAAAAAATTCCATCCTTCAACATGTTTTCTGCACTAGTATTTGTTATGCATTTGGAGTGGCGTATGGTCAGCATTTTCTTTAGGGGACTGCAGTTTCTCTTCATTTTACATACATTTTAATAACCATATTCTGTCTGACCAGAGATATATCTATCCCCATGTTGTGTCTTTAGCAAAGACTAAGAGAGCAGAGGTCTGGGGAAGAGCATTAGGACAGGAAATGCTTGCAGAGATGCACTTCAGGATCCCTCTGTAGCCTCCAGGAACTGCTTTCTAAGCAAGAGTTGACAAATCTGCACTGGATATTCACACCCAGATAATCCTTCAGTATGTACAGTGTCTACAGAGCCATTGTACTGTATACTCTCCTATATGGGTCTGAATCCTGGGTCATCTACCACCACCACCTGCGACTCCTCGAGCGCTTCCATCAGTGCTGCCTCCGTACCATCCTAAACATCCACTGGTCTGATTACGTGACCAATGTGTCTGTCCTTGAACAGGCAGAGATCACCAGTATTGAGGCCATGCTGCTGAAAACACAGCTGAGCTGGGCAGGGCACGTCTTCAGGATGAGGGATCACTGCCTCCCTAAGATTGTGCTCTATGGGGAACTCGCCACCGACTTCTGCAAGAGAGGAGCCCCGAAGAGGAGATACAAGGACTCCCCGAAACAATAACTCGGCCTTGGCCATACTGACCACCATCAGTGGTCCACCCTGGCCTCCAGTCGGGAGAGATGGAGACACACCATCCATAACGCTGCTGCTTCCTTTGAGAACACACGCAGAATCAGCCTGGAGGAAAAAAGGCAACGCAGGAAGAACCGTGCCTCGCCAGTAGTGCCAATGGAGACTTTCTGCTGTGCTTTTTGCAGTCGGACTTGCCTATCTCACATTGGCCTTTTTAGCCACCAGCGTGCTTGTAGCAAGCATGAGTAGAGCCCTTGTAAATCTTCGTTTGCGAAGCCTAGCCATGATGATGACAGTTATATACAATTGAACACTATGGATATACAGAACAAGAATTCCAAACAACCCCAAAAGGGAAAAGGGGGGAAAGAGAAGAGGGACAAATATGGGTAAAACCAAAGCAAAACAGATACACACACACTTGTAGACTCAGGGAAAAGCTCAATAAAGTCACACAATAAATTCTCACCAAACTTCCCTCAAGAGAAGCAGCTCCTCCACCTCCATTATAACCCTGTTACCAGGGAAGGCCTAAACCAAAACCAAAACAACTAAACCACCACAGGCAGTGATGCCTAAAGGTTTGGTGTGTATTTTGTAGGTTTTTAGGGTTTCAGAAGTATAGGTTTTCTTGCTCACATATTAAGTGGTGTTAGAAGTTACTAAAGTGATTCTCTCACACATTCTCAGGCTCTCTGAAGGTCATGATGTTTTTCAGAGACACCTTCAAGATAACTTGAAGGCAAAACAATAGAAGAGCCCAGAAACCCTTGGAGTGGTTCGGGGGGCATAGCCTAGGACCCCGATGGGTGGACTACTAAGAGAAATGGAAATTATGACTGATTTTAGATATCTAATATGCTAATTGTTAGGAAGAGTGTAAAAACTGTAACATTATGGGGGATAGGGTTCTTTGGGGATTTTTTGGATCCTTGCAGAGATCCTTGTTGAATCAACGCACATTTTGTAGGCCCATTGGAGGCCCAGAGCCTCCAAGCTCCCAATAAAGGTATTATCTGTCTTCCTGCATTAATGTTTTCTCTGAGTGCCTATCTTCCAGGATTTTAAGCATCAGCGGGGTCCTGCTGTGCCCACCCTCATGAATTGATGAGGAGTTGTTTGGGGTCCCCTTGTCTTGGTGGGGGCTCCACCAAAGGGTGTCCCGGGAAGGTGCAGGGAGGTTCTCCCTGTGTGGGGTGAAAGTGCCCGGCAGGACCTGGAGACCCTCCCAGCCCCAGCCCTGCACCTGCAAACCTGCCCGGACTGCGGGATCTGTAACCCTCGGGAGCCTGCCCGTGGAGCAGGTCCTGCCCATGGTTGAGGATCCCACCCGTGGAGCAGGTCCTGCTGAGGATCCGGTCTGTGGATCATGGATCCTGCCCATGGATCAGGTCCTGCCCATGGATCAGGATCCTGCCCGTGGATCAGGTCCTGCCCATAGGTCAGGTCCTGCTCAGGATCCCACTCATGGATCAGGATCCTGCACATGCAGCAGATTCTGCTCAGGATCTTTCCCGTGGATCAGGTCCTGCCCATGGATCAGGATCCTGCCCGTGGATCAGGTCCTGCTCAGGATTCTGCCCATGGATAAAGTCCTGCTCAGGATCCTGCCCATGGACCAGGTCCTGCCATGCTCCCAAATAAAGGTGCACATGACTTTCTTGTCCTGAAAATCCACTTGGAAGAAACCAGCGCTGTCACAAGCTCCTTCCCTCATGAGCTAACCACTGTTAAACATTCCCCCTTTCCCGAGCTGTTCCTAAGTAAAGGGCAGGAGAGCAGCAGGAATGTGATTTCAGACCAGTGCCCTGTGGCTTGGCCATTTTGCTTTTGGGATACTTAAAAAGTTTCCGTGCTGTGCAAAAGGGCTCGAATGCCTTTCAGTCGGGTCACAGGTGATCTCTCGTCTCTGCCTTGTTCCCCACTCTCAGCACTTTTAAAAGATCATCTCTGCAACCCATTCCTGTCTTTGAGGGGCAGAGGGTGTCAAGGGGAGGAAGAAACTGATGCATACAGAACAAATCTCACCTTAGGACGCTCAGTTTAAAACCAAAGCAGGCTTGGTTTCAGGTTTTGTAGCCCTTCTGCAGAACAGCAGCTGGGAATCTACTTGATGCTGTACCCAGTAATCTGGGAACACCCTACCTTTTTTTCATGGTCCATGCCACTATTCCTGCTGCTTTAACAATAGCAAGCCACCAATTTCCTTTTTTACATAATACTTTCCTGGGCCAGGCCACTTTTTAAAAATCTGGCTAATAGTTTGTCAATAGAAACAACTACTTAAACATTCCTGCAAGCCAGATCTGGTCTGCCCTCAGTCCTCTGTGTGTCACTGCTGTGTCAAGACCCTGCTCGAGCCAGCACAGTTGCTTCAGGAATCCGGTCACTCTGTGCACACTGCCACCATTTGTCCACTGACAGAACAGTTGCTCTGTCCTCAGACTGCCTGGAGCCTTTACAGGGGTTCCTTTTCCAGCCATTTTCCCCCCCGTACAGTCAGAACCACGTGGACATCAGGCTTGTGGAAAGGGAGAACTTGCATACCCGGCAGACAGAGCAGCTAATCCAGCATGCTCAGGTGGGTGAATAAGGGCTCAAAGTTAATGGGAATGGTTTATCTAAACAAGATTTTAAAAAATCCCCGGCCAACTCTTAGATTGTCTCATTCCCAGGAGCCTCCTTCTCGGTTTCCGTTCTTGTGCCATGTAACAACACCTCTAATAGAGTTCCTGTGGCCAGGTTGGCATCTTTTACCACAAGTTTCAGCTCCCATAATCCCTGACACATTCATTAGTGACACATCCACTAAACAGTGCTTAAAATTAACTGGCTTCCATGCCCAGACCTGCCTCTTCTTCAGATTTGATTCTCCCTGCAACCCCTTTGTTCTCTTCTGCCTCGCCTGCACTTCTTTAGATAGGAGTTCACTGATTTCTTCTGAGAACGTACAAATTAAATTCCAACTAATTTGGTTTCTGTTTAATCACTTCTCCCAGAGATCTTCAAAGCCTTTCTTGATGCCTTTCCTAACTTGAATTTTCTTTTCTCCTCCTCCTCCTTCCCTTTGCTTTTCCTTCCCTTCCTGCCTGCTGCTTTCTCTCCCCCAGTTCTCCCCTTGCACACAACAGGTGTAGAAATTCCTCATCTGCTCTGTTTTCCCCACACCCCAGTAATCCCATCTTTTGGTCTCCTTTGTAGTTAAAGTTACTCCATTCTTTACTCTCCTCTTACACTTTTCCTAATCTCACTGGATGTTTTAACATCTCCCTTGGTCTTAAAGCATGTGACCACAATGAAGAAAGCCTGGCTCCCCACACATCTGTGCCTCGTGGTTTGTTATCTTCAGGGTCTAAGGTACAAGCTTTAACTGAAATCTCTTCCAAAGCTGTGATGTACTTAAGGTCTCTCTTTAGACAGTGGATGCTGCTGCTGCTGTCTCAAAAGCTCCTGCTGCAGATTTTCCATCATTCAGGGAGTACCTGATACATCCTCACTGCTCCACAACTTATTTTCATGAAACTAAACTATTCTGACAGCTTTAATCCTGTCTGGAGTAAGCGACTAGGTTAAAATGCTATTAACTGATGGATACACCCCAAATATGCCTGTACCTACATGACATGACCATGTAAACTTCACTCCCACAAGAAAGTAACCTAAAAATCATTCTTGGTGGAAATCATGCCTTCCAGCTCACTGAAAGCACTGATCCCACTGTTGAGAGGTCCCTGCAGGCTTGAGAGCTAAGCTTAAGTTTTAAAATACCACAGCTGAAAAGGCTCCAGAGGATGAAGATTTAAGAAAGGCACTAGAAATTACAGGGCTTTTGAGAGAAGCCGGCAACTCGGGAAACAGGAGCAGCAGTGGAAAAGGATGAAAAAGTATCTGATGTGTGACTCAAAGGCTAACAAAAAACTGACAAAAAGGGGAAGGACAGGTGCCCTTTTTCTGTTTCTGATTGTTCAAACTGTGTTGTCCCTCATCGCTTCTGCAAAAGAACAAGTGTCCAATCCACAGGATGGAAGACAGCTGAGGAAATTCTCCATCTTGTAAGGACTGTTACACAACTGATGAGTTTTATGCTCTGAACTCCCATTGGTATGGGTGCACTCACTTCAATGCAGTGGAGAGAGGGCTGCTTTTCTTTCTAAAAAAGCAAAAGCCACATGCCAGGGTGAATGAAATGCCATTTTAATATTTTGTAATACAAATTACAAGTACGTAAAAGTGAGGTTTGGGAACATTCAGGCAACTAACAGAACACTCAGATTCTCCAAGGTCTGTTACCTTCTTTACGCTGTGTATATTAAATACACTTAAAAAATACAGCTCATTACTTAAAGCATGCCCAGATATGTTTGCGGGGTCAGGACCTCACTTGGTTACTGAGAACTGTCCCCAGTATTTAAGAGCATTCCTCACAGATGGCCCAAATATTTACACACACTAAGCTCACCAAATGAGACAAGCACTTTCCCAAATCTGTTCACTGAAACACATTTGCAGTCGCAATTTAGTGACAGGAGGATTGTGTAAGTGCATTGGAGGGCAAAACTGTGTCCTACGTGCAGCTGCTAGAGGAATTAGGCTTACTCTGACATCCTTCAGTCATTTCCAAGTTCTGAATATTACAGCTGTGTGCATAATGTAACATTCATATGCATTTAACCTGTTCAAGAAAAAAGAGATCACCTCTCATGGCTCTCAGCTGTGTAAATTGCAACTCTTTCACAATTAAGCTTTCAAAGGAAACATTTACATAGAGGTGAAGGGATGGGCATCCATACAGGTGGCAGGAATCTGTACTCGTAACTTGTGGAATAAAGACTGTATTTGCAGTGATAAGACTAGAATAATCTAAACAGAGCAGGGTTTTCCCCAGACTTCCATAAAAATCAGGTGAGTTTTTAAGCGCTGATCTCCTGACAGTGTGAGTCCTCTGTAGAAAACCAGTTTCTCCTTTCATCATTCCAAGGGAAGAAAGGATGTAGTAAGACATGTCAACAGCTTGGATGTCCTCTGGCTGTTTGGAGAGCATTCCAAAGAGCAGCCTTGGTGTGCACTGTTTGCAGGCACAGCACATTCACATCTGCAGCCACAACTTTACATGGTATAGGAGGAGCCTGGGAAAAAGATGTGTGACTTACTTTATAATGGATATAGCTTTTAAGATTTTAAAGCCGAAATTAATGAGTTAACTCGGTCTAAATAAATGTCAAGCTGTGCTTGAACTAGATCATGGAGATCTGCGTAAGTCAGCTGGGAACACTCCCTCTGGAGAAATTAAGAGCTCATGTCCCACAGCAGGACTTGGGCTCGGACCAAGAGCTGGCACTGCAGTGCAGCACCACTGCAGGGAGTTTCTGTGTAGGGATCAGGGTGCCATCCTTTGGATGAGCTGTTACTGTCTTGTGTTTCTCCACCCTCTCTGTTCAGTAGAAAAACTTAAAGCCTCCTTCAAAAAAAGGAAAAAATTATAGATGTCTTTTTCAATATTTCTCCTCATGTTAAATCAAATTTGAGTTTTCCAGAGCTGTACATTAGCTGAATCACTGGCTGCACACTACTCACTCCATCTGTTTATATGGTTGAGTCACTGCATTACCAATATTTTAACATGTTACTAGGAAAGAATTTTCAGTGATCTGGAGGATCAATCCCCAGAGCTCTATAAGATAATGTTCCCTTCTCTGTGTCCTGTAGCACCATACTCGACATTGCTCCCTTTCTGCTATCAGAGATGTTAATTGGAACAATCTGCTATTTTAGGAAGAAGAGCTTATCATAAAAGTACAGCTTCCACTTAAAGGCTGGGGATCGAGCTGTGATGTAGAAATCCACTGTCACCTCCCCATGTGCAATGCCTTGTCTTGGGAACTGCATGAGGAGTTCCATGGTGACGGAACAAACACCTTTCACAACCCAAGGTATCTTTTTCCCACTTGAGATACTCTAAACAGATTACCTGCTGAGGGCAAACTGTCTGCTTTTAAATGATGCCAAAAGTTGAGAGTATCCTATTGTTTGACTGCGAAGTTCCTTTAAAAATGTGTAGTATGTAAAAAGAAATTTTTATTTACCTCATTGGTAGTGAGGCAAAAAAACCAGAGTCAGAAGGACAGAAGTGGAATTGCTAACACACATCTTATTTTACAAAAAACATAAAAAGAAAATATTTCGTACGAATCTCGCCATGGAGGACTATGACTGCATTCATGTTATGCTGGGAGTTGAGAAGCAGAAAGTGAAACCAACTGAAATAAAAGAAAACCAGTGAGACTAGTTTTACTTTTCAAACCAGGGGTTCGATCCAGCTCTTGCAGAAGTCAGTGGAACAATTCCCACTGGCTTGACCAGGATTTGGATTCGGCAAAGTAAAATGCAGAAAAAATTAATCAGGAAGCATTAATGAGGGGCTCTCAAACACTGGTCTACAGAGCACTTTCTTCAGTCCATAGAGACCTGACTTTCCTCTCCATTACTCATTTACTTCCAGCTGCTTTTATGGGTTTCTGCATTTTGGAGCCTAGAAGGACCAAAAGGTGTTGGGAACAGGGAACAAGAATGGCTGGCCAGCCGAGCTGGATCGTTTGCAGTTGGAAGAGGAAAGGATTGAAAATGCTGAGCAAATAGAGAAGAAATAAAGAAGGGGCTATCTGAAGGAGCAGAAGGCCATTAAGCTGAGAGGATTAGGTGGCCTTCAGTGAGGATTAAGCGTTTTGCTGCCTAATGCAACTGTCTAGCCAGGCACCTGAGCTTCCAGCACAAAGCAAAAGAAAAGCTGAGCTCCACACAGACATCTGCGCTGAGCTAAAAGCAAATAGGAAATGCCAAGGGCAGAAAGCATTCCACAAACATCCCCCTGCTCCTCTCCGCCAAGCTGGGATTTGTGGAAACTACCACGCACTCCCACCCCTGGGCTGAAAGGAGCCAAGCCTGTCTCTGATGGTCCACACTGCCAGACCTGCACCACATCCTTCAGGCAGGCCCACATTCACAGTGTCATTCCAGAGGTGACACACATTTCTACCACCACATCTAGGTGAAGCCCTCCCTCAGGCATCTGGACCAGGCTCTGGATCAGCTGATGGTTTATGCACAGAGCAGAATTCCCATTAATGCTTTCAGGCTCTTCCTCAGCAGAACAGCTGTTGTCATCTGAGTACAAGGGTACCACATCCAAGCGTGACAGACTGGATGGACAAGCTGGCACCTGGCTCTTAAGTGCAGGGCAATCCTTTTCTCCACATGTACGTGTGGGTCACATTGCCTTGAGTCCAACAGCAACCAGTAGTAAGTGCTTAGTGAAAGAGTGAACACAACTGGCTCAGCCTCTTCAGATGTGTCTCAGGAGCTCCTGGGATTGATAGTTTACGGAATCACAGAATCAATTGGGTTGGAAAAGACCTCCAAGATCATTGAGTTCAACCTTTGACTCATCCCCACCATGTCAACTGGACCAGAGCAGTGAGTGCTACATCCAGTTGTTTCTTGAACACCTCCAGGGATGGGGACTCCACCACCATCCTGGGCAGCCCCTTCCAATGCTTAACAACCCTTTTCATGAAGAAATTCTTCCTGATGTCCAACCTGAACCACCCCTGGTACAGCTTGCACCTTTTGAATCAGAAGTTGCAATCAGACCATCATATTAAATGGCCACCAGAAGACTTTTCCTCCATTAATTCCTTTATTCTTTTTTGAATCCATTTACAGATTGCAATTCTATAATGTCCTTCTGCCTGCCAGTGATGCAGATTATCTAAGTCAGCCTTTCTCCACAAGAAAGAGAAGATACAAGAGTCTTTCTGGGCAATTTTTCTGAGATTTATTGTCGAGAAAATATTCTAGGAAAGAAAGGCTTGTGCCAACACCTTGCAGAGTGATGAGGTACAGAGATCCCCATACTGGCTCTGCATGGAATAGCATTGGAGCTGGAAGCAGTAGGAGAAATACCAACCTCACGCTGTGCCCAGGTTGGTTGGTGGGCTGGGAGGCAAATTGGCTTGAGACTGAACGCTCTGCTAGCAAGGCAATACTGCTTGGATCCAGGCTTGTATCCCTGCCAAGGTCTGCTTCTTCCTCCGAGAAAGACTGGCCCATTCAGCCCTGGATTGGGGATCAGCAGCACAGAGATGCTTTGTGCCCCAGTGGCACACCCCGAGAGGTGTTCTCCCAAAGCTCTGCAATGCCTGGAGGTGCAGACCCACCTCCCCCATGAACCAGCTAACAGGCAGGGTGGATTGCTTGGTGTGCCCAACACTGCTGGCACACACTGCTTCCCACCCACAGGACCTTGGTCTGCTGGGCCAGGCTTGTCCAGACTAAGTGAGTAACTCTGGTCTGGTGAGCAGCACATTTGCCAGGGAGAGGGGACACCTCAGCCTCAGTCACAGCCCCAGTCAACAGCCAGTGCAGTCATGGTGCGTGGCTTTTTCTCTCTCTTATCCCAGGAATTGTGCCCAGAGAAGTTGTAGATGCTCCATCCCTGGGAGTGTTCAAGGCCAGATGGAATGGGGCTCTGAGTAACCTGGTTTAGTGGAAAGTGTCCCTGCCCATGGCAGGGAGTTAGAATGAGATGATCTTTAAGGTCCCTTTCAATGCAAACCATTCTGTGATTCTGAGCCCTGGAGAAGAGAACTACTAACAATCACTCCCTCTTACTCATGTAAAGCATAAGTCACATAAGTCAGGGTTGGAATTTCCTTCCCTTTTATTTTTTTTTAATCTAGTAAATTAAGCTCGTGTAGATTGCATGTATCTTCTAATAATCTGTATATTTTGATAGATTTACTTTCAAAAATATGGTATTGATCATGGTCAGACAGAACACTGTGAAATCAGCAGAGACCTTTCAAAAAGTGCCAGAAACAATACTGCTTAAGGCTTTGTAGCTGTTCATAGAGAGCAGGATCAGCATTGCAGTCCATTTCATAACTAACCCCTACACTCCATAAGTAGTTTAAAGCGACAGAAAAGGCAGTGATGAAATCTGCTCCTCATTGAGAGGTGACTCCTGCTCTGCTCCCTCACCATTTCAGAGATTTACAGTTCAGCTGCCTCCAGGGTTTGTTTCCCTCAATTCTGCTTTCTGACTATTACCACCAAATCCAGTCAAAATTGTGCTTTTGTTTTGCACTGCCTTCTCCAGTCCTCTTCTAAAAATGGTCATGTTTCTGCTTTTCCAGTCGCACAGGAATCAAAACGCTGTGTCAAACCCAGCATGTTTATCTCCGTACAACATCCCACGTATAAAACATGTGCCAGTTTTGGTTGTCAATCTTCATTATTTTCCCTACTTCAATCACACCCAGGAAAACAATCACAAAACACTCGGGAGTTGTTTTTTTTTCTTCCTCAGTACTTTTTCAGGACATTGTGTGCATCCACAGGATGCTGGCATTCCTTTAGCTGCTAAATAAGTATATTCCCTGCCTCCACAGTCTCCATAGACAGCAGCAAGAGCTCCCATTCTTCACAGTCTGTGTGACAGACTGTGATTGCACAGTGAGATTCAATCCTGTCTGCTTGTAGGGACTGTGCCTGGCTTTTTCTCTGTAAAACCTGTGAGCAAAGTTTTACATTATCAAAGGTTTGGTGTTTTGTGTTTGTTTTTTTTTCCCCAATTAGTATAACATAAGCTGCATGTAGCCAGAATCTGTGGTGGCTGTAAATTCCAGCTGCTCCCCTAGTAGACCAGGCAGTGGTAGGACACTTCTGAGACAGTAAAACGTGATAAAAAAGGGAAGATTTCAGAACCTTCATTTTCCTGTTGCACCTAGACCCAGCCTTGCCCCTTTCTCATACTCCAGCTCAGTTTTGTATCACCACCTCCACTGCTGACAATACTTTTTTCAATGGGAATATCACAGCCACAGCCACTGCCAGAATCTCTTGGCAAACGAGCTGCTCTCTGAGTCAGAGCCTAATGCCATTACAAGGTCTGCAACAGCTGCAGCAGTCATACATCTGCAAGTCATTTGAACATTTTATGATGAATAAAAACTATCCATTACATAGACCTATACATTATATATTAACCCTAATACTTATTCAGTTACACTAACAATAACCTTTTCCCTCTGCATGCTGTAAACTTCTTTGGCTACAGCACATGTTAACAGAGATACTCAGAGCTCCAGTCCATGGTGGAGAAGTCCCTGTGTACATATTATCTAACTTTCCTACCTATTTAAACACAAAATGATGGAAGGAAAGAAGGAAAGTGAACGCAAAGCTATGAAAATTCATACCACGCATAAGGAAAACATTTTTATATGATTGTATGAGATTGCATACACTCATACAAACCAAGAGGATACAAAACAATGAGAAATGCAGAGAACATGGACTCAAAATGCCTGGTTAAGAGATCTGATTGTGATATGCACAGATCTCAAACCCATCCAAATGTCTCCCACCAGCAACGTGATCCTCAGTACTATGGCCAAGATTTGAAACCTACAAAGTCAGAATACCTACGATGGGGTAGCAGGGCTCAGGGAAAAAGAAACTGGAACTGTGAGTAGTTAAAATCCTTTAAAATAATAATGATAATAGAGAAGCATAAATGTGGTTTCATGAAGGAAATGTATACACAGCCGCAAATTACGAAGTCAGCCCTCCAGGACATTACATTCCTCATGGAAGCTGCTGAGCCCGCTCAACATAAATAGGTGTAAAATACACTCACCGGCTTAGTGACTTCAAGGATGGAGTCCCATATGTGATTCCCTACCAGTGAGTCTTCTACATATGTACACTTTTACAACAGTAAATGCGAACTGGGCAAGACATACCTCCCTGTGAGTTTCACCATAAGAGTTTTAAAGAGACAAGGCGAAAGTCTGGCGTGACAGAAATTATCATAAATTTTCCCTGAGATTCATCCAGAGCCAGAATTTTACTAGCAATCCATATGCATGTCAATATGATTTCATGTTTGTTCATTATGCATCATTTGCAAACTCTTTGGATTCTCAGAAACACATCCTTATTGTTTCCCATTCACTTTTACTCTGTATTTCATGGAGCAGTTTAGTGCCCATCATAACACCACTATTGCTCTGGAAGCAGAATGTCAATTAACTTGCACTTTCACACTGAGTTAAAAGTAATGGATTAGTAAAGTGCAAAATAGTGTGGGTTTTAAATAAGGATCAGCCATTAGAATTGCCTTACAGTTAGAGAAGCGACTTTTAGGAAATGTTTTCCTGACTTGATCTGCTTCCTCTGTGCAGTCAGAGGCCAAACTGTTTATTTTACTGGCAATCCATCCTTATTGCTTGTGCTGGCTTTAATATTTCCATTCAGACAATCCACACGCTAAACATGAGAAAGATCCTAATATCCTAAAATCCTAATAAGGTTACAAACAGTTCATTTAAAGGGGATTCGAAAGGAGTCCAGCAGAGATCTTTTTTAGTGGGTTTTTTTGAGGGTCAGAAAAGCATTACATTTCAGGGCTGAAAAACCACTTTGCCCCTGGTGGATGGGGACACTTTCCTCACCGTGGCCAAATCCCTGTGGTCAATTTGGAGCACCTATCTCCCACTAAAAAAGAAAGGGGTGGGGGCAAGGAAATCCTGGCTCTTCTGATCACAAAGATAACTTACCCAGCGTGACGTGACACAGTGATGCCTTTCTAAGTCAGCAGCCAGCCAGCTGTCTCCTTGCTGCTGCTCCTGCTTTTCCCATGCTCCGGCAGAACAGCCAGGCCAGTTGCACAGCCGCTGTCGAGTCAAAGGGCAAGAGCAAAGCTTAGAATAAACACGTTGTTTTCACCCGCTTGCTTGAAGTGCTGCCAAATCTCTTTTAACATTAGCACGCGTAAACCGGCGAGTATCATGAAGCACGAGGCCCGAACAGCTGGAATCCTGTAGCTGTTACCTGGAATCTTAACGTCCAGAAAAATAGGCTCCCCATTCCTCGAGGCTATGTGGAAAATCTCAAAAAACACAACCATAAAAGCGCGACTAACATCAAGGAAAAGAGCCCCCAGTTATTTCTTTCTTCAGTTCTATTCTTTTATAGTCATCTCAAATTTTCAGGGGTGGGAGAGCAGGAATGGGGGTGTCTTTCTGGTGATTTTTAAAGATGCTGGTTTTCCCCAGACTGGGCAGAAGAAAGCAGTCATTGATTCTAGAGACAAATCCTGAAGTTATTCAGAGGGCAGGAAGGCTGTGAAGACAAGCAGCTCAGGGCCCAGCAGTAAACAACCAAATAGCAGAGGCAGCTGGAGGAAGGGTAAGCTGGTCCATTTTCCTCTATCCAGTGGTGACCTTCAAGAAGCAGGAGTGGGGCAGAGTAGTGATATTCCTTCCCTGGACTCCGAAGTTCAACAGCTTTGAAACAGTTCTTCAGCAAGGACTTGAGAGAAAAAGCTCCTTCTCCATATCCAGCCGCCAAGAGAAAAGGAGTTGAAAAACACCAATTCCTTATGGCTAACGGGAGGGTGATATAAAAGATGGAGTCCATTGACTGGTGTCCAGAGACAACAACCTGGTATGAATTCCAGCACCATTCCACTTCCCAGCAGCTGGATTTCTCACCAGGGTGGATTGCTGGTTTTGGACACCTCCCCATTTTTTCCTGTCTGTTAACAGTCTTCCACTAGTAAGTATTTGGAACAGTTGTAAAGCTTTTTTTGTATCTCGACGGCCTTGCCATTGCCTGAGTGCAGTTTCAGAATCGTTGGCATTGCTGTGCAGACTATCTGAAGTGTATTTTTGTCACGCTGTTAATAAGCGTTGCGTCTCCCGGGAGAACCTCGGCCAGCTCGGAGTTCCTAAACGATGTGCGTGCTCGAGGCAGGAGATGTAGGGGAAAAAAATCTCCCCTGTTTTTAACTAGTTTTTTTCGGAGCTGCTCACTAAATACACGTGATGTGCAAAGGGAGAGTGGGACCACTCTCCTTGCCTGTAAAGCAAGGATGAGACCCCAAGGAATTATGTGTCTTGCCAAGGGTTACACAGGCAACCAGAGGTCTCACAAATGACCCAGAGCCAGTCCAATCCCTGAGTCACAAGGACCGTCCTTGCTGGCAGTTCCTGCATTATCCTTCTGTGTTCTGAATTTGTTCCCAGCTCCCCTCACATTTCTCCCAGTCCTCAATAGGGTACAGCTCACTTTTAGGAATACCCCAGAAGAGTTTGGGAAACATCCATGCAGTTCAGAATGGCCTTGTCCGGCATGACTTTAAAAACAAAATAGGAGATACTTTTTGGAAAAGGAGCACATGGAAATGAGCAATGAAAGCATGAAGGGGTGGTCTCTTTCCAAGCCTCCAGGGAAAAATAACTCTTGTCCCCTTCTTTGAGACAGGACACGAGCCTTTGCCAAGGTATGTTGTGGGTTGCACACTCCCTCTCCCATTCTAGAGAGATTCTGTCACAGATTTTAGAAACCAAGTGTACCCTCCACTGCACAGGCAGCCAAAGGGAACACCAAGAGCATCTCATAACCATGGAGAGAGATGAGACAGAAACAGAAGACCAATCCAAAATGCAACTAACAAAAAAATGAAAGCATAAATAATCTTAATTAGCTCAGTTTTTACATTACTGGGTGTTAACTCTGTTAGGAGCTGTCTGGCTAGGCTTGATAAAACTCTCAGATTTGGAAAGGGGCACTGCCATTTAACCACACTTCAGAATGGAGCAACAAAGACAATTACTAAGAATTTTAGGCATTAATTTTAACTAAGACACATGGCACGGGTTCTGTGAGTATTAGAAGTTAACATGCACAAAGGCTGTATTCTGTGATGCTGCAGGTTTACTGAGCCATGTTCCTTCTCAGCTATTTTTCCACTAAATTTGTTGAGAGCGCAGGAAAGACCAAAATTAATTTTGAGAGTTGACCCACTGACTCCATACACTGAGCCAGAGTTTTGGGGATATTTTATTGCAAACACACATGCTTAAACTTACGTCCCTAACTTTGCATTAATGCAATCTTTTCTATCCCCAAACTGCCACATATCCTAAGATTTCCAGAGGTAGATATGAATTTCCAAGTGTAATTGAATGTGTGTAGAAAAAGGAGCTCAGAAATATGTGTATTAGAAGTGGTACCATCCTGAGCTGAACACTAAGGATAATATATATAAGCACCAAAACCAAAAGATAATAAGTATTTACAGTTCCACGACGTAAAACCACTTGAGAGGAGAAGGATGATCTCAAAACCTGATGGGATATTTTGTTTAGAGTCCTTAAGTTTAATTAATATTACTCAGAGTTTAGAGGAGTTTCTCATTAAAGGGTAAAATTAAAACAAACAAACAAACAAACAAAGCCGTGGTACAAGAACACCCTGGTTGTGAGGTCAATCACTCAGACGTTCAAAGGACCTGCATTAATCCTTGCTTTAGGTCCTTGTGTCTAACTGTACACAAACAGCAGCAAAGGAACCAACCTGAAATGGCACAGGAGAGCTGTAAATCCCAGGCAGATGGCAAATACTCGGGCCAAGAACGATTCCAAGATTTTTTGTTTGTTTTTACAGCAGAGGGGACCCGAACCTGCCCTGCAATACTGTCACTGTGGAGCAGCTTGAGGAGCAGGAGACTCCCAGTTTTATTCCCAGCCACTGTGGAAGATTCCACACTAAAAATTAGGAAAATTAATATAAGTCCCCTTCTAGCAGGTTATACCTTGAAGTATAAGCTCTGGGGAGCTCAGAGACCACTTAGACAACCTGTGTTGCTACAGAGGAGAGTAGGACATGCCAAGGGTGCACTGTGACCACACAAATACACAAATGGGCCTGGAATTTGTTGCACGAGATGAGCCTGAAGGAACAGGAGTTACCTGGTGTGAAGAGGACAATAAGGGGAACCTTTAACTACCTCCTTGGAGGGTTTAGAAAAGACAAAGCCAGGCTTGTCAGAGGCATATAGTAATGATCAGAAAACCAGAAATTCCAATTAGATAACAGGTAAATGTTTTGCTTTCTGGGTTTTTTGTTTGTCTTTTAGACCATGAGGGTGTTCAAACGCTAGAGAAGGTGACCAGAGATACTGTATGATCTCCTTCTTTGAAGATACTCAAAACTCAACTGCTCAAAGTCCAGGACAACCTGATCTAATTGCACCTGTCACAGAGCAGGACTGATCATCTCAGGACCTCCCTCCCAACCTCCATTCACAGAATTTTGATGTTATGATGCTACAGGATACTCTGAGGATGCTTTCTGCTCACTCACTGGACAATAGGCATTGAATAGACTTGCCAGATATTAAAACTGTTTGGAGCAGACAAGCAGTGCAAGCAGCTTGGATGGTGATGTATCACGTGGTGAGAGGAAAGACATGGGGCAAGTTTTTCCGGCTTACTGACCGTGTTTTGATTCTTGAATGTTGGGGGCATACTGTGGAAGACCTGAAAGTGCATCAGTTAAAAGTGTAATTTCCCAAATTTAAAATAAGTCTTGAAGAGATCATTATGTATTTCAGTGTTTATCATGTCTGGAGGCCAAAGGACGCACCAGAAGGACCAAAAAAGGTCTTGAACTAAACTAAAGTGATCACCAAAGCTCTGTTTGCATTGTAACTTCTGGACCTTGGATTAGTGGGTTTTCAACTGCTCTCCAGAAACTTTTGGGCTCAAAGTTAGTTCAAAAGATTTAAGTGGGAGAAAATGATGAAAAGCAATTTTATTAGCAGTTTTCTACACTTAAATAAATTCAAACTACCTAAAGTTTAAAAACCATTCCCTTTGAAAAGGAAAGAGGCTGCTTTTTTTTTTTTTAGGGTTAGTGAGTTCCACTTTCCAGATTTTCATGTACTATCCCAATAATGCTATTTACATTGAAAACCCCACCTCTGAAAGTTGTGTTGGTTCTGAAAAGATGGTTTTCACAATAACTGAGACTTAATTTCTTTCACATCTGGGGTTCTCCAGGCATTATGTTAATATCCTGGATTCTACATTCTTCCAAACAGGGTCCCTGACTGTATCTGACAAGTGCCCAGCACAGCAAGATGAAGGTGCTAATGTTAGAGAATTTGGGCATTTTTTGTCACATCCTGCTTGAAATTTCAATGTTAGCATATGACTCAAACACAGCAACATCTGATAACAGCCAAGGACACAAAAATGAAGCCTTTTTCATTGAAGTCAACAAAAACAAAACAGTGGGAAAAAAATCTTAGTGCCCTTGCTCGCACTATCTGTCCTTCCCAGAGCAGATTGGTTCACTGAACAGAACAAACCTAAGACAGGCACCACAGGAGTTGTGAAGTTATTTGCCTTCCAGCTTCGTTTTAGAGCCACTGGAAGACACAGAGACAGGACTGCATGGATAGGAAAGGCATTCACCATTAATTTCTGCTGGGATCATGAAACAAGGGCAGCAAAATGCCCAGCCCAGAACCAGATCAGAATCTCCTCCGTTCGAAACACAGATGAGGAGAGAGAGTAGGCGTTGACTGAAAGCAAGACACAGTTTCAACCCACTCGTGAGTGGATTTAGTCAGTGTTTATAACACCAGCCCTCTCTGGAGTAAGAAGGGCACGAGGTGAGCGAGTCTGACTCCAAACTGCCAGCAGTCACAGCTACTGGGGGCAGGTTGAGTAAACACACATTTCACTTTTACTGTTTAGGTTCTGACGACGTGCAGCCTCCTCCCTTAATCACAGAACAGTTCAGAACACAGTTCAGCACCAACACAGCTCCAACCTGCGGGGGTCAGGTTTCAGTGTGGAGTCTCAGGTAATCACAAAGCACAGCGGCTTTACTGGGGCCCTCAATAAAGGAAGACCCCAATTCTTTCATGTTTTTAACATTAACAGCAAATTTCTCTCCCTTTTACAAGTACAGTGTACCTGGTACCACTGGTGTCTCAAAGTGACCTTCTGCTCTTTATTCCCCAGCACGTGGATTTATACATGAGCTGATTTCTAAATTTCAGTCCTAGTCAGTAACATGCTTTTTAGTTTTTACGGGACAATAAAATTGCTTGCCAGGGGTTTCTGCCTTAAAATTCTACACAGCAGATTGATGTAGGCCTCTTGATCCCCCTTACCACATTTTTGCCAAGTTAGAGCATAAAATATCTGTTCTACTAATTGCACCCAGGGATTCACATCCAATATCCAGATCGACTCCTAAAGCTGACTCTGGTTTCCCTTTGATCTTGCCTAGTCTGTTGCTTGAAAGCGTACAGACAGGTGATGGGAAATGCTGGAGCTATTGCAAGGAGAGCTGCTTAAAGACCAATTAACTCCAAAAACCCCACAATGAACAAGAGCCCAAAATGGAAATAAACCCACAACAGCTGGTGGTCATCAAGGCAATTTTCCCAGAAGGCAGAAGACTGTTACTAATAGGATGGAAATACAGAATTTACTGAGACCAACTGGAACTGCTGATAACATATATTGAGAAATGCCTCATTTCTCACATTTTCTGCAGAGCAAGAGTGAGGCTGGGCAATAATTTTAACTTCTGGTGTGGGGAAAAAGAAGTGGAAAGTGAAACACAGTCCCAGCAATTAGTACCAGGAGCTAATTTTACTGTAACGCTATTTTCATCACATTTAAAATTAACATCCAAGAGTTTCTATCCATAATTTTTTTTCCTCAGAGTTTAATCAATGCAGTATAGTTCATTAGGAACTGCCCACTGAGATTCTTTTACATTTTCAATTATTTCAATTACTACAGAACCTGGATGCTGGAACCCTCACCAGATGATTAAATAAAGTTGTATGTTCTGTTCTCCCTTTACAACAGCAGAGGTTTTGAGATATTTCAATCACATTACATAAACTTGCATTCCTCTGCTAACATAAAACATTCACTCTTGCCACAGGAGGCAAATACTTCTTGTGCTGCTGCCAGCCAATGATTTTAACTTCAAATCCAGAGTAAATGTAACATGTTTGTGTGCAAGAACAGCCCAGTGCACTACAGTGATAACAATACCAAAGGAAACCTTGGCACATTCCCTTGAGCATCTGCCTGTTGAGTTTGACGTGGTCATGAAAGAATGGTCAGAACCAGAAGTTTGGAGACACTGGAAAGTCAGGACTTCTTTACACTATCACCAAACAGTGATATGGAGAGGTAGAAAAGCTATTTTTATTCAGTGATGATTCATTTGCAGGTCATTCAGAAAAGTCAAGAAGTGAGGGACTCCATGAAACCACAAAGAACTACTCAAAAGCCCAAGTTATCATGCATTTATTTATTAGTTATTATCTGGTTTAAATTATACAGATGAAGCAACAGTGCTAAATAGAAGAATTTCTCATTCTGCCTGGGCTTTAATTTTAAAAATGTGGTTCTTTCAGTGCCTTGGTGATGGCCTTCCAGAAGATGGCTGAGGCTGCCTGAATTTTGAGAGAACGGTAATATAATCAGCAAAGGTATAAATGTGATATTCGTGGTGCTGAAGGTTCTTGTAGGTAGAATTATCCATTTCTTCTGGATGAGGCTCACCAGGTGCGCTGGTCTCTGTGAAAACAAACAGTAACTGGTGACTATAAGGATGCCACACCAGAGGACAATGATCTTAAGCACTGAGTCAGCCTTCCTATACTACAGTTCCCTCACCCAGTCAACATTTAAAAGAAAAAAAAGAGTCAGCAACTACAACAAAAGGAGACGCTTATGAAGTTCTGCTGGTCCCTTGTTTGGTCCTAAAGCAGCACCTGAGTGTGCAGTGGGGGCGCAGGAATCAGTCAGTATGAGGCACCTAATACAGCCCAGGTTTTAAAACCCAAACTACCATTTAATGCTGGGGGTGGGCAGGGCAGAACATTTAATTTATCTTCTTTGAAGACATATGTCTGCATTTCCTGGCTTTTTCATCATTGCCTTGGTTTTCACTCCAGCTAGAACAGTAGGTGACATTTTGAGCAGGCCAGGAGAGACAAAGAGCAGTACAAATGATTTATCATCATTTCAGACCATGAGATACAGCTATTAGAGCTACTCTATAGATTGAATCAAAGTTCCAGAGTGAGGGAATTAGCAAGATCTCCACAGATTAATTTCAAATGTGGTTATACCAAACAATAATATATCAAGAGCCTTTGATGTGAATTTCCTTTCTTCTAAATATAATCTTGTAAACTTTGTATCAGCACTTCTTCATAAAAGAATAACCCAATAAAGTTATTTAGAAGTCCTTACTCCATGTTAAAGCCAACGTTAATTCTCAAGCTTTTAGAATATTATGCAAATGTCGGCAGTGTCATTTACATAAAAGTTTTCTGGCTGTGGGCTGAGTTTACAACCAAGGAAATTGCAAGAAATAAAACTTTACTTCTCAATATTAGTTTATTCTCATATACCCAGAGTTTTAGCAATAGGAAAGACATACTATCTAGTGGAAAGCTTCATCATATAAATTTGTATGTGGTGGCTTAGGTTAGATTGTATTAAGCTCTTTCTGTAATATCCATCTACAATAAAAATAACTCAAGCAACTGAATGCCAGGATTTCCCTTTACTTATGACATAATTATTGCAATGTAAAGTGATCAGATTAAGAGCAGAATCCATAACATTTAGCAAGACTTGCTTATAAATCTCAACAGAGTAAACCATGGTTTCAGCAAAGCACACCCAGCCTGTGACAGGAAACCTCCCTGTGCCTACTGCTCAGCTCCTGCTGAGCCAGCTCACAGGAGGTGACACTGCAGAGATAAAAGCCAGATGAAATCTTTGCTGCAAATAGCCCCAAGAACAGGCAAGTGTAGGCAGGTGCACGTTCAACCTGTAAAAGACAGTTGTTCCAAAATAAGACACAGATGCTCAGGAAGAAAAGCAGATGGAGTTTCGTTTTTCCTGCCCAAATACACTGTACTTGGCTTCTCAGAGGAAGAATTTATTCCTGAGATCATCCTCCCCATACTTCAGTCTTCATCTATGCTTCGTCTCTTAAAGAGCAAAGCACTTCACAGGGTGTTCTTCCAAAATGAATCACAGGCATATTTCTGAGTTACCACACTACTACTTTGCTACTTACTCAGCAGTTCAAGTCAGCAGTTTTTGCTGACTGCTCTACAAAGGGATGACATCACCTGAGCATCCAGGTTTGCAATGCCTTTTACACCTTCCCTGTGCCTGCTGCAGAGTTTGGAGACAACAAAAAACCACAGGCACAGGACAGAAGTACGAATTACAGATGGTATTGTTAGCTGTGAACAATAAACACGGAAAAGCAGTAGCTGTTCTTAAAGAGGGAAGAGAGAACAAGATACCCCTGGAGACACCAGCACTGCTGCTGAACACGGTGTAGGTGGAACCCACAGACATCACACCAGCAGTAAAGGGGGGTGACCCTGCCTGTACCAACCCCTCCTCTCCTACAGCCCCCCCTCTGGCTCAAACCCCAGAAACTTCCCTGCTGCCACAGCCTGACCACCTTCACAAACCAGAAGCTCAACAGCAGAAGTACCTTTTTCAGCAAAGCCAGTCCTACCCAAAAGGGTTTTGTTGGTGCAGTGATGGTGGTGGGTCTGAGGCACAGTGGGACTGTTGTCCCATGGATACAGATCTGCAGGAGAAGTTTGTCACATGGGCTTAACCTTATTCTAGATTTACAGCATCAGAGTAGAGGAGGCTGTTTCATAGATCTGAGATGTGTCTGCACCTTTAATCATCAGCACATTTGAAGACCAAGTCCTCCCTTATTTGAAGTTAACTGAACTAATTTTTTGGGGTTTTGTATTTCTTTCAATGTGGAAGAAAAAAAATAAATGTTTGAGAATCTAGAATTCCACTGTGGATGAATGGGGAGAAAAGCATGATCTGTATATAAATCCAAAAAGCCCTTCCCAAATTTAAAAAAAAAAAAAAATAATTTAAAGAAAGCTTCTGCTGCTGACTGCAGAGGAACAGGCAAATTAAAATATCACTTGCAAACAGCGCTGCATTTGAATCACAGAATCATTTATGTTGGGAAAGACCTCTAAGATCTTGGAGACCAACCTTAGACAGATCGACCTTGTCACCTGGACCAGAGCACTGGGTGCCATGTCCAGTTGTTTAAGTTGCCATCAGGGAAGAAGGTAAGCAAACAGATCAAATTATGAGCCAACTAACACCTTAAAACTGAAGGCAGGTTTTTTACTCAGCACCATCTCCTGGAAACTGATGTACAAAAGCAATGATTTGTCACTTAACCTGGCTGGACACTTCAGAGTCACAGAATGGTTGAGGCTGGAAGACATCATCTGGAGATCATCTGGTCCAGCCCCAAATGCTTGGGCAGGCTCAGCTAGAGCAGGATGCCCAGGACCACATCGAGACAGCTTTTGAGTGTCTTCAAGGATGGAGAGACTCCCACCTCTCTGGGCAACCTGTGCCCCGAGTTCTATCACTCTCACAGCAAAAGAAATAAATGTTTACTGATGTTCAGACAAAACCTTGTGTTTCAGTTTGTACCCACCACCTCTTGTCCCATCACTGTGTAGCACTGATGAGTCTTCTCTCTGCCTTCTTGGCCCTCTCCCTTCAGGTATTTACACATTGATAATATTCTGACTGAACTTCCTCTTTTCTGGGCTGAACAGTCCCAAATCTCTCCCCCTTTCCTCAGAGGAGAGACACTCCAGTCCCTTTATCATTTTAGTGGCACTTTGCTGGACTCCATCTGGCTGTTCCACATCTCCCTGGTGCTGGGGAGCCCCAAACTGAACACAGCACCCCAGGTGCTCCTCACCAAGAAGGTGCTGCAGCTCCCCCAGCCTCACTCCTGACACAGCCCAGGTTACCCTCGCTGGCCTTTGCTGGGAGGGCACATTCCTGGCTCATGTTCAACTTGCTGTTCCCCCTGGACCCTCAGGGCCTTTTCCAGGGATATCACTTGAAGGATGATATCCAAGCCATTATGCTGCTTTTACTTCCAAGTAGGCAAATTCTTCAATTCAAAGCAGCAGCAAGAAGGGGGTTCTTAAGAATGGTATTTATATACTGCCTAAGTTGAAGGGCAAGAATGGTGGCTATGACAGATCAGGAAAGTGGGGCATCTGCTACTGAAACACACAAAATGTGATCAATAGCTAAGTAAACAGGATGGTAGTAAATAAGAAGGGTAAATTAGACAGGGAAGCATAGGCAAGGAGATGACTACATGATGCATGATGGTCTTTCCTAAGATCATACTGCTGTCTCCTCTGAACTCACTACAAAAGCTAACTCACTGCTTCCACACTAGTTACTTACAGCCTTCCAGTCTCAGAATCAACACCTGTTTCTGGCATTATACTATGATTTCCTGAAGGCTGAAATCTGAAACACTGAAAGACTGTAAAAAATCCCACCAAAACCAAATCCAAAAGAAAACCCCAAAACAAAACCAGAAAGACAGCAGAGTTTAAGAAACACTCAGGTGGCATCAAATTCAGCTCATGAGAAAGGCAATTACCAAATATTTCCGAGAAAAGAGTGAAAACAAGTTTTGTCATATAAACCCCATGATTTTGTTCACAGTGGAAACAATCTTGTTTTCATTTTATAAGTAACTGGCTTATGAAACTATAAATATAGAGAAATGAAACCGCTTCCTTTCAGAGCATAGCTGGGAACTGAGTATTACTGACAGCTTGTAACAATTAGCAATGAACAACAGTTTATCTTCCAGAAAGTCACTGCCACACTGCCAGCTTCAGCATAACGATCAGCAAAGATGTGGAAACCCTTAAAGAAAGTCAAACCCTAGCCCAGATGAATCAATACAGTTCAAACAATGTAAAGCTGTACCCTCTATTGTGCTGCTTTCTCCAGCCAGGACTCCTGCTTCCTGAATGGTCTCCTCCTTTGCCGTGGTGCCCATCACCAACATTGTGCTTCCAGAAGTCTCTTCCACTTTAGGAGCAATTACTTCTTGTGCTTCTGACTCCTGTGCCTCCTTCACCTTTTTCTTCTCTCCTCTGGATACCAGTTTTTGCTCTTTGTCCTCCTGAGTCGCTGCTGAAGCTTTCAGCTGAATTGCTGCTACTTGGGTGCCAATGGACCTTTCCTCCAAATAATCAGATTTACGACTGACATTGGTCAGGTCTTGGCTTTCCAGCACACGTGGTTCTACGATCAACTTCTGCCTATCCGCTGCTTTTGGAGTGGATTTTACTTTGGGGTCTCTTGGTTTGGATTTTGATGTTTCCTGGCTGACTGACGTTTTAGCAAATTTGACCTGCTTTAGAGGAGACACAATTATTTCTGGTTTGCGTGGCAGCTTCTTCAGTCCATACTCTTTGTGGGATTTCTGGAACAAATTCTCTTTTGCTAGCATTGATGCCTTTACTGCTATGTTCTCAGAAAAGATGGACTCTCGCTTAGGAAACTCAACTTTAGTTTTAATGGCAACTTCTGAATCATCATTTTCTTCCTCAGAATCTGAGCTAGAATCTGACTCTGAGCTGGATGAAGATGAAGTCTGTTCCTCAGCTAACTCTTTCCTCAAGCCTCCTCCTGCTGCAGGTGTAGTGAGATTTTCCTCCTCAAGGGAGGAAACAACTACTCGCTGAGGAAATGCCACCACAGTTTTTCTTGACATCCTTGTGTCTTCAGCAGGTTTTGAAGCTTCCTCGAGGCTGGTACTAGATACACTCTCACCTTTGTCTGAGGACAGTAGGCGAGAGCTAGAAGATAACATTTTAGGAAATTCACCTGGTGCCTTGATGGCAAGCAGAGTGGTGTTCCCCTGTGGTGCCACTACATCTAGGAAATGGCATAAAGAGGATTATCATCATTATATCCAACACTGCTGTTACTCAGTGATCTCAATCATACAATTTAAACTTTCCAAGACAATCAGGTGCGAAAATAAACTGAAAGGAATTATTATACTAAATACAGGCATTGCGAAGCAGAAAGTTCAAGACATTTTAAGTTAAAGAAGCTGGAGGTCTAGTAGCACTTAACAGTTTTTGCTGCTGCAATGCTGAAACTCGTGGGATAAATCCTTATGCTCCTTCCTTTGCCAGACTCCTCCAAGAGCTGTTTTTCCCTGTGCTTCAACTCTGCATCACTGAAATGGTTTGCAGACACTTCCCCACCTCAGGTGAGCATTAAGATGGCTTGTTAGCCAAGCTCTTCAAATATGCTGCTCCAGAGACAAAACTTGTCTGTGAACAAGCCAGCAAAGCAAGACAGTAAACAGACACAGCAACAGCTGCTTGCAATAGTTATCCTGGAAGCAGAAGGGAGGGAGGACTCCCAAAAGGTAAAGTAGCAGAATAAGAGATACCTGAGGCCATACATGAAAGCATTACTTGTTCATTGCCCACATGACCTGCCAACTGTGTCTCCATGGTTTAACAGTATTTCCCCAAGACTTTATCTCCTCCAGTCTTCACTTCCTATTTTTGGTTTGAGACCTCTTTGTAAAACAAGGCTTAGAAGATCTCCTGATGCTTCATGTTTGCCTGTCTCTTGTCTCTCCTGGATATTTGCAATAAGCTAAATTGTCCAGATCAGGAGCCAAAAATTGAAGAGAAAGCAGCAATTTTCAGACCCTTTCAGAAAGCACCCAATATCATCCTCAAGAGGCTGAGCAACAGCAAACACTGTCGTGGTTACAGAAAACAGGAGCAGAAGGAGGACTGGGAGCACACTAAGAAGATTCACCACGGCTGAAATTGGCTAGAGTGAAGCCAACTCCATTATGAGCTGCACCACTTCCAACCAGCAGCAAATTCAACAGATTTCCAGCCCGTTTTGTGCAGATTTATCTGCACAGTTTGGAAACCCAGAACTACTTTGTAAGACTATAAACTGGACACAGTTTTCCCCTCGCTAGTATTTTACAGTAGTACCTTGTGTGATTCAAGAAGTTATTACCATATAGTTCTGAATAGAAGCAAGCCTTTAGCAATGCCCAAATGAAAAACATCACAGAAAAGACAGACACATGAAATTAAAAGCAAAGTACTTAAGAAGGAAATAGAGTTTTTATAATAATGAAATACAAATGAAGAAAAATATCAAGTTTACTCTACAGATAACATTTTGCATAATTTCAAGCACATACTTCTCTCTGCCAGACGGAAGGTGCAGGGCAGGAAGGAAGAGCAGGGGGAAGCAGGAGGATGGGTGGCCACCTTTGGAAGAGGTCTGACTCCCTGCACAGCCTGACCCAGCCAAACAGCAGCCTGGAGAAACTAAGGAAGCATCACTCAGGATTGAAGAGTTCTCCAAAGATGCAAACAGGGAGGCCAAACTAACACAAAACTGGCCAAAGGGAGGACAGACAAGGGAAAGGTGAGCACAAGCTGAAGAAGTATTAATGTTAAAACATCCTAAGAAACCAAGAAGGCAGGTTTCAACTTGACATTCAACTTGACTATTAAGTGTTACTGTAAAAACACCTTAAACACTTATGTTTGGACATGTGAAAAAGATAAACTTCATGATTAAAAGCTGATACATGTAATACAATTGATACAGACAGTTTAATCAGGGCTCTTCAAACTTTACAGCAGCTGATCTGTGTTTGCATCACTTTGCCAAAAGAACTCAGTAACAGGAATATCATTCCCAGATGGATTCTTCCCGATGCCTGTAACATCAGCATCGTTACCAGAATGTGTTTAAAGCACGTTCACACTCAGAGAGGTGACAGGCAAAAATTGCAGGTCTATTTCCCTTCATTGACTCTGTATGTAAACATGACCCTTTTATCAAAGCAAGAAAAATTTGCACATCCCGTTCCAGCCAGAGTCTGGAAAAGGCAGCTGCATCCTCTACATCTTAATTAACCTGAAGTGTTTGCAGAGGAAGCAGCTGGCTGCAAGAGGCAGCCTAAGAGGTCTCCTGGCACAAATCAAAGCTGCAGGACAGTGAATCCAGAAACTGATACTGAGGTACATCTCAAATCCACTTAGTGCAAAAAAAAAACAACCCTATAATAAAAAGCAGTTTGCTGTTCAGTGAAGGTTTTATCAATCTATGCAGTGAAGACTTTCTTAATGGAACAGCCAAGCTTTTATGTGCTTTGGCATTTGAGAAGATGCCAGAAGTCTGCATTCAACTACTCTTTCAGCAATCCTTTCAACAGCAGTCATCAATCCTGACCACTCCTACGTATGGGTCCATGGAGCTTTCTTATTTAAGCACCTGGATCTCTAATTTGGGACAGGAATCCTCACTGAACCGGTGTAGCCCCATTTACAAACAGCATTTTGTACAGGATATCCTTCTTTGAAATTTCTATTCCTGTTCTGACTTTGGTCAGGGGCAAAAGGGTTCAAATACTTCCGGATGTGGAATGCAGTGCAGCATCCAAACCCAGGCTCAGGCATTGTCCTGCTTGGAACATCTATGGGCAAGAAGTATTATAACCAAATTTAACACAGCAGGGCTGTGGCAGCCTCTCAACCTGCTGCCTGGAGCTGATATTTGGATTGTGCAAGTCTTTCTCTAAGTCCTTCTGTTTTTAACCCTGCTAATCCAGACATTTCAAAGGACAAGGGTGAACATCTAAAGCTGAAAACCACATTCTGCACCATCTTTTCAGAGTGACTTGTTATACTCTTTTCCATCAAATTTCAGGCAGCATACAAAATGCCTTTATATTCAGACAAATGTAATTAAATCTCTCCTTCAGTCTGGTCAGGCATCACAGCAATTAACATATTCACAGAGTCATGGGATGGTCTAGGTTAGAAAGAACCTTAAGCCTCATCTACTTCCAACCCCCCGCCATGGCAGGGACACCTCTCACCAGCCCAGGTTGCTCCAAGCCCCGTCCAACCTGGCCTTGGACACTTCCAGGGATCCAGGGGCAGCCACAGCTT